>OX457087.1:8634022-9869997 GCA_949752835.1 Empis stercorea
GTTATTTGAAACTTGTTGCAAATATATTTCCGCGTAAAACCGAAACCGCGCTATTGAAGTACCGCGTTAATCGAGGGTTACCTGTACTTACTTAAAAATAAATTAATATTTAATAGGCGCGTACAACTGGAGGTGATTCACCTGATCATGCTACTACAACAACATCTAGCAGTAATACTGAACAAAATCCAATTCATACAACATTACCACCAAGTCATTCATCAATAACAACAACAAATACAATTAATCAAAATATTGATAATAATGATGATGAACAATTATTAATAAATAATAGTTCAATAATAACAAATAATGGTAATTCATATGAAAATTTAAATCATTTAAAAAATTATGATGATAATCAAACATCACCAATTCAACCATGTAGTGCAGCATCTAGTACAGATGGTGTATTTTTTAATAATTCATCACGTAGTAATAATAAAAATTTGGAACCACAATCAAATCGTAATCGTTATATATCAAAAACTCAAATGAGGGGTAAGTGATTTAATTAATTTTCCTCTCGATTAATTGGTATAATTAAAAAGCACTTCTTTTATTATATTATGTTCTTTACCTTTTTGGTATTATAGGAAAAAATTAATTGAAATTTTTTTTATATAAATTATTAAAATTACTTAAATTTTTAATTATATAATATTTATTCTCCTTTTAATGTGGTTTAAAGAATTTCGTGAAGCATTTCGTTTATTTGATAAAGATGGTGATGGTTCAATTACTAAAGAAGAATTGGGTACTGTAATGAGATCTTTAGGACAATTTGCTCGTGTTGAAGAATTACAAGAAATGTTATTGGAAATTGATATTGATGGTAAAATAGAAATTTATACATAGATTTATTTTAATAAAATTCAATTTTGATTTTAAACGAAATTTATTTTATATACCTATAATTAATAGTACATACATATATGTATAATAATTATAGTAATTTCTTTTCATTAGACTATTTTCCAATTTCCTTACACCTATTAGATATGAAAAAAATTGTGGTACATATTTGCTTTTACCTCACGATGAATCTAAGTCTAGATAAAATGTGTGTACATCTTTTTTCTAAACCCTATAAATTGGTGGGTGGTACAAAGTGGATGCATATTAATTTTGTTAATACTTTAGATATAAATAATTATAATTAATTAATTAAATAATGAATAATGGAAAAATGTAATGAAATTAAATTATTAAGCATTTTTTATCAATGTGTAATAATTTCTTTAATACCCTTCACACTTTTGCTACATTAAAAATTTTTTAACAAATATTTACACAAATATTTTTTTTCTACTCTAAGAAGGTGTATAAATGAAGAAAGTGTAGTGAAAAGATCTTACATCTTACTACAAATGGATGGCTAAGAGCTGAACCGAACCAAGTCAGAAAAATATTAAGGGGTTAAGTATGTATACCAACTTTAATTAATTCCTCGAATGTTTTTGTTGCTTAGAATTGATATACTTAACCTTAACCCCTTAAGCCTTAATATTACAGAATTAAGTTTTTCTAACTTGCCTTGCTTCGTTTCAGCTCTGAGCCGAGCCATCCAAATATTGTACTATTAATTTCCGAGAAAAAAAAATTAATATAATTATGTACATGATAAAAAAACCGATTCACAGGTGATGGTAATGTAAGTTTTGAAGAATTTGTTGATATATTATCAAATATGACCGAAAATACAACTACTGGTATATCACCAGCTGATCAAGAAGAACGTGAATTACGTGATGCATTTAGAGTATTTGATAAACATAATCGTGGTTATATAACAGCATCAGATTTACGTGCAGTATTACAATGTTTGGGTGAAGATTTAGATGAAGATGAAAGTAAAAAAAATATATTAAATAAAAAATTAAATTATTAATAAATACATACTTTCATTTATTCATATAAATGTAGTTGAAGATATGATTAAAGAAGTCGATGTTGATGGTGATGGTCGTATTGATTTTTATGAATTTGTTAATGCATTAGGTGAACCAGAAGATTCACAAGAAAATGATGATGAAGATGAAACAACATCACCATTACAAACACCAAAATCAACAATTTCATATACATTTGATCAACAGTCATTAGCACATTAAATATGTATAATATTTTATTTATTAATATATTTTTTTTTTTCATATAATTTGTTTTTATATTTCTTAATAATTCTTTTACCAAAAATATAAATTCATATATAAAAAATTAAGCAATAAAATTCTTAAAATATTAAAAATTAATAAAATTTTAAACTAATAAATCCAAAATTTATATCAAAAAATAATATTAAAACATAAACTATAAAATAAAATATAGTTAACATAATTTAATCAAATAAATTTCGGTTCAATATGATTACTTTTTTTTGGGAAGTCTACCAAATGGCATTACTGGTAATCTATAAAAAATTTAAATTATATTATTAGTTATATTTAATCAAATATTCAAATATTTCTCAAAAAATATTAAATAGTTTTTCTTTTTATGTTAAAATAACGAAAAAGGAAAAATACAAGACGCCATCTAGGAGACTTACCAAAAACATCGCATTTTAACAGTCAATTTATATGAAATATCAAACCCATAATAATTCCCATAAAAAGTATTTAATTTGTTTCTAATTAAAATAGAATAAAAAAAATGCTTTTTTAACTAAAAATTCATCATATTTAATATATAAAATAATATCTTTTAAAGTTTGAACAAAAAAAATTGTAATAAATTCTTCCATTTTTAATAATCAAAACTAATTAAAGTTTCATTTAGTTCTTTTTTTTTATAAAAATTAAACCAATTTTATTGTAATTTAATGATTCTGTTAAATTTAAATTCATAAATAATTTTTTTGTTTAAATTAATATTGAAAAAAAAAAATTAAACGATTTTAAATTTAAGAAATTAATTTTTAAAAATAATAAAATTTATCAATTTTAATCAAAATCTAAAAATTAAATAAAAGTATTTTCATTTAAAATTACGATTAAATTTATATAAATATTTATTTTCCAGGAAATTTGAAAAAAAAAATATTCTTTGTCTGGTAATTATTTTTGAAATCATGTCTGAATCATAAATTATTTTCGTTAATAAATTACAAAATCGTTTTTTTAGCAATTAAATAAAGTATTTAATTATATTTCGAATTAACGTAGAAAAAGTTCAAATCCAATATCAGGTCTAAAGATAAGATATAATTATAGATATGTTTATTTTTAACGAAATTATTAATACAAATTTTACAATTAGAAAAAATTCTAAGAATTTCAAAAACAAAAATATTTCAATTTATGTTTTGATAATTTAATTAATGAAATTAATTTAGATATAATATAAAAATTGTAATTTTCTGTAGAGGCAATACCTCATCTGGCTTCCATGAAAAGCCGTCTCTTCTTCATCTCTTGGCTCAACAGCCCGATATGGGCCTAGGCCTATTTCTTAAGAGGTTTTCCCGACATTCTATTGCAATTTGTGACCTAATAATTTTATATAGATTCCGAACCATAAATTTCTCTGTAGCAGAGAAACTATTTATTGCAACAAACTAATAAATAGTTTTTTTAGTGAGCCAATTGTAGTCGGCAATTGGACTCGACCGCATTTTTAAATATTTACAGAGTCAACTTAGAACGATATCGATCGCCATAAGTAAAGTAATTTTTTTTCATGATCCTTTTAATAAATAATTACAATTGAAAAGATCAATAAACTATTATTATAATTTTGTTTTAATTTTCTTTTAAATTCAACTTAATCAAAAATAAATTTTATCACTTAGATTAGAAAATACAATTAAGTTTTTTTTGGATACAAAATAAAAAAAATCTTATGATTATATATTACCATGCAATTTGGAGAAAATTAGTTAATGAATTTAAACTACTAATAAGGGCAGTTTTTTTTTCAAATATATGTAAATTATTTCCACCAACCAACTTACTTATAGAATATATCGTCATGTGAGAACCGAAAAATTGTTAGTAATAATTTAGAAAGTAATGATGTGAGAATACAAGATTCTTATAAATTTTCATTTTTCAAACGAAATAGAATAATTCGTTTCTCACACAACTATTTTATGTATTAACTATATCATTTCATAATTTCTTAAATATAATTTTAATTTTTTTATATTTCTTAATTTAATTTATGATTTTTTTATTATTTTTTGAATCCATTAATTTTTTCTCAGATTTTGTTGGATTTTTTAATTTATGTGTAATAATATCTGGTGGTATATGACCAGAATCACCTAAATTTCTTAATGTAACACGGCCAGATGGTAATATTGATATCCATGTTATTGATCCATGATTTAAACTAATACGTAACCATGCTTCAGGTGGAAATTGTAAAGCTCTGTAAATTGAATGAAACAGAAAAAAAAAATTTGATTAGAAATTTTACTTATATCGAAAAAATTTTATTCGGCTTGATAAAAAAAATAATTTACCTGCAAGCCATATAACGTATAACATTTCCATGTCCAACAATTAATGTATATGTATCATCTTTTTCTTTAACATCACCACGATGAAAATATTTACGAAAACCAGCTTCAATCCGTGCACCATCACGGAAAAACTGCTACAAAAATTAAGTATTAAGTGTAATAATAATTATCTAAAATTATTTACAAACCGATGCTTCTGGTTGCCAATGACCAACAGGTGGTTCTGGTGGTATTGGTGCACCTTCTCTTATTAAATTACAATTTTCTGTAATTGTACAACCTAATACACCAGTAACAATTTTAGCTGTTTCTTGTGCTCGTGTCATTGTTGATGCAATAACACGATCCCATTTAATATCTAATGATTTTAAACGTTCACCAGTATGTTTAGCTTGTTTACGACCAACTTCTGTTAAATGTTTATCATTATCTGAATCACCAATATCTAAATATTCACCATGTCTAACTAAAAATATATGCCTAGTTATTGTTGGTCTAACTTCTGATAATTTTTCATTATATTTATTTTCTTGTTCTGGTGTTGGCGTTGATGTTAATAATGGTTTAACTAAACTTTTTGGTTCACGATAATCCCAATTATGATTCCATTTAGCACATTCATTTAATATTTGAGGTTTAAATGGATTACCAGTCCATGAAT
This sequence comes from Empis stercorea, assembly GCA_949752835.1. Lineage (NCBI taxonomy): Eukaryota > Metazoa > Arthropoda > Insecta > Diptera > Empididae > Empis > Empis stercorea. Next base: position 8,639,152 of record OX457087.1, read on the forward strand.
TTTCACATTTTCTATTATTATCTGTATATTGTGTATATAAATATACACCAAAACCACTTGCTGTACCAGCTGCTATAGCTGATACTTTATGTAAACGAGTCCACATTCAAAAATTTTTTAAACGATTTGATAAACAATTAAAATTTAAAAAAAAATTGTTGGATTTCGTGGACAAAATGTTACTGGCCCTAATTATACCTTAACTTTATACTTAAAACTTAACCCAACAAATTACAAAAGCAACAAAAAAGTGATGATGGGAGATAGAATTTTAAAATGTTTCATTTTGATGGTTTTTAGGGAGTTTTTCTGAACGAACACTTTCTTTTGTTGGTAAAATATGACAACACTTTTAGTTTAAAAAACGTTACATTTTAAATTTATTACACACGTAATATTTCAATTGTTACATTACACCTATAAAATGCGGAAATATATACATTTTACTTAAAATACATGTAATGGATCCGATTCTATAACATCCGAAATGTTCGAATTACGTACGAGTCATTTTATTCGAAATTTTGACAACCTATCCGTAACTATTATTTGTTTCGAGAAACTACTCGTAACGTAAAATCAGAGTTACGAGTATTTGTACATATTCTGTGTAACGAGTATCCGTAAATTCTGAGTTACAAGTATCCGTATGTTACGGATAGATTGTCAAAATAATCACTCGTATCATAATGCGGACATTTCGGATGTTAGAAAATACAATTACAATACACGGATTCTCTATACAACTTTACTATATATCCTATAATATAAACTAAGAAAAAGAAAACATATATAATAATGTTATATATTTTATTCTAATTAATAAAGAAAAATTATCCTCCAAATGAAAATAATAATAATTTTTTTTTCATATTCAAATCCAAAATAATAATAAACAAAAAATATTATAAAACTAAAATTCAATTCAAAAACCAAAAAAAAAAAAATTAAAAAATTAAAATAAATTAACTTTGCTTTGTTTTTCAAAAAAAAAATCGTATTTAATTTCCAGCTTTTTTAAATGCTTTCAATTGATGTGCAAGTCTCTCTTCTTTTGATTTTCTTATTGCACTTATTTTTTTTGAATCTGTATAACAATTTAAAAATGTTTGTACATCCATTTTACCACTTAAAAATTGTTCAACATGTTTTTCACATACTGTATCTGAATTTGATGTAGCAATTTGTAATAGTTCCTATTTGAAAAAAATAAAAATATATATATTATACCTATATAGATTAATATTTTTTTTAGTTAATTATATATATTAATAATTACTCTTATATGTTGTGGTGCAAATTCTTCAGATTTTTTCATATATTTTTGATTTAATTTTTCACATTTTTCACCTAAACATTTTAATATATCAACATCACAAAATAATTTCATTTTTAATTCATTTAAATGATTTTCTTTTGATTGATTTTCTTCTGTAATGTAATATATAAAAAAACATATATTAGTGTTATTATATACAATATAGTTTTTAAACTACAAAATTTCTTATATATTTACTTGAAATAATTTCAACTTGATTAATCATTGTATCTAATTCATTATTCATTGTTTGTACAACATTTAATTCTTCAATAAAATCATTAAAAAATTGTGGATCTGTATCTAATTTTTTTAATTCATCTAATGATAATTTTGTTAATTCTGGTATTTTAGTTGAATTATTATCATTATTTATATTATAATAATAATTACAACAGCTATCATTTGATGATATTGTAGTTGTATCATTATTACTATTACTTAATGATGATGATGATATCGATGACATTGTATTACTATGATCATTTAATAATAATAATGATGGTGGATGTTTTTCAAATTCACGAATAATTACTTGAACAACACGACCCAAATCTGAATGTTGATTATACTATAAATAAAATAATAGTAAATTAATTAATTTTTTTAACAAATAGAATTGTTTTGAAATTACATTTAATACTCCTGGTGCTTTATCTATATAACCAGCATAATTACACCATGGATGTTGTACAATGGGTTTTAATAGAAATTTTGGATTATCATTTGGAAAATCAATACCTAATAATACAGTTAATGTTAGGGTATGATCACCAGATTCAAATTCTATTAAATATTCTTCATTTTCTTTTATTTCTGATACACTAAAAAAAAATAGTTTTAATTGTTTATTATTAAAAATAATCTTATAATCTACACGTTTTTAATTAGCAAACAATTATTATTTACTTGTCATTAAATATTTTCAGTGTATCAATTTGTCTCTTTCGGAAATCCTTTCTTGAAATCATTTCATTTTAATTATTAAAAACACAATTCACTAAATTTTGAGTAAAATATTTTGTCTGAATAAAAAAACAAAAACAAAATTTAATCAAAAAAAATTTATATAAATATTTTTTTTTTAATATTAAAAATGACAGTTGTTGCGTTCGGAATGTCATATTACTTTTACCCTGGAGTTACAATGTTCGCTCTCATTTCGCGCTCAATACGCAGCCAGTGTCAAAATAAAGTTGAAATGTATGAAATTGTATGAAGGTGTTTACAATGAACGCTTTCTTTTCGCTCGCATTTCGCAACTATGAAAAAGTTGGTGTACTTTTAACTTTTTCGCTGAAACTACGCGTTGATGTGTCAAAATAATAGAATTGTGTGTAAATTTTTTTTTAATTTTGTGGGCCATCATTATTAATTATTTGTTTATAATTATTAGTTATAAAAAAAAATTACAATGTTTATTGAAAAAACAATAAACATAAACAATGAACTGATATTTAATAGTAGAGTAATATATAGCACAACAACCTCATTATCTAATTCTAAGAAAGTGTAAATGCTTTGTTGAAAATAAAAATAAAATAAAATATTTAAGAACAAAAAAAATTCTCATTGTGACTACTATGTTTGTAGACTGCGGAAGACAGCGAATAGAGGGCGAAATGAAAGCGAAATGAGAGCGACATTGTAACTCCAGGGTTACAAAATCACGGGATTTAATAGGAGTTGTAGTATTCTGACAAAGGGAGTGCGAATATGCAATATGAATATGCTATAAGCTAAATGCAACAGCAAGAAACTAGAAATCCTAAGTAAGTTAATCAACAAAAGTTAATCGAAAACGAGTTCATCCACATATAAGTGAACAAATGAACTAACGAACGAACCAACGAAATGATCGAACGAACATTTGAGTAAAATATAATAAAAATTGTAGATATTTGTTAAATTATTATTATTTATTACATTTGATAAATTTTATAAATTTAACCACAATATAAAAAAAACATTAAATTGTCATTCGGATCGAATGTTTGTTATAAAAACGAATATTGAAGTGAAAGAACGATTCGCGGTCCTTCGACTTATACAATACACGTTCGTTTACTACGAGGCGAGGGTTGTCTGAAAAGTCAGTGATACATCCAAGAGGTGGAGTTGATATTGGCAAAACGATACTCGTTTTTTACATGTGGCAACTGGCAACCTTCAAAAGACGCTATAAAATTTTTTACAAACATTTGTTCACTACATAGTTTAGTTTTGACAGCTGTTTGAAGTAGTCGAAGATTGTATTTTTCTTTAACATGGAAAAAAGTGAATTTCGTGTGTTAATAAAACATTATTTTTTGAGAAATAAAACAATATCAGAAACCAAAACAAAGCTTGAAAAATATTATGGGGACTTTTCGCCGTCGTATGGAATGATTCAGAAGTGGTTTACTGAATTTCGTTGTGGTCGTACAAGCACAAGTGATGCGCCACGCAGTGGTCGTCCAAAAGAGGTCACAACTGAAGAAATGATCAATAAAATCCATGATATCGTTCTAAACGACCGTTGAGTGACGGTGCGTGAGATAGCTGACATGGTAAACATCTCAAAAGAACGTGTAGGCAACATCTTACATGACGTTTTGGATATGAGAAAGCTTTCGGCGAGATGGGTGCCGCGTTTGCTAACAGCTGACCACAAACGAGTTCGTGTGACGATTTCAACGGAGTCATTGGCCAAGTTTCAACGCAATCCAGAGGAGTTTTTACGTCGATTCATAACTGTTGATGAAACATGGATTCACCATTACACACCAGAGACAAAAGTTCAGTCAAAACAATGGGTAGAAGCTGGTGGAAGTGCACCAAAGAAGTCAAAGACGGTTCCCTCGGCAGGAAAGGTTATGGCTACTGTTTTCTGGGATGCACATGGAATAATCTTAATCGACTATCTTGAAAAAGGAAAATCGATAACAGGAAAATATTATGTAGCGTTATTGGACCAGCTGAACAATGAAAAACGACCCCATTTGGCAAGGAAAAAAGTTCTGTTTCATCATGACAATGCATATTCATAGGCAATTGCGACAGCAAAATTAGTGGAATTACGTTATGAATTGCTTCCCCACCCACCATATTCTCCAGATTTGGCCCCTAGCGACTTTTTCCTGTTTCCAAACATGAAGAAATGGCTTGCTGGAAAAAAATTCACATCGAATTCTGAAGTTATAGCTGAAACTGAGGCCTATTTTGCAGACTTCGACAAATCGTACTACGCAGATGGCTTAAAGAAGTTGGAATATCGTTGGACGAAGTGTATCGATCTAAAAGGAGACTATGTTGAAAAATAAAATTTTTCTGGTCAATAACTTAATCCTTTGTTTCATTTATCACTGACTTTTCAGACAACCCTCGTATGTGTAGATGCGCCTGAATCTGAAAAGTTTTTTAATATGACGGGGAACTTAAATAAAAATATTAAATAAAAAATATACAGAAATTAGTTACGCTAAATTAAAGAAATTCTACCTTGGGCTAGTTTAAATTGCTCCATTTCTAGTCTTTGAAATGTTTTACGGCAATATGGCAATATTTTTGGTATCGTTCAGAAAATTTGATACGAATTTGAATTCCAATTAGTATGGCTTGTGGTTTGTCTTTGTGGCTGCTGAAATCAAAAAGACTCCAAAAACTCCAAACATTCGATTTTTCGCGGTTATTGTATATTTTTTTGACAATTCCCAATAAAAAAAATTCTTTTAAAGCTGAAAAATATTTAATTTATATATGAAATCAGATTAATTGTGTCGAAATAATTAAAAAAAAAGAATTTTTATTTAAAATATTTAAAATTCATATTTTAGGAATGTAAAATTATAAAATATAAAAAACAATATGGTTCACTGTTTTATGTGTAAATCAAGCCAAACTGATGATATAAAATATGGCAAATTAATAAAGAAACATAAAATATATATACATTATTTTTGTTTGGTAATTTTATACAAAAAAAAAAGTCTTATAATTTTTTAAATATTTAACTTTTTTTCTGTGTTTTGTTTTTTATTAGTTTTTAACATCGAATTTGTTACAAAATGGTAAAGATAATCAAGGTATTTTTGGGTTTTTATTAATTGATATACAAAGAGAAGCTGAACGTATAAGTGAACAGGTATATGTAATTCCAATTTGATATTTAGTAATTAATTAAAAAGAAATATTTGTAAAAAAATCTTAATTTTTTTTTAATATTTTGTAGATATGTTGTTATTGTGGTCTTAAAAGTGCTGGTATTGGTTGTTGTGATTCAAAATGCCGACGTATATTTCATTTAATTTGTGGTATTGAAAATGGTGCATTAAATCAATTTTCTGAAACATATAGATCATTTTGTCATTTACATTTACCAAAATTTATATTAAATGATAAATTACCATCAAATATAACATGTTCAATATGTTATGATAATATTATTATTAAACATAGGACAATGTGTTTTATATCACCATGTTGTAAGAATGGTTGGTTCCATAAATATTGTTTACAAGAATTTGCAAATAAATCTGGTTATTTTTTTAAATGCCCATTATGTAATAATAATGATAAATTTCGTTATGTATTAGCACGTAAAGGAGTTTTTGTACCAGATCAGTAAGTTTAAAATTTTTTTTTTTTATGTATTTATTTATAATTTAATTATATACTATATATGTAATTTTGAATTTTTATTTTATTTATTTTTAGAGATGCAGCTTGGGAATTAGAACCAAATGCATTTTCTGAATTACTTGAACGTCCAAATGAATGTTCGGCATTAAAATGTTTATGTTCAAAAGGTCGTAAATATACAAATACAAAGGAATGTGAAATAATATTTTGTGATACGTGTGGTTCACAAGGTATACATATTTTATGTTATGGTAATAATGAAAATGATTTTAATTGTAATGAATGTATACAAATATTATCGGAAAGAAATCAAAATTGTAATATTACAAATGCTATAACAAATAATCATAATGATGATGATGATGAAAATGAATTTATTGTTGTTGATGATTGTGATGATGATAATGGAATAAATGCTGCTCATGCATTTAGAATTTCTATAAATAATCATCCATTAGCAAATGAAGATTCAGAAGATTTTGAAAATGTTCTTAGCAATAATACAAATGTTAATGAAATAAATAATAGATTAAATATTACAAATTTTGAGAATATTAATGAATTGGATTTAAATTCAAATATTTGTGAAACATTAGAACATACTAATAAAATATATTTGGAATCAGATGATGATGATGAAATAATACAATTAAGAAATATTAAAAGACGTAAAATTATTAATGATGATTCGGATGATAAAATTGATAATAAAAATATGAATAAAATTATAACTAGAAGTAATTCTAGATCACAATCATCAGATGATAATAATTTTATTAAAAATTCTAAGGATTATTTACCAAAAAGAATATATTCACCAATATACACAGATTCTGATAATAGTAAAAATTCACCAATATTAAGGCATCGAACAAGAAATAGTTTAAAAAAAGCTATTGAATCATCAGACGATAATGTACCATTAAAATTTTTAGTAAATAATACAATTAAAGTAAATGAAAAATTAGATTCTGTTGAAAAAATTGAAAATAAAAATATTAATAAAATTATAACTAGAAGTCATTCAAGATCAGAATCTTCAGATGATATTAATTTCGTTATGAATAATAGTAGAAATATAAATAGAAGAATATATTCACCTAATAATAAAAATACTAAAGATAATGGTCAAAATACACCAATATTACAACATAAATATCGAACAAGAAATAATTGTAAAACAACTATAGAATCATCTGAAGATAATGTACCATTAAATTGTTTAACAAATCGAAATTCATTACAAAATAATAGTAAAATATTAAATGGAGAAAATGAAAATATTATCAAAGAATTAAATATAGAAAATAATATATCTAATGAAAAATTAAATATTGAAGAAAATTCTAATATAATTACAACTCGCCGGAGACAATCTCGTCTTAAACAATTAAATGATAAAGGCTCAATTAAAAATAAATATTGTACACGTTCAAAATCTCAATGTGCATCAACTTCTTCTACTCGTGATAATATTTCATTAATTGATAAAACTCCTTCACATAAAAATTATTTATCTCGTCACACACTTGATTATCAATGTGAAAATTCTGAATCATCGTTATCATCAGTTGATATTAATTTAAAAGAAAAATATAAACGTGTTCTTGAGGATAATGCAAAAAAGAAACAAACACCAATTAATAGAAATATACCATCGTCATCATTATCAAAAAATCGATTAATAAAATCACGTTTTATTAAATTGAAAACCGATGATGATTCGATATCATCATCATCATTATCATCTACTGTCACACCAAATACAAATTCAGATTTACAATTTAGAAAATTAAGAACACGTTTACTATCTACAACATCTGAATACAGACGAAATGATATCAATAGTTATGAAAATAATAATCAAATTTCTCCAATACCAGTTAAAAATTCCAATAATAATAATTTAATTTCAAATAAAAGCAATAAATCACAATCAAATAATAACAAACCAGATACATCAATTGAAACTAATTCAGATTCTGCATCAAGTAATATATTATCTGAAAGTTTACAAATTGAAAATGATTCGGATAGTGATGGTGTTTTTACAAATATTATTAAAAATATTAATAATAAAGAAAATACACAATGTAAAAATATTTCTAATAAAAGTAAAAATAGAATAAATATTAATATAAATGGTAAGTTTAGTATTAATGATATTCGGAGATATTTAACACCAAATAAATTTTATAAAAATCAGATTTTTAAATAAATTAAAATTTGTGTTCGTTTTAGTTATTTACATTATATTAGAATATTAAAATTTCTTTTGATGTAATTTTTTTGTTTCTTTATTACAAAAAAAAAAATGTTTTTACCAATAAAAAAAATGAAACAAATTTTGCAGATGAATTAAGAAAAACATGGGAACGAGAGTATATTGAAGTTATATCAATAACGATTGAAGAGGAGCGACTAAATTAATAAGACTCTGTTTAAAATTTAAAAAAAGAAAATTTGTATTGTTCATTAATATTAAATTATAGATGTCCTTCAGTGTAGGATATTTTATTTGTATATTAAGATTTATATTTTGTTTATAATTTACTTCAATTTAACTACATACTACCATAAATAAATTTAAAATATATTTTAATTCAATTGTTTTCTTTCGAAATATTTGTATTAAATAAATCATGGTTTTTTTGTCAAATAGTTTGTGAAATGACAATTATAACTACAATTCTGAAACTTTAATAAATTATATTATTATGAATAAAAAATTAAAGATAGCAGCAAACATTTTGAAAGCTTACGTTAAAGAAATATTCCAATTACAAAAGTAGTAAATAAATGGAAAAAAAAATTGAAAAGATAATAATAATAATATTATTTATAGGTACTCAGTTATGTTATAAGATTATTTAGAATATATGTATAATTTTATTTTATTTATAAGTACCTTGTTGTTTTTGTATGAATTTCAATTGTGAATCATTGATAAATTTGGTCATTTATAAAACGAAATAGCAAAAAGAAGTGACAAAAAAAATTTATTTGCCGATTTTCTTAACTTGAAAATAGCTTTTGACACAGTTGATACAAATATATAATATTTAAATAAAAAATTAAAAGTGCATGGCGCAAATGAAAATTGCTTAAATTAGTTTAAAGAAATTGGATTTGTGATATAAGTGGCCAGGGACAAAAATACGAAGCATTTATTTGGCAGATTAACACACAAATTTATTTAAAGCTTGAGATATTGAGAACCAAATGTAATTGTCAGAAATTCAAAATTAGGCGATGGTAAGCGATGTTTTTCCTATTTACCCAAAACATCTCTTCAGCCGAAAAATATTATTTAAAATTGATTTTAGCGGGGAATGATTTGTTTATAACGTGTTAGTTGTTAGTACATTGATCAACAGATGCAATGCATAAATATAGATCATTGACTTGTCTAAATAATTCTAAGTTTAAGTAAAAATCAAAGATATGATATTAAATATTTTTTTAATTATTATTTTTAAATTTATTTCGGTGGAATTTTAGTGGTCATTATCTGTTATTATTTTGAAATATATATTTGGAAATCTTATCTATTTTTTTTTAGGTTCATAAATTGGGCTATTGGGCAATAACATTTTTAAATATGTATTACAGTTAACAGGTTATAAGCAAACAATATAGATCGTATATTATATACGGTTGGCATATTTTCTTCATTTATATTTAACTTAATTACTACTTTTATTTAATTAAAAACGGTTAGTAGCATTTGTGACTTAAATTTATTTTAATACTCGTATAATTATGCATAAAATTGAAATAAAAGAAATCTTTAACTGAATAATTTTTTTGTTGTATCGGATTTTAAATTTTATGAACCTTGTATCAAAGCCGTATATATTATATACGGCTTTGCTTGTAGTTCTTTTTGAATTATCTTATCTAATTGGGATACTTATTTTATTTTAAACATATTTATTACTATCAATATTAAATTGAAAATAATAATATGTATTAATATAAATGAATTAGTTTTTTGTTTTTATATTAAGTTTGTTTTTTATAAAAATAAATTTCATAATAGTCATATATGTGTTCAGTATTTTAAATTCTCTCTAAATTATTTTAGAATTTAAGGATTTCTTCTTATATTATTTTTTTTATTTAACGTAGATCAATATTACATTATTAATTTTGTGTTTATAATACTCGTTATTTACATAATTAAAGATACGCTGACAATATATTAAATATGCCGCGTGGAAAAGGCAAAAAACGGAAAGCTGAAGCTAGAAATAACTCGGATCAAGAAGAGAGTGTAGTTTATGAACATTTGCCTGCTACAGGGAGCTCATATAATGCTGCAGGTTTAAAGAGCTCAATGCACGGAGTGGTGTTTCAAATTAAATTTTTAATGATATTTGCATGCCGTGGAACACAAAATGATTATACGTTTAGATTAGCAACAGAAATGAATAAGGCCGAGAAATTCGACGATGTTGTATTTATATATGAAAAACAAAATCAAAAAGGTATCCGTTTTGTAGAATTGAAACATAAACAAGAACAAGATTTTTTAATTGGTTACACCGGTTTAATGACCATAAAGGATTCGCCTTTTTCATTGGTAAAATATTTTGAATCTTTTCAAAAAATAAAACAAGTAAAAGAGTTTCAACTCGGAATCAATTAGTATTTTCTTGTTACGAATAGCAATTTAAATTTTGAAGAATTAGGTAAAAAAGATATTCATTTTGTTTCTATAAGGAGTAGTGATGACATATTTAAAGATTTGGGAAAACAGTATAAATTTATTACTGAAAAAAATGAACGAGGAAAAATAATTGGTATATTAAAAAATAATTTAGCAAGGGATATAAAAGAAGAAGACATTGAAGATTTTCTAGATAAAATAATATTTGTAGTTTATCTGAGATACCGTCAGAAGTTGAATTAGATAAAGTGCTTGAGTCAGATTTTGAGAAAAAATTTAAAGAGGTAATTGACATGGAGTCAATTGTTAATAACTTTGGCAAGGAAATAATGGATTGGTTCAAAAAGAAAAAAGGAAAATATATGTTCAATAAACATACAACTGATTTTTTTAAAAAATGTTAATAAAAACTAGATCAAAAGTATATGGTAGGTGTTACTACAGTATACACAGAAAAACTGAAACTTGAGTATCAATTTAAAAACTGAGTTTATAAATTCAGAATTGTATGACTTTTTAGACCCTACCATAAATTTTGGTCAAACCAAATCTGTTTTAAATTTAATTATGCCATCTAAATTGATTTTATTGGGTACAATAGTGGTGAATCAGCTTTTTTGTTCCGATCGCTATTTAAAACATCATAATAAAAAAGGAAATTATATTTTCAATCAATTGAGTGAATTCATTCTCTTACAAAAAAAAGGTATTAAGGCATTTGAGCATCCTGAAACTAGCTTATTAGTTTTAGAATGTAACTCAAAAAAGGAAAATTATTTACAAATTTTATTAAATTTTTTAAATAATCGAGATTATAAAATGGTGGCATCCAAGAAACGTATTCTTCTAATTACATTAGAAGAACAAAATATTTTCAGCACATTTAAACAAAATCATTTAAATCATTATCATGAAATTAAAGGAATAAGGTAAAAACGAAAAAACATATTTTGAAAAATTTGATCATAAATCTTTAAAAAAAATTTGGCAGTGATGGCAAAGATGTTTTTTTAGATGTATTTCTAACTCCATATTTAATTTGTTATTTCATTTCATTATTTAATAATTATAATGATTGTTCTAATCAAATACATTATCAAGATTTTCTAATTCGTGATGCCTCGTCATTTGGTCGCGGAATAAAGATACTTCATGTTTCATGATACAACAAATCATATAATTATTCCGTTAAAAAAAATTTGCAGAAAAAAAATAAAAAGTCTTAAACAAAAATTAGAGAAAATTACAATATAATACTTAATAAAATTAATAATTTAATATGCATTTTTTAGGCTATTAAGATGAAAAAAAAAATTCAAATTTCAATAATCAAAATAAATTATATGTACATGGAATAATTTGTAAGTAAAGCAAACTATTTTAGAAATGTTATTCAAATCGGAAATATAAATTTTATTAAATATAATTAAAAAAAATTTAACTCATGTTTAATATTCCAAAAGATTTTGATTTATAGTTTGAATTTACTTCTCTTTTTTCAAGAAAATTGAATAAATTCGTAGTAAAAAATTTTCTCTATTTCTGATAAATTAATTTTTTAATAATATATAGGTATAGTTTTTGTTTAATTTGATTTTGATGCTAGTACTTTAATTAAAAATTTAATCTGATAAAGGATCATAACAAAAACCAAATTAATATTTTTACGAAAACATTTTTATAATTAAAAACAAACAGTTAATCATAATTTAATTAAATCGGAAAATCTGTTCCCTAATCAAATAATAAAATTGAAAATGGAAAAAATTATTTTTCTTTTATAATAATCACAAAATACAAGATTTATTACTACTTACTTATTGCTAAACTTTAGTAATATTAAACGACGATTATTGGAAGTGGTATCATTTTCATATGACCATATAGATTAATAATTTTGACTATGTTCCATAGAAAAGTATGTATAAAGGTTTTGAAAACGGTTTCTAGTAAGGATATAAGCGAAAACAATAGAAAATTACTGATATTTGTGAGTAATATTGTTCTTCTTTGGCTACACAGCTGTGTGGAGTGTACCTAGACCTACCTATTAGACGTTTTACCGACACTCCGTTGCAATTGGTACGTACTGAATTCGTCTAATGCGGATATATTAATTGAAACAATCGTATGACTTTGTATTGAGTCAATTGTTGTAAGCAATTTATATTGGTCTATAATTTATTACTGGTACTCATTTAATTTAGTCGTTTGAATTCGTGACCTCATGTAGTATACATTCTACACCCTCAGCTACAGCCGATGTTTTGGTAATAGTTCAGCAAAATGTAATGGATTTAAGGTTAATAATTATTCAATTTTCATATCTACGACTCAATATTTTACATTTTTATCAATGATTTATGTTCCTTGATGATGAAAATGACATTGGTATGGTAATATATGATAGAGAGTGACAAATTCAAAATATTTATGATTATACACAATTTATGATTTATAGAGTGGGTTTACAAATATTATGATTTGTATGTTTCAAAGCATAAAAAGTTTATTTGTTATTATTTTTTGTGTTGTGTGAAATATTTGAGTTTTGTATTTTAATTTTTTTTAAAACTTTTCTGAAGCATTTACACATCACTGTTCTAACTTATTCATTTAAAAACATATTGTTAGTGAAAAATACTCAAAATTTTCACTTCTGTTTTACTAATTTTTTTATAAGAAGAAAAGTAAATATTCAAACTTTGACATCAATTTTAGATGGAAATAAAACATTCAGTAACAGGAAAAAAAAATTATTATACCTTGGTAAAATAAATTTAAAAAATTTAAAAAGTATTCTTTTTTTTTTTGTAAAATATTGTTCGTCGGATTTTGTTATTTTTCTCATATTTAAGTTGGGAAAAATAATTTAGGAAAATTTATTTATGGCAATGTGAAAGTTTTGAAATAAAAGTTAAAAAATTAATTTTAAATATAATTTTGTTGTTGTTGAAAAACTGAAATCTTTCTTGAAATTCTAATTAATGTTAAAATTATTGATGATTATGAATTAATTCTGAAATTAACAGCTTTCTATTAAGTATAATTTTTTTAATTTACAGAAAATAATAAATTATATATTATTTTAATTTTTGGAATTTAAGATTTTTTTTTTGTATGACCAAAAATATATTTAAAATATCTTAGTAATGTTATCGCTACTGAAAACACTTATATCTGATGTGATAATATTTAATATCCTATTTAAGCTTTGTGATTAAATAAAAATGTATGTATATACAATCTTAATGGTTATATATCATTTTTAGTATTGCTTAATTTCAATTCGGTGATATAATATTGTAGAAAAATTTAATTAGAAAATAATTAAGCATGTATTACTATTTTATCTTATAGTATTCTATTATTAGTTGTGATTAAAAACTGTTTATTCATAAAAAAACATGGTCTATTTATCGAAAATAGGGAATATGTCGCCGAATAATATTTTTATTTTTAACTTCAGCAGTATGCTAAATTTCTTCAACAGTATGCTCGTCTGACATTAATTTTTATTTAGACTAAAGGTCTGTAGGCTATATTTGGTCTGTCTAAATGTCCCACCCTAGATTTAATTTAACATATTGAAATTTATTTAGATTAATCTTCGTCCAATAGTTCTATTAGGTATTAAAGAAGAAATGAAAACATAAAGCTTTCTTGTTAATAAAAAAATTCATTTTTGATATGTCATATAATAATCCTTCTTTTCAATATATTTGAAAATTCAATCCTTAATCTAATCCTAATGTAAATTATATTTCATTCTATAGCACACATGATAACTTTCTTTACCATGTTGAGTATCAAATTGTTTATAAGATTTCTTTGAAAAACTATAGTCTAAATTAAATGTTATTTAAATTTTTTTCGAGAAATTAATAGTTATTGATAATTTATGTAAAATTTGCAGGACTTTCAACAATTATATTAAAATCTTAATATTTTCTATTTTTGGTCCTAAAATGGACTTATTTTGTTCATTATCATATTTTATTTATTGTATAAATAAAAATATCATTAATATTTCACACTTTACAATTTTTTGGTTTTATTGTTATAAAACCATATATGCTCTACTAAACTAGAATATAAAGCATAAATAGAAAATCTAAAATAAATATATGAATAACATTTTATCTATCATAATTTTTTTACAAAATGATTTCCATTTTATGCTGCAATATAAAGATATTCTTTAGTCCTTTCGGCCATTGTTTCATAAAATTCTATTATTTTCTTTAATAAAATTACTTATGGATTCATGATTCTTTTTCGAGCTTGGTAATCATGTGTAATTAATTTCTTCTCCTTTTTATACAACTGAAACGTATAAAAAAGTATATATGTGCAAAATGTTCCTGTTAAAAGGATAATTGAAGGTGTCATCTTATCATAAAGGACTGTTAACCTTCTTATTGTGTTTTTGTTTACAAAATATTATAATGTGGCATATAAATTGTATTTGTATAATATTAATATATGTTTTAAGAGTTAGATATTTTGTTAATCAAATTTTGGTTATAAAGGATAAAAGGGAAATTAGTTTAGTTTATATTTAAATTTTTTGGAAATTAAATGAGATTTAATAAAATTTAAAATAGTTTTTAATAATAATGAAACATTAGTAAATAGCATAAAATATATTCTATTTTAAGAATGAAATAACAAAATTTTCAATTCACGACATTTGAAAAATATAATTTAATAAATATGTAAGCATCCATTACTTAAATTTAAGGATGCCAACTAAAATTTTATTATTGTGGGAATACAATTTATTCAAATATACAAAATTATTTAAAAAATATTAAACAATTTGATGTTCACTAAATAAAATAAAATTAAAGAATTTTAATTTTTAATTTTGATTCAAATAGTATTCAGTCTAGATTTATCTTTATCAAATGAGTATAGAGTAATTTAAAATTTTTCAAGATAAATAAACCCTTAAAATTTCCAATAAAAAAATAGGATAATAATTATCATGTTTATATTAGTATATGTTTTCTTAAGAATCTTCAAAAATTTCGACCATTTCTCTACTTAAATCTATTTTAAATAGAAAAGTTTATTTTATCTTATGCTACTTCAAATAATAGAATTTTAGGACAAACATGTATATATATACATTGGAAGACACAAAAAAAAATATTGACAAAAAGGGGATAAATATTTATTGAAAATTGAAATATTATAGAAAATCCTTGTTAAAATTGGATAGAAAAATAAATACAAAATTTATACAAAATTTATAATCTATTTTTTAAATAAAATAATTCCTGTAAAAAATATTTAGGTCCAAATAAGACAAAATTGAAATATTAAATTTGAAGTTTTTGTAAAATTTCTGAATATTAAGAAACGAACTTTTACTAAAAATTATTGTTAAAGTTTATATAAAAGAAATGGTAAAACTAGTAAATTTCTTATTGAATTGAAATTGTAATAAGTGCAAATAACTAATCCTTTATATTAAAAATTTCTTGACACTAAATCAATTAAGAGGAATAATATCCTTCAGAGTATAATCATAATTTTGAAAATTCTCTATAATTAATTCAAACATTATAATAATATTTCTATTTTATTACTTTTATATATTGACTTTTACTAATTACTAATTTCCTTTAATTCATGCTTATTTTATATCTACAATAAATATTTGTATTATAATAATTTTCGCTTCTGCAATATTTATCTAAATCTACTAAAACAATGTTTATCATAATTTTAACATATCAAATATATTTTTATTACTGAATAAATATAAGGGAGGATAAAAAAGAACCTTAATTTCTGAAATTTTTCTGTTCATTTCCTGAATAAACAAAACAATAAAATAAACTTTGATTTGGGTAAAGAAATAATGAAAAAAATATAACCTTGTAAAACATATATATGTATGGCCATTTCATAATTTACATATTCTAATTTAAACTCGTAATACATAAATATACAGACTTTTTTCATAACTATGTTTTGTGTAATTTATTTTAATTTATATAATTTTTTTTAGGATATTTCATAAAATTAAATAAAACATTATTAAAAGTATATTATTAAAAGTGACAGTTGGAATGATGTTTTTTTACAAAAAAAGTTTAATATAAAAAATATAATTGAAAGAGTAAAACAGCTAAAATGGAATTGGGCTGGTCACCTAACAAGAACAACAGACAATAGATGGACGAAACAAATTACTGAGTGGACATCTAGAGTAGAGATGGTTACAGGAACAGAGGAAGACAAATAAAGCGATGGAGAGATGATTTGGACAAACATGAAGAAAGATGGCAACAAAAAGCGTATAATAAAATAGAATGGAAAAAGATGGGGGAGGCTTATGCCAAAACTATGTAAATTTATATACTTTATATATTGAAATATTATAAATTATAGTAATATTTCTGAATTTCAAATTACAATTTACAATTACACATAATATTTATTTTAAATTTTAAATTTTTAAATTACTGTAACATAGTACATGGCCGAATAAAGCTATCAATAATAATAATATAAAAAATGTAATGGGATATTTCAAACAACGGACTTTGATAAATTAAAATAAAATAAATGACATGTTAAAAATTTAAACTTACTATTTAGACTATTTTAGATATCTTGATGACTACCTAAAATTAAAAAAAAATAAAAATTAAAAATTTCGTTTTCAACAAACCTTTTTAATTTGCTTAGACTTACACATATTCATATTTATTTATTATAAACATTATTATTTATTCAAGCAATGCATATCCTTTTTAATTATCGCAACTCTACAATAAAAATGATATAGCCAATTATTTAATGAAAATATGTATAAAATTTTTATATAGACATATATTTAATCGATATTTTTTTCTGGTTTTACAAATTTACGATATTTTATATTATTTTTTTTTTTGTATTTTCAGTGGAATTTATGTTATTTGTATACAGTATAATATTTCCTTTATGTATAAAGTTAATTAATTTGCAATAGTAAATATTTCAATTAATGATACAAAATTGTAATATTGATTTTTAAATATTAAAGAGCTTAAATTTTGATATCATTTTCATTTATTTATAATAAACTTTAGAAGATTTAACAATAATTATCGTTCTGCCATAATTCATAATATAATGTTCCTTAAGAATTCTGATAATTATTGGTTCGTAAAGATCCTAAGAAAAATCTTTAAGTTCAATTATGTTATTTGCAGAATTTATATAAACCAGAAATTAAGAAATATCTTTTATATAATAGAATTATTTCTGATTCAAACTTAAATGTAAATTGTAAAAATAATTCATTCCACTTAAAATGTAAAGAAAAATCACTCAAAAATTCATTTTTTTTTTAATGTCGGTATCCTTTTTTATTATAAATACTCAAAATAATGAAAAAGGATACCAAAATTTTTATATATTTGGTAAACAAAAAAATTATTCTTAAATATAAGAAGTATAAAATAATATATAAGAGTTTTTTTGTTTGTTTGTTTGTTTCGTTTGGATTAAGGATTTTGATTGGTTTTCAATGGTTGATTTTGTTTTTCAATTATTTTACATCGATCCGTTTTCAAAATCATTCAATTCTGTTTTTTTTTTGTAGTACATTATATTTATTTAAAGGATTATGGGAAAAAAATCATGTGGGAGATATAAAAAATTAAGTAAGTATATTTTTAAATATAAACATTTTTTTTTTTGTTTCAATTGATATGGGATTGAGTAATTTTAAAGGTTTTTTGCGCAATTAAACAGTTTTTGTGTAAATATTGGAGGAATTTACAAAAGGAAAATTTATTTCTATCGATAAAAGATAAATTTTTAAATATGTAATAGTAAAATAAAATTCGATCCATGAAATATTTCTAAATAAATTCAACAATAATTAATATTATATTTTTTTTTTCTGTTTTCATTTTATCCACCATTATCATAATAAATTATCACGTAAAAAAGCTTTTAAAAGGACATAAATTTGAAAACATTTTTTTTTTTGTTGTTGTTGTTTTCTAATTTTCATTTTGTTTTACATTATTCTACTAAACTGTTTTTGTACTATTCCTGTTACTTTGTTAATCCTATTATTATTATTTTTGTTTTTTTGTTGAAATTTTCATTTACATATAAATGAAAATATATTTTCATCTAATTCTAATGAAGGACTACTTCGTATTATAATATTAAAATAAAATTAATCCAGGATAACTGAAAAGAACAAATAAAATATTAACTTAAGCTCTTGGATGAGTAAACAAAAAATTTAAATATAATTCTTAATATCCGGTGTAGAGTTTTTCTTCATTTCATAAGTAAAATGATATAAGAAGAAAATGATATATTAATAATAAGTCCTTTATGTTTTATTATTTTCAAATATAAATAATTATAAAAAACCAACGCAGATTAACAGGACTTTAAGTGTCTGTTGTTAATTTTTTTTTTCAAAAATCGATTCACAAGAACATTTTCCTGATATCATATTTTTGTGATCAAAATTGTCGAAAATATTAAGAAATTATGTAGAAATACTTCAATTACATAGAGACTAATATCATTTACGTATCTACAATTACAAGAATGAAAAATCACAGAAAGAATATTATATTTAAAAAAAATTAAAAGTTAATTTTTTAATAAAATTTATAAATTTATTTAATAAAATTTATATTATTTAGTTTTAATTAATATTCAAGGATATTGAAAATAATTTATTAAAATATTAAAGAAAACAATTATTATTTTTTGTAATTTATTTTAAAAATATCCGAAATAAATTTTCATATTCTATCCTTAATATTATGTATCCTTCTTGATTGAAATAATTTTAACTTTTCAATATTTTATATAGGTACATAGAATTTCCATAATGCTTGTGTAAACAATAAATTTCAATGATAATAATAAGGAAATATTGCCTACCCTCAGGTGTTACAGATTTCTCATATACCAAACATTTAACAAAATTTTATATTATATGAAAAATATGATTTATATCTTATTTAAAACATTATCATTAAAAATAACATATAAATAAACCTTTTTCAGTGACCTGTAAAAAATTATTTAAAATTAATTAAAATTGTAAATAAAATTTATTTTTAAATTTTTATAGAAAAATTGAAATTAAAAAATTTGCCTTAACATCTTTTTTAAAAATATTTTAACATCAAAAGATGAAGATTTTCAATAGGAAACTATTTTTTCAAATTTTCACTTTAAATTTTCACAAAGTTCTTTAGAGTTTAGACTGCTGATAAGACATTTATATAATTAGCTTAAATAAAATAATAACAGGAAACATTAAAAAAATAACTTTTAGTTAGTTTTTAAATATTTAATTTAGTTTTATATAGAAAAATGCAATAAGTTTTATTTCCGAACGCGAAAATGAAATTAAATTGACAACATAAATGATAGATTTTATCCAAAATAATAAATAAATTTATTTTAAGATTAATGTAACAGAAAATTTGCAGAAATTTTATGTCTTGTTCCAGTCATTTCCCATTAAATAAAGATATTATTTAAAAAAATATTGATTTTGTTTAAATTTCTTGAAATTTTTTAAATAAAAAACATTCACTAGTGAAATTAATTTTTTTATAGAAAAGAAAACGTAATTATATATCCATGTTTCTACAGCACAGTTTAAAAGAAAAATTATACGATTTTCTTATAAACGAAGCAAATCTTTGAATTAAACAAAAACTTATTAAAAGTTGAAAGAAAATCTGTTTTTATCATGCTAAGAATAAGTTTATTTTAATGTAATAATTTTACTTTGTCATCATTTTAATAACTTAACTTTTTGACTAGATATTCTTTATCACTTGAAAATTGGTCGCGGTAATTTTCTTTTTAAATAATTTCCACAAAAGTTGAGCTACCTATTTGATTTTTGTAAGATAAAAAGTTCTTCATTTAATTAAACGAAATTTTTAAGTCAAAGGTTTATTTTATATACACTTCCTGCTTACAATTTGGTTATAAATGTATTACAAATTACAAAGGGGGATCGAATTTAAGAAATTTGTTGGTTAAGAGATATTTCAATAAAAAATATGACCAAAAGAATGTTATTAAAATTATCTAAGGACGACTTTTAGCATTTCTGTTGATAACAATTAATCCTAAATAATTCAAAATTTTATACTATTTATGGACTTAGTTAAACGACGATCGTTTATTTATCATTTTAAGTGAAAAATTAAAAGTATAACCAAGAATGAAATTCAACTTTACTAATTGGGTAAATATATTTTTTATATGTGATATTATTTATTTAAGATATTTTGTTACAAGGTCAATAATAAATTTATTGATTTCATAATAATATTAATAATTCAACCATTGATATTGAAAAACTTTGTAGACAAAATTCTAGATAATTTTCTTTTTAAATTTTAGAATGGAATATTTCTATAATTTTTGGATATTATCTTTAAGTAATTACAGAATGATTTTATTTCAATTTAAAAACAGCAAGTATAGTTTAGAATTATATTTAGTCTGAAGAATATCACAAAAATATTTTCATCAAATTTACTTCTATCAAAGCCGTATATAATATATACGGCTTTGAATATACGGCTTTGCTTCTATAATTAAATTAAAATATCAACTTTTTTTATAAATGTCATAAAAACGTTTCGATTAATTAAAGATGTAATAAGTACACTTTGCGTGCTATTATGCTACAAATAGTGCCGGAAAAACTATTTTACAGTATCGCTAAATAACAAGAAAATAAATTTTTAATAGCAATATAATTTTAATTCTATACCTCCTTTTCCTTACTTTAAGGAAATATATTTATAGCATACTTTTAGGTGTACAAAAAAAAATTATTTTATACAAAATAATATAATTTAAATTGAAATACATATTTAAATATTTAGTGCAATTATAATTTTAATTGTATACCGCATTTAGAATTTAAATAAAACTTTTAATTAGTGCAAAATATTTTAATATTATATTATTTATAACTATTTCAAACTTAATTCTAAGATTAAATTTGTATAATTTTTTTAAATGTATTAACATAAAATTTCTTCTATTATATACATAAAATGTATTATCAAAAATAGTTTTGTTCTATCTTAAACCGAAATTTATGGTATATGGTTAGAAATATTACACTTAAATTAATAATATAAACTCTCATATAAAATTCAAATAATTTATTCATATTAGATATCTAAGGCAAGAGAAATTTCTATTATTATTTCTGTTAATATTTTTATAACTTTTGTATATTTATTTCCCAAGATATAAATATATTACGTACCTACTATACCTACCTTATATATTTGTTCTTTCAAAAATACAAAAATTTATTACATTGCGATATTATCAGAATATTTCGAACCTAAAAAAAATGATTCGGCAACAAGTTTTGGTTTTGTTTCAATATAATATAGAATCACCAGTAAAATAACAATATTTTTTTTGAATATACAAAAGCTCCATGTCAATTTGTATAAATACTGTTTAAGTGCACACAAATTATTTATGGGTATAGTAAATATACATTGTAATTTGGTAGACTACTATAATATATTCATAATGTGGAATTCACAGTATATACTTTAAAGATAGTACTTTGAAGAAATAATATTCACACTATTTAAACTTCAAAGTAGCAATGAAGAATCTCTTTAAGGAACAATAATTATTGAGTTCATTAATGATATTAACTTCTAGAAATATGTATATCAATGTCCCTTGGAGTTGAATACATATCACAAAAAATAATTAATATTTTAGGACTTGTAATCCTTTTATATTACTATTGAAAATGGTATCGCAATTTTATAAATCAATCTCTCAGTTTGAAATAGTTTAATTTTCCAATTAATTAAATTTAAAACGAAATTACATTTAATTTCGTGTAAATTCCTTATTATAATATAAAAAAAGTATTCTTGTAGAAAATTTGTTTTATTATGTACGACGCGACGAATGAAATTAAAATTTATTATTATATCGTTTCCGAAAATATTTCACATTGAATTTTCTTTTATATACTGCAAAATATATTTTTTCTTCTGTGAAAGGAAATGAAAACTTAATAAATTAAATTCTATTTTTTAACTTTTAAAAATTTATGATATTTTCTTTTTATATAAATTTTCTTTTACTTTATTACTACTTCAATGTTATAAATTTTATCATTGGAACGCAATAAAACAAATTTTTAGTACATAACTAAATTGTGACCAGTATTTTTCTTCATTTAAAAATTTTATGTTGTACAGAAATAATATTTTCATATTTTTGAAATATTGTTGCGTGTCCTTATAATATCAATTATATTTTAATGGTATTAATTAAATTAATTGCATCCGTACTGAAGGAAAAATATTGTATTCAAATTATTTAAAAAATTTCAAAACAATCTAAAAAAAATTTAGAAATTTATTTAATAATTTTTCCTTTTGGTATTTTTATTTATACAAATTTTGTTTGTTTATAAATATTATTTAAATTCTTATAAAAATAATTTCTTTATAAACAAGGATCTACAAAAATATTATAGAAAAAAATATCCTAAATTTTTTATAATATTTTTTTTTTGTGTATGTAGTAGCTATGCTTGTGTAAGTAGTCATATCAACAGTTTTATTTACCATCGCTACAAAATGACAACATATATGAAAATATGTTATTGAATATCTTTTATGTTAAAAAAAATATAAATTAAATAAATTTATTTATTTTTCTGTAAAAATTATATTTATTTTCTTTTATTTCATTTATTTTTTTTCAATGGTAAATTTAAGAAAAATATTATATTAAATTTTTTGAAAATTTTTATTAAAATTTTAAAAATATTTTTCAATATTTAGAATTTTTTCAGGAAATTGTGATATTTATAATAAAAAAAATTATGTACATATTAGCAAAATTAATTAATTAATTAAATTATCTTTTATACCAATTATACCAAAATATCAGAATTAGTGTATATAAAATTACCAGTGTACCACGATTGTAAAATTAATTTTTTGTCTGGATCAATTTTAAATTAAATTGTTAAATCTTACACAAGTTCTTTAAATTTTAATATTTACTAAATTTTAATTTACTAGTTTACAAATTTTATTCATTTTAAACTAGTTAGTAAAATTATAGTGATTCGAGTTTTATGATCATTTAAATTTAAATTACAATAAAAGTAAAATTGATAATTACTTTTTTGTGGTGTTTATTTAAGTAATAATAAATTTTTTCAATTTTAATCATAAAGTATGATTATAAAGTATTTAAATTAAATTTATTTGCAAATCTTTTTCTGGATAATAATTATCAATTAAATATTAATTTTATTTATAATATAAATTTTAAATATAGAAAATAATATCCTTGATTAAATTTTATTATAATTTTATATAAACAAAAATATTTATCTTCTATATTTTTTAAAATACCATATTTTATTTTTATATTTCTTTAAATACTCGTATTTTTTTTTTTACTTATTATTATAATTTTCTTTCCTTTAATTTTCTTTTTGTGATGGAAATGAAGAAAAAATATTATTTTGTAATTTTCATATATTAACATTAATTTTTGCATAATTATCCTTTAGCTACAATAAATGTTATAGAGAATTGAATTATATTATTTGTCCTGTCCTTGAAATTAATACGATTGACTGCATCTAAAATATAGGGATAAGTTCTTTTACCTTTCAAATAAAATAAAAATTATTTTTTGTTAAACTTACAAAAGGGAATTTGAAATTAAGATTATATTTTTTTTTTATTACTTATACGAGTATTTGTTGTTTTGTCCTTCTACGTTATAAAACTAAGAAATAAACGATTTAAGGTATGGTCAGTTATATAATTTTGAAATAAATATAAATATAAGAGGATAATAGAAACATTTTAATAAATTACTATATATAAAATTGTTAAATGTCGTTTTAGCATAGTTTTATGTACGTTATCGTTATGTATGAGGATAATAAAATTTAATTGATATATATATATATATATAAATTTTTAAATGGAATAGGATACTTAGTGAAAGTGTTAATGATATTGTGGAAATTTTTCTGTATATAAAATATGATACAGTAGTCGATATGATACAATCGAATTTAAGGTAAATTTATTTAAAAACTTACAGGAAATTTGGGATCAAATTAAGTTAGTTGCATAAATAAGGAAATTATGTTAGCCAAAAAATCATGTTGAAGTTTTTTTTTTAAATATGATAATAAATTAATATAAATTATAAATAGATTTTTAAACAATTTTCTATGTTATACAAGCTAATATAAATTTTGGCTATGGTTACGTTCTTAATATTCCTTTTCTACACCATGTTTTGCCTTTTTTTTTTATTTATTATAATGTATCCTAACAAGCATATTTTTTCTGTTTAATAAATTGTGTTTACTTCTTCTTTGCTTATATAAAATATTATTTTTGACTTTATCACGTATGGTATGAGACAAAAACGTGTCATTGTGTCAGCTTTTTTGTCTTCTAAATATATTTGTGACAAAAAAAAAAATTATGCAGAAAATCGATATTTGTTTTTCCCTTTTTTTTTTTGTACATACTCTAAATGCTTTTAAAACAAAATATCCTTTTTTGTGTGTGTATTACTTTTACCTGAATAATAAACTATATATGTTTTTATTGACGTACAATGTTTTTAGTATTCATAGTATGTAAGTTCTATGTAAAAACTATTATATGGATGACCGTAATTACTCTTATGCTTTGATTTTTGTTCCATGTGATTTTTCAATTTTCAATTTTATTGTTTTTTTTTTTTGCCAATTAAAGTGGATAAATTTACATTTTCATTGCTTGGAGAAAATTATGTTTTTATTCATTTTATATGCTTAGATGTTTAGAAAAGCAATTTAGATAATTGAATGACAAAAACACGAACATATTTTATTAAATGGACTACATTTTATTTTTGGGTTATGATATTATTATATTTTTTTTTTTTTTGCAATAAATTGTATGATAATTTTATAATTTGTATATACATTATTTAGTGAACAATTTATATGGCATGATATATTTAAGTTAAAATAAGTAATATGAAATCATATATATATATGGAATGGTAATATTATTTTAACATGTAATTTTTTCGGTATCACAAGTTAAAATCTGTTAAAAAATAACAATTTAAATTTTTGTATACTTAGTTTTTGAATATTATTTTTCTGAATTGCTATAATATTTATTTCAAAATGAAGAATTTTCTCCCTATGAACTGAAAAATACAATGAAATAAATTAAACTACATATTAATAGCAATTTTGTATAAATCTTCTTCGAATTTCAGTTCATTTTTTAATCATTTTTCCAATTTGATTGATTGAAAAATTTAAATCTTTTGCACTTATATGTACTCATACAATTATTTGTATAAGTTATTTTCATCATTTACAAAAAATATATTAATCTGAAATTCCTTGATGTCATTTTAAATATTATTTAAAATAATTAGACACCATAATTTATTTATCAAAAATAATCTTAAGATTTCTACTTCATATGTTGATTATAATTTAATATTAGAAAAAATATTACAATTAATTAAATTACCGTCGAATTTTCAACAAAATTTTTTGCTTTCCATTAATTGTCGAATAAAAGTATATATTATTAATTAAATTTTGATTAATAGAAATAATTATAAATATTTTATTTAAATAAATAAATATTATTTGTCACAAATTTTTTTAAAAAACAACGAAAATAGCAAATTCATTTTATTTTAATCATTAATCTTAATAATGAATTCATAATATAAAACAATTTGCTAAAATTATATATTAAACCCTTTATTCAAACTGAGCAAAAAAAATATATATATTTTCATTTGTCACTATTTTTGACAGGAAAAGAAATATTTTTTCTTTTTTTGTATAAATTTCAAGTTAAAAAAAATTTCCTTCTTAATTATTTAAAAATTTCATTTAGGAAATAACAAATAATATTAATTATATATAAATAAACTTTATAAGGGAGAGGCACACTTTTACTTCATCCAATTTTTAGTACAAAAGAAAATTATTGTCAGATCACTTAATATTGTGAAAAAAAGTTTATTTTCCATGATAAATTATTTATTTATGTAATTAATACTTCTTAAAAAAAGTATATACTTTATTTATTAAATTTTAAAATTTTACTTATTCCAAAATTTAATTTAATTTCTTATTTCATTTTGGAATATTTTTCCAAACTTTATATAATATTTTCAATGAATATAAGTTTTTATTACACTTGAACTCCAACTTTTCTGGTAGTTCGATATTATAGTTGATGAACTCCACTCAAAATAATATAATAATAACAAATAGGCAATAATAATTATCATGAAGTTTTTTTTAGAATTAAAGCTGTATTAAATTTAAGGTGTAAAATTGGGGCTAAAATATATTGTTCTTTAGTTGAGAATAATAATTATGTTCAAGTTTTGTAGTAATAAGTTAAGTATTAGTATATTATATCTATATACAATATGAAGTAATTTCATCTGACACAAAGGATAGTCTTATTAATATATATTTTAGTAATAAACTATAATTTAAATTTATATAAATAACTAAACAATTATTTTTAAGATTTAAAATTGAATTTTCAGACTTAATTGAAAATTTTGATTCACTTATTTACGAGCCATAGAAAGAAAGAAAGTCGTTTATGATTTAAGATGGCCACTTAAATGAAAATGTTAAAAAAAAAAATCGTTAAATTTCATATTTTTCAAAATAGATTCCGAATTATACATATTTTTATTTCTTACGAAAAAATTAGAGTTGAAAAAACATTGTGGTCCCTTTTATTCAAATTTAATGCAAATAATTTTTATTCCATCCCCTATATTTGTAAGGATCATAGAAATTTTAAGTAAATTTGTCAATTGTTGTTGCGGATATTGAGTAATGACACGTAAAGGTGATTTTTTAAAAGTTTGTTTTTGTAAATTTTCTTAAAACGGTGTTATTTTTATTTTGTAATTATTTGAAATTGTGTATATCAAGTCAATAATATTAAATGTATAATTAAATATAATTAATTTTCTTAGTTTCATTAATTTCCGTAAGTCAATTAATATAGTCGATAAGTATCTTCAATCGTTTTCCTTGTTTGAAAATTAACACATGACTGTGCGTACATTATTTCTTTACTACTGGTTACAAATGAAATTTTAAAATTAATGTATAATATGTATTACCTAAATAATCTGATTTTTCACTTTTGCTGTAATTAACAATTATTTTGTACAAATATTTTCAAATGTATGTACGAGTATATGATTCATTATGTTGTTTAAGGATAACATAAATATATCACCAAACACATTTCTAGATAATTAGATAACAAATTTCTATTTTCCTATAGTTTTGTCTCTCAATCATTTTTATGTATATAAATCCTTAATTATTTGTAAATTTTTGTTCTTAAATTCTTAATCAAACAAAAGGATAACACAAAAACAAATATGTTGAAATGATTTTTCTTTTGTGATGATTACATAAAAAATAAAACCAAAACGAAATCCTTTTGATTAAAATACAAAACAGATAGAAAAAAAACTGAAATATTTTTATCATCCTGGGGTACAAAAATGTTGAAAAATAATCGGAAATCATGAACATTCTTAATTGATAAAATCAACTTTTCTTTTCTTCTCATTATTTTTCGTTATTAGAATTTTTTTTTGTTGGTCAACAAAAGCATAATTCTCGTTCTTGTTTAACAAAAATCTTCGAATATACAGGATATTTGTTGGAATATTATTATGTATTTATATATTTAATTAAAATATTTGTAAAAGTTTTGATGTCCTTTACAAAACAAAACAAAAAGTATTTCTTATTTGCGTTTTGGTAATAGGAGAATAGATTTATTTACATTATTTTATCTTTAGACTAAAAATCATATGTATACATAATTTCTTAGACATTTGTTAATAAGTATATCTGTGTAAAGAGTAATCTTAATATGTTGTGTATTCTTATAATTTCAGTCAGATCTAAATTATCTATGTATATTATTTTCCTAGCAATGAAATTCATCTTATTGAATAATTAATGTCGAAAACTCAAATAATCTTTACAAGTTTTGTTTAATTATGTGTAATTAATTAAGTGCTGACAAAAATTCTAATTTTTTGTACGGATTTGATGTACATAATTTGAAAAGGTATTACCAGTATTCGAAATAGATGTATTTTAATAGTTGTACTTTAATGAATTATGTTTTATATAAATCACGAGATTAAGTACTTAAATATCTTATTTTCTATATTGTTACTATAATTAATAATTATTAGAAAAATAAATATATGTAATTACAAATATTTATTCTACGAGTATACCAGATTTACTTAAGTATATTATATTTCGATGTCCTAACGAAAATACTTTCTAAATCATTTCTATTTTTTCACAATTTAAAAGTGGTTTTATATATGAAATTTTATATTTATTTTTATTTACTTCAACATTTTTAACTTAATAAATTTTCAAAATAAACTAAATAAAAAAATATAATTTAGTAACTTGAATCATAACAGTCTTAAAAATCCTTTTCAAAATGAGGTAAAATTTATTATATGTTAGTATTTAGTGATTTATATTAAATTAAAGTGATGGATATAAAAAACATCTTTTACATAAAAAATAAAATTTTTTGTAACAAATTATTGATGTGCAAAAAATTGAATTTTCTACTTCACTAAATTTTTGTTGGTGTTGTTATGAAATTTACTTTAGAATTATATAATGTGCTTACTTACTGGTAATACATCAAAATTCAAAGAAAGTGTTCTTAAATGAACTATAATTTTTTTTTGTAAATTTTTTTGTGTTGTAAATAAATATTAAATTTGGTAGAATTTTTTTGACATTATTTTTATTAATTGTATTATATAGAAATTTATTACAGAGGTAATAGAAATTAATTGTAAAATTAAGTTTTGTTTTAATTAAGATTTTAATTAAATTAATTATTAATATGTATTACATATTAAGAATTAATTTTTAATTAAAGATAATTTAAAAATTTTAATATCTCTTACTAGAAATTATTGAACAAGTCGTAGAAAGAAAAATTTAAATTTAAAACTTATACCTTTTTACAGCAAACTTTATTTTATTTAGGTGGAGAAATTAATGAATTTTATACATTTAACAAAAATTATAAATGACCATAATAATATAGAAATTTTATAACAAGATAAAAGTATAAATATATTTTACACCCCTATAATTTTATTCGTCATCATTTATATTTTCTCGAGAAAAGAGAGTATCCAAACATTTTTTTTAGAAATTACATTTAATTTCGAAATATAAATTAAAAAATACTTTTTTTTTACACAATTAATTATTATCTTCTTTGTAAATTCTTATCAACATTTTGTCCATGTCCATCAAAACATTTGAACATAAATTGTATTGTAAGAACGATCAACATATTTATTTATTTTATTAACATGACGAATTTTTTTTAAGGGTAATTTGTAAATTTTTACAAAATTTTCGTTTCAGTTTTCAGTCATTAAATTTTTATAATAAATTAAATGAATTGAAATAAAAATATTTTATAATAGTTAACATTTAAATGTTTTATTGACTAATCGTTGAAATTGAGAAAAATATATTCATATATAGTGAAACTTTATTTCAATTTAATAATATGTTTTTTTAAAAATATCAATAAAAACACTATATGCTTTTAAAATGATGATAACGAATAATATAATGGATTTTTTTTCCATATTATATAATACTAATATTCTTGTTACATGTAAATATAAAACTGATTATACTTTGAGGGTAGTTCATAAGTCAATAAAATATATACATTGTAATTTTTTATGGTTTTATTTCAAATTTTTTATGTAAATAATATTAAAAATTGAATTTTTCATTATAAAGTATATTATTTTCTCATCAAACAAATATATTTTAACATAAAAATGATATTAAATTGATAAGTTATGAAGAATGTGTACATTTTCCTAAGTGTAAGTAAAGTTATAATAAGTAAGATTGGTTTTGCATATAGAATTGTATTTACATAATTTATATATTTATTAAAATTTTGGTATAACTTATATCAGAATTCTTTATTGATTTAATATAGTTATTTTCAAAATAATCATTTTAATTTTCTTAATTAAAGATATACAAATTTTTTATATGAGAATTATTGTATAGAATAATTAGATTAGATAAATTATTTGCAAGATATTAATATTATTTAAGTCTTAAGTAAACAATTGTAAAATTAGTTAAATTTAAATTAAATAAATTTTCAAAATTCATTTAAATTGATTAAGATAAATTAGTCTTCAGTATCTAGAAAAGAAATTTATTTTGTACAGAATAATTAAATTCTATATTAAAGTTTTTTCACAAAACTAAAAAACTTTTCTATTATCCATATAAATAATCTGATGGCCTTTGCCTCTACTATATTTCATATAAAAAAATAATATAATAATATTTTGACAATAAATTGACCTACTTTAAGAATTATATGTCCTTTTTCTGAAAACTTTTAAAGGAAGAAGTCTATTTATATTATTTCAGACACAAAATAGTGAAATTTTGATATATTATTACAAATATTGTCAAAAACGAAATTCCTTTTTCTTATTTAATATTATGACTTGTAAAAATGAAAGATAATTTTATATTTATAGGTACACATAACTCTTACTCTTCTCTCTGTTTTGACAAAAAAGGACATTTATTTGTATTATCAGATGGGACAAAAATATTTGAATCTACAAACAAAATTGTTTTTCTTAAATTTAAGAAATAGAAATTTAAATTTCTTTTAAATATATTTGAACTGAAATAATTTTGTAGATAAGAGTTTTGGTTTTTTTACTAATATATGTACGAAAATTTCAGGACGTAAATTGTTCTTACTTTTTTCCCCTGTAGTAATTTTGGATTTTTATCTTATTTTTAATATTAATGATTCTAGTCTTATTGATAGATGATACCAAACAACAAATTCGTGAGATATAAAAAGTAAAATTACGTGATCTTTACTTTAATTTTGTTGCTTACATTTTTCTTAAAATTATTTTAATAAATTTAAATAATTTAAAATCATAAAAAAATAAATCATATTCTCAGATTCATTTATTATAGAAATAGAATTAACCATATTTTACCAATTCGTTAACATAAAATCTAATTATTATTTCCGTAATGTAAATTTAGTCTGTAAGAATGAACTGTCGGTAGATGAAATAAATAAATAAATAAAATCATTATATTTAATATTTATATAAATAAAAATAAAACATAATTTACAAATTTGAAAATAATAAATTTAGTAGATAAATAAAATATAATAAATTCCACTAATTAAGTATTCATAAAAGTGTTTTCCAAATATATATAAAACTGATTCCCAGACACACATATAAACTTTACTAATTAATATAAGAAAATATATTTCATCAAATGATCATTTAACATCCTTTTTATTCCTTAATGAATATGAAATTTTTTTCAATTAAGACAAAAAAAAAAATCTTATCATAATTAATTCACAGATTTTTATATTTAACAATAAAAAAAAAATAAAGGTAAAGGAAAACCGATGAAAAAAAGGAAATAAATGGACAATTTCCCAAATATTTTTTGTCTTTACATAAAAATGGTTTGAGATATAAATCATTTACATAAATTAAAATGAATTTTATACATATAAGTAGTATAAAGCCCCCCTTAGATCGAATTATATACTACGTACAATAGTGACGACATGCTTAACAGAAGCCAAAATCACACAACCGTTCTAGAAATAATACTTGCTGTGTGTAATAAAGAGACAGGTGATGAGAGACGGCTAGTCTTTCTGTATTTTTGGTTGGTCAGAATATGAATTCGTGGGTTGGGCTTGCCGTGCAGTCTGTAAATAATGTACAGATCTGGATGTACCGCTGGAGTAAAAATGCTCTGGATGTACCGCTAGTGTAAAAATGATTTTAGTATAGATTTGTATGGTGACTAACCAAAAACTGTAAACAATGGATGTACCGCTGGAGTAAAAATGCTCTGGATGTACCGCTAGTGTAAAAATGATTTTAGTATAGATTTGTATGGTGACTAACCAAAAACTGTAAACAAGTCTGTTAGAGTGGGCGTCGTGGTTGATGATCTTTTTGATGATATTTCCCGAATATTTGTGTATTTGTGGTTTTTTCTGATAGTATTGCGCCCGCGCATATAAATAATTTTTGTATTTTTGTTTTGTGCTTATTCGCAATAACTATAGTCCCGCCTTTGCAAACAAAACAAAGGTAACAGGCGCTAGAATGGTTCAGAAGTTATTTGTAATATTCATACACAATCTCAAAAAAAAAAAAAACAAGAAAAAAAACGTCATAATATTGAAAACATGTATTGCAAATGTAAAATATATTATTCAGTTGAATAACCTACTGTTTGTCAACAGAAAAATTGAAAATTTCTATATTCAGATTATTTAATGTATGAACTTGATATTATATTTTTTTCAGATTGATACTAATATTTAAATACAAGGTCAAGTGAAAGCTTAAGCTTTATTTTGATTATAAAATATTAATGAAAATAACAGAAAAAATACTCTAATATTCATACACAATAACAAAAAAAAACGTCATAATATTGAAAACCTGTATTGCAAATGTAAAATATATTACTGTATTGCAAATGTAAAATATATAGTTGAATAACCTATTTTTTTTGTCAACATAAAAAATGAAGATTTCTGTTCAGATCAAATAAAAGCTTTATGTTTAATTTGATTATACAAATTCAAATGTTTTTCGATTTTATCACACTATAATTAATTAATTTATACATAATAAATAATTGATAGAATATATAGAATAGGTTCTTGTTTTATAAATATTTTTCGTCGCTTAGCAGTGATATGCATATGTAAATTATTTTTAAATTTTTCTTCCGAGCTTCATATTATATATGTATATGTTTTTTATATTGAGGGTAAGTAAACTTTGATTGTAATCAGAAAAAAACAATAGATAAACAAAAATATTTTTTTCCAGTGATCAAAGTGAAACATTTGGGATGACAAATAATATAATAAAAGTTAAGGAATAAACTTTATTTTTGTAGAAAAATTTATAGAAAATGTTTCATTATTTTTTCGAGTTTAGAATTAGAATCCCAATAGTGAAATTAAAAGAAAAAATACTACAGCAGAACACAACAAAAAAATATTTTTCATCATTTTTCGTATAATTTTTTTTGAATAAAACACAATAAATTAATTTTGAAAACAAAACAATTTTTTATTTTTTCTTATTTTAAAACAGAATTTTTTTTATTCATATTTTTTATTTCAGATATAAATAATTTTGGGGTTTTCCTGTAAATAAAACAATAACAAAAGCTGCATGCAGAGAATAAATACAACAACAAAACAACTATTGGAAAAAAAACAACTTTAATTAAAAAAAAAACACAGATTAGAATAGAATATATGTATGAACATTTTATTTTGTAAAAAAAAGAATATAATCAGTTTTATTTTTTTGTGAATATGTACTAAAGAAAAATATTTAATAGATTTCAATTTGTATATTTTTTTGTATTTGTAATAAAAAGAAAAATTTTATTTAACTTTCTGGTTTATTTATTTTTGTTCAACTTTCTGCCTGGTTTATTATTTGTCGTTTTCCTTCACAATAAATCG
Source organism: Empis stercorea (assembly GCA_949752835.1). Classification (NCBI taxonomy): domain Eukaryota; kingdom Metazoa; phylum Arthropoda; class Insecta; order Diptera; family Empididae; genus Empis; species Empis stercorea. The sequence goes on from OX457087.1 coordinate 8,673,494, forward strand.
ATAACTTAAATTATCAGATCTTTCATTTTTTTCTGCCACCATATAAAAGTTGTCCGGTACTTTTGAATTTAGGGGTAGTTTATGATCCGAAAATCTATTCGGTAGAAAGAAAACATGTGTCCCCAAGTCCGCAAGGTATTTTTCGCCATATTTTGTCTTTACCCTAGAAATGTTAAAGATCTTATATTCCTTTCCTGTTATTAAGTCGACCGTCCTGAGAATCGGTTTCAGGTCAGATGAACTTTGTCCCAACTTGTTGAGTGTTTCCAGAAAATTTGCCTGTAGAGTTAATAGAAGATGATTTAAATATATATATATATATATATATGTATTTAATATAATATTTAATATAATATTAACTTACCATTGCTTTTTTATATTTTCAAAAGGTTTTGCTAGATTGTCTTATTGATATTTTCAATAAGTAACTGATGGTAAGTACAAAAAAACAGTTTAATTTATATCCAATTTTTTGGTCGGTTATTTGAAAGTTTTTTTTTCTGAAAAAAAGGAGTAGTGCCACAAAATATAAATATCAAGGTATTAAAAATTAAAATATTTTTTTATATTAAATTTATAAATTACGATTATTATTTTACATTATATTTTTTTCATAAAATTTGTAAAATAAAATTTTTTTATGTAATATTTAAATTGTTTTTTTTTTTTAATTCAACAATTTCTTAAATAAAAGAAATATCATAGATGGGATCTATTTCAAGTTCCATGTTGTCAAAGTTTTCTCCGCACCATATCAAAATGTCCCTTATGGTGAATTCTTTGCATAAGTCCTGTTGACTGTCCAAATAAAAACAGCAACTTTTAAAATTTAAATAGTACTTTTGGGTGTCCATCAAATATAGATTTTGTAACACTCCATCTGTATGGCACTCCCACAAATCTTCATAGGTGTATATGCGCGAATTAAATGCTGCCCTTAGTGCCAGGTTAGCTAATGTTGGTGGTTGTGGAATTACAATCAAATTATTTTCCTCATCACTGTAACTTATATTGTTGTAATTTGGATGATCAAAATATCTCAAAGGTCGTGGGTTATCCATAGCCCGTTTTTTCTTCATAAATTAATTTCAAAATTGTGTGTTATTTATATATGAAAAAAACTTGTAAAAATAATATAAAAATACATTTCACAATAAATTTACATAAAATTATATGTACTTAAATTTAATGTTTTTTTTTTACAATAAAATAAAATTTTATCATTATTTCTTATTGATAGTAAAATATCATATGAAGGTTATAATAATAACAATAATTTATCAACATTATTACTATTTTTACGACATATTAAATATATAGTGAATTGAAGACATTGCAAAACAAAGAACATTTTCAAATATTTACAAAGTAAATCCTTTTTTCTTATATTTTTTTTCATATATAAGAGTAGAAAATATTCTAGATGTAAACTAGAAACAAAAGTTACATTTAAGTGGTATATACAATGGATTTGGTAAGTTCTTTTAAATAAATATTTAAATATGGAGAAAATTAAAAACAATATATTTTTTTTAAGAATATCAACAATTTATCGAATCAACTTGCTGAAGTTATAGAAAAAGCTTCAGCACTGATGAACCAACTTCAGGGCATTATTAGAAACAGTTCGGAAATCGCAAGTTTGGTGCAACTACAACAACAAGAACAACCAGCAATCCCAAGTACTAGTGGAGGTTTAGTGCAACAAGAACAACAACCACCAGCAATCCCAAGTACTAGTCGAGGTTTAGTGCAACAAGAACAACAACCACCAGCAATCCCAAGTACTAGTGGAGGTTTAGTACAACAAAAACAACATACAAATTCCACAATTTCATCTTCAAATGAGCAGATGGGCCGCGGTGGTAAGCAATATGTTAATATTATTAAGCAAAAAGTAGGATTTAGTCCTAAGTTTAAAGTTAGTAATAAGGACATTGTGTTTAAATTAAACGACTATAGTGAAGACTTTGACACGATTACTGAGTGGCTAGACACTTGCTTTAGGCACATTTTATCCATTGTTAAATCGGACTTTTCAAAAGACGATTTAATGGGTCTTCAAATTTCAATTCCATCTATTGAAAATACTAGACCTATTGGATTGTCGTTCAAGAAAATTTCAAGTATAAATTCGGAAATGATCACGGATTTGTTAGGTGCTGTTATTCAATCAAATGAAGCCTTTCATTCAACTGATTTGATTGAAATTTCAGTAAAAGTAATACAAGTACATAGCGGTAAAGGACGTTTAAATTTGACCAACATGACAGAAGCACAAATTTTGAAACGTAAAACAAGTATAATCGATGTCGGTCGTGAATCTAATAATAATTGTTTACCTAAATCAATTATTATAGGTAAATTTTTTGCAAGTAATAATAACGTAGCATTGAAAAAATGTTTGCGTAAAAATTCAAAATTATTACGCCAGGAAGTTGAAAAACTGATCAAAAAAGCTAAAGTTAGCAGAGGATCAGATGATGGCTTTAATATCGAGGATATTTTTAAATTCCAAAAAGTTTTGCCTGATTTTAATATTATAGTTTATATTGATAAAAACGATTTTACTAAAGTCGTAAAAATTCAAGAAAAGGGTGTAAAGGTTATAAATTTGTTCTATTTTGAAAAATCGAAGCACTACGTCGCTTTGAAAAATGTTAAATCATTTTTTGGAAAAAAATACCAATGTAGCTTTTGCAATATTTTGTATTCAAATATACACAATTGTCAGGAACTATGTAAGTATTGTCGGACAAACCCTCCATGTGACTTCGTCACTACTGCATGTAAATGCAACACTTGTCTAAGGACTTTTAGGGGTACTCAATGTTTCGAGAACCATAAAAAAACAAAATATGGTAGGGGTTCTATTTGCGATATGATCAAAGTATGTGAAAAATGTTTCAAATTTTATGATTTGCGTAAAAGAAACTATAAACCACATTCTTGTGATGAAAAATATTGTGATATTTGTAAAAAATTAGTGGAGAAGAGCCATGAATGTTTTGTGGATTTGTACACAACAAAAAGGCCTGAAAAGTATACTTTAATTTTTTATGACATTGAATGTACTCAGGATCAGAGCATAATAAATTCAAATAGTTTTCAACATATTCCTAACTTATGCGTAGCAAACAGAGTGTGTCATCATTGTTGTTCGAATGATCAAGATGACTTTCAATGCCAAAACTGTAAAAAGAGACTGCACGTCTTTGAAAATACTTCAGAGGGCAATTGTATAAAAAAATTTATAGATTTTTTGTTAACTATTGACACTAGCGAAAAACACAAAGTTTGTTGTATAGCCCATAATTTTAAAAGTTACGATGGGATGTTTATAGTATCAGAGTTATTAAAAAGAAATAAATCTATTAAACCAATTATGGGGGGTTTTAAAATTCTAAAAATAACTTTTAATACTCACATTTCATTTATTGATTCATTAAATTTTTTGTCAATGCCATTGTCAAAATTTCCTAAAACATTTGGTTTGCAAGCAATTTGCAAAGGCGATTACCCTCATTATTTCAATACTGATAAAAATTATACATATATAGGAGAAATTCCTGATCAAAATATGTTTGCTACGCAGGCTTTAAATTTAATCGAATTAGAAAATTTTAAAAAGTGGTGGCAAGATTTAAAAAGTTCTGGTTATGTTTATAATAACCGACTGGAGTTAATAAAATATTGCCAAGGGGATGTTAATATACTTAGGAAAGGTTGTATTAAATTTATGACTGATTTTATATTATTAATGGATGTAAACCCTTTCCTAGAAAGCTTTACTATAGCTCAAGCTGTAATGCTTGTTTATAGAAAAAAATTCCTTCAAAAGAATACAATGGGTATTGTACCTACTAATAATTATTCTTCAAAACAAAATCAATCATTTATAGGTTTGAAATGGTTAGTATACGAGAATGAAAAATGTAATGGGCAAATAAAATATGAAGTAATGTTACCAAATTGTGGTAATATCCAAGTCGATGGCTATAATTCCCATACAAATACGGTATATGAGTTTTTGGGGTGTTTTTATCATGGTTGTCCTAAATGCTTTTATAATAGATTTGCATTACACCATGGAGTTACATTTGATGATAAATACAATAATCTTTCTTATAGACTTGATTATTTAAAAAATAAAAATTTTATTGTAAAAACCATATGGGAATGTGATTTCAAAAAATATTTAAAAGAAAACCCTAAGGAAAGTAATCTACTGGACACAAATCCGTTAATTTTGTATAGTTCTTTACAACCTCGTGATGCAATATTTGGAGGGCGTACTGAAGTGTTTAAGCTACATCATAAAATAAAACCTGGTGACAAAATTCGATATTTGGATTTTACTTCTTTATACCCTTTTGTAAATAAGAATTGTAAATATCCTATTGGGCATCCTAAAATTTATAATAGAGAGGAATGTAAGAATATCGCCGATATAACTAATATTGACGGTATAATAAAATGTAGCATCTTACCTCCAAAAGATTTGTTTATACCTGTTTTACCTTCAAGAATAAACAATAAATTACTTTTTGTACTGTGCAGGACGTGCGGTGAGACCGAAAATGTATTAGAAAATTGTACACACAATACGGACGAACGTAGTTTAATTGGTACATGGGCTTCTATAGAAATTAATATAAGTTTAGATAAAGGTTATACAATTTTGGAATTGTTTGAAGTATGGGAATACCAAACAACTATATATGATCCTATTACCAAAACAGGAGGTTTGTTTGCAGAGTACATGAATAGTTTCATAAAACTCAAACAGGAAGCAACGGGTTTTCCAAGAGAATGTAACACTCTAGAGGAGCAGAATGAATATATTAAAAAATATTTTAATACTGAAAATGTTCTATTGGATAAATCCAAAATGAATCCAAACCCATCTTATCGAAACACCGCAAAGTTATGTCTTAATTCGCTTTGGGGGAAACTAATTCAGAAAAATGAAATGAATCAAACCAGCGTAATATCTTCAATTGATGAATTCCAGAAACTTGTGCATTCGCCCGGTGTAGAAATTGAAGATTTGTATATAGCTGGAAAAGAACAAATATGGGTGAAGTGGAAATATACACACATTGAGTGTGCCCCACCGCTTAAACATGTTTCCCTAACTGTAGGTATATTTACAACGGCACATGCTCGATTAAAATTGTATGAGGAATTGTATAAGATAGGAAAGAATGTTCTGTATTGTGATACAGATTCCATTATCTTTTTTGAAAATAAAAATTCCTCATATAAACCTACCACAGGTAACTTCTTGGGGGAATTTACTGACGAATTAGCAGATTATGGCCCAAGAACATTTATTACTGAATTCGTTGCAACAGGTCCTAAATGTTATGCCTACAAATACTTTAATCCAGAAAACAAAAAAACGGGGGAAGTTGCGAAATGTAAGGGGGTAACATGCAGTATAAATAACAAGAAAATTTTAAATTTCAATAATTTAAAAAAATTGATTATGGATCCATCGAATACTGGTTCATACACAATACATGATGCCAAAAAAATAAAAAGAAAAAAGAATTTTGTTGTCGTTACAGAAAGTGAGAGCAAAAAATTTGGATTTACTTTTACCAAAAGAGTGTGTGTCGGAGACGATTTTGCAACAATCCCATATGGATATCAATTCCAAAATTAAATGTAATAACGAAAATTTAAAAAATGTAAATTAAAATGTAACTACCGTAATAATAAAATGTTAAATGTAATAATCATAAAATTATAATGTATTGATATTTGTAATAAAAAAACTTTTTTTTTGTTAGCGACAAAATATATTAAATATAAAAAATATGTGTTTTTTATTTATTTGCATTTTACATTTCACAAAGAGCGTTTGCTTATTAACTGCACAATAACAATAATAAAAAATAATGGGAAAACTAATATGTTTTGTTGATCTTCAGTTTGTACTAGGAAACGGACGTCACCATTTTGTTAAGGAAATGGCCGTACTTCAACAAGGGTCTCTAGTTCCAACACTATTTTCTTTCAAACCACCTTTTCCTCAAGAAGAACTAAATGATGAAAGTACACAACAAGGCCTTTACATATATAACAATATCAACAATTTGCAGTGGAATGATGGTTTAATTTCTTACAACGAACTTCCAAATATTTTGAAAACTTATGCCAACCATAAAATTTATGTTAAAGGATTGCAGAAAAAAGTTTTTTTACGTCAATACTTACAAACATCAACAGAGATTATAGAGCTTGAAAATGATATACCTAAATTAAACTCTTTAAGAACATATGAGGTTTATTGTGAAATTCACTACAACAAAAATAAAAATAATAGATGTGCTGTTCAAAATTGTATGAATATGTATATGTACATGTTACAAAATAATAAAATAGATTATTAAATTTTATATATTTTTTATTAATTTCAAAAAAAAGTTTTTACATTTCAATATTAAAATTAATTTTTATAAGATTTTCAAATAATTTACTGGAACAGTATATTGGTATTTCGAAAAATAATCGGGAATAGTTGCAGTGTACATGTGAAAGTTCCATTGGAATGTAATAGTCATCATATGATAATTGAAATACACCTTTGGCTTTACATTTTTCCAAATATTTGTTGAAATATTTTTTTATGTTGCATGTAGCATTGTTGTTGTAACTCATAACAATATTTAAAAAGTCGACTATATTTAAATATTGGTTATATTCTTTTTTAAACAATGCAACAATTTTTTTGTTGTTATTATTTTCGTTGTCCCAAGTAAAGTTTAATATCGATTTTGTTGTATTTTTTGCATCAATATTTTCTAGAAGAGCGTCTAAAAATTCGACATCATTTGTAGAAACTTTTTCTTCTAATTTTTTGAAATTATTAAAATAATTTTCCCACTCTTTAAAAGAAATATATATAGGAATTTCCTTTACACGATGAAAGATAATTTCTGCCTCAAACGTATCAGCGCAGAATCCAACAACAACTTTACAGGTATGCTGTTCATTTAGGAAGTAAGTATAAGCCAATAATAAATTTTTTGGTATATTGCTTGACTTTTGACGGATCTTCTTTTCTGTTGTTTTAATTCCTTCTGAAGAATTTCGTTTTCGGGTCTCCTTTGCAGCACTCATTTTAGTAGAAAATGAAAACTTTTGTGAAAATGTACACGCATTTATACATTTCCAGATCTGCACATTTGCAATTTGTTTTTGTATTTTTTATTATTATGTTTGTTTGTATGTTTAAAAATTTTTTTAAACTCTATTAAAATATATTTATCGTTTTTTTCAAAATTATATCTATCAAAACTATTTAAAAAACGTTGCATGCTTTTGCCATTACATCTGTACCATAAATAAACACAACAATAATGACCGCATACATCAGAAAATGAACTCTGTAACCTTCGGCCGTTTACAATATAACATAATGAATTACGTTTTAAAAATTGCAAAAACTCGTTTTGTAAAGGTCGACGACCATATGAGTCAAAGTATTCTATACAACCCACAGATGGACATAAAATTGCTATCCAATGAGCGCCAGGTTTTGTGGAAGGATCTGTATTTACAACAATTATTGCAGGTCTTTTAATAAATTTTGGAATTTTATTTATGGCAAAAACTCCTTTAAAATATTTTCTAGTATATTTGTTGCATTTTAGTACATTAACAATTTGAAATGTATCCATATTATTCCAGAGTTGAAAAATCAATTACTTTTATATCTGCTTCCACGAAATGTTTTAAAAATTCGGTTTTGATCTTACCGTTTGTGAATAAAATATCAATTTTCTTAAATATATTTTGAAGATCATTAGTTGTCTGTTCATTTGAAAAATTTCCAAATACATAATTGTCACTTTTATCTATATCATTTATTCCATCTGTTGTTGGATATTGATATTTAAATTCCTTACTAAAGATTTTACAAGACTCTTTTATTCCAGTAATACTAATAGATTTAACGAATATCGTATTCTTATTATTAGAGCAGAAACTCATATCAACTAATGCATAATTTTTATAAACCATATTGTTGTTGTTTATTTAACTGTCAATTTTAAAATGTATTAAATCTGCTATTCCACCCTATTTATAGGTTTGTATATACGTTTCGATTCTTATCAATTTGTAAACTCCCATCAAACTCTCCATAAACAAGACATGTTACAGTCGTATTTAATGCTCTGGAAAACTTGGCTTCAATTCTAACAGTGCCTTGGTTCAATAAACTTTGACACGAATTATTTCCTGATAAATCTGGAGTTAAATCGAATGCAAGAATGTAAAAACCTTTGCTGAACATTGATTTTGTGATTTGATGGCCTCTGTCCGAATGATGAATTCCAGTTCCATTAAAAAGGGTATAATATGCACGTGTATCAAAACGATGTTTGTCAGCAAAACTAGTTTCAATTGGTAAATTCGGTATTTGAACGCCATTAACATATAGCATAAATTGTGTCATCTCAAAATGTTTGAAATTAAAAGGATTTTTTGAACGTTTTCCAGTAAAAGCTTCATTATCCGTCATGCAAAATAGTATAGTATTGGGTAGTTGTCCTATGAAAACATTGTCAAGCGATATATTAGTACTACTTGATGGTACTGTGAATGATTTTATTTCAACACGTTTGTAATTGTATTTTGCATTCGCCTTTTCTAAAACAGCATTATGTGCAAGTAAAATACTAGGATTTACTGTGACATGTCTCATAAATAATGTAGCTTCAATTATTTTCATTTGACTTTCATCATTATCGTCAGAGAAAAAGTAAAAATCTGGTTTTTCCAAAGTTAGTAAAACTCTGACATCCACACCATTTATTAATAATGTAGGTTGATTAAACATATCAACATGGAGTTTACCCATCAATTCAACAACACCACTATTATTATATTGTTTTTTACGTTCTGAGGCACCACTATTTCCAGATTTTCCTACATCATGTTTATCTAACGACCAACCAGCACATTCTAAATGGGTATTGGCAGCATCATTTCCATAGTTAAGTAAAGACTCGATGTAAGCTCTATAATTATAATTGTTGTCAGATGAAGTAATATTTTTACCATTTAACTGAACATTGCATTGTTTTATCATAGAATGTAATAAATTGTTAACAATTGCCGGCTGGGCTATTAATTTAGGAGGTGTAGAAGTATCTTTATCATCATTCCACACTGATCCATCTTTCTTTAATATTTGTATTTTTAATTTTAAATATGTTGATGACAAATCTCTATACGTATCGCCATGACCCAAAGAAACAAATTCTATAGTCGAAGAATTATCTAAAGAAGCAATTGGGTTATAAGCAACTTCTTCTGATTTTAAGATACTTGATTGAATAGGTGGTGAACTAAATATATCTAACTCTGACTTCATGCACTCCAACATCTTTAATCAAAAATGTCTAATACTCGTTTTTTATTTTTGCTTCTTCTTTTAACTTTACGTCTCTTCAATTTGAGACGTAAATGACTGGGTTTTGTAGAATTCTTTCTTTTTATAGCCCTCCTTTTACCTGAACCATACATCGTATGCAGTTTATTCACAGCTTCGCGTCTCAAATTTGTAAATGCTTCTTTACCTCTATCTTGTAACACTTCTTTCGGATTTCCTCCTGACGCAATATCTGATAAAACACCAATTCCACTTGAAACTGCTTGTTTTTGTAAAAAATTTAGACCTGATGATAATATAGGCTTTATATAGCGAAATAACCCTCCGAAAACGTCTCCTAATCCTCGGCCTCTCTGATAATTTACAGCCGAATGAAACAGGGGTCCTATTTCTTCAATATTACCCCCTGTTTGAGATAAATAGTATTTAATATAATGACGGTTCATTGATTAATAATTAGAGTGTAACGATTTCTCTTTATTTATATTAATTTTTTATAAAATGTAATAATATTTTTGTAGGTATTACACTCCTGCTAAAATTTATATCAAATCCAAATTTATCAGCTAGTTTTATGGATATGTTATCAAAAACTTTTTTTTCAACATTATGATATTGTATACGTTTATATTTGATTATTGTTGATTCAAAAGAGTTTTTTGTTTCAATAATATTAAGAACTCGTACCTTTGAATCACCCACAAAACATGGTTCTATTATATCAGTGTACATAAACAACATTGCTGCTTTTGATATTGAAGTAAAATCGTTTAAAAATACTTCAAAAGCTTTGACAATTTTTGTTTTATGTGATCTAATATTTTTAACTTGGGAAAAAATAGTTTTCATAAAGCTTTTGACTGAATATGATCTACTAATAGGAATCTTTACATCTATTTTAGGGCTAGTTACACACACTTCAATATATTTTGACTCTTTAATATCTAGAATTTTGTCCGGATCCTTATAATTTTCATCATCAGTGATAAAGGTGTAAATCTCCGAAATCAAATATCGTTCACATTCTTTTTTGTTTAAGCCTGGTCCCCCAGATATATTTTCAAGAAGTATTGGTAAAATAGAGGCTTTCCAGTCACATTTTACATCATCTTTGTTATATGGAATGTATGTTTTCCCTACGCCTAATTTATTTTTTTCCGTACTTCCAATTATTATAAATGCACTTTCTTCATAATTTTCGTTATACCTATTCGGTATAAAATCGTTAATATATATTTCCGAAACACCTACTTTCCAATTATTATGTGTTAAATTAATTTCAGTTGGAAATTTATTTGTAAAACGTGTCAACGAGTTATTGTTATAATAATTATTAGAAGCATCACTCAAGAGAGTAATGAAAAAATCATCTGTTTGATTCATTTTTTTTATTTATAAGTTGTCCACTGTGAAAGATTTAATGGAGTTGTCGTTTTAGGTTTTAACTTATCTTTTTCTGATTTGGCTTGTAAATTATCCTTTTCTGATTTTAATACTTTTTTACGAACTGGGAATTTCAATAAAGTTTGAGCGGATGCTTTCTTAGTAGAAGAACGTAATTGACGATTTAAACTTGTATCTTTTTTAGGTCTTTCAAATATAGGTACTGAAATAATGTCACCTCCATCCGATTCAAACATACGTACATCTGACGAACCAATAGATTTCCTTTCTTTTATACGTTTTCCTGCCGGTGTTGCTGAGAGTGCTAAATTTAGTATTTCATCCTCGTTATCAAAAACTTCGTCATCCGTTTCGAATTCATCAAAATCTTTATCAGATGTTGGAATTATCTTACCAGGTGTAAATGTATACATATCGTTTTGGGGTTCTTGGTATTGCACACCAACATCTTCAGATGTAATTGCATCTGTTTGTATCCTTTTTCCTTTTTTTGTATGGGGTTCTGTTTGGGTTTGCATGTGTGATAAATTTTTATTTTTAGTATCTGTAATTTCTGGTTCTGTTTGCATACTCATATTTGACAATACTTTGTTTCTAACAGCCATTGTTTTATTAGAAGGCATGTGTTGTACTGTTTGTATGTGATGCGTATTGTTAGAGCTTTGTTTTAATTGTTGTCGCCTTTTATTTGCAAATTTTATTAGCTTTTGACGATATGTATACCATTTTTCACTATCTGATAATTTTTTATTTAAAAGTATTTCTTTCATACTTTTATCTAGGTATGAAAGTTCTACATCATTATTAAAATTATCCTTAAGTTTATTATAAAGTTCAGGTGGTATAACAATCATTCGTTGTAAATTATTCATCTTAATTTTTATTTTGAAAGTAAACTACCAATCAAACCTGATAATACTGTACCTATTAGCACAGGTAAAAAACCTCCTTTCTGTAAAATAACTTTTCGTTTTACTTGCAATGATTTTTTAGGACAAGCTAAACAACGCAATACCTTTTTATTTTTATTTAATTTATTATAAGTGTGATTAGACACTTTGTGATTTCCATTAAGCGTATTTATAGCAATTTCACAAATAGTTTTAATAACTTCCGGATCACAATTTTTTAGCAAAATTTGACGAAATTTTGGTTTAGAATTTTTTAATACATGTAAGATATGACGATTTGTTTTCAATCGTTTCATGTTTTTCAGATAGATCTGTTAATTGTTTTAACGTGCAATAACATTCAAAATAATTATTATTAAGTATATTTGATCTAAAACGAAATATATCGTTAATGTCTTGAGTTAAATCCAGTATAATATAACCATAAGGAATAGATGTCACCTCATTATATACTCTCAGAAATTCTTTGGAGTTTTCTGGATAAATTTGTTTCGCTAAAGGAGCTATTTGTGATTTGTCGCGAGGATTTTTAAAAAGAACCAAATATTTACAATTAAGTGATATATCTCGACAATGTTTTCCCTGATGAAACACATTTTGTGTAATTAAAATAACTGATAAATTTCTATGGTGTGAACCTTTTGTAAATAATTCACATACTTTTGTATTATAGGCATTTAACATTAAGTCATCCAAAACAATTAATATTGGTTCATTATTTTCATTTTTGATGTTTTCCGGAACTTCATTATGATATTCTAAATTTCTTATATTTTTTGGAACCGCGCTAAATTCAGGATTGCACCATAATATTTTTGTTGGCACCGGTTTAATAAATTTGTGTATATATCTAATCAACTTACAAATAAATGTAGTTTTGCCACAACCCGACGGGCCTGCTATCATCATGGTAAACGGATGATTAAAAACTATCATTTTTTTACATAAACTTTTTGAAGTTCTTGATAATAAAATCTTCCTTCAACCTCATGTCCCTTCAAGTCTTTCAATATAAATAAAGGATATGGTTCTCTATTTATAATTTTTTGTACTTGAAAAATTTCTTTTGTCCATTTTGGTGTAAATCCATGCTCGAAAATTGCTTTTTTTTTAACTATTCGTACATAGTCGTCTTGAAATATATTTACATTAATTTGTGGATCTCTCTTATGAAGATTTTTGTATATTTCATAGATTTGTTTCACATGGCTCTGAGTAACGTCTGATGGTTTCATTTTTATTGTACTATGATAAGATTTGTTGTAAGAATTTACAAGGTTTGGTAATACATCGATATATCTCTTAGTTGAACTTTCAGTAAAATATTTAAACATTTTTTCTTTTATTGTACGATTGAATCGTTCAACAACTGCAGCTTTTTGGGTAGATAAAATAGTTGGAAAACGTTGTCGAATATTATTTTGTTTTAGATAATTTTGAAAATTTGAATTTTTGAATTCTTTTCCTTTATCTGATTGAATTGTTTTTGGTTTTCTACCACTTTGTTGAAGAATTTTATGAAAGTTTTTTGTTATTTCTTTTCCAGTTTTATTTTTTATTGGTACTACCCAACCGTATTTTGAAAATACGTCAATTACCGATAATAAAAATGTATAATTGTCATTTACTTTTTTATACATTTTCATATCGCATAGATCAATTTCCCATAATTGGTCAATATCTTGTAAAACATAATGATTCCTAGGAAATTTTTTCTTAACAGGATAATGTAAGGTATAAACATCTTGGGATTTAAGCCAGTTTTTGATTTTATTATGGCTTATTTTGTTATTTTTTAACGCAGCATGAAGTTTTGCAACAGAACCATATATGCTAGTTCCTGTTTTATTGTAGTACGTATTTTTAATTTTTTAATTTGTGTTTCCCATAGGAAAGTAGAAAATAGTATAAATACCTCCACAAAATTTACATTTGCCTTTATATAAAAAATATCTTAAAATGACACTATTAAGTGATGAAGAAGAACGGTACAAAACATTTGAATTTTGGCCAAAAACTTTTGTAAGCAAGAAAGAGTTAGCATCAAATGGGTTTTTTTATTTAAACATGGGTGACATTGTACAGTGTTACTACTGTAATGTTCAAATATCTCATTGGAATAGAGACGATGTTATTGCAGATGAACATAAGAAATATTCTTCTAATTGCTATATTTTTTCCGATGAGTACAAAATGAAAGACAACGAAGGCATGGATGTTTGTGGTACAACAGGTAGAGGGTCGATCAAGCAAGAACAAAATCTAAATAACCCCAAAAACATAAAATATTTTTATTATTGTGTATCTATTATAAGTTTGATATTTAATTCCATATCAATTTTGTATTTATTAAATAAATGAAATAATAAACAACATAACTGTGTTTTTTTTTTCAACTGTTTACAAATACTACCGCATACACTATTTGCATATTATTAACCATATATATATTATTTCTTGTTGAAAACTGAATAATATATATCGCTTGTTTACATTTGCAATACAGGTTTTCAATATTATGACGTCTTTTTTTCTTGTTTTTTTTTTGTTATTGTGTATGAATATTAGAGTATTTTTTCTGTTATTTTCATTAATATTTTATAATCAAAATAAAGCTTAAGCTTTCACTTGACCTTGTATTTAAATATTAGTATCAATCTGAAAAAAATATAATATCAAGTTCATACATTAAATAATCTGAATATAGAAATTTTCAATTTTTCTGTTGACAAACAGTAGGTTATTCAACTGAATAATATATTTTACATTTGCAATACATGTTTTCAATATTATGACGTTTTTCTTCTTGTTTTTTTTTTTTTTTGAGATTGTGTATGAATATTACAAATAACTTCTGAACCATTCTAGCGCCTGTTACCTTTGTTTTGTTTGCAAAGGCGGGACTATAGTTATTGCGAATAAGCACAAAACAAAAATACAAAAATTATTTATATGCGCGGGCGCAATACTATCAGAAAAAACCACAAATACACAAATATTCGGGAAATATCATCAAAAAGATCATCAACCACGACGCCCACTCTAACAGACTTGTTTACAGTTTTTGGTTAGTCACCATACAAATCTATACTAAAATCATTTTTACACTAGCGGTACATTCAGAGCATTTTTACTCCAGCGGTACATCCATTGTTTACAGTTTTTGGTTAGTCACCATACAAATCTATACTAAAATCATTTTTACACTAGCGGTACATTCAGAGCATTTTTACTCCAGCGGTACATCCATTGTTTACAGTTTTTGGTTAGTCACCATACAAATCTATACTAAAATCATTTTTACACTAGCGGTACATTCAGAGCATTTTTACTCCAGCGGTACATCCAGATCTGTACATTATTTACAGACTGCACGGCAAGCCCAACCCACGAATTCATATTCTGACCAACCAAAAATACAGAAAGACTAGCCGTCTCTCATCACCTGTCTCTTTATTACACACAGCAAGTATTATTTCTAGAACGGTTGTGTGATTTTGGCTTCTGTTAAGCATGTCGTCACTATTGTACGTAGTATATAATTCGATCTAAGGGGGGCTTTATACTACTCATATAAGAAATTAATACTAAAGTGTTTTAATTGGAAATTTTTCAATTTAATTATTAGAAATTTTTTACTATTTCATTAGATTTTTTTCTACGTATTAATTTTTATTATTTAATAAATATCATCATCCAAAAAAATATTCATTAGTCTTTTTAATTGAATCTTGTATACCTTTAATAATAAATAGAATTTTGTATAAATTATTAATTCGTATAATTATTTATTAAATAATATTTTATCAGAAATAAAAAGATAAGACTAAAATAATTAACATAATATGATACTGCATACATAATTAAGCATTAAATTAGAATATATTGTTTAATGAAAAATGAGAAATATTTGTCTAATTATTTATACCAAAGAAATTTGTATACGGTATTCAATTTCAAATTATTACAATCTGTTTTCAAATTATTTTTCAAATTTTGTAAATTTTCTTTTTATTGGATAGTGTGAAAAAAGATTTTTGCTACAAAAATTTTAAATATTGCGTACTTTTTGGTGTAGATGTAAACGCATATAAAACTTTGTTAAAAATGATTTTAATCGTCCTATAATTTAATATACTGATTTTAATTACAGTTTTTTACGATATTATTAAAAGGATCCAGCTTTAAAGATATACAGTTAAACTCGATTTCCCATTACAAAAAAAAATTATATCAAAATTGAAATTTAATCATTCGAGAATATCATTCGAGAAAAAGTTAAATTTTTCTTATATTCATACGCTTTTACAATATTAAAAGTCAATTTAAAAGACAAAATTTCGACAATTATTTAAAATTAATAATTAAAAAAATATATTTACGTATATTTCAAATTTGTCAATTTCCAATGTAACTTACAAGATAATCTTCGTAATTTCAATTTATCTTGTCGAACATATTAAGTCATAAAATATTTTATGTTATACAACAATCATAATATATTAGTAATAAAATAAAAATATAAACTTTTATTACTAATTCATATATGTTATGGTATAGTAAATAAATTTTAATTATCGTTATCCTTTTAAATCAGCACCCATAAAATTGACAGCATATAATATACACAAAATTCCGTCATTAAAGTCATGTCATGTACAACAGAACAAGATAATAATAATGATGTAAAAGAGGATAATAAATATATTTCCATTGATTATTCTATTAAAAAAATGTCCTTAAAAACATATAAAAATGGTTAACGATTTTCATGTAATATACATTTGTTTAATTTTTTTTATAAATTTCACGTATTGTTTTCAAGGTCTTATGTGGTCTTAAAAACATATTAAAACTGGATAATAATTTAATTTCAAATTTTTTACATATGTAATTAGTTTTACAACGATCCATTATCCTTTTCTAATTTTAAATATTTAGAAAATGATTTACAGTAATGAATATTTGAAATTTAATTTGATTGTTGTAAAATCTGAAATAAAATAGAAAAATTTATTAAATTTCGTTTTCTTTTCTATAAATATTCTGATGGCCTTTGCCTCTATTAGACATTATAGACTAAAAATTTCGCTCATACCAAAAATTTTTAACAATCAAAAATTTACGAAATTTCTTTAACCTTTCTTTCGTCTTTGAACAATCAATGAACGTAAAATATTTTCAAAAGTTTTTCTTTAAATTTTCCATTATACTTAAAGCCTACACAATTCTATATTTACCAAAGATTTTTTGTAAACATAAACAAAATTATCAGATATTTTTGAATACTAAAAAGTTTAATTTTTTTTGTTATGTGGTGTTGCAGTAAAAAAAAAAACAAAATTCTAAAATAAGAAACCTTCTAAAAATATATTTTTTTATTATTATTATTTGACGATTTATTTCAAGTTGTTTGAAAGTTGAAATAAACAAAAATATTTACATAAAATCAAATTCTTTAAAGTGAAAATATTATCTTTATTTATATCTATGTATATATTTGTTAACACTTGTATTCGTGATAATATGCCACAAAATGACTTTTCACCCTATCTGGGAAGAAAATCAAATAAATTGATTGACATTACATTTTCTAAAATGAAACTTTTCTGTGATGGATTTTTTTACGTAACTAAAATGGTGATAAAAGAAAATATATGTATAACATAATTTTTTAAGTATCTGAAAAAATCTTCTACGTAATTGATAACAAAATGAATTGAATATTTTGCGGGTATGTTCTGTAGTAGAAATAAACTATGCTTTATGTGGGCGGAAATTAATGTTGTTCCGAGAATATAATTTATTTCTTATAGAATCATAATATTTTCTCAAAAAAATTGAATATTTTGATTATTAGAATTTCACAGATGTTTATTGTCGAAAAATTTGTTAACTTTGATTTGTGCAAACCCATTCAGAATTATAAAAACTTTGACCTTAATTTCTGAAAATAGATTTTTTCTGCATATCCGTTTCACACGAAAAAAAAAAATAGTAAAATAAATAGTCTTACTATGTTAATTGAAAATATACCATATAATTTTATAATATGTATTACAAATATTAAGTAAAATAATGAAATGAATTTTAATTTACAAGAGAAAATTAATTAATAATATTATAATTATTATACGCATTATAATATTATTCTGTGTTAATTGAAATGGTGTTATGAGTTCAGTGGTCGTTTCTGTGTTCGTTCAAATGCAATGAAATATCAAACTTTTAACATTTTTAATAATTTATTTATATTTTAATTAAATTATTTTAAATAAATATTTAAAATAAACTTCGAAAACGTATTTTAAACAGAAATCTATAAATATGTACATACATATATGTATGTATGTACATATATTTATTTTATTTAAATTAATAATTGCAAAATTAAATAAAAATTTATAAATAACCGAAAAATATTTTACGCATTTATGATGTTATTAAATAAATAATACTAACATTATGTTCATTTTTTATACTACAAATAATAATATCCTTTTTCCGTTTATATAATATACAAAAAAAAGAACATTCTGCCGAATTAAATTCATAAATACCGCAAATATAAATATTTAATTTAAAAAAAATCTCCAAATTAAAATTTACATTAATTAAATAAAAACAAAAATTCACTTAAGCTCATCATTAAAAATTCTTCAAAAAAGAACCTCTAGATAGATAGGTTTAATATTTTCTCAGTTCCTTTAAATATAATTTGCACGCTGCTATTTTTAAGATAATTTAAGTATTTAAGTATTTAAAAAAATATCCTTTTATGTCCTTTTTGTTTGTACATTTTATATATATATAACTAAAAATAAATTCAAGATGTTTAGTTTTATTAATTTAATGTTGACATTATTATGAAAAATATTCACTAAATTTAATTTGTTTTAATTAATTTATCCTTTATTTGTTTATAATTATCCTTTTTTTTAATTCAATTTAATTATATCTTGATCGAACTTTGTGAGACCACCAGCATTTCAAAATTTCCCCTAAAGATATGCAATAATTTTGTTATAACTAAAATTAATTGGAAATTAAATTTTCGCATTTTATTAAAATTAAATTTTATTTTTTCAATAATACAACACAAAAAAAATTAAATTTAAAATTAAGATACTACTTTTTCGCAGAAACACAATTTTCCATTAGAATGAAAATTCAATTTTCTTCTTCCTAATTGTTTTTAGGCATAAAAATTACAAATTCTTATTATTTTTGTTTCTTTTTTTAATCACTCAAAAAATTTGTTCAGTTAAAATTTTCTTTTGAAATTTTCTATAATTACGTTGTATATATATTTAAATGGAATTATATTTTTCCATTAAATTGATTTACATTATTATTATTATTATTTTTTTGGTCGTTGTTTCACAATAACGCATAAAACCGTCAAAATATTATAATGAAATTTGATAAATTTTATACGAAACATTGTTGTACATAATTTTTATTTAAGAAATATGAAAATATTCAAATTTTGTAAAGGTAGAAAAAGATTTCTACATTTTGTAAATTTTTTTTTTTTTTTTTGATAATTAGGAAAATTTATTTTTTTAGCAAATAAGTTTAAATTAATGTACAAAAACAAATTTAATTGGTGATGGGTTTATTTATAAAATGATAAAGGATTACAAAACCATTAAGAAAATTATCTTTGTGAAATTTTAATATTATAAAAAATAATGGTTAATTTTTAGGTCAGTTACAGGCTTAAATAATAAATAATTTTGATAAATAATTGAAAATTTCTTTTAGATATTTGATAATATAAAATCTGTAAAACCGTATAATTAATTTAACACATAAACAAAAAGTGTGAAACTATAGATTTTAAAGAAGTTTTTCAATTTCTGGTTCGAAAAAAGACCAAAAATACATTTTAAAATTATTAGAAATAAAATTATTTTCAAATTTATAATTAAAATGTTTTTTTATCTAGATATAATTAATTAATTATTGTGATATTTTAACTTATGAAAGAACATATAATTTATGTATAAATATAATTAAATTATAAAAATGTGTCACATAAATGATTAATTTTTGCTTGTATATATACAAAATTATTTGGTATAAAAAGATCATTTTGTATATAGAAATTATATTTTTCTATGTATATGCTTGAGCTAACAGCTAAAATTAAATCCTTTTTTTTTTTGTAAATAGGTTGAAAGTCGTTAAACTTAAATTTGTAACCCAAAAAAATTATCATAATTCTTTTATGTATATTAGTCTTCTTGGGTACATATAAATGCAAATTAGAGAAATAGTTTTGCAACAAAAAAAAAGGTTAATAAAGGCACAAAATACCTAAAACTACTCATCACTTTTATGAAAAAAGATTTGTCTGTACGAGTCCTGAATTAAGGACTTTAAATTTTAGAGAAATTACATAAATTTAAAATAATTATAAATCATAATATGAAATTTAAATAAATTTCAGAGGTAAATGAATTTTGAAACTTATATTCACACTTTAGCCACTATTTAAATATCATATAATTTAAATTTAATGATCAAATAGCCTCTGCAATATGTTCATGGAAAATATCCTTTTTTATGGATATTTAATTTATAAAAAATCTTAAAAATTTCAGTTTTAAATGTGGAAACAATGAAATACAACAAATTAAAGTATAATAACAATTTTCTATTTCCCTTGTCAAATCAAAAAAAAAAAAAATAACAAATATAAGATTAATAATTTCTAAATATTTTGTACGATTACGAAACGTCATTACCCCTGAGAATATTGTAAATTAGACCTAAAAATTTCAATTTTTTGAATATTGTAATATAAAATCAAAATCTAATGGGACCGATTGTTCTTTTGGATGATATAACAATGATCAAGAAGCGAATACTGAACATGATTCTACTAATAATATTATATTAGTATAATCATACAATCATTACATCATTAATAATTACAAATTTCTACAGTAACATATTTAAATTCAGAAAATAAAATATCTCATAAATTCGAATGAAAATCCATATTTTCACTACCCACTATTTTTCAACCGAAAATATGGGAATAATTTTAAAACTATAAGCTATATATAAAATTTATTATTATTATTTATTGATTATGTGTCATAAATTAATTTATACAAAGGATCAACCAGGATAAAATAATATATGTATTAGCATAATAAAGTATTGACAATTTATGTTAATTATAAAATAAAATTATTTATCAGTTTTTTCTAATAATGTCCCCTTATAGTGATTATTATGATCATAATTAGTTATTAAATTTATCATAATTATGCAATTTTAAATCAATTTTATGTCAAATAAAAATATTTTGTTCATCTAATTATGAATTTTAAGTATTAATAATATTTAAATATTTAATTAGTATATAAAATATATCTGTTCAGCAGTGTTGTCCTTGTGCAAGGACATTATGAAAATATTATAATGTTTAAAAATATTTCCATGATTTTTCCCTAAGGTAAAAAACCATATTATTTTTTATTATACATATACAACCATCTCACTGGTGTTATTCATATGGTAAATTATCTAAAAGGATTCATATTGCATTAGGGGAAAAAAGTTTAAATATTCTGGGATTTAGTTTATTCAACAATTTATATTAAATATATTTATTTGCTATAGTTTTTTAAAAGTTCATTTTATAGTAAAAAATTAAAATTTAAAATTTAAACTATATTTTACATTGAAAGTAAAATTTACTCTTCTACTTTATAGTTCTAAAAATAATTAATCCCTCCATAGATTATATAAATAAGGATAATTTTGGAAATAAAATTTAAATTTAAAAAAAAATATTTAATATTTTTTTTCATAAATTTTATTTTCATAATATTTAAATAAATATAATAATTTATTTAGTTTTTTAAAATTATTTCCATTAATATAATTATTCAAGTACTATATACAATTTCTCTAATTAGATATTTTTCAAAATAAGTAACAATTTTTTTTAGTTAAACTAATTCATAAACTGCTGCATAAATCGAAACGTACAAACTTTTGGTATTGGACTTTAATTATTTAAAATTTAGTTAGAAAGTATAATTTATCTTTTATTAGCATTATAAAAAATTGCATTATAGAAAAAAAACTTTAAAAGGACATTTAGTTATTTTAGAGATTTAGCAGTCCTTGAAAGATTAATAAATTACTCAAAATTGTGCTAAGTAAAAAATTATACATAAATTATTGAGAGACCAGATAAAGAAAAATATTAAATTATTAAATTTCCTAAAATCAACATTTTATTGTCTTATATTTTATTAAAAGTTTCCAAATTCAAGACAAATATTTGTCTTGAATTCTGAAACTTTTTTCCAAATTCAAGACAAATAATATTAAAAAACGAATTTTTTTTTTCAAATTATTTTCTATTTCCGATAATTAATGAGTTAAAGGATAAATATTTTATTGCTATAATAAATATTATTTAATCTTATCTTAAAACTTTTAACAATAAAAAAAAATTGTTCTTAAAAATATATTTATTTAGAATTGAAAAAAAGTATTTTCTTTCTAAGTAAAAAAATTAGCATAGATTAAAGATTAAAAAAAACTGTTTTATAAATTTTATTTATATTTTAGAATTTAAAAATTGACTTCATAATTAATGTATAGTATAATATAATTTATATATTATTGTACACAGCAATAAATCACCGTGAAAAGTTTCTAATGAACTGTCAGCATAGTTTTTTAATGCAATTTGCCAGGTAAAAATATTTTCAGTTTTTGATTAAAAATATTAATGGAAAAATATAGTTTTATACTTTTTAATATAATAATTAAAATGTCAAGGAAATAAACAAGATTAAAATTAATTTTGGAATTATTTAATTGCATTACATTAATAAAGAAGATAATAATATATTTTTAAATATTTTACATAAATTTTATGATTTTTTTGGAATTTCTATACAAAATACTTTAACAAGAAATATTTAATTTTTTGATGAAAAGATTTAATAGTTCTTTTTTTATTTTTGCGCTTTTTCAATATTTTTAATTTCCTTTCAGTTTTCATAAAATTTAAGTAATATTTTATTTAATTTTATTCACATAATTTAAATTAAATGATAAAATTTATTCTGTTTACCACGGTCAGTTAATGAATTTATAGTGAAATACAATGAATTTATAAAATTTAATTTTAATTTTTACTTTTTATGTTTAAAATTAATTAATTTATTTTAATTCTGTATTTATTTATTTATTATGTCAAAACAATTAACTTTAAAATTCCTTCTTTTATGAAATATTTAATATTTCAACTTTTATACTTTTGACTTTTAAATTCTGATAAACTTTTTTAATTTAATATTTTTGAATAAAATTTAAATGTTAAAGCAAAAATATTTCATTATTTATAGTAAAATTTATTTATCTGTTCTTTATAGTGGAGGTAAATTGCCAGCAAAGAGAAATCATTTAAGTAAGACCTCTCCCTAATACAGGACGTTCGGCGTATGGCGTATATACGTCGATACGCTGATACGCCAGCGTATCCCGAAATAACACGCCACATTTATATACATTAAAATTTTTTTGATCGTTGCTTCTTTTTGTTAAATTTCAAAAATCAAATAAAAAATTTTTATACGCCCGTCAAAATTGGAAATTCGAAATGTCAGCGTTCGTACGCCGCGTATTTCGGGAGCTCTCATACACAATGTATGTGAGATTTTGACAGACGCCGTACGCTGTACGTCCTGTGTTAGGGAGAGGTCTAAGAAATATTTAATTTGTTGAATTGCCAATTAATTGACATTGCATTTTGTTTCTAATTTAACTCTCAAATTGAAACTTATTACCAATACACTTGGATTATCTAAAATAATTCTGATAATCTATAAGGTATAATATATATATAATAGTTCAATATTTTTTAATTCCTTTTAAATTTATATCTGTTCAAATATATTTAACTTCAAAATAAAGTTAAACATTATTTTGGAAGTTTTTAATTAGTATTAAAAATATATAATGTTAACCATCATTGACCTCTCAAATCATTTATTGATTATTTTTGTTGTGGCTTGGGTATTAAAGGTAGCTAAAAGCGACTAGAATACTAGAAATTCATTCAATAATAACAAAACTTTTAGCATTATTAAATTCAAAGAAAACATAAATTATTCGTTTATTTTCTCTCCATATAATAAAATTGTATTATTTCTCGTCTGGTTAGAAATAAATTGTTTAAAACTAACATACATGTATGTATAAAGGAATAGAATAACGTATGGTATAAATATATTTTGAATGAATATCTTGAGGCCAGATTGATTTCTTATACCAAGATGAAAATGTTTGAAAATTTTCTTTGTTTCGGTGGTATAAGTATATGTATATTTTGTGTATATGTATAATGTATATATCATTTGTTTCAGTTTATCCATTAGTTGATATTTTGATACCATAGCTACATAAAAAGAAATTGGAAAAATATTAAGAATAATTGAATTAAATAATAAGTATTGGTCAAATTTGATTTCTAAAAGAAACATCTCTATAACTAATATGCTTAATATTTAAATAATATAATATTACTCACAGTTGGTGCACACATTCGTCCTTCAGAAATGTTGTCCAAAAAACTTTTCCTACACTTTGCCAGTGTAGGAAAATTTGTTGGTAAATAAGGCACTTCGATGACTTTTGATCAGCATGATTTTTATTGAGCTATAGCTAAACATACATATTTTTATTAAACTGAAATTAATGTATATTAATACATATTTGTTTTATCTCGAAATTTATAAAATTGCAACTAGGTTTAATTTTTATTGTATATGATGCTATTCAACCTTTTTGCTTTCATGTAAAATAATCTTCAAAACTCAAGGTGTGAAAATTATTTTTAAGTTTTAAATATCAATTCAATTTTTTTTTATGAAAAATATATGTACATTGCCAATTTATAAAATTTGAAAAATTCTTTATACATTTATAATTTTTACCTTTTATATTGTGTGTGGATAATAAATAATCTGAGGGTTATTGTCGGGTATAGGGTATAGCATAAAATTGAAAATAACAAAATACAAAAAGAAATTAAGAAGCATACAATTTTCTCATTCCAATCTCCGGTCTTTTTGTTTTTTGTTATAGAAAATCTTTATAAAAAGTTTGGAAAGAAGAAAAATCACAATACTTGTGGAAACAGTTTCAATCCCTAATCTACTTTAATGTTTATACAAACTATATTTTGTATAATGAGAAAGTTTATTTTAAAAATAATTTCTTTATTTGAAAATGTTATAAAAAACTTGAATAAACTTTATTAAATATAATGAAATATTTAATAATATTAAACAAAAGAGCTTAAATTTAATTTTATCAATTCCAATTTGCAAGTCTATACTACAAAATAAAAATTACGTGTAACTGTATGTCTGTTTGTTAAAAGAAATGTTTTCAAATGGTAAATAGGTATATTGTATTGACGTGACATTTGCACCAGTCAATGTGGTTGAAATTTCTAGATCAACTATAATATTTTCAACTTTCAACTACCAGGTGAAGCCGGCTAATAAAGCTATGTAGTATTTTATAAATTTAATCTCTTATCGTGAAAAAGTAGATATATCAAATGCCTAATGAAAATCTGGCTATTTTAGTAGCTAATAAATTACAAATTCAGTAAAGGATTCAAAAGTATTTTTCGTCTAAAGTATAAATATAATAAAACTAAATTATCTTTGGTAATAGGTAATTTGGTCTTCTTATTATTAATGTTCACCTTAGATAAAAACTGGTATACTGTTTTCAGAGAAAATATTATAACAGTCGGTTTTAAAAATTCCCAATTTTAATTGTCATGCGTACGAAAGTTTCTTAAGACAAGCGAAAGCTTTATTTAAAATTAAATATTTTGTTATATGTATTTATTATTGAATCTTTCTAGAACAGATTAATGTATGAAATTTAAGCTGAAATTTGAATTTTCTTTAAAGAAATCTTTAGAATAAAATATATGGCAGTTATTAATTTGTTGGTAAATAAGGCAGTTATTGATTATTGAAATAATAATAATAATATATTCTATATTTTTTAAGTCCCTGTAGGACTAATGACTGACGACTTCTATAGGATATTATAAATTGACTTAAAAATATTTTTTTAGAAATTTCACTAACAGTTTTCTAAACTCATTTAAGCATATACTAATTTGTCTTTTTATCAATTATTAATCGTTTATTTATTTCAGACATTTTTATACAAATTTTATATTAAAATATTTTTTTATATTTATAAAGTTTTGTAAAATAAAAGCTCGCTTGTAGTTTAAATATTTTTTTTTTATATAAAATATAATATTACAAGGGAAATAATTAATATTCTGTTATACTTCCAGTTGAATTTTAATAAATTTGTAAATTTTTTACAATTTCAGTCTTTTTCTAACAATTTAAGAGGTTGGAACGAATGCAAAGGGCCGGCCCAAGGGCAGGTCCTTGCCATTTTTTTAAAATGCAAAATATTATTTAAAATATTATTAAAAAAGTTGAAATCAAAAAATGTCGATTACATAATATTATTTTATGAAAATATGTTATTAATTTTAATTGTCTTTTTTTCTTCTAGAAAATTGCAAGAAATTTAATTATTAAAAAAAGAAAATTCTAAGTCTAAGCTAAATTTCAAAATTCTAAGCTAAATTTTATTATTGCTAATAATTATAAGTTTTAATGTGAATTTTTAATGTATGAGTTTATTGATTTGACCTAACATATTTTCATGATCGAAATTGAATGTTGCTATGTCATTAAAATAATTTGTGTTTTCAAAATTTTAAAGATAAATATTTTATTTTATTTTAGTTTCGGTAGATAAATTAAAATTATATAGCAATCTAAAGATTAAAATATGAAATTCAAAAGTAACTCCATTTAATACGAAAAATTTACTAGGATGAATAATTAATCGAAATATTCTTGTAAATTTATTTTATAATCTGGAATAATATTTGTCAAATAATTAAAAGATTATTTAATATTTGATAATGATATTTGGATGTGATTCAAATTTAATTGCAAATTGATTTAATTAAAACATCTTTCTTTAACTATATAATCCTACAACGTATTATATATACCAACTAAAGATATTTTTCCATTTTATATTGACGTCATTGATTTGGTAATGCAATCAAATGAAATTTTTTTGTATGCAATCAAAGACCACAAAATGTATATTTATTATTTTTAAAGGTTGCGTTTAAGTATATTTTTTAAAATGTAATTTTCATTAAATGTAAATATATTATTAATTTTTAATTAAAATGAAATTATCTATTACGAAATTATGTCTAATTTAATACAGTAATTTTCCAATTGATTGGAAAAATATTCAATCATTTTTCATATTTCAAATAGTAAATAAATTGAATTATGAATAAAATAATTTATGATTTCGAATTCAAAATATATTTTTTATTGGTTCAGTGATTCAAAAATAATTTTTTTAAATATATTGTATAATTAAAATTAATATTTGAAATTTGCAAATGCTTGAATATGGAAAAGTTTTATGAAAATTACATGATTATAAGATTGCGGTTATTTGAAAAATTCTGAAATACAAAACGAAATTAAATTTTATATAAAATTTAATAATTCTAATCACATTTTATATGAATTTAATGTTTTGATAACTACGCAAAATTTAGTCTTTGTCTCGGAAACTCGGACTATTATATAAAAATAAACACCATCACTATCAACTTAATGGAAATTGAATCTTAATTTTTAAAGGTGTATTTATAATATTTTTCAGGGATTATTATTTATTACGTACAAGCGGGAGATGACTACATAATTGGTATTTTAAATAAACGCTCATTTTAAGAGTAACACAATGTCATTTTAATCAGTTTTTCATATATCCTTTTTATTTATAAATGTTATATGACTTATTTTTTGTATTTTTTTTTTTTGTACGTTTAAAGGATAAACACAACCATTAATGTGCTTTTTCGATTATAAAAAGGACGATGCGGCATGGCAAAGAAGTCCAAAAAAAAACTGATGCCAGAAATGCAAAAAAAGAACGTTGCGGCATGGCAAAGAACTATCTCGAATATCACTAAAATCATATTAGGAAATTTAAATTTTGTCAACTGAAATTGCTATTAAATAAAATTCAAATAATTCTAATAATCTGCATTTCTGACTAATTATATACCATGGATTATTTTAATAAATATTTGACAATTAAAATTTTAAATAGTATAATGTATGTTTTTTTTAGTTTGCTTGTGGCTGTTTTAAATAAATATTAAATAAATATGTGGTATAAATAATCGTATATATATTTCTATTTAATTATAAATTTATTTGAAATATCATTTATAGAAATTATCATAATATATTTTTTGTCAACATATTGAAAAAACCTTTAATTTTTTTTATGTCTATAATAATCATAAATATTTAATACGAATATATTATACTAAATTATAATCAGTTAAATTAAATTTATTATAAAATGTAAATGTAATAATAAAAATCGCCTGCTGGTAATAAATAATCATTAAAGCTTGTAATTTTAATTGTATGCTAAAATATTGTATAAATATTCATATGTGAAAATTTTATCTTTATGTAAATTATTTGACTAATTTAGGTTAATCCTTGAAATTATTTGCCAATTATTTATGTGGGTAAATTTAAATAAAAAAATTGAATTCAAAATTTTTATAATTTGTAGAAATAAATGTGAAATTTAAATGACAAAACTTGAAGGGGAAAAGGCAAATGAGCAAATATGGAAGATACTATATCAACATTAATATGCAATAGAAAATTGGAAATAGTTACGATTTGTAATACGAGTACATAATATTATATATTATAGCTAGCAAAAATATTTACTATAAAATTTCTACTATAATCTACCACACTCACTATAAATAAATTAAATTTGACATTTTATTTGAAATTAGTTTGTTTTAAAATATTTAGGCCAAGCATGATTTAATACCATTTTTTTCTTCTAAAATTAAAATTTAATGTCCTTAATAGGATTTTATATATCCTTAATCTTTACCAGAACACGATGAATTTTCAATTTTTTTAAATGAAAATCGTTGAAAAGGTTTATTGAACTTTTAATGTGATTTTGAAAATATGGCGTGTTACACTACAAATTATTATTATAATAATTTTTAATAAGAAATTTTTATATTATATTATTTCTATAGTAAAAGAAATTATAATAAATTTATTTTATTATTTTTAAAAGTTCCTCTTCCTGGTATAAATTTTTATGAAAATGGAGATTAAAGAAGTTTGTTTACACATCAGAGAAATCAATAAAAGAAAATTCGAATGGCAAGACAACTAGTAATTATCGGAATTATGTTTAAAAAAGTTTCACTTGGAAATAGTTATTATTAATTTGCTGTGCTATTATTCCATTTATTGTTTCGTTCACATATTTATCAAACCATTAAAGCAAAATTATGATTCAAGCAAAACAATCAACATTAATTTGTAGTTTTCTACTTTTGGTCTACTCTCTTGGATTTTACGTTTCCGCTTTAATGATGGTCCAATTTAAATTAATTTGTATGATAATTTGAAAAATATAAAATTAAATGAATTGTAAAAAAGCTTGTTATGACTTATTCCAGGAACTTCTAAATATTTTTTTTTACATATTAATATTATTGGCAAGATAAAGGACACATTTAATTTCAGTTACAAATGAAATCTGCTTAAAATTATGAAAATTTTCAATATTATCATATTATAGTTCTTATACTCTTTGGTTTATTATTATCTTCTATATAAATATATATCCTTAATCTTTAACACTTGATCCTACTTTTATTATTAATACTATTATATCCTTTTTTCAAGTATAAATTTTTATACAAATCTGTATAACAAATGTACAAAAGTTTTTAATACTTCTTATATTTTTTTTACACATATATGTAGTATAAAATTTTTTTCTTAGTCCTTTCGGACATTGTTTCAACAAAAAAATTCCTTTATATCCTTTATTATAATAAAATTACTTATGGACTCTTAATTCCTTTTTCAAAATCATATAATAAATATAATATTTCATATATATATGTATATAAGAGAAATATTCATAAAAACAAGATAACAATATAATCCTGTTAAAAGGATAATTGAGGGTGTCACCTAAATCATTAAACACTTTTAACTTTTCTTATTGTCTTTTTGTCATACCAATTATTGTATAGAAAATTATTATTATAGTCCTTTTTGAAAGGACAAATAGTATAACAAAAAAAATTTACAAAATTGATTTAGAATTTTGTAGAATTTTAATATAAAGTAAAATTTATCTATTTTGAAAAATTTCTATGTTTTGTTTATACATTTGTGTGTGTTGAAAATTTCTGCTTTTTCGGTTATGTTGGTATATCGACAACAAGAAAAATGATTTAAAATCATTTTAAGGTAAATTTTTACATAAATATTAAATATTAAGATAATTTTTGTATTATATTTAAGTTGATAGGTACAATTATTATAGGATATTTTTGATTATAAATTTTAATTAGAAATGGATAAAACAGTATAATTCATTTTTTGATCATAACCATGATATTTTGTGACAAATTTTATACTTTTCATATATGTATCATTCAATAAGTAAGAGCTCTCCCTAATACAGGACGTACGGCGTATGGCGTATATACGTCGATACGCTGATACGCCAGCGTATCCCGAAATAAGACGCCACATTTATATATGTACATGAAAAAAATTTTGATCGATGTTTTCAAAAATCAAATAAAAATTTTTATACGCCCGTCAAAATTGGAAATTCGAATTGTCGGCGTTCGTACGCCGCGTATTTCGGGAGCTCTCATACAAAATGTATGTGCATGAAACGATTTTGACAGACGCCGTATGCCGTACGTCCTGTATTAGGGAGAGCTCTAAGTACAATTATTTCACAATTTCTTGTAACAAACAGTAGTCACAGTACACTATATCTGATACCAATTATTGGATTCTTCGCGGATAACGATACCAATTATCTTTTAAATTTATTTACGTAAATTTCTGTTTCACTTTTTATATTCATTTTGAAATATTTTTCTAAAGAATATTCTATGCCGTGTCCTTAAAATGACTACTTCTTTTGAAGACTATATACTCTTTATTTGTATTATAGATTTTCTTCGTCACAAGTTTTTCTTGTTATTGTATACCAAAGTAAATTGGTTTTATGTTGCTGATATATATGAAAAAGAAAACAAGCCAACAACATAAAAAATTGTATAAACAAAATGCTTGACTATAGTACATATAAGTTTATGAAGAGAAAAAAAAACACCAACTTTTCCATAAAATTTATTTCCCTGGTGTACAATTTAATTTTTTTTCCAATAATGTAGACAAAAAAAAATATGCTTTTCCTCAAAATGTTAAGTTTGTAATTTTTCTGTAATAAGGTAGAAAACTTATTTTTCCTGAAAAAATAGTTCTTTTTATAATATTGAATAAATAGAAAAAAAAAACGAAAATTTTTTATAGTTGAATAAATTCGAATTAAAGTTTATTGATTTTGTACAAGTTGATTTTATTGAATTTTCGTGTAAGTAAAAAATATAGAAGGTAATACGTTAAATATAAATTAAATGCATTTATAAATATTATAAATATTATATAATTTGTAAATAAAAGGGAATCAATTTGAACTAACCGAAATGTTTTGTTAGGATTTTTTCTCCACTTCATGTACAATTCAATTACAGGTTTAGAGTCCTTCATCGACTCTGTTACTGAGACCCCTATAATTATTCTAAAGTAGAATCTGTATAATATTATAATTATATAATTCTAATACAAATTGTGTAAATGTTATCATTTTATTTTGGGAAGGAAAATTATTCTGAAAATGTAATTAAATATTGTAAATTAATTGCTGAAAATTATACACTATAGTATTTTATTTTATTGGAAGAGATCAGAAAAATATATTTTCTATTTAAATTGAAAATATTAAAATAATAAACAAATTAAAATTAATTATAGTACATACATATTACAATTTGTACTGTGATATAAATTATAATAATTTCTTATAATTCATATCACAGTACAAATTGTACGAAAGTATTTGTAAACTTTGAATAAAATAAGAATTGTTCTGTAATAATCTTAATGCTTTAATAAAGTTTATAATTAATTTTCAAAATTTATTGAATCAAGTTTTGTAATAAAATTATTTCCTACATATCATGCCCAGTTTAATCTTAAATATCCTCAAATAATAAATTTATTAAATTCCTATTCATAATTTCATTAATTTCTAGGGAAATTCATAAATCTTTTTCCGAGCAATTAATTTTTTGATAAATTATCGACAAAAATTGCTCAATCTAAAGTAGCCTTGGGATAGAGAAAATCAATTTCTTGAAAAGTAAAGTTAATATTAATCTTATGACTTTATAGAAGTAGGAAATTCAATTTAATTTATGTGATAAGGATAAGGTGATATCTGTTGAATTTAGTCTTCTTTTTTACTAAAGTAATTTAACTTATTTTTTATATCAATATCATCATACGCACACCGCAAAAATAAAATCATACAAATACAGTCATAAAATAATTGAAGAATATAAACCATCATTAAATCGGTTAAAAGATTTACGAGTGTAAATTTATATTATCAAATATAAATGGAAAAAGTTTTCAATTTCCTCAACAAAAACAAGCCAAATAAAATCATTATCCGACACTGAATCCTTAAAGTTCTGATAATAATATTTTCATTGAGCTTTTTTTATTTTTGGCAATGAAATATTTATAAATTGAATTTTGATCCTTAGTCCTTGAAAACGTTGCCGTGTAATAAAGTACAAATATTAAGTTCCAATGAACTTTTAAACAAGGATTTTTATGTTTAGTAAATAAAACGCTCTTAATTTAATTTTCATAATTTATAAAGTTTAATATAATTTTTTTGTGTAAAATTTAGCCACCATATTTTTTTAGGCTTCTGTTTTTATTGCTTTTAGTTTGTTTTTATTAGTTGTTATCCTTTTATTTGATTTTGCATTAAAATGGAAATTTAGTATATTATAAAAAATTATAATATTTAAAGATAATAAACCTTATATAACTAATTTCAAAGCTTCCAGTAGCTTACACTAAATACACTAAATATATATCTAAATGATTTCAAAATTTATCAATCCAATTAAGTATAATTTCTACCAGAGACCACAACACAAGGATAATAAATGACAATACAATATATATATTTCTGACATTTTTAATATTTAATTTATATTACCTAGTATTTACTTTAATCGTAAATATTTACTATAATCTTACCAATTCATATTTACAATTATTTTTGGTTCGTTTATTTAACCAGTCATTGTCTGGAAATTTATATCTTTATAAAAGTGTAAATTAGATTATACGCTCCCGTAACACTCGTACTATTAAAATAAATCCTCAATGGCATATTCACCACAGATTTTTTTTTTGTACACATTGAAAAATGTATAAAGCTTATAAAACTAGTAAATCACTTAAATAAATAATAATAAAAAAAAAAAGTTTAATTTCTATAAAGATTTAAGATTTTGTCTCCTTGAATAAACAGAAGAAAAAAGTAAACCAAAAAATCGGAAAATTTTGATTTTCAATCAAATTATTCTTGTATACAACAAATTAAATTTTTTTCTGTATGTATGAAGATAATCATTCAATTTTCAACTTCGTAGCGCACAAAGAAGTATTTTTAAGGATTTTGTAGTTGATGGTTCCGCCATTGCTTTGAGTAATCGTTTTTGACTTTATTTTCTATTTTTATTTTTGGAAAAACATTGTACATAAAAGTTCATTTATTAATTTCTATCAAGTGTAGTCAGAATATTGATAATAGTTTGATAGCTATTTATGTATTAGATTTATAAGCATACTTTTGGGAGGATATGAAAATTATATACAATTTTATACATTAATTTTTTATTAAATATAATGTTAAATAATTAGAACTATCATAATTCAAATTAAAAATAATTAAAAAATAAATAAAAATATGTTTTTTTTTTATGATTTTTCTTCTTTAAATTTCCAAAATAAATAATTTTAATATTGAATTTTAAATGATATTTCTTTATTTTTCTATTTATTTTGCAGGTCCTTTCTATTAAGGATAACAACAACATAATTTATTAATAACAATAAAGAAATTTTTATGAAAAAGTAATAAAATATTTCATAATAAATGAAAATAACAAATAAAATATTAAATTTGAAAAATCTAAGAAAAAATATTTTGCACAGGATCTTAAGATTTATCCTTAGGAAAAATATGTTGCAAATTCTAAGAAATTTTTTTTACTGCCTATCTACGTTTTTTATTATTCAAATATAAACAAATAAATTATACATAAAAATGAATTCATTTACAAGTAAGGAAAAAACATAAATATTTAAATTTCATCAGAGATGAAAATGAAGAATGATTAAATACATAACACAGAATATACTAAACAAGTTCAGCTCTTACGAGTATAACTATTTACATAAAGAAGAAAATCATGTTTTTTTTAAAATAATTATTTTAATAGAAACTGGAACTCTGAAACTATGAAGAAGGATATTAAATTTTCTAAAACAAAAATTAACTTGTTCAAAACTTTTATTAAAAACTATAGAAGAAAAAGTTTACAGACCAAAAACCAAGTTAAAAGGGATATAAATAGTATAGAATTTTACATTATATTTCCATGTATTTAAAAATACAAAAATGTGTATATGAGAATTTGTCCTTGTTTTAAACAAAATTTATGCTTATGGAAGATGACAAAATTTTTGCATTAAAATAATTACTTTTTATCATAGGATGTAGATATTTATATATGTTTGGTTTGGTACCTTTAAAATATACTAAGGATATTTGTAGATTTTTGTTGGCTTAGTATATTATTTTCATAAATATTTATCTATTTTCATAAACAATTCAAAAATTCAAAAATTGAAATTATAATAATATGCATTTAAAGGAACAATATTCTATTACATACATTATGTATGTATATATGACAAAGGTAACTGAAACACAGCAAATGTTGTGCAAAATATTTATATATAGAAGGAAATGTTTTTAAATTTAAATATAGTCCTTATACCAGAGCAAGAATTTATTATTCTTCTTAGAACAAGAACTTAGAAAATTTTGGATACAAAGAAAATTCTAATATGCTTATGGAAATTTTTTTAACATATTTTGTGAAATATATAGTAGGTATAGGTAATTGTACAATATTTTATTCTATGGTATAAAATATGTCACAAATATATTGGAAAATACTCGTATTTGAATATTTTATCAAAATGAAATAAAATTGAGAAGGATTATTATATTCGACAACATCAGGTACCATATAATAGTAACTGCATTATACTGAAAATGAAAATAAATATTAATTTTTAAAGTAAAGTATGCTGTTAGTACGCACTTAAAAAAAAACATGATTTTCTATACAAAAACATAAAAAATTTTACCAGCGGCAAAAATTTTGCTTACTTTTTTTTTTGTAGTATGCTCTTAGTATACGCACTTCAAAAAAAAAAAATTGAGAATTTAGTTGTTCTTTATTTGACAAACAGATGGCGTTGCTAGAAAAAAATGTAAAATTTTTACTACAAATTTTAATAGGCTAGGGCTAGGTAGGGTATAAAAAAGTGGGTAAAAATTTTTTTACTCGGTTATGATTACGGAATTACCGGGCGTTTTCGATCATTCTAAGAAAGCAGTTCGTTCGATAATTCAATTTTCATCTGGGATTTTCTCTGGCACCCGTGGATGGATTGGGCTGATATTTGGTAAACATACTCATTATAGTGTTCTATAGTTAACTATGCTAGTGCTAGTGATATTAAATAAAATTTTGCCCGAAATTTACTATCATTTTTACCAGCCTGAGGTGCGTACTAACAGCATGAGCATACTTAGCTTAAACAGAGAACTGAAGTAAAATATATGAAGATAACAATTAAATAATAATTGTAAAAACTATACTAGTTCTGGAATAGTATATGTCATTTTCCTATCAAAATTTATTAATAGTTGTTTAACATACCATTTTGACTATATATGTAAATTGTACCTAAAATTTTATTAATGTCATTATAAGCTCAGAATTTGACAATAATTATTGTAATAAATCAAATTTTGTTGTTATTGTGTAAAGTTATCATTTTAGGCAACCGATTATAAAAACAAATATGAATTTATCTGATTTTCACAAGAATAAGAAAAAACCTTTAAATATTGTCTTATAAAAGAAAATAATTTTTCTTTTAAAAAATTTTCGAGCTATAAATAAATTCTCTTTTGTATAATTTAAGATTTTTATCATTTTCATAGAAAAAGTTTTATGTTTGTTAACAACAATTTCCATATTGTTAACACGTATATATGTATATAATTTTTATTATCTAACTTTGCACTAAAATATATCTTATAAATAATTTTCGAAAAAATTATATGAAAAATAATATTTGGTCTACTCTCTATTATCTTAAAGTTTAATTTTTAATTCAATTAATTTTATAAATTTAAATTTTGTTAAGATATAAATATATTATAAATTGAATTTTCCACTTTAATTAATAGAATAACATGAAAGGGAAAATTTATACAACCAGTCAAGAATGGATAGTATACAAATAATTTTTATTAAGTTAATTCAATATAACTATAGAGAAATTTTTACCTGTGGAATGTCATATAAAAGAATTTTAGAAATTTCAAAAAAAATCCTTTGCATAAATGCAAAATATAGAAAGCTACTTTGAATGTTAAATTATTCTAAAATTATTATGCGATTATATTTTTGGTTTTTTTTTTCGTAAATTTATTCCAGCAATTTAGTATTACTTAAGAGAATTTATAGAATTTGCAATGTGCAATAATTAATTGACAATATATTAAACCAATTATATTTCTGAATAATTTCACTAATATTATGTTCCAAGTGAAAATATAAATTTATTTTTCGGTATTTATGTTAACCTTCTTCCGTTCCTCGGGTCTATTTCGACCCAACAAAAAATGTTCCCGAATTATAATTTTGTATTTACATCATTGTGTAATCATAGTAAAAGTCTGTTTTCCGGACCATATAATTACCAAAAAAAATAATATATATTGATTTTTTATAGAATATCCCTTATGGGTCTATTTTGACCCAAGGGACTTTAGAGTTACTTTTTTTGAGGGACGGATGAAGTTTAAATAAGCTAGATAAAAATATAAATTATTTTATGTGTTAGAAAGATTTAATGAATTATTATAATTATTATTATAATTATTTATGTATTAATTAATATCAAAAATTTGAAATATTGTTATAAAATTTCTATCTTGATATGGAAAAAATATCGCACAGTTGAATTACTGAGCAATAGTTTCATATTAATTGGTTTATTTTGCTAATGTTCCCCAACGGGAAATGGAAGGCTTCTCCCATGCATGGTGCAGGCCTTCGTCGGAAGCTATGGAGGCATGAATGAACGCTCGTTTCCCTCATTGTTTCCTTTTTCCATGTTAGGTTCCGCAAAAGTAAACAATAGCTTCGTATTTATATGCCGTCCGTCCAATTCAGCAATACAGAAGCGCCTTCCTGAGAAGCGCTTCTATATTACTGATTTATCTCTTCCACGGAAGCAATACAATTTTTTCTATTGCTTCTATATCGCTTCCCAAGGAAGGCCTTTTAATTCAAATTTAATTCAAAATTCAATATTAGAAATAGAAATTATGCAAAAGGATTATAGTTTAATACTTCTTTTATTTATCGGACGCGAATTTTAAATTTCTGACAATTATGTTTGGTTAAAAATATGTATTTAAAAATTTCCAAAGCATAGTCAATTATATATATTTTTATCAACTAAGTATGTATATGAAATAACAACTGCTTATTTTGGTTTACATTGGACGTATAGACGTAGAGACTGGCATAGGATGAGACGGACAGAAAAGCGAAAGCATATGTTTTTTTTTAAAAGCCCTTAAAACTTATAAAACTTATAATAGTTTTAGGACAAATTTATATTATGCTTGTGTACACAATTTGAATAATATTAATAATAATAAATTGCCTACCCTTAGGTGTTATAAGTTTCTTGTATATTTTAAAAATCTAAATTATTATGATTATACTCGTAATCGTAGTTGTATGTAGTATAGTAGATAGAAATTATTTATATAGTTAAATATTATTGTAAAACTTTTAAAATTTATTCAATTTTATACAAAATTTTTAATATGAACAAAAGTTTTATAAATAATATAAACCTATTTTTTCAGTCATCCGTAAAAGTATGGAAATTAATACAAAATTC
The DNA here is from genome assembly GCA_949752835.1 of Empis stercorea. Taxonomy (NCBI): domain Eukaryota; kingdom Metazoa; phylum Arthropoda; class Insecta; order Diptera; family Empididae; genus Empis; species Empis stercorea. The sequence goes on from OX457087.1 coordinate 8,711,602, forward strand.
AATATTAGAAATAGAAATTATGCAAAAGAATTATAGTTTATACTTTATATATATTCAAAATAGTAAAATTAAAATAACAAATAAGAAAAAAGAGGATTTCTAGGACCAAGATTTTCAAAAAATTAACTTTAATGTAATAGAGTAAGGTATAAAACTATTTATTTGTACAAAATCTTATCTACTCAATTAAAATTTCTTATTAGAACAGTCAATATATTTATTGGTCAGTATACTCAGTACTCAGTTGTCCTTTTTCAATCATCATTATTATCTTTTAAAATTTCGTATAAAAAGATTAATAACAATTAAAAGGATAAAGTAATTTTATTTTTCTATTAAATAAATGAAAAATATAAATTGTTGTTCTTTAATTTTCAATTGAAAATCCTTATTGCACTATCTGTCTTCAGTATTTTTCATTTTTTTTTTCTTGTTAAAGCCTTAAAAAAGTTTTTTTTATAAAAAAAACTTCCACTTTTAATGTGGATTAAATTAAGTCCTTTGGGCGACTGAAAAAACGTTGAGTAGAATTGAATTAAAGAATACAATTTGTTGTTTAAATGATTTATAGTATATACATACAGTCCAGTTGTAAGAGATAATTAGCTTTGTTGTATATAAAACATTAAATGAATCAACCTGGTTAAAATAAAAAGCATTTACTCCATCTGTCATTTAATTAAAAACTTAATTAATGAAAATTCAATTTACAGATTTATTTTTTTGGTTTGTTATACTCGTATATATTTTGTTTGAGCATATAATTGAATGAATGTTTAAATAATAATTTTTCAGATTTTATTGGTATAAATAAAAAAGAACATTTGAAGTCGGAATTGTTTTATTATTTTGATTTATTAAAATATTTTCCTTTAAAATAAAATTTAGTCAAAGTTTTATCATAAATACTTAATAATTTCATAATTTTATAGATAAATTATAGTTAATAGAAATTAGCATACCACAAATGTTAATATTTCTTTCTTTACTTCTTAATTTTCCAAAAATGAAAATTTAATTCCACAATTTTTTTAAATTTAAAAAAATAATTTTCTTCTTTAAGTATAAAAATCTATGATAATCAATTTTATCTTTAAATTTAATATAAAATTAAAGAAGAATCCCAAACTTATCCCTTTTTATTGTATCCTTATTTGTAATCTTGATGTTAATAAATTATTGGTTTATTATAATTTCCATTTTTTTTTTGTTGGTATTATGCTTTAAAAATATAAATAAATAAGAATTTTCTGATTATTGATTTACCATTTTTCAATGTTCTTAGTTGGAAGAAAATAAGAAATTTTACATAATATTTAATATATCCGAAATAATATTTTTAAGGAAAAAATCAATTCCAAGTATCCTTGGACAATATAAAATAAATAGAGAAAATATTCATACATTAAATTTATAAAAAATACCTAAAGGGAAAACTGAAATTTTATGATTTTTGTGAATTTTTATACAAAAAGTTTGGAATCATGTAAGGACACAATAGTATGAATATTTATACAATGTTAAATAGATTTTCATTTATTCAATAAATTTCAAAAGTTTTTCTGGAAAATATATACAAGTGTCTTAAGACCGTCGTAGAATACTAGCTTTAGCGTCTGATGGTAGATTTAATTTTTTTCCCACCAGCTAAAAAATCCGGGCACGTATAATGCTAGCGTGATTTTTAATCTTCATTAATTCAATATCGAATTTTACTTCTTTTGTAAAACCTTTTTAGCGTATGCATTAATTAAATTAAATATTGAAAAAATTCTCTAGCATTGGCGCTAAATGCAAGGCGGAAGCATTGTGCGTGTTTTCAGTGATTTATATTTGTCTAATTTTTAGTACAATTAAAGTCGGTGTAGAATGCTAAATATCTAGCATTCTGCACCGACTTTTATAGGGAAATTTTAATTAATTATTGTAGAGTAATATTTTACAACTTAATATATAATTATATATTATATTTAATTAAAAATTCAATTTATTTATGTTATTTTCATCAATGAAAATATTTATAAAATTTTTTGGTTATATAAATATTTCATTTTTATAATATCTTTGCATCACGTACTTCAATTTTCTATTTGTGGATTTGTTATACAAAAAAAAAACCATTATCATTTAAAAAAAAAAAAACTTACAATAATTTCAAAAACTACAATGTGTACCCACACAATTTTCTTTTCGCTTGAGTTCTATTAAAAATAAAATTGAAATTTCTTGTATTTTATTGCTTTATCAAGGATTTAATATATAATTTACGTACGGTATTGTGTCTGTAACAAATTGTATACGTGATAGTACCGAATAGATTGGGAAATAATACTTTTTGGTATATACAAAAACTATTAAAAAATATGCATTATACAAATTCGTTACAAAATATTACTTAGTAATTATGAAAATTTCATATAAGTAAAAGTGGAAATATGCTAAAATTTTAATGTAATATTTTACAAAAAATAACAATAATTCTCATAAATGATGGATAGGTAAACATATTTCATCCTATATTAAACTTCCTTTAATTTTATGTAATGTAATATATAAAGTATATGAAAAATATTCACAATCGGAGTCAGTGACTTCTTTTTTTTTCAAAAATATTTGATCACGTGAAGATTAATTCAATTTTATAAAATTGTTGGCAATAAATTTTAACAACCCACCCAAATAACAGATACACGTTAGACTACAACAACTGAAAATAACTTTTGTAAAATTATTTGTATTTTTATTTAGCGTTGGCGAAATCTTATACGTATACCGAAAAGACTTTTAACCTTTCTTAACCCACATCATCCTATAGTTACTTGCGCTATATTATCAATTTCCATTTTATGCATCCTTAAAAAAAAAACAATTTCATATTTTGTTCACGTAAAGCCCATCCATTCGATAAATTGACTATAATTTCATCCTTATTCAATATATTATATTTCGCAAGATGGTTTATAATAATGAATTTAATTTTGTAAGTCCATAGTTCAGTTAAATAAAGGATCTATATTTAGTTCGGCGAAAGAAGGATTTTCTATAAATATATTAGATTTCCTTTATTTATAGTTTTAATTTTACATTTTTCTAATTTTTGGAATGATTATTTTATTGATTTTAGGTTTTAGCAATATTTTAGCAATTTGTGTATATTTTAGCAATTTTAGCAATATTTTAGCAATTTGTTAAATTGATGCTATTTTTTTTTTTTGAAATATGAAAATACCTCAATCATATGTGGAAATATCTCATATCTTTAGTTAGTTTCTAATAGCCAAAATATTTACTTATAAAATAATTTTCACATTTATTTTTATTTAAATAATGGATTTTTCACATTTTCATTAAAAAAAATTATTGTGTCAAAAAAACCCTGAAGTGTATATCCTTTTTTTTCATAATTCGTTACTTTGTTTCACTGTCATCAAATGGTGGTGTTCCAAAAAATAGGTATAGAAAGTTTAAACAAGGGTCAAATTTTTCTTTTATGGGTGACATTTAAATGACAGTGAAAAACGGAAGCTAAAAAATATATAATTTTAAGGTTAAATTAGTTAAATTAAAAAAATTTCTTAGTTAAAAAAAAAATGAAAAAGAAATATAAATTTCGTGACCATTTGAAAGGATGACATTACTTAAATTTATATTTCTAATTTAGATGAAGAACAAAGAAATTTTTAAATGTAATTTTCATTATTTTGTATTTTCTTAATTATTTCCTGCTTCAAATTTTCTGTTTGATGCCGCGTTAATTAAATGACTTATACTCTAGTGCACATAGAGTCTAATTATGTATAATTATGATCTTTTTTTTTGTAATACTGAACCAGTTTTACGTGTCTATATCGTTTTTTATAGCAAAAAGATATAATATAATTAAAATATCTAAACCATAATTTCGTATAGCACGTTTTGTGAAATATAATAATTTCTTAACATAATTATAATTATTATCGTTATTAACGTACGTAGCAGCATACGTGGCAAAATTTTATATGAAAAGTTTTTTAATTTAAATAAATTTTATAGGTAAACATAATTTTGACAGAGAAATATTTGAAAATTGTACAAAAAAATGTTGCGGTTTTCATTTGACCTAAATATAAGCTTAATAATATTTTATTATATTGCGAAAATTTTTTAATTAAAAATTATTGCAGAGAATTTTCTGTTCTGTATCTGTTTATCTTGAGAAGTACAATAAAAAAAATATGTGCTAGTATATAAAAATTCACAACATTTATTAAGACATTACAACATAAACAAGGACATTAAAACCATTTAAAATTTATTGATTTGAATATAATTTTTAGCTAGATATATGCTATATGTACCTTGAAACTTCAAATTTTCGTTTTTCCAACTGCAAAGCGTATAATCATATAATTTCTAAAAAAAATTCACATAAATTGTAAGCTGTCAAAATTATATATTGATTTATGATTGAACTGATAAAAGTTTAGATTAAAATGGTATACTTAAGTCTATTTATTGATATGTGTTTAAAAATATGTTGAGGGAAATTTATGTATTCTTAGGAATCATTTACATATACGTATAACTTTTACGATTTAAAAAAAAATACGCTTTATTAGGTAGTAGGAAAGATGTCGAATGTTAGTCGTCACTTCTTTCGATATCAGTAGGTAAGTGTGCATTTTATTACTGGTTGATTCGTTCACGACAATTAATAAGCGTTTTTCCAGCTTAATAATTAAAATAATTAAATTTAATGTAGTTAAATTATGTAAATTAATCTGTTTTTTTTTATATTAGAAATTTACATACATACTATATATAGGTATATACGAATACGATATTCAAGAGAATTAAATAAGTCAATTTAATATCTTCATAAAAATGATCCTATTTTTTGTCCTTTTTATGAATGTTCTATTTAACTTAAAAATAATTTTAATTAATACAATAAATTTAGTCTCTAAGTGAATTTTTTTAAGACAAATAATTAATTTCAATCTTTCTTTAAATAATTAATCAAGCAATTATACAATTTGTTAAATTCTATAATTAAAGTTTACAAGAATTAATGATATTTTGTTACATAAAATAAAGTTTTCGCAACCTGCCCCTTTGCAAGGATTCTTTGAAAACATTTTCAAAATATTACTTCGATATTTCTTCGACATTTCAACCGTAAAAATCGAATATCCTAAAAAAATATTTCTCAATATTTGAAATTTAAAATTTTATAATTTTATATATTGTAGGACATTTTATTTGCTTTGTTAATTCCAATTTTTTCTAAGGTTTATCCATTTTGGTGTTGTGCTAATTCGATTTTGATTTAAAGTTTTTATTTTTTACCATAATTTGTTGGAAATTTAAGAAAGTTTTCATGCATATATTTATTTATTTAGCAATTTTTTTCGAAAATAAAATTTAATTTTAATGAGAAGCTTCTTATTTACTAAAAACTTTAATTATGTTATTATATTTATTTTAATTATATTTAAATATAAATTTGTACTATATTATTTTTCGTTTGATTTGTAAAATAAATGATAAAATATATTGTCCAGGTTGATTTTATATAGTATATAAAATTAATTATAATTGAATTTAAGTGCTTAATGGCAAATTCTAAATTAAATTAATAATTTATAATTAAATTATTTAGTTAAATATTTCCAAGATATTTAATTACACATTAATTAAATTAAATTAAATTATTTTAATTAATTTAATTTATTATCTTATAACATTTTTCCTTTTAAATTCTAAAGAAGCGATTTTTGTAACGCCTAACAATATTTTATTTAATTATGCAATTGATTTTAATTTTCTGCGATGATAATAATTTCTAATAATTATATTGTATAAATATAGATAATATTTATTATATTTTCAATTCAGTTATATACTTATGTTTATCTGTTTAAGTTCTTTAAACCAATTAAACTTATATTTTTGCTATTTTTAATGTCTGTAAATAAGTGTTTTATATTTTTCAACATTTCAACGTTTCGTCGTTTTTTCCTTTTACATTGGAGGTGTACAATTGAATTATACTTCAACTATTCTGTTCTTATTAATTAATTTCTCAGGAGAAGGAAATATGCTTTGAAGGTATTTTGGTATTAATAATAAGGCATTTAATAGACAAAAGAATTAGATTAATTCAAAAAAAAAAGTAAACAATCGATGATAAATTCAAAAATAAGTCAATTGTCAATTGCAGAAAGGTTATTTTTACCTAGAAGTAAATTTCATTAATAAATAATACATATATAAATTATGAGAATTTAAGTATATTAATATATATTATCCTTTTTTTCGTTATATTTTCTCAAATAATTTGGTAAACAAAGTGTGTCCTCTTTTTCTATTTCTATTGATTATTATTTTTTTCCAATATACAACAGAAAATATCTTTATTATTATTTACATAAAAAATATGACGTTCATTTGTCCTTAAGGGAATCTGTTTTCATGACAAGTCCAAACTTCGTTGACAATTCCCACTTTCTTTATATTGTGAGTTTTTTTGTTAATTTTTTTTGTTCTTAAAAAAGGGTTTTTCGGGAATTCAATTTTTCTAGCTTTACATTCTGTTAAAACTGTCATTTAGTCAATTTTAGTATAATTGTATATTATAGTATCATGGGCTTATAAACAGCCTAACTAATATATATACTAGTTAGACTATATGTTTCTATCCTTTATTAGGTTTAGCGTTTAGGTTTATTATTTTTAATTGATTTTAAAGAAAGCAAATATCGTTTCTATTTAAATATTATTAACCTGAGCCTTAAACTATGTTTAGTAACATCATTCATTTTATAGAAATTTATTTCAAATCAATATTATAATATATAAACTAATGATCATAATATTAATAATTTAATTTTAAGTTTATAAGTATAGTATACATATCTTGTGACTGTTAAATTTTTTACTAGAAATTATTTTATAAAATTAAATTTATATCTAATGAAAATAAATAGTACAACTAATTTTTATTAATTAATTTAACGCCATCACAAAAATATTAAATAAAATTTCTAAGATTACAATAAGACGATTTCTGAAAATAACTTTTTTCCATTTTGGTCAAATAAATAAATTTGAAGTATACTATTTAAATACTACATAATTATATTAAATTATAAATTATAACATAATTCCCACTCTGGAATACACAAAAATGAATTAAATAAAATTTAATATATAAAATGTTCAAAAATAAATAAAATTAATATAAAAAAATTCTAAAAATTTTTTATTCAAATTTACCTGTCAACATTTTATATAGGTTTTATATCATTCTGCATTAGGAATGTTAATAAAATTCAATTGTTTCAATTTAAATTGTCTTATTTATACGTATAATAATAATTTATTTATTTTTTTTATCTACGTTAGAAAATTATAATATTTTACGTTTTTTTTTAACATAAAATTTTTATGAATTAAATGAAAATATACTTTAAAAGGTTTCATTAAAAAAAGGGTTGTTAAGAGAGTCATATATACCTTTTATAGATAAATTTTTATAATGTGAGAGTAAATAAATTATAACAATTTTTGAAAAATTAACTTAAATTGCAATAATATATAAAATTAAAATTTATATTAGTAATTACGTTTTATAACCAAAACAACAATTTTTTTTTTGCAACAAGAAACTTTAATTGTGTCCTTTAACTCTGCAATAAAGATATTTTCTTTTATATGTAATATCTAAAATAATTTATATAAATTTATATTTTAATATAACCTTTAAGTATTTTACGGTGATATTAAAGTTTAGTGGAACATAAAAATAATGTTACATCATAATATTTATTTATTTTTGGTACCAGAGTGTCATTTATCCTGTTCAAAAATTGATAAACGTACAAATTTTTTTTCTTTCATTTTGTCATAATGCGTATAAAGAGAAGAAAAGGAAAAAAATATGTAAATGATTATAATTTTTTTGTTGAAATTAGGTTTTCCTGTTTTTGCGATAAAAATTTTACACTGTTAACCTCTCTAACCAATTGTAAAATATTTATATTTTTTCCTTTGAGGATATAATGAAAAGGATATTAATGCGTGATGATTTTAACTTTTTTGTTAGATATTATATAATTTGAAATATTGATTTGTTCATATTATCTTCGCGAATATAAATAATCAATAATATTTGGCTCGAAATGTTTATTTTTATAAATCCTTTTTCTTACTGCTCCAATTTTAAAACTATATAGAAAATTTTTTAAAGTTCAAGCCAAATTGCTGACAACAATTAACTCATATTATTAAAAGCCATTTAGCTTGTTGCTAACTATAATAGTTCGGAATCCGAATCCATATCAAATTCAAATAAGTAATTACCTTCCACCAAGTTGAGATAAGTAACTTAACAGTATAATTTATATTAAGAAATAGTTCCATATTTTAATGAAGCATAACTATTTATTTGTAATATACTCGTTACCCGGTTAAGATGGATAGACGTAGTTGACCCTGATATATACCCGTTTAAGATGGATAGACACAATATGTCAGATATAGGAAGAAATAATTGGCGAATGTTTGCAACAGATCGTGATTTATGGAAGCAGATTACACAGGAGGCCTTGGTTCAATATGGATTGTCGAGCCACTAAGAGAGAGAGATATACTCGTATAATTTCTCAAACGATTTTCCTCAACTTATTCAAATTTCCTCGTGAAATTTTCTAATTATTACAAAAAAAAATATTTTCATCTTATTATTATTCTCATAAAAAATTAATATTACATAATAAAATCATTAATCTTAATAATGAAATTTATATAAAACAATTAATTATTATTATGCTATCTGAAAAGAAAAAGTTTTATTTAATTTAATTTGTTTAGTGACAAGTTTTGACAGATGAGAAATATACTTTTTTGTTTTTAATTATTATATTATATTTCCAAGTTATTATAATAAATAGTTTGTTAATTTTTTTGCCAAGAATTTAAGGAATCGTAATTTAATTTTCACCAGAAATAAAATTATTATAACAAAAAAAATTAATTTTGTCATCCTGCTGGCTATTGTAATACAAAAAAGAAATTTCAAATCACTTAGGATGAAATTTCATATTTTTTATATTGTTGATAAAGTTCAATATTAATGATAAAAATTATTATATTTTTTTTATATTTATTATTATTGTAATAATCATTTCGAAATATATAAAATAGATCACAATTAAATTGTGGGCTTATACATTTTTCTAGTGATATTTTTTTATGTACTATAAGAGCAATGGTTTTTTTTTCTAAAAATATAAATTACTACAACATTTTCTTTGTATACCATCATCATATAATATAAAACTTAATATATTAAATTTCCAAATATAAAAATAGAAAAAATGAAAATAATATTTATATAAAAAAAAAAAAAAAATGTGATACAAATGTAAGTTTTATTTTAAATATTATTTGTCACTGATATGTGTGTATAAATAAAATGAAAAATAAACTAAAATATTATATAAAATGTATTACGTCAGCAAAGAAAAAGTTTGTCATTTATGCTACTTAAATGTAAAAGGATAACAATTCCCTCTAGACAAAAGGAGCTATTTTATTTCATTATTTATATTTTTTTTGGAATTTATCTTATAGATATCAATAATTCTTTTTTATTAAATTTCTTATTGGTATGAATGAATATAGAAGACATTTACGTTATGGTTGTCCTTAAATTTAATACAAAAAAAATATATATATTTTATAAAAGTTTTTGTTTACACCTTTAGGACACATAATGAATCTTAATATGAATATAATTTCTTTTTCATGGGTTTGGTTTCTCATAATTCTTAATAAATTTGATGTAATTTTCCATTTTAAGAATAGTGTTGTTGTAGGAATTATAATATTTAGTTGATTAAAACTTTGTGTCAAGCTAAATCTGTCCTTTTGAAAGTCAAGTTTGTCTTTTTTTGGAAACCAAATTCGTTTTTTTTTTGTTGGAAATCAACGATACGTCGTTTTGTAAATCAAATTTGCCTTCTTAGTTTATGGTACAGTTTAATTAATTAACAGGATTATATTATATGTATATTATAAAATCTGTTAATTACATTATTAATTGATAATTATTTTTATAAAATCTGTCTTATTTTTAAAATGTAACACAAAAAATTGAAAAGACAAATTATGATTTACTAAAAGGATAATTTGATTTATAAAAAGACTAATTGAAAAGTCGAAGGGCTAATTTGGCTTATCTATATATGCTATATAACGAGTATATAAAATTTTAAACAAATGCTAAAATATTATTTAGATCACTTACAACTTTAAAGAAGTACATATAATAAATAAGATTTCAATTTGTTTGTCATTTCTTTATTGTCCATATTTAATACTCCTTTTTGGCATACAATTTTATCCATTTTGAACAATCTCCTGTCTACGAAATTTATATTCAAATTCATCGTAAAAACTGAAATTTTAATAAAACTTTCTCTCTTCTCTAAAATTGAATTTACAATATTTATGTTATTTTTATGGAAATATCATTTAATTATAGTTTAAAATCATTTTTGTGTAACAAAGAATTACAATAATAATTAAATGAACATAACAAAATTGAATTAAACTTTTAATAATATTATAAAGAACTTGTACAAACAATTTTCAATGAATAATTTTTATAAAATTGTAGATTTTAATAACAAATATAATCATATCTAAAAAATAATAATAAATAATCTTAAATTAAAAATTACCTCAATGTTTTCACCTTGTCAACAGATTACAATATATATAATACAAATTATTTCAAATTTTAAATATTTTCTTTCATTATAATTTTAATCCTTTCCCATTAAACAGGAAGAAAAAAAATATGCTTTCGAATAAATTAATTTCTTGATGAATTCATCACATAAATTTTTTTTCTCTGTTTGTTTATTAACTCACTCAATCATTTAATAACCACACATGAACACCCAGATTTGTTATTGTCATATACGGGAAATTGAAGAGTTTGTTATTTGTTATAATTTTCTTTCGAAAGAAAATTTCGAAAAATCTGATAGATTTTTCTTGATATGAATTTTGAAAGAATATTTAAGTAAATGATATTTTCTTTTGCTTTTATGTAAACATTTTCTATTTGTGTTTAAAGTTTATAATCGAAATGAAATATGTAAAGACAGTCAAAGTAAAATGTACTTAATTCGAATTTAGTTGTAATTTAGTACATATACCAAATTACCATTATATAATTTCCTATATTTACATCAATCAAAATTTGCGTGTTATATCGCTCTTCTTTCATTTTTCCGTTTATTGTATATATAATAATGTCAATCATATAGCTTGTTTTTTGTATGAAAAGCTTTTAAGACGTTGATGCGATTATAAAATATTTCAATCCTAAAGGGATTTCTTTTCTTTTTTTTGGAATATATAATAACCACAATTCAATTTACTTTGCTGGTTTGAGATGTGGTGGAACATAAAAATGCAAAAATTTTATAATTGAAAAATAATAAATCTGTGTTATGATGTGAAATTATTAAATTATGTGGCATCATATGTACACACATATATCATATATGTACACACATATTCATGTTTGCAAATACATTAAAGATGGATAAAATAATAAAAATGGTTTATTTAAAAAAGAAAAAGTTTTATTAAAAAAAAAAATATTTCTTAATCCTGTAAAAGGTTACAAAAAGGATATATAGGAAATAAAAAAATTGTAACTATACGAGAGTTTGTTATATTGCGTACCAGTAAATGTAAATATTTGTCGAATAGATTGAAAAATATTACGTATATTTTCATTTAATATATACATTTTTTTAACAATAATTATTTGGAAAATATATAATGGAAATGGTTTTACATAAAAAAATTATATAATTTAACTAAATTTGTTAATCCTAAATATAAATTATATATCGTTTAAGGTTATAATTATAATTAATTAAGTGTACATTATATTTAATTTGATTTCAAATCATAAACAAACATTTTCCGTAAAATTACAATTTAAAAGGTTAAATTTTTTAATTATAGGATTTAGGGTATGGAAAAACATAATCATGTAGACATTAAACATGATCTCTTTTAACGTATAATAAATTGATGTAAACTTCGAGGAAACATAACTAAAGTAAAACAAACTTAGGAATAAAATGGTAGAGTCAAAATTTTACTAAAGTCAAAAAAAACTTACGAATAAAATAGTTTTTAAATTAAAAATTAAACTAAATAAACTTCGAAATTTTGGATACAATAATATTAATCTTTATATTTTATACTGAAATTTTCATACATAATATATTTTGAATTACGAGTATATGAATTTTGAATTTAAAATTAATAATTATTTAATAATTTGAAAATATTTTTTGAAATTTGGACAACAACTTTATAATGGATTACTACTTTATTACTACAACTTACACTTTGGATACTTTCGAATATTAATTTCTTTTACAAATTCAAAATGAATATTTCTTCAAATTCTAATAGTAAATAATTACTTTTCATAAATTTATTATCCTAAACACTAATTAAATATTTTACATTTTAAAACTATAATGAATAATAAATGAATATTAATTGCATACTATTAGGCGTTGTTTTCACCAATATTCTAAATTTGGAATACATTTCTATTTTTTATAATAATATTTATAGCATTATTCAAAGATTTTTATTTAATGTTATCAATTATTTAAATATATCCTTTCAAGGACATTAAGCGTTTCCATAAACTAAATACATAACAATAATTTTTGATATTTTTAAAAATAATTTCAAAGAATTCATAAGACAAAATTAAAATTATCAACAAGAAAAAAAATTTTCTGTTGTATGTAAACAAAAATGGTAGAGAACGGATCTAGTCAAATAAATTGAAAATGTTATGTAAAAATTTATTAATTAATCATATGTACATACTGAAAAAATATTTTCATTTTATTTAATTGCCACAAAATAATCTGCTTCAAAAAATATTACTTTCATTTAATTAGCACAAATTTCTTTACTATATTTCAAAATAGAAATAATGTTGAAAAGATTGTACATATCTAATTTATAAATTGAATATTAAATCTAGATTTTTAAAATATGATTATAATATAATAAATTTAGGTTTTGTTTATAGAAAATACTATACATTTAGTTTTCAGTGTTTTTGAGCACATGCTTCGGTATTAATTTCTATTTTCACATTTTTCAGTTAATATTCTGAATATGATTAATGTGTCAATATGATTAATGTGTTTTTAATAAAATATTTTAATTAGAATATTAAATTGATTTTACTAGATAGTAGAATACTAATTGTCATAAAAATAAAATTATTGTTTCTTTCCAGTCATAAAATTATTGTTTCTTTCCAGAATTAAAATTCATCGTTCATTTGTAAATTTTATTTTTTACAAAAATGTAAATTTTATTTTATTTTTCAAGTTTTTATTGAAATTATTTAAATTATTAAAAAAGATCGAAATATTATACAGTAAAAAGCATAAAATTATCTAACAAAATTTAATGACCATTTCTATTCATTTCACCTTTTTTATTCATATTTTGTATATGACTGGATGTTATGACTGGATATGACTGGATGACTGGATGATTGGAGGTAAACAAAATCCAACATGTTAAAAACGGTTTGTCTCGCCGTATAAGTATATTTATAGATAGGATGTTACTTCCATTGATATACAGTTTTTGTAAAGAAATTTCATTTAAATAGTTAAGAGGACATGAAGAATGTCCATGTGAATTTAATTTATCATTAAACATAAAAATTTTAATAACTAAAATTACAATATTTTAAGTATAATTTAAATGAACAATATTATTATAATTAATTAAAAAGACCACATATTTTTCGTAATCAATTAAATTAATTATCCTGCTTCAATATTCAAACAATTATATGTAAAGGACATATATGTAGAGAAAATATGGTTTTTACAAATTAATATTTTAATGTAAAATATTAATTTATGTATATCCTTAAATGCTTTAAATATCTAACCAGATTTATCATCACCTGGTATAAAACTATAAACACATAATGTTTATCCTTTAATTTAATTTTAAATGATAATGACTATCTAAAACAGAATATATTTAAATTTTAGGAAACAAAATTTGTCACATAGTATTTAATAGGATAAATATTGTTTATATGTTTTTAGTTCTTTATTTAATTCTTTAAATAATATCTACGGATTTTAATTTAAGGTAGACAAATTATTTGAAAAATTATGATAATAAATTATAAATCTTTTATTAAAGAAAAGTTTAGAGTTTAATTTTAATTTATTATAAAAAATAATAAATAATTTAAAACTATAAATAAAGTAAATATATTTATTCTGAAAGTCCTTGCATTAATAATAAAATAATAAAGAAATCCTTTTTATAGCTCAATTTTTGTGGTCATTTTTGTTTGATTTGATAAACAAAAAACAATTTCAATTGAAATTTATAAAGAACAAATTAATCGTTTTTATGTGATATTTATTTATGTGTATATCCTTTTTTTTATATCCTCTTTAATATTTTTATTTTTATTTTAATTTTTTGCACGTGTCCAATAAAATTTAAATATAAAACATAAAAGAAATCAATATAAATTCTGGTTTTTTTTTTTAAAAGGATTATAAGGATAATAGAAAGATATATAAAATCTTAGAAATATTTATATATTTTATTTACTCATAATTTTATTTCTTTATTTTCTGGATTTGACATTGATAAAGATCAAAATTTTCGTTTTAAAAAAAATATATTAAAGGTTAGTATTGGCTATGACGTAAAACTTACTATTTCTAAATTGTCTGGTTTTGCAGATATTTTATTCATTTATCTTCTTTTTTTTTTAAATAGTCAGAGTTTATTTATTTGAATAATTTTGCTTAAACAAATTTATTTTGAAATAATCTTTGGGCGATATTTTGCTCTAGACTAGACTATGTATATTATTTACATATTATGAAAATAATATTTTTGATAATATGGTTTCTTACCCGAAAAATTTCCCTTTTGAATTTATCTAAATCAAATAATAATTAAAATATTATTATAAATTCTCACATTTTCTATTTTTCATAGAAAAAAATATATAAAAACATTTAAAATAAATAACTTCATAATTTCAAGCCATTTGGAAAAAATATGTAAATTAGGGTGGACGTGTTGCCATTTCATTACAGCTTTGCTGTCAGATGTTAGAACATACAATTTATATGAATAAAAAAGTAACCTTCTATATATTATATAGTTCGTTGAGTAAAACTAATTTAGGAGTTAGGCCTAAATATAAAGATTATTATAGAAGAAAGTGTGTGGAAAACAAATCTGAGTAGAACTAAATTTCAGAATTTGTCTTACAGAACTTTAAACGTATGCAAATTAATGTAAACAAAATTTATATTTTTATAACATTTTTATATTATGTATTAATTAATTAATAAAGAATATTTTAATTGTATATTTAAAATTAAGTGAAATATATTTGTATATACAACGAAATTACAATTGCCTTTTCCTTGTTTTAATATTTCAGGATAAACGAAATTCTGCTATTTAATATTTCTATATTATTGTTTCCAATATTTTAATCGATATTATATATTTCTATAAGCTTAAAAATTAAAAACTTTTCTAATAAAATTTAATTATGATTCTTAGGTTATAAAAATGTTTTTTCATATTTTATTTTTTTCATCAAATTTTCTTAAAATTCATATTTTCTTTGATTTCACTAATTACATTAATTAAAATTTTGATACTTTTCATAAGCAATAGAATTATATTAAAACTTTTACACTTTGATGTCAAAACAAAACAAAGATTATAAAATAATTTTAACAATTTTCTTATCATATACAATTTTTGGTAACATCATATTAACTGCAACCTTGTAACATCCTACTACATAGTTACTTATAATATTTTATATATGTACTTTGGTTATAACAGAATATTTTAATATCAGCCAGAGGCGACAAGATTTTCAAAAACAAAAAAAAAAACAAATAAGAAAATCTTTAAAGAGAAATGATTAAAATTATAAAGACAAAAAAAAAATAAAGAAACACTTTTGAAGGAATTCCCCAAGGCTAGATTTGTTGCTTACCAACCAAAAAGGTCTTTGAACATTTTCTTTGTTTTAATTAAGAAAAAAAAAAAAACAGAAAAACAGAAGAAGAAAATCGTAAATATTGTCAAAATAATTCCAATTTAATTCTGTTTGGAGATATAAAGTATATGTTATCAAAAACCACAGATAAAGATAAAATTATATTTATTATCCAGACCCAGAGTTCAAAATTTTTATGATAAAATTTAAAACTCACTGATATTTTAAGTGTTCTAATGTTTTTTTTATACCGAAATTTGGAATTTAGATACATTAAAATTAAATTTATTCGCAATTGTTAGAATTTTAGAGCATTTTCAGGTTAAATTAATTTGTTAACTAGATATTTCATTTTGTCATATTAGAAATTAAATTATATTATAATCAATATTTTTTTGGATGTGAACTATTTATGAAATTTATTTATATACCATAGTCTTAAAGAAATAATTGAATAATGTCCTGATTAGTTTTTTTGGCATTATGTCCTTAATTGCATTAGAAATTTCATATTCTATCGCAATACATTCTGTAGTTTTTATACATTTTGAATATATAAAAAACTTTTTCTTGTTTTTAAGTAACAAAAAAAAGTTGATTGATTATGAAACTAGAAAGTTTATATTTTAATTTGGTATATATACAAACATTTGGGTTGGAGATAATCATATTATATTATTTAAAATTATTTTTCTCTATAAAATTCCTTTAATTAATTAATTTTTGTTCGATAACAAAAATTTCATAATCAATTAATTTGATTACTTAATTTAATCTGAATCTGACGCACAGAAACGAAACAATACAAAAATAATATTATTAAAATTAGTTATTAAAATTTTGAAACAAATACTGATAAGATGTTAATAATATCCAATTAGAAGATCAAATTTAATTCATTTATTAGTTAATTAATAATTTAATGCTTGGTTCACAGTTTGAAATCTTAATTCTGTATTTTCTTATAATTATTTTAAAGAAATTATTTATTATTTTGGTAATTTTATAAATATTTATTAGTTATGGGTTTAATTAATAATTATTTTGTGTAAATTTCTTTTAATTGGTTTAATTAATTCCTGGGTGATTAATGATATTTTGTTTTTACAAAACAAAATCATTTTTAGATGTTTCAATTAAAATGAAATATTAAAATATTAGGAAAAACATTCATATATGTTTCTTAGATTTTAGGATTATGTTAAGTGCTTACACTTGAAAATAATTTGAAAATTGGAAATTACACCCCTTTTTACTATACACTAAAAAACTTATAGTTAAAATTCAATTTTATATTAAATTTTACTCCAAAATAAATTTTATATACTCACAAACTTGAAATTATACAAACAAATAAACGTTAAAAATAAACGTAAGTATTTTTTCGTACGAGTCCTTTTTTCACTAAAGCTAATATCATTCTACATAAATTCTAACTCAAACCATTTCAAACAATGGCATATAAAAAGTGTATGCTAATTTATAAAATTTGGAAAATGTTTTTTCTTTCTTTTATTGTTGAATGTACGTATGTGAAAATTGTATTGGAGTTTATTATATAAAAATAAATTTTATGTACATATACCAAAAAATATAAATAAAAACCCTACAACCTACAACCCCAAACTACTTAACTCGATTTCATCTTCTCGCTCTTATAACTTGTTGCGTTTATGAAAATTTTTGATTGAAAAATGTTTTCATTTATATAAATGATTTTCATTAATTCTCTCGATTGGAATAATTTGTTTTTGGAAAATATAGAATTACTCGCATTGGTGAGATCCTTAAAAATGGGGAAAAATTAAATACATTGAAATTTTTTAGGAAAATTTCTATTGATTTTATATTTACTGTATATAAATAAGAATAGTTTGCCTAACAAGGCAAGGAGGTAATTTCTCGCTAGAGACAATTTCTTAAAGTATAATTTTCCAGCATAATTTTTTTAAATTACTGTTACCTATACATTGTGATCTAAACAGAATCTAATATCAAAAATAGATTTAACATTCCGTTTAGTATACAAGGAACACTAGTTCTCCTGGAATATCTTTGCCATATCTATTGACAGTATTTTCTAACTTCTATCTACACCCTGTAAAAATGTTCATACTTCGATAAATTATATTTTCAATTTGAAGAGAAATATCGATAATGTTTTTATGTACTAATTTTGAGTATATTATTTGAGTTTCTTGATAAATTGAAGCTTTTATATTGAGAATATGTATTAGAGCTTTCCTTTTTATAGTTGTTATACTTCCAGTTCCAGTAGATGTAGAGACTATTCCAAATGTAAAAAATTTGCGATGTTTCAGTATTTTGGAGACAACAAAGTCATTTACTTTTGCAATTAAATTTATTTAGATATATGTAATTTACTTTATATTACAGAAATATATTATTTATATTTTGAAAGTATATTTTATAGAAGTAATGTCAAAATTAACCCTAAAAATTTCTACGATATGAAAAATTAATCGTTGTTTACCAATACTATTCAAATTAGTAATTTTATTTATATTTCACTTGAAATTTATTAATAATTTCATTGTCTTGGTATCATTTTTTAGATAAATTTAAATATCATCTGTCTGGACATCCTTAAAATTCTATTTACCTACCTTTTACATTATCATAATTTAAATTACAGAAAAAAAGGATAATTTCATAGAAATGAGACAAGTTTTTAAACAGTATTATTAATTTTTGTTACTGAAAATTACAATAAAAATAAAACTTCAAAAGGATAATTTTTTTACCATAAAAATTAATTATAATTTCGGTCAACAAAATAAATGTAAGAAAAATATTTTTATTTCTTTTTTTTTCAGAATCAAACAAAAATTCTAATTTTTAAAGGATATAAAAGTTTCCTTTGAAGACATATTTTCTTGTAGATTATTTTTCGTCCTTTTTTCTGTTTTCTTTGGAAAAAAAAATTTAAAATATATTGAAAAATATTTTACAATTTAAGTTTTAAATATAAAATTGAATAATAAAATTTTTAAGTATTAATTTTTGCAAATGTTAAGTTTTAAAAAATTTTGAGTTTTAAGATACATATATGTAATTTTATATTTGATAAATATTTACATTTTATTATAATCGAAATTTTGAAATATTTTATGGTTTATTAAAATTTATTTATTATATTTTTTTTTCCACTATATAAATATAACATTCAGTTTTTATATCATTTTATATATGAAACCATTAAACTAATGGAAATATTATTTATAAACATATTTTTATGTTAGCTCCAATTCAATACTTAAATATCCCAACAAAAAAAAAATTATATAAAAAATGTGTTGCATTATAATTTACATGAAATTTATTGAATTTTATGTTAAATTGTAATACCATTAAAAATTAAATTAATTTTAATGTTTCGTTACTTCAAGGAAATTGATTTAAAATTATGATTATGAATATGAAATATCGAAATATAGATTTATATGTGAAATATTGATTTTGATAAATTTCAATATATAAGAAATATTAATTGATTTTTCATAATTCGTTTTTCATCTTTCAATTTTATTTTAATTAAAAATAATCGTGTAATAGGAAAAAATTTCAATATTTATAATAAATTATAGTATTAAATGAATTTTTAATTAATTTTTTTCTTGTTGTTTATAAAAAATTTACATTACAGTTTAAATTTATTTAATTAAAAATTTTGGCATTAATTTCAAACAGAAAAAAAAACTTTGTTGATTTTATATAAAATAACTTGTAAGAATTTAAATTAGAATATGAAAATATACAAAAATATTTGAGTATAGTTGAAAGTATAAAATAAGAATATATATATATTTTTTTTTACATTAATTATTAAGCATAAACATTTTGAAGGTTATGTTAATATTTGTAACCTGCGGATATGCTTTTAAAATTATACTTTTTTTGTTTAATTTAAAATGTCTATAAAGAAATTTAGTTTAAAAACAAATCAAACTTATATATATAGAAGGTAGCTTTATGTTCTGTTTTACATCTGATAAATATTTTAGGAAATTAAAATATTTTTCAATGTTCTGAGAACTGGTATATTTATAGTACATTTATTTTTGTTTCAATTTGACAGGTTAAAATTTTTGCAAATAGAGAAATATTTAAATTTTTTAATAAATACCAGAGAATACTTAAATTGTACCATTTTAGTAAGTAAGATAATTTCTTGAAATTTATTTTAATTTTTATTTACAATTCTATCATCTGAAATATATTTGACAGTAAACATTAATGTATGTATGTATATATTAATAGAATTAAAGTGTTCTGATAATATCTACAGTCTGTTAAAATTCAGACTATGCCATGTTTAAAATATTTGCTAAATTTTCAAATTTTAAAATCTGATAAAAAAATAATATTTGAATGTTTATGTAGAATTATTTATAATATATTTTGTGGGAAAGTACTTAATATTCACTATTTTATAGGATATCAGATAATCTAAGAATAATATAGTTATAAATTCTTCATTTTTTTACTGTAAAATATTTAATGGATAATCTTCTCTTTATTGAAATATATTTTCTATAAAGTAAGACTAATTATAATTTTATCTACAAACTTAAAGTAAGTAAAAAAAATGTTTCTTTGACTAAAATTTGTATAAAAAAGGATTAATAATTTATGTAAAATAAAATATAGTACTCAACTATATTTTAATTAAACTTTTTTAAGAATAAATAATGTACAAATAATTTAAAAATAGTCTGTCTATAAATAAATAACTTGCAATAATTTTAATATTTATTAAGTTTAGCAAGTGTGAAATTGTTAGTTTTTCTTAATATTCTGAATAAATTTGAAATGAAATAATTTTTCCTATAATTATTTATTAACAGTCTAAATTTTCTGAGGCTAAATTAAAATTCGAGCGATAATCATTTTCGTTAGAATATTTAAATTAATTTAATTTTAAGCTTGTTGCAATATTAAGGCATGTTTAAATGCAATTTTTCCTATAATATAAAAAATTAATATTGTACAAAAATTTTAACTATAGAATGATTAATATTTTATTATGAGAAAATTTAATAAGTTTTTTGAACTTTGTAAATTTATTTTATTGACAAAAATAGTATATACTTAAATATAAATTTTTAATATAAAGAAAATTTAGAAATTACTAAAAAATTATATATAGTTATTTTTGTGATATAAATATAAAGTATAAATAATTTTCCAATAAATTGATTTTCTTTTGTTACTATTTTAAAATATAATAGTAAACTTTTTCTTTTTATAGAATATACTCATTTTGATCCTTGATATCTATTTGTATTTATATCTATATACTATACGTACACTTATATGATATCCTTTAGGCTATTATAATACATTACTTTGACAAAAAAGGAGACTAAAAGCATTTTTATTTACACACAATTTTATCACATATAAGAAAAAAGAAAATGAAAAAAAAATTTGTATATATACTTGTATAGAAGAGAAATAAGGACACTTTCAATTGTGTTGTTTGTAAAAGTATTTTCCTGCTAAAAAACAAAAGAAACTTAGAAAAAAAAGGTTATTATAATGTTGTGTCATGACATTTATTTTATTTTTTACTTTTACGACTATTTCAATCGTAAAGGCGACAATAATCTAAGTCATTTTTCTTAACTTTTCAATATTTTATTTGATTATAAGAAGAAATTTTGAAGTCAGTTTGAAAGTATTTTATAATATTTTCACAATCATTTGATTCATTATCATCTCAAGTTTTTAAACTCTGAACTACAAACCCTATTAAAAGGATATTTGATGGTGTCACCTAATCAATAAAAATTGTGACAATTTTGCAAAATAACCCACAATATTAATTAAATTTTTGTTGAAAAAACTGACATGAAAATTAGTTAGAGTATTTTATTATCAATGAAAAATAATTAAAATAAATATTTACAATAAATTTTATCCTTTTTATATTAAAATATGTAAACCAATAAGTATTTTTCTGGTTAAACTTTAAATATTAAAGGATATATGTAGAAGGTATACATTTTGGATTTTGCTATACTTAAAAAAAAATATGTCAAAATTATCATTTTAGTTTTTATATTTTGTAAATTGTTTCTGTATCCTTGATATCAATTTTATCTTTATTAAATTTGTATCAAAATATTGAGGTAAACCATATCGATTGTACAATAAAGCATATAATATTTTGATAAATGGAAAAATGTGTGTTTTGTAACAAGGACATTTTATTTAATGGACACACCTACAAAAATTTTGATTGTAATAATGAAATATAATATAATAAGAGGAAACATATTATGGTTATACGTATAGTTATAATTATTATAGATTATATGAAAAAAACATCACTTGGTTATAGTGGTATTTTGAAATATTTACACACTTTATTTATTTTATATAGTTTCTATTTTTCTATAAAATAATTTTCCAAAAATATGTAAAATTATAAAAAGGATCCTCCAGAATATTAATGATTCCATTTACCTAACCACTAAACACTATACGGAAGTTATTATTCATGAATTCTTGGATATTTCAATAAAATGTTCTAATATTGAGTTAATTTTTAAAGGGTCCTTTTATAAAATTTTAATAGGAATTTAAAAGGAAGGCAACATATTTTTTTTTATAAAGGATATAAATTTCTTAACAATTAATTTTGATTGTTTTTTATTTCCTAATAAATGATGAATATAAATTAAAATTTAGACTTAAATTGATTGAATTAAGTTGGTAAAATTTAAATTTAAATATAATTTAAGCCTTAATATAGAATTGGTATTGTAAAAGAAAAATAATTCAAAGTTAAATTAAGTAGTTACCGAGCCATTAAAATTAGAAAAAAGAAATTATAAAAATTAATACTTGAATTTTAATATACGACTATATGTAATATCCTTTTTGAAATTGACAGTATCTATGTATATGATAATATTTCATTTATTTTCAATAAACTATTTTACACTTTGAAAGATTTCATTATATACTTTATACAATGTTTAAGTACAATATTGTTATGTCATCATTTTGATGCATTATAGATTATGTATTCTACCATACTTTTTATCATATCTTTTTCACAGCACCGGTAAGCAGACAATATATATTTTGTTGATATATCAAGAAAATCATAAACAAATATTAAACTTTTCAAGAAATTTTTCTTATGTACAAATAACATTATAAACTTTACCAGTAAAACAAAATTTTTGATAGATTTTTATTTCCCTAAAGTGCAATATAAATTTTTATCCAATATTTACAGATAAAATTTATATATTTAACTTTAAATTTAATATTTTACTTGAAAATAAATTTATATTAGAGATAAAAATATTGAATAAATTTTTTATTGAAAAAAAAAAGATATAGTATACAAAAAGTTTATACTTTACCTACATGAGTTTTCAAATAAAAATTTAGTTTTATTGATTTTAGTGTAATATTAAAATTATTGATTTTTGAAATAAAATTCTGAATATTTTTGTTGTCAAATAATTATTTTCATTAATACTGAAATTTAGTGGTCCTCTACCCAAATATAACTTTTAATTAAAAAGGACAAAAATATTTGAATAAGTAATATATGTATTCAACTTTGTTTTAATTTTTTCCCTAAATTTAATTTTTATTAATATTTAGTTAATATTTATCTTGGACTAATCTAAAGTAAATTCATTTTAAATGTAACCAACCAAGTATTATAAATATTTTAATATTTTATAATTTTGGTCAATTATTTTTCTTATATGTATTTCCATTTTTATTAACTAGGACGAAATATTTCGTTGATCGTTTAATATTTTCATTAAATATTTATAATATAAATTTCTATTTTCATTGATATAATGTTAAAATGTAATATACTTTTAGGAAAGTATATATAATTTAAGTAATATAATAAATTATTTATTATAATACCAAATTGAAAATAAAATTAAATATTTTATCAAAATTAAGTAGTATACACAATTTCAATTTTATCGATTGAACTTATATTGCAAAAACTTTTACAAACAAAATATATTAAAGCATATTTTTGCGTAGGTAACATCATATTTAAAAGGATTTAAATCATCATCCCTTGTTATATAATTTTTTTTAAAAGAAGAATTGCGTATGCCAATGTGGGGGCAGATATAAAAAAATTTCCAATCAAAAAAGTTTCATTTGATAGAAATGTTGTTGCAATTAAGGACTTTTTGATATTTTAAAAATTTTGGGCAAAATTTTATCTCTAAATTAAAAGTTATATTAATTTCATTGTTACTTTATACCAATGAGAAATTACATATTAATATGAAAAATTATTATATACCAATGAGAAATATGAAAAATATGAAAAATTATTATACCAATGAGAAATATGAAAAATTCTTTCATCCTTTATTGATGAATGTTGTAATATGTTTAAATCGATAGTATTTCTAATATATTATTTTAATTACTATATTTTTTTACTAAAATTTTAATGGTCCCTTTGATTGATATGATGTTAAATTATTATTTGGTTTATTATTATGAGTTATATAAATGTAAAATAATTTTCAAAAATATTGTATGCAAATCAGGAAATCAATAACGAACTCATTAATATTAATATTTGCGAAATTTTATGTGGGATATTGTATTAAGGATAACAACAGTAAAAACCTACATATTTCGTATACATATCTATTCATAAAAAATAATTTCACATTTAATTAGAATAAAGAACAAAATATTTAAAAGGTTTTTTTTTTTTGCAGAAATATCTAAAAAGTCCTAAAATATCCTGAATTCTGAAAATATGTAATTGAGCAATATCTAACCAAAGAAATTAATATCGTGGAGCAGATTACAATTTCTATATGAATGAATTCTATATTAATTTTTTCATATAAAAAGCCACTTAGGTTGAATTTGGGTAATTAAACTATATAAAGCTACATTACTATATTTTAAGCATTATAAAAGCTACTATAAAATTACGAATCATTTTCTGATATAATTAATTTAATTTCCATATAAGTTTCTTAGAATACTTTAATCTGAATTATTAGACAATAAAATTTATTTACATTTTAAAAATTACTCGTATAAATTATTGCTTAATAAATATTTATTATAATTATTCGATAATATTACACAATCAGCACAAATAAAAATGATAAGAATTATGAAATGAATTTCCAAGTTTTAAATATATATATTGATATAAAAAAACATATGTTAAAACTGGTATAGTTAATTTTATTTTAATAAATTTATTGTTTTTGATATAATTTTGGATTAAAATTTCAATTGAAAGGAAATGATGTATTGATTTTATAAATAATATTCTATTAATTAAAATTTTATTTAAACAATAATTGAAATTGAACTAAATTGTGTGCCAGGAAATTAATATAATAATTTTTGAATGAGTGTAAATATATACAATTTTCAAATGAAATTTGTCATTTCAAATTGGTTATATCCCTTAGTCATTAAATATTTAGATTGTATAAGAAATTTAAAATGCTGAGAACTTATAAATTTCCTGTTTTCTCTATTTTTGAATACGGTACTATATTCAGTAAAAACCAACAAAACTTTTTCATATTCAAATTTTTAGATAAAAATAAATGACATATCGTCGGTCCCATGCCACAACCGCGAATGTGCGATTTTTATGAAATTGAGTTTTTAATGCCAGAAATTGTAAAATTTCAAAATCTACAATATGCAAAAACCACAAATGTGCAATTCGTCGTAGTTTTTTTAATATTAAAAAATTTCTATATCGCGCTTATGTTAAAATTTCTATATCGCTTATATAAGAATTTCACAAATCGGCAAAAATTAAAACGCAATTTTCTCGAAACTGTAATATTGCACATTCGCGGTTTTGGCATGGGACCGACGATATGTACTTTAAAATCTTAAAACTTTAAATATTCGGATACAATTTTGAAATTACAATATTTAACTAATTTACAAGATTTGATTCCATTTAATTACATAATATTTTCTTCAGTCTTTCCACAAAAAGGAATTAAATTGACATGAATAAATAAACTAAATTTTATGTAGGAAAAAAAGTTTGTAACGAATAATAATTTCCGGGAAAAGTTATATAAAAAAATTTCTATTAGCTGGAAAAACGCCTAATTTTTTTTTAAGTTCTTTTAACCTTTTTTCGAAAAGGAAATTTAAACAATGAACATTTTCTTTACCCAAAAAAAAAAAGAATATAATTTATGTACCTTGCTTATTTTTAATCGATTTTTATATTCGTTTTTTTTTTGTTAGTTATTTTTTATCTATCAAAAAAATCCTTCTCAAACTCATTCCATTCCAGTTAAATTGGCAATAATCCTTTTTTTATATAATTTTTTTAATGGGTGAAAAAGATTTTTTTTATTGTTTGTGTATTTCCCATTTTGAGCATTTTAGAATGGGGTCAATAACAAAAATTACCAACATTTTATTTATAGATTTTGGTTATTAAAGATTTTGTCAATTGTATATGCTAAAAATTTGACAATAATTTTAATTTATTTATATCTGAATTTGATACAAAAATATATAAATGTACATAATTTTTAAATTTCTAAAAGACAAATTACATTTTTTATCTTCATGCACATTAATTTAAGACAAAAGAGAAATTAAAACTTTTAAATTTTATATTTTTATCTTGAATGTTTCATTCAGAAAATTGTTCTATGGAAATATGTATTTTTTTTCCTTTCTGCAAATTTTTTGTGAGTGTAGAATAAAAAGAGTTTTATTTATTTATTTAAATAAAGTGTTTCTCTGTTATTTATTATACAATTGTTTTAAAATCGTTGGTTAACAATTAAATCTTAAAGATGATGTGCTTTTTTATTAATTAAAATTACAAAATAAATATATGAAGAAATTTTACGTAGTATTGATCCTTTTCATATTCAAATTGTTCTTTTATCTTTATCCCCGTATCCCAACCTTCTGAAAAATTTCAAATATATATTAATGGTGGAAAAATATAAAGGTATATATCTAAATCTAAATGTACATAAATTTCATGACATCATTGACATTTTCAGTCGGCTCTTTCCTTAAGAATAAACTGAGATGCAGAAATCTAAATCTAAAATACTAAATTAAGTTTAAACTAAACCAAACCGTCTAATATTACTGCAGCCTTTCGGTTTATAGTAATATGCCTTTTTAGTGTAATCTGTACATTTTGTAAGTTCTACTTGTGCCATGTTTCCGAGAGGCCGCCGTAGTAACTATGCAAGTATCGTTTCTTCTGTGGATCAAGTGTTCTCCCCATATTCGTTTTCGCAGACGAAGTTTCAGCCTCATCTTCTTTGATAAAGATAATTTTAGAAAATTATTATATTTATATTTTTATTATACATATTATTATTAATAACATAATACGAAAATATTTTTTTTATATAGAAAACTCTTTTCTTAATTCCATAAAATATTATTTTTTTTTAAAAAAATTTTCTAAAATATTTTTTTTTATCACAAACAAGGACTTTTCACAATATTATGGAAAATTTATTAAATACACAATAGAAATAAAAATAAAAATAAAATCCTTAATATCAATTTACCAAGTAATTTTTTTTTTATTTATAGGTGTTTATAGTCATAACAACAGATTTATTACCACCGCAACAAACGAACAGCAACAAATAAAGTATTTTGTAAAAAATATATTTTCGTATAATATAAAATAAAAATGCATTACATTTTTCTCTTTGCTTTTTATAATTTTGTTTATTTTTGGGAAACTTAACCAGACAAGAAAAAAATTGGAAAAATAAAAAGAAAATTCTAATTTTACTAAAATTCTTAATATAAAATTTAAAAGTTGATATTTTTAATATTTATTTTAATGAAAATTTTAAAATTTAATTTCAAGCAAAGAGAAATGTTAATTTATATTAAATTGAAAATTATATTACTTCACCGAAATGTCCAACATTTTTTCTGGAATTCCTCTGTATTTTTTCTATCTCGAAAAGTAATGTCAGTCCAAAGTTTATTTTTTTTTACTTAAATGATTTTTAATTTTTGGGTAGAATTCCTCCTTTCCAATTCTGATTAAATTTCCTGGGTACCAAAAAGTCTTTAAGACTTTAAGACTTTTTTAAAAAGTCTGAAATTATTATCGAGTGTATAAAACTGTTATCATTACTTAATAAAAATTACTGACCTGACGTAGATTGTTTTTTTTATTTTGCCAAATAAAAATTGATTTAATTCTAATTTATACTTAATAATGTCAGGATTATTATGGTATTACATAAATTATACGATTTTTTTTGTTCACTTCTAATTTTAACCACTAAACAATTTCGACTTTACAGATACGTCAGTAGATTACCACGATAAAATAACTTAAAATGAAAATTGTTGCTCCTTTTATTTATCATTCTTAACCTTCTATTCATTCAATAACATATTTTTTTTTTTCAGATTAAAGAAAATTATTACTCCAACCTCTTACATACTATATTTTATCGTTTTCCGGTCATGCAACGCTTCTCTACAAAGAGAAAAAATATATTTTTTTCATTTAAAATCTGGGCACGTAAAGCTCGTCCATTCAATAAATTGACTATAATTTCTTCCTTTTTTCTATATTTAGGAATTTTAAAAAGATTGTATATATATAATATTAAATATAGAACTATACAGAGTAAACTTTATTTTGTTGTCTATGTTCCTTATAAAAGGATCTAAATAGACAATTTTACTTTAAAGAAAAGGATATTCTATAATTAGACTATAAAGTTTGGCATTAAAAAGTATAATTTTTGGTATATCATTTATGTAGTTTTCTTGTAATGATTATGATAATATTTTTAAGTGTATGTTCATTAATGTAAATTGTTGGTAATATGGTTAAAATTAACTGTTTGAATTCTACTTTGTAATCGACGATATCAACTTTTTATTAACCAAGTAATATTCATTTATTTTGAAGCTATATTTATATAGTATTGTATACTTTTCCATGTATGTATACTATTTTCAATTTAAATTAGTCCTTTTACACTACTTCAATCTTCAAATGAAATTCTTCACTTTTTAAATTCAACTACTCTATTGACTATAGTAAATGTGCACTGTAATAATCAACTTAATGGCTTAATGCAAGAATAGATGTCTCACTGAACTTGAGACCAAGTATAGAGAAATACATTTTGATTATAGAATTTGGCCTTTTTGATGGGCAATAACGGAACTAATGCCAAAAAGGTTCTTAGCCTCTTATTGCGCCAGATTCTTATATATTGAAGATAAAGGAAATATTTATAAGGAATCCATATATTATATAGGAAAAGGATCTTCTCGTTTTTCAAATATTTTTAATAATTTTCAACAATATTTCACATTTAGAGATTTAAAAAAAATGATCATAAATTCATAAATCCAAGAAAATGATTAATTCAATTTGAAAAGTGATATATACAAAATGAAATATTTTATAATAAATTTTATAATAAATTAAGAAAAATAAAATGATTAAGAAAAAAATGGAGTTACATTTTATTCAATATGAAAAATTACTAATTTAATCTGGAAATTGTATATATTTGATATGCAAGTTTGTTTTGTTGAAAAATCCTAGAATCATTTTTATCCTTTCCTATTTTAAATTACCCAAATAAGTGTTGAAAAAAAAACAAAGAAAAGAAATTTACTAAAAAAATAATTTCAAAGTAAGGAAGTACTTTGCAATAGAAACTTTAACTTAGTTCCATGTAAAATATATTTTTTGGGTTAATGCCCCATGTTAATTAAATTTGTTGATTCTTTAATCTTTACTGCATATATAAACTTAATTAATAGAATTTTCCTGTAGAGTAATTTTCTAAGACATTGTATGTGTTTTTCGTTCCTTATATAATGCTATACTCGTATCTAATATTATAATGTAATGTACGTGTAATTGAAATCTTAACAATGAAAATTTCTTTTAAAAAGTAAGGCTTTAGAAATTTATCATATTTTTTTATTATTATTCATGTATAAATTAACATTTGTTGTGTGGAATATACGCCATTATAATGTGAGAAAATTTTAATTTTCTACTTCCTTTTACTTACTAAAAAAAATGTAAGAAAGAAGAAGTGTTTTTCCTTAAATTAATTTCTTGAATAATAAATGTTATTTAGTAAAAAAAATTAAATTATATTTTGTATACTACACCATATAGAATGACTTTAGTTTAGAGTCCTATAAAAAAGAAGAAAGTAAATAGAAGTACACACTATGGTGTCCTATTTTATTATGTTGTGGGGTGGTTTGAAAACAAATGTGACGTAAATAAATTAATAATTATTTCATTTGAAAGAGAAAAAGAAAAAAATTCTAATTATGAATAAAGAGAAATTACATAAATTTAATTTTTTTTGTTTAGGTTAACTGAATTGTTTATGGTGTAAATTTTAATTTTAATTTTAATTTCCTTTTAAAAATATTATATAAGCTAAAATTTTAGAGAATATTTTGAAGTCTTTTGAATTATGTGGAGTAACTATTATAAAAATTATGAAAAGTATTTATGTTCTGAAAATTATTTAGTTTTCATAATATTTAAAATAAAATTATACGAAATTTGGGATTGCATATAAGTTTCACTCCTGTCTGTCCAACTGTCCGCGTCTGTTTATAAAAAATATCACACTCTTGCTTATGATTGAGAAACTAAATTAACTAAATATTTGGTTTATAATGCCTCATAGTAATATAACAAGAGTTATTACCAAAAACAAGAATTAATTATAAAATTATTTCTTTATTATCAATAAATGAAGCATAAATTAATTTAGCAGCATTTTCTGACATTTTAAACCCCATTATAATATTTAATCTCTGATATGCTTTTAAACTTTGAAAAATGTAAGATTCTTTTATATATTTTTATTTTGAAAATTCCCATTTTTTATCAGTAAATATTTACATTATTTGATCTTATTCAAAATTTTACACAAAGTCAATATTTACAAGCGAAAACAACCAAAAAATTTGACACTTTTCATGTAGATTAGATACATATACTCCGTTTTTTAAGGGATATTAAGACAAGGTGGAAATATCGAATTTTCCAATTTACCAAAATTAAATTTTATACAGAAGTTTTATATTTACCATAAATTCGTTTCAAATTTATATTTTCAGGAAGTTACTTATAGTATTGATCAGTGGAATTAGAGAGTTTTATTTTTCATGTTGTATACGTGAATTATTTATTTAAAAAATTCTATTACCATAAAAAGAGACATTAAATAAACTTTAATCAAAATATAATAATATGTGAATATTATAATTTTCTATTTAATTCCAAGATATTTTATATAAAAATTATTAATAACAAAATTTGCAAATTTATTAAAATGAAAATTACTATTAACAAATATAATAACTACTTTAATTATATTCTTAAATTAACAAGAACTCTTAAAAATTTAAACCATTTTAGAATATTTGAATCAACTTTTCATTCAAATTTATTTTTGAAAAGATAAATTAACACGTTTTAGTTTAACTTCTCTTTTAAATTGAATATCATTAAAATATTTTCTCCAATTTTCCGACTTATATATTGATTTCCAATTTATAATGCTTTCCCTATACAATATGTAAATTTTTGGTAAGTATTATGTAAAGAAACTTATGTTTTTAAGTCATTTTATTATTATATATATTTTGACACTCTTCCAATTTCAATGAATATATTTAAATGTATCATTTGATAGCTTTCTTAGCATAATAAAATGAAATATATACACATAAAATTATAATGTAATGAATTTTTGAGTTTGTAAAAATTTTAAAATTGTTGAAATTCTAATATTTTTTTTTGCTATTTTGAAATTTGTAACAATTTTGTAATAAAAAAATCTAGTAAATATTTTTTAAAAGAAAATATCTAATTTTTCAGAAATAATTTAAAATGAAAATATGTCAATTCTTTTCCAAACAAAAAAATGATATCGAATGATTTCTGCATAACATTTTGTTGGCAAATTTTTTTTACAAAATTAAATATGAAGAATAAAGTAGTGTCCTTTCTTACTAAGTAGCCCTTAATAATATTTGCATTAAAAAATATATTGAATTTTCATCAGTAGAGATATAAAAAACATATGACAAAATTTGGCTTAACACACAGTGACTCAGTCTATAAACGTCCTTATAATATTGTAAGTACTATACATACATACATTTATTAGTTCTAGATTCAAGGACTTGATGTGAATGCTAATATGCACATATAAAAAAGAGAATAATTTAAAAGTTTTTTTAGATCCGTTGAAGCGGAAATATTTTTTGTTTAGAGAAAGAAGGGAAAAAAGTTGTTAAAAGTTTTCTAAATATAGACATAAAAGTTTATTTAGACTTTTCAAATCAAATGCAGAGTTTTCAATATTATAAATAAATAAACTGTGGTCTATTTACGTTAGGAATATTAAGAAGGAAAATTTTAAAAAGAGGAAATTTATTGTTAGTAATCTATAACACAATACACAATTAGTTCAGTTTATTAGTAGGACCCAAATTGCAACATTATGTCTGGAAAACCATTAAGAGGTAGGCATGCATAGGCTCACATCAGGATGCTGAGTAAAGAAAAAAATGTAAAAATTATTTGAATATAAGAAAATTTGGCAAAATTTGGCAGCAACACTAAACTTTTCGAATGAAAATTAATATTAAAGGCGACACTCTCTTTGACAATTTTCGTAAATAATTTTCATTTATACAATAAGATCATGTAAAAATTGTCCACTCAAAATCCTTCCTTATATCATTGCGATTATATTTCATTCTAAAATTTAATTATCCTTAAATACATTTTTTTTATTTCAATTTTAAATATATATTTGTATTAACATTTTTTAGCTGATGGCTATTATTTTCATCCTTTAATTTTCTTTATGTATATACATAAAAATTATGTAAACAGTATTAGAAAACAAATTATCTCTTATACTTTGCATGCGATTATCCTTTTTATTCTTACTGTATTAGTGACAAAATTTATGCTTAGTTACACAAAATAAAAGTAATAGTAAAAGTTTTCTTTTACATATATATAAAAATGTCCTTGAAACACCAACCAAAATGAAAAAAAAAAAATTTATCACCTCCAACAGGTTAAAGTTCTTTTACCTTTTCGGTTGGATAAAAATTGAAAAAATTTTGTACATTTCTTTTTGGTATCAGAAAAATTTATTCGTAATAAAAATGAAACAAAATTATATTTTTCTTCTTTATGTCTGTATTATAAGTGTGCAAAAAATTCGTCCTTTTTTTTTTTTTTTGTTATATTGGAATGGTAAAAGAAAATATCCATTTGCAAATAAACGCTTAAGGTAATGTGACTTAAGGCCATATTTCACCTGTTCAAATTTTTCTACACTTCAATTGTAATAGAAGAATAAACAGAATTTTAAAGAATTAAATTTTTTCATAAAAAAAAAAAGTAATGGTATTGATTTTTCTTTAAATTTTCAGCAGTAAACTATTTGGTATTTAATTTTTTTAACATTTAGAATTTGAACAAAAATTATCCTTAAAAAAAACCATTAAAATTATAATAGCTAATAAAAATGTAAATGCAAAATTGTACGCCTTGACAACATCCATCATTATTATTATTATTATTATTATTATATAATATTTAATCCTTTAAATAAAAATTATATAAAAGAATTATTATTGTACCTTTGTAAGGATAGATCCTTTAGCAAAAAGATATTTCACGCTGTATTATATAATTTTCTAAAGTACAAAAAATGTTATTACAAATTTATAGTTCTTGAGATTGTTGAGATTTTTATTTTCACAATCATTATTAGAATTTCCTAGGTGACATGCGGCTACAAGAACACATAAAAACTATAAATTAAATGTATTTGCTTATACGTTTTAAATAAATTAAGAAAAAAAGTATTTTCGTATTTTGAAAATTTGCTAAAATATGATGAGAATTACATATATAGAGGATTCGTAATGATGCTACCAGACAGACAAGAAAATTGCTTGTTATCATTTTATATAACACAATTTATACTATTAGCATTAATGAATCTTTCAGGCCATGGGTCGATCATCCTTCATCAAATTTCCAACAGTTTTTCTTTTAAAGTCGGAGTCATTTTTTATTCCATAAACTGAGAAATGAGTTAAATTTATTATAATAATATAATAAATTTATAATATTCAAAGTAATACTTACAATTTGTTGTGGTAAAAATACAATTTTTTTTAAAAAAATCTTGAAAGCGATTAAGGATGGTAAGAATTGTAAAAAATTAATGATTTATATAATGTACTTTGGCAAATATCTGGTAAATATAGAATCATGAAATTTAACATATAAATTCAAAATTATATTTGAACATATTATTTATAAAATATTATGGAAATATTTTCATATTGAGATAAAAATTATGTTAATTAATCCAGAAAATGAAATATGAAACTGATGTACTACTAAAATGATTTTTTTAATAAACTTTGAATATTTTTTTAAGGAAATTGGCAAAATTATAGAATATTTTCTATATAGATATAGAAAAGATATTTTTGGTTTTAATAGAGAACACGTTTGCCTCAAAATATATTGTGTACATAAAATTTTAATTTCAATTACTTTTTAGTCAAATTTGGTTAAAAATAAAAATATTCTTTAAAATTCTTAGAAATATTTTTTAACTAAAAAATAGCTTAGTATATTTGTCCTTGTATTTCAATTTTACTTATTGAAATTATATTTTTTTTTATTATTAATATTATTATTTTCGAGGATTTTCTTAGCGTATAAAAATACAATTTATATTTTTTACCACAATTACAAGATAAAAAAAAAAAATAACAACAAGAAAAAAAGTATATTTGAAGCCTAAAGGGGATTAAAATTTTTATGTATGAGCATTTATTATTTAAATTTCATATGTCATGTCAATTTCATCTAATGTCAATTTTTTTTTTCTTTGCTTTTTGTGTACAATAATTCTGTTTCTGTTGATTTATAATATTTATATATGTTGTTTTGCTATTGCCTTTAAGGTGTAACAAAGAAAAGGATCTTTGTATATTTATATCCTTGTGGTGGAAATATTTTTGTGAATACGTATTTTTATGTATATAATATTCAATGCGAAATAATGAGATGTAAATAGCTTTATCATCCATTTAAATTGTATATAAATGTTGATAACAGAAGAAAAAAAAAATTATTGTCACACATAAAACATAAAAAAAATATGGATATAATTTTTTTTATTTTGTTTTAGGCCTTCGGAAAAATTTGTATATGAATATTTTTTTTTTTTTGGGTAATTGTAATATAACATAAAATGTACATGAAAGAAATTGTCATCATAAATAACTCATTCAATTTGATATTTTTGTTTTTTTCTCTGAAAAACATCTGGGTTCAATTAAATTTTATATTTTTTTTAAATGATTTTATAAACATATAATTCAGAATAATGAATTTCAAGAGGAATATTTACGAAAGGTAATACCAATTAGGAGATTTAATTGTTTGCACCTAAAATTATGTATATGTAAATTAATGTTCCTAAATATATGCTATTTGCGTTATATTTGCCCAGAATCAGAAAGTGCTTTAGTAAAACTGTGGATCCTACAAGATCCGACGGTTTTTTAGCTTTCAATTTTTGATTGAAATTTTTGTTAGTTTGTCTTTAATTGTATGAAATATTTGTACCCCCCACAACATAATACCACAGAATATCTCCAATTATTATAATACTCTAAGTTCTTCACAAATAAGCACTAAATTTCTCATAAGTTCTGTTTATATATACAATAATAAATATTAAATTTTATGTTGATTACATAGTTTTTGGCATGAACCTCTTTTAAAATAATAATTTGACATTAATTATGATTGACATTCTTAACATTTTAACTAAAGTTATCTTTTCAAATTATTAATATCTGTTTTACCACCAAGAACACGAATTAATTATAAAATTAGTTTCAAAATAAGAACCACAAAATTCACCTTAAGATTCTTATGTAAATAATTCTTTGAAATATATTATTTAAATTAATTTAATTATATAAAATATTTTAATATGATAATGATAAAATTCGTGATAAAATTCAATTTAAATTAATCATATTGAAATCACAATTTTAATTCAATATAAATGATTAATATCTTTAATCCAAAAAATGAATTATAATTTAATTATTAAATCAAATTTGAACATAAAGAAAAATTGTCCGCTTAATTTCATATTATGAAATAAATTTCTTTTTTTCTAGGAAAAACCAACTATGAAAGAAATATGTGATCTGTGAATTAATTATATAAAGATTCTTTTCTGACTATATACCAGAGCTTTACATAATTATTATCTTGTTGAAAAGATGTTTTCTTTGCAGTTTTTTTTTTTTTATTAATATTCATTAAGGGAATAGAAAATGATATAATAATCTTTTGAAAGAAAATGATTTCTTTCTTATATTATTTAATTAGATTTTGGTTTTGTGTGACTTTAGGAAAAACAATTATACTGTAAGGACAATGAAGAATATAATTCGCTAGGGAATTTATTTCACTCGTAAATTAACATTTATAATTGAAAGATTTTGTATATGATTTACCTGAAATTGATTTTATTAAAAATATAATTTCAATCCAATTTTATTCACATTACTTCAACATTTCCGTTTTTCGATACTTTCTTTTATTGTATACTTTTATGAGCAAACTAAACATATTTTTGAGAAAATCTCCATGAGGTAGGCCTGGGCTCATAATTGTCTGTTGAACCGAGTGCAGAAGAACAAGACATCTTTATGGAGTAATGAAAACTTTTTATATACGTTTTTCAAGAGCCTTCTTTAATTTTTTTACTCCATTTCGTATTTTCTTAATAAAATAATAACAAAATAAATTCTTAGATAATAAAAATATTATTCCCAATTTGATAATATAGATAAAAATGTCCTTGTGTCAAGATATGTAATAAAATAAAATAAAAAATCGTTTTTAAAATTATAAGTCCAAAAAAGGATAAACTGAAAAAGTAATGAGAATTTTATACTAAAAAAACTGCTGAGCATTTTTAAAAGATTCCTTAGAGAAGATTGTAAATGGTGAGAAAATATAAAATTTTCTATTTTAAATAAATAATTGTTTCTATTTTTACTTAATTTTTTTTTCCAAATTTATGCTTTCAATATTTTGGTATCCATTTTACTCTTCTCCAAAGATTCAACAGTATTTTATTCATTTTATGGTTATTTAAAATAAATAATTTATGAAGGTTAAATAAATAATTTCCAACACGTTTTTATTTTATGGCAAAACTTGATCAAAATCAAAAATTATAATTTTTTGTTTCATCAATAATTTATATAAATTATTATCCTGTTAAATTCTTTGCATATATTTAGGCATATCACAAATTTGAGAAAAATTTTCTTATCACAATTTCAAATTGATATGTACACCTTTCCAAATATTTTCGAAGCACTAACGAAATCATGTAAAATATTATTCAAAATATTGAATGATATTTTATATAATAAATAAACAAGTTTTTTAATATTTGAAATTAGTAAAGATAATAAATGATTTTAAATAATATTATTAAAAAATTAAAATTAAAAAAAAATTAAATTTGATTAAAATAATTTAATAGATCAAATTTAAATTATATTGAAAAACAAAACATTTACTTAAATTCAGAAAAATGAAAAATTCGAATAATTAGAAAATTTATTTTAGAATTCTGAATAAGCTTTGAAAGTTTTATTCATACATCATAAGCTAATTAAATAACCTATTATCATATAACAACAAAAGGTCCTTTTATGTATAATGTTTTGATTAAATCATAATATTGAAAATTTATTTAATACCTAATTAGATTATAATTAATTATTCTCTATCAAATCTAATAACTTTATTAAAAGTAAATTTAAATAGCAAAGTTAAATAATTGAAATTTTTTAAAAATGGAATAAATTGTCATCATTTAACTGACTAATATTATACGTGAATTAGAATTTATATCAAACTAAAATTGGAATTCGTAGCAGTGAAGATAATCGTATAAAATTCTAAAAATACATCAAATTTATATTATTAAATTTAAACTACAACACAACAATATGATAAAATTAAACTATACAATATACTCCCTCGTACTATTTTGTATATTGTAATTTTTGTATACCATCATAAACAGATTCCACATTGTAAAAACAATTTTGAATATGACATTCACATAAATATTGTCAACATTCTTCAGAACTCTTTAAAGTTAATGTCTCTTTTATGTTACATAAAAATAACGAAAATTTCTTCTGTGATAAAGTTGCTTATATCTACTTATTCCTATATACACGTATTATAATGGAAAATTAACTTTTCTATTATTCACTACAAAATTAAAATGAATGTAACATAAAAATTAGAATAACTAATTTTATCGAAAAATCGGTTGAATTAATCTCTTGAAAATGGTAATGGTATTTCTCTAAGGATGTCAACATTATTTCGGTCTAACGTTGATATATATGAAATTTATATATTATTAATAGAAAGCTATCTATAAAAAAGCTCTTTAGGGTCTAACAATAGTTCAATAAAACATTTTAATGGGAACTATAAAATCATTACTACTATATTATTCTGCTTTACATATAAGTATAAAAATAGTTAAAGTTATGCATAAGGATTGATAATTTAATGACCTGAAAGAAAATTTCCATAATAAACAATTTTATCTATTTAGTTTTATTATTTTTTACGGCAATGAATGAAATAAATTAATAGAAAAAACAGTTTTTAAATAAAAAAACTTTTAAAAGTTTGTTTTTTTTTACGACATTTTTAATAGTAGATAAAATTTTATTGAAGAAAATATTTAAAGTTTTTAAATATTAAAGTAGTTAAATATTAAATTTTAAAATATTTCGAGAGATAATAATAATTTTAATAAAATAGCTATTTGTTTAAAAAAAATATTATAAAATAAATTTGTCATTCCATTTTCTAATATTAAAGGATCTGTTTTTTTTTTGATAATATTTAAGATTATAGACTAAAATAGGTTAACAAATAATGATAAAAATTTAAATTATGAAATTTTCCGATTAAAATTATTTGAATTATGATTTATTCTGATTAAATTAGTCGTTTTTCGAATGAAATTAATCGTTTTCCACTAATTTTTAAACTTGTTTGAAATATTCAAATATGAAATTAACTAAATATAATTTGGAAATGATAAAATAAATCCTCAGAAAGCTTAATTATCAATTTAATTTTGAAAAATGTTTGATTTCTTTCTTGCTTTCCAAAATTTCTTATTCTTTGAATTCGTAAAAAAATTACTAATTTAATATGAAAATGATATACAAATTTCAGAGTCTTATCATTTTTTATAATAATTTTTTTTCTCTATATTTTTGTTTGAATTAGCTATTTTTTTTAAAAATCATTATTTTATAATTTCTGCTTCTGACATTGATAGAGATATAAATTTTTATTTGATTATTGGCTAAAGAAACAAGGAAGAATATGATAAATTATATCAATATTTTGTTTTTGGGTTGTTTTTTTCTAAGAACTTAGTTGGCACCCGGAAATTCTTTATATAAAAAGATAAATATTAATTTTATTTTAAATTCTGAGGATTGAAATATGTAAATAAATTTGAAAATTATGTGATTTTTTTAAGAATACCACATAAAATACCACAGAAAAATTATCACAATAAATTCAAATTTTATAAAGTTTTCAAAAATAAACAATGAAATATCAATAATATTTTCCGCAATGATAAGATAAATTATATTCAGGAAATGTAAGAATAATTTAGATTTCTTTGCACCATGTTTATTGATTCGTCAAGTGACAGTGAATAATATATATATATATATATACAAATTATATTGTAAATATATATCTTTCAGGAGCAATGGACCCTCTAAATCTAGACATTCGATTAATGTATTAAATGAAATATTTTCCATTTTATCTAATATACTTCGAAAACTCTTACTAAATAAATTTTAGCTATTCTTTTCCTTTAGTCATAAAATAATTAATTTTTTGCGAACGTTACAAAATTCCATCAAAACTTGATGAAGTAAACCCAAAAAAAAAAAAAAATTTTCACATAATATTTATTTTTTTCACTATTTAAAAAGTTTATTTTCGATTTTGTGATGGAAAAGTTTATTTTTCCGGAAATTGATTTCATTCTGTTTTTTTTTTATGAAAATCTGTGTTTGCTATTTTCTTTTTTTATGATAATTCAGAAAGTTTTTCACCAAATCCAATTAAATGATGAGAAAGTAAAGTATATACTCGTATAAAAAAAAAAAAGTTTCATTGAATGACAGACTCTTTAAAATGAAACTTTTCCGATGATGATGAGATCGTTTTAACTTAATATATAAATATATAAAAAATACAAAATTACACTTTGACAATGTCTTATACAAAGTAAAATTTCATTTTAGAACTTTGATTGAAAAATATATAAATTGAGTTGGATATTTTTTTTTTCATCTATAAATAGAATAATGATATGATACAGAAGAAAAAATTAGGGTGTAGAAAAATGTAGAAAAATGTCATTTTTAGTTAAGAATTATAATATTTTCTTATACGAGTATTACAATTAAGATGTATTTATTTGATTTATACTAAAACTTTTTAATCCAAGAGAAAAACGTAGCTGCAGAATATAAAGTCAACAATATTCTTTGACAAATGAAAATTAATTGAATAATATTTCTTTTTATCTAAAAATAGAATAAAAATTATTATCTAAAATTATATAAAAAAAAGAATGTAAGATTTACACAAAATACCTGTAAACTAAATAGTCCTTGACAGTCAAGGATTTTTATGTGTATCATGTCAATTATTTGATTTGTCAAAAAAAATGTTTCATGGCTAATTAGTGTAAAAAAGTTTGACAGTTCGTAACATAAACAAAAATAATTAATAATGATGTATTTAGCATTATTATAAGAAGGAAAATTTAGACTAATCCATAACATATTTAAAACGGAAGTATCAGGCGTCCAATAATTTCAGATAGAATTAATTAACGAACCATCATCGGAACAGAAATTTAATACTCTCTAGACTAGAAACTAGATAATGGAATTCTTAATCGAAAGATTTTAAAATTATGGACATGAAATATATTAAAAAAAATTTAAAATAATATTTAACATTGATACTAACTCTTAAATCTTTAAAAAATTATATTTTACTCATAAATATAGGATATAAAAATATCCAGTTTTTAAAGGAAAAATATAAATTCTAGAAGCAAACGTACATCAAAAAATTGTTTAAAATAAAAATAATCATAAAAATTTTACTACAATTTTTCTTTCTAATATTTCAAAATGAATGACAAAAATTATTTATTCCTTATTTCCAATAAAACGATATTTTTTTCGTGAAAATTATAAATTGCAATATAAAAATAATTTTCCATAGACTAAAATATTATACTATTTTTTTTTTTTAATTTATTGTCGAAATATTTCCAATCCTGCACTTTATATACGAATATTTTCCAAGGATATGTTAATATTTGTACATAAAAAAAAATGATATCCATAAAATTCCGGAATTCTTATAAAGATTTTTCAATATTTAAACATAGAAAATATTTAAAAAATTTAAATTTTTTTGTTTTTTTTTTTTTGTGATTAAGTTTAAATAAAATTCCTGACTAGTGAAGTGTATTATTCCTGATGGCAGAATGTACAAAGTAAATGAATGAATTAATTTATGTTATAAATTTTTCAATAGAAATTTTTTTATAATTCAAACAATTTTCAATTCAGTAAAATTTACAACATAAAACAGATTCTTTCTAGTCTTTTAAATATGGTAAAAAAATAATATGCAATATTTTCTAAATACATAATTTAAATAATTAAATAGATTCACTATAAAAATTTATTATGAAGAACTTTTTTTTACCATTCTTAAATTTAAAATGAGTTTTAATTTAATTGCACTAAAAATTAAATATAAATTTAATTAGTTATGAAAAATATATAAAATGTTCATTTTTGTGCCGACATTTTTTTTTTATTTCTATAAATATCCTTTTTCACTTTTCACAATTACAATAAACATCCTACCGTAAATAATTAAATTAACCAAAAAAAAAAGAACTCCTTTTTCAAATTTCATTCAACCACATAAAAAAATCTTAATTATACCCTTTCCCAGATAATAAAAAAAAATTCTATGCTCCTATTTAAAATAAAATCCTTATACTTATGTATACATTTTTTTTATAAACATTTCAAAACACGTTGTTAAATTATCCTTTTTATGTCCAACATAAATAATTTTCAAAAGTTTAATTTTCATTTTTGTTGGCATTTAATTCTCTTATAATATTTTCGTATGAAATTTTTTGTCTTACTTTAAATTGTTTTTTGTTTGTCAAATTATTTACAAAAAAATGTATTTGGTCCTTTTAATACAATACAAAAATATATCCTTTATTAATAATTGTTCATAAAAAACTATAATTTTGTAATACATAGAATTTTCATAATTTTGGATAGTAAATCAGGATTTGAAAATTTTCAAAAAATTCAAGTCCAATGAAAAGTTTAACTCCGACATTATTATTTCTAAAAAAAAAAAGTAAATTTTGAATATAAATTTTAACATTTTGTGGTTATGGTTATGTTCCATTTAGCTAATATTTGTATTTAGAAGTAACTCAAGAGTCGAGATTAAATAGAAAACTAATGTTCTACTCCGAAAAAAGTGTAATTTGGATAACTTTTTTTATCGCAACCAAAATATAAAATTTATAATTTCTACCCCTTATCATATGCAAGAGTACATGAAATTATTGTGGATTAATTCCGGAGTATTTTGGTAGTAAAAAAATAAATAATTTTAAAAGCTTGAATAAAGGAAAAGTGTAGCTATTAAAAATTAGCATGTTTAAATTAATTTAAAATAAAATTATTCTAAAATTAATTCTTATATTAATATTATACTAGAACACGACAGCATTAACAAAGTTTTATATTTCTAATAAAATAATATTATTTTTACTACCTAATATATTTTTATTTAATGAACATTTTTTTATTGATCATATAAATAAGGATATAAAATTTAAAATTTTATGCCAAAACGCATAATGTAATTAAAATATAATTAATATCTAGTGAAACAAGTATAATTAGTTAAAGTGTGGTTGATGTATAAAAAAGGATAAAGCAATCAGAAAAGAAATTAAAATTAATAATAATTTAATAGAACTTAAAACTCATTAAAATATTTTATGAAATTTGAATTAAAATGAAGCAAAATATTTACATAAATATGATGAAAATAATAAGTTAAATATAATGTATTTAAATTATACTTAGATATTGAATCAATATAAATAGCCTAAAAAATAAATTCCTACTAAATTATATTATCCAAAATTCCTGCAACATGTTGTCACAAATTTTATATGTAATATTATAATTTTATATGAAACTAATTTAGTTGTGAAATATAATTGTATACTATTATAGTACAACAACATCAATTTCTTCAAATATAATAATTTTTAAGTAAATTATTTATAACTTGAGACAA
Source organism: Empis stercorea (assembly GCA_949752835.1). NCBI lineage: Eukaryota > Metazoa > Arthropoda > Insecta > Diptera > Empididae > Empis > Empis stercorea. Next base: position 8,755,374 of record OX457087.1, read on the forward strand.
ATTTTCTAGATAAAGTATATTACACTATTGTAATTAATATTTCATTCCTCTTAAATATAAAAATTTGCTTAATATAGTAATTATTTTTTAATCAATCATTTGAATAATTAAAACTGAAAGCTCAATTATTACTAATAAATGTTGTTTATCAAACATATCAAATATCCTTATGTCATTATACTCTATTTGTTATAATTTGCAAACTATATTTAATAAGATAAAATTTGATCAACATTTTGGTAAAAATTAAATTACATTAAATACTGGTATAACTAGTATAAGATATTATATCTATTTCATATTTATAGCATTAATCTATAATTTTACGTTTAATCATAATTTTTTTTTATTATATTAATTAATTTTACATGTAAAAACAATCTTTAAATAAAATTTAAATTTTAATTATACCAAAATCTTGCCAACATTATTGTAGTTTGAGTTTTTCTTCTAAATTGTTAAATAATCCGTAAAAAATTACATGAAAAAAATATTATTACTTTATTATTTAAGCTTAAGAGTATTTACTAATCCGATTAGTCAATACAAAGAAGAAATCATCCTGCAGTTAATACTAAATGTGAGTGTCAATAGTCCTCCAAATGTGATTATTATATATTATACCAACATCAAATTTCTTGATTTTTCATTTAATTTTATTGCAAATAAAATCGATATTTTTCTATGTTCAAGAATATAATTGAAAATTAAGTAGATTAGTGATACCACTTTTTTTTAAGGATAGCTTCTTAATTTGTGTATGTTCTATATTTACTTAAAGGATATATATTTAATATTTATTAATCCTGTTCCTAATTTTTTATGTTATTATTTTTTTCTGGTAAATTTTCTATATAAAAAATATTATATTATTTTTAAATGAAATTATGTTCAATAAATTGATTACATTTTTTTTTTGTTGGTTGTTGTTGTTGTCATGATCGAACACAATAACACAATAAAAATTATATTAAATGAACATAAAAAAAGGATATTTTATAATTTTTTTGATTTCAATAAATGTTTAACAGAAAATCAATATTTGTATTGGTGCAGGTGAATTGTTTATTACTTTTTTTTGTTGATATAATTAAAATTTGTTAATAATTTTAAAATGTAGAATTGTACATAATTAATTTAAGATATATTTGTATATAAAATTATAAAATAACTATAAAGAAAGGATTTATTAATATTATATATATAATCATAATTAAATTATTATATAATAAAAATTGTATTGCAAATATAATTTTGTAGATTTTATTTGTGGTCATTAAATAAATAATGTTATATAACATTGCCTACATAATAAAATAAGCAAAAATTATGCAACATTTTAATACAATAAATTACAGCAAAATATTTTTCAAATCAATTATACCAGTAACAAATTTTGCAGACTTTTAATTCTTGTAATCAAGATTGGTTAGCTAGTAAATTTACTATTATAAACGGCATTTAACATACGATTTATAATTTTATATAAACCATTTCTTTTAGTAAATATTATCCTTTGAATTATCCATTCATAACAATTTTTCTTTTCTATACTTATACAGCTAAATATTTGAAAGCGTATTAAGAGTCCTTTAATAAATTTTATACCACCATAAAATTTATTCTATATCATTTTTGTAGATAAAAATTTCATAAAGCACAAAAATTTATGATTTTTTTCCATCTTTTTTAACAACCTATATGTTTTTTTATACTAAATATACCCAAATTGGTGAAATAGTTATACCATATAAAAAAGGGACACCTTCATCAAGTAAAATACCTTAAATTATTCATCAGTTTATAAATATGAAAATTATATTAAATATATAGAAAAATCACAAAGAAAACTTTTAAACCTTTTTTAACCAGAATATTTATTTAATGACTGGTGTGTGGCTTCTATTTTATTATATGTATGTATTTTGAATTCCATAAATATAGAAACTTAATAAACACGTATGAGAGAGTTCATATACGCATACCTCGTTGACACTTTAACAAAAAAAAAAAAGAAATATTTACCTAAATTTCATATAAATGGAATTTAAGGATAAAATATTTTCCCTCAAGTAAAATTTTTCATCTATAATATCATTTTTTCAGTAAAGTACGTAAATATTTCTCGTTTATATATTATATGAAAAGAACCTTAAAAGTTAACCTTTTAAATAAAACACAAAATTTAGTCGTGCATGAAATCAAATTTCAACAGGTAACCAAAAAAAAAATCTTACATTTTGTCTAATTTGTTTTTGGTAAATTATTGAAAAAATTAGGGTGCATAAGACCAAAAATATAACCTAGATGTGACTATAAATTTCTTTGGTATCAATAATGTAAAGTTAACCCAACAATTTTGGTTTCAATTTCTATATCAGACTTTGCAATTAATGGGTGAGATTTTTCCTTTGTGCTAATTGATAATGTTGATAGTAATGATTGTTATGTTCAATCAGACAATAATAATAGCCTTAATGCTATTCAAACTAATTATATTCAAAGAGCTTCAGTATTTTGTTGTAATTATTTTTGAATTTTTAACAACGTAAAGTAGGTATTTCGTCATTATTTTAGATCAACATGTTATTATCTCCAAAAACCATAGTTTTTTCAATGTTCAATTTCAATTCAATGTTTGGAGATAATTTGTATTCGCATTATTTGTATATTATAAATTGTGCAAATAAATGATGCCAGGATGAATGACAAAAATTCAATATTATTATATAAAAATTAAAATACCTAATAATAATTTTTTTTAATAATTATGCAATGTAAGAGAAAAGTCCTTATTCAAGTATAAATTTTCAATGATTTTTGTATGTTCAGAATTGTGAAAAGTTTTTGTCTTATAATTTAAATTTACAAAAAAAGCATTTAAATAGGTAGTAATAGTAGATCTACCTAATTCAGACTTCAAAATATCCCATTACATAAAAATTATGAAATAATTCATTTTCCACAAAATTATTAAAATTTCATTAATTAAAGTGAAGGACTAAAACTTTTTTTTTTTTAAATATTTTATTTATAAAACTATTTCTTTCAAAAATAAAACATTTTCATTATTTTCTCATTTATATATATATATAATTTAAAAGGAAATGAAAATAATTAACCACAATTTTCTTTTAGTCATTTTAGTATAGAAATGAAAGCAGTTATATTACATTATAAAATTAATCTTTTGATGGATTGATAAAAACCAAAAAAACAAGTAAAGTATTTATTTAAAACGGAAATGTTACACAAAAATGAATTCAAATTACAAAAAAAAAAATGATTATGTTAAAAGTAGAAAATATCCTTGTATACGTGTATACGAGTAAAATGCTTTTCTGTTTTGTATTTTTTCCAATTCAATAAAAAATAATTTTTATAAAAAATGCATTCCACGAAAAGTATTTTAACATAGAGAATGAAATGAACTTTCTATGTAAGATATTTCCGGAGTTGGTAGTTCGTGTGATTTATATAGTTATTAAATTGCAATATGCATTTTGCAAGGACAAAAGAGGACTATAAAATATTATTAGTTTTAATTTATTCCCAATTTGCTTTAACAAAAAATTTACATTTAGCAAAAATATGGGCCAAAGATAATTTGCATGTTCAAATTTAAAAGGATCTAATCAAAGCCGTATAGTACGGCTTTGATCTAATTTTTGCAAGAGTTTTAACCACAATCCCACTATAAGCATTGGTAAGCCCACAAATAGTAGTATCAATTAAGAATACGAAATTGACTTGAATATAGACTAATTTGGAGGAATTTGATTTGAAAAAGACGAATATGATTTACAAAAAGGCTAAATTGTTTTCGTAAAAGTTAAATTTGAAATATAGAATGACGAATTTGACTTGGCAATTGTTATATATGAACATATTGCAGCCAGAAATACACATTTCATTATGATCTAGTATTAATTTATACGTGACTCTAGTCTAGTAATTTTAATTCTTTCAATTTCTCTTTGTGATCATATACTGATCTATACACTACAATATACTGAATTATCACAATCTCTTCACTAGCCTATAATAAGATTTATTTTTGTTTTAAAGAGTAAATTTTGAGATGCTTCAAATTCAATAATTTTTCATTATAAAATACTCTCTTATTATTTAAGCCAAATACTAAAACAGAAAATAAATTTCAGTATCACAAAACTCGCTTAAATTCTACTGTAATCACTAAAAAATATTTTAACACTTCAAAATTTAGTCGACAAAATAAAAAGTGTGTGTGGTTTTTTTTTTTTTTTGTACATTTTATAATTTTATTTGATATTTATTTATTTTAATTTTAGTATACAATTGACTATCAGTCGGTCTAGATGGTTTATTAAACAATTATTTTAAATGTTTCGTCAATTTACTAATTGAATAATGTAAATATAAAAAAATAAAATTTTAATTAAATTAAAATTAAAACTTAATCGTGTTTTCCTTTAAAAAAAAAAAAAAATATTGCATTAAAAAAATGAAATTAATTAAAAATTAAGTTAAATTTTGAATTTTATATAAAAAAATTATTTATTGTATAATATTTTTTATGTTATCTTTAAAATTTTCTATTAATTTTTATTTTAAAAAAAAAAATATTATCAAAAAATTTATAATTTGAAAAAATTTAATATAATTTATTAGAAAATATTAGAAAATTTCAAGTGCTTATATTTTTATATATTAAAAATGATTATATAGTGTGTTTGTATATAAAAATCGTGTCATCGATTGTTATCAATAAATTAGAATTATAACCAACATACAACAACAACAACAACAAAAAAATGTGACCTTTTAGTTCAAAAAGCTGATAAATAGTTTAAATATACGATTATATGCGGTTATCACATTTCAGTAAATGTCTATATACTTCTACATTTTTTTTTTTTATGTTTTTTGAATAAGTAAATATACAAAATTTAAACAAAAAAAAAAATTTTTAATTATGGATAACAAACAAAAAAATTTTTTAAAAGTTTTTTAAACACAAAAAATTATGTAAGTAAAAAATGATAACAAGATAATTAATTTTAGAAATAAATTATATATTTATTTATTTATTTAAAAAAAAAAATTAAATTTATAAATTAATTAATAATAAATTAGAATTTTAAGATCACACCAAAATCAAATAATCAAAATTGATATATTTTTTTTTCTGAAAATTTTTGGTGCATTTAATATTTAGATTTTACTTAACTCTAAAATAAAAATTTTGATATCTAGTTTTTTTTTTTATTAATAATTGTAGAGATTTTCGTAGAGAAAAAACTAAAATTTATTTTGATATTTTTTATCTTTACTTTTATGTATGTATCTTTAAACTTTAAAATGTACACATTAACGTGTATATAGCATAAAAAATATATAAATATTTAGGAGATAAATGAGAGAATACGATCTTAAAAAAATAAAAGTAGATTTGATCGTAGATTTTTTTCACTGTAAAAAAAAAGTGTTGATAGTTGTATTTGATTTAGTTTCAAAAATGATCGATCAAACTTACTTCGATCTGATCAAAATATTTAGATTTTTCTTTTTTTTTGACAGTTTCATTAATCGATCATTAACTTATTATCAAATTTTTTTTACAATTATGTAGATAAAAGGTTCAAGAAATTTATAATCTATAAAAATGAATTGTAAATTTGATTGATTGTAAATGAGTATTATAACATTTTTAATCAAAATGTTAAAATATTTTATAGTTTAGATTTGATAATAAAAAAAAAATATTATCAATATAACATAATCTATTATCAATTATTTTTTTAATCAATATATGATTATTTTAATCCCGATCTTCAATATGTATTTACAGACAATAAATTTATTTAGATTAATAATTTGTAGTAATAAAATACTGCAAATTAATAAACAAATATTGTTACTCTGTGGAGCTCCGAATCACTTCAATCTGCCAAGCCTTAAGCTGGGATTAAAAATAAAGATCAACGTCCAGTCTATTGAGATTAAAATTCGTGCAGTTTTTTTTACGGTTTTGTTGAATTCTAAATTTTCGGTAAAGTTTTAAGTGTCCGTATTGAACTGAAAACTGGTAAACTATAAATGGAATTTTTCCGCATTTCTTCAGTTGTGTTAAACCGAAATCGTGCAAATCGAGTACCGTGTAAATCGAGGGTTAGGTAAGTTAAATAAATTAGAAATTTATTTTTTCCAAGTCTACTTCGGAGTAATTCAGAGTAAATATTTTCATTTTAAATGGAAATCGCTATGAAAAGTGAAATTTCATTTTCCTATCATTTTTGTGATAATTTTTAAGCTGTGTATTTTTAAATAAAATTTCTTTATAAATATATTTTGTATTATTTTAAAAAAAAATATGTGAATAAAAGAAATGTCGTGCGTCCGACCGACTGTCGCCGCACATTTTTTCCTCTATCACAATATTAGTGATATTTTATTTTTATATATATTTATATCGTATACATTTATTTATATATATAGATAAATTTTTTATATACAATTTATTTATTTAATTTTATTTTATTCAATTAAAATAAAATTACTACATTTGGATATGTTTTAGTTGCGTTAAAAAAAAAAGTATCTCATCTGTTTTTATTTTCACAGTTTGATATTCATTTATGGATTAAAAATATTTTAATGAAATTTATTTAGTTTACTATATATTTGAGTTTACTTAAGTTTACTATATTAAAATTCCTCTATTTCTGTCAAATAAAATTGTAGATCATGATGATAAATAATGAAAAATATATATCTTGTAATCATAATATTTTGATACAAAATTTCTGTATGATGACTGGAGTAATCTTGTTTACGCAATACGCACTCTCCGAAATATTGATGATTACTAAATTTGTAATGCAAAATAGTACATTAATTCCATACAATGTAAATTTATAGTAACAATTATGTAATTTCTATTTGAATTTTGGTTTTTATTAAAATATCAAATGCAATAATTAAATTATATTTAATTTAGAAATTTTTATAATATTCCAGTTTTTATGACAATATAAAGTAAATAATTAATAAATATTATAATATAATAAATAATTTTGAAAATATCATTTTATAAATAAAATTAATTAAATATCAAGTTTCAAAATTTTACAAAATTCAATTATAATTATATTATAAAAGTGTGGTGTCTAGTCTTTTTGTTCTATAAAGTAAATAAATTGACATTTGTTTAGTCTGTTTTTTTTTTTGTATTTAATTTGAAATTGCGATACTCTTGTATAATATTTATATTATAATTTTAATAAATATTTATTTTTTTAACAGTGTAAACATATAATTTTTTTTAATAATTACATAAATATTTAATTATACTACAACTCAATCATATTACATCCCAAATAGTCTACAGGTTTTTTTTTTTTATGATATTTCTTTTGGAAAATTTTCCAGAAAATAATAATAATAATTTTACCTATCAAGTTTTTTTTTTGAGTAATTTAAATTTTATATTAAATATATTTAAAAAAAAAATTATTATATGTATTATAAATTTGCTAGAATTTTAGATTGGTTTTTTTTTTTTCGCTTTTTTGACAGTCTAAAATTTCAAGGTGAAAAATAAAAAGTTTGATCATTAAAAAAAATTGTCAAAAAAAAAAAAAAAAAAACTTTAAATTTTTACCTGTTTGAATTTGTTTATTTTTTTGAAATTGTTTATTCAAACTTTTACCAACCAAATTTTATTAATAACAACTTAAGTGTAATTAAGTATACATATATATTTTTGTTAATTAAATATTAATTATATTTTTCAAACAATTATAAATGATAAATTGCCAATTTTTTGTTTTTTTTTTTCTATCACTAAAACAAAAATATTATTTATTACACCAAAAAAAAAAAAAAAAAAAACAAACTATTTTTAATTCCCAGTTATCAATTTCAATAATAAAGTTTTATATATATATACATACATAATATTATTCTTCATAAATTTATCATAATTTCCATTACAATTAGTCAACAATTTCATAAAATGTCAGTGTCCTCAAACTTCCTGTTTTGATTTTTTTTCGTCTTCTGTGTAGTACATAAATAAATTCTTTATCTTTGCTAGTATATATATGTATAATGTATGTACCATATATACATTATTTTAGTTTGAAAAACTGGCATCTTTCTGGTTAATCAATGTTATTATAATGATTAGTATTTATAGTCATCAATTTATATTATTTTATTTCAAAGAATTGTTTTTTTTATACCATTATTCTATTTATTTCTTCTGTTCATTCTCAGCGTATAATTTTTTTTTAATAAATTTTTGTAGTCTATATATAATTTTACTTGCATAAAAGAATTTATATAATATCATAGTATAATTTTTTAAATTGTTTTATATGATTCTTTTTTTTTATGTAATAGTATTCAGATTGATAAGATTTATTAAGAGAAATTTTACTACACTAATTTAAATTAAGTTTTTTATAAAATAATTTTGAAGATATTTCTATATAAATATTATAGTAGAATGAAATAGAAAGTTTAATAGTTATTATAAACAGACATTAATTAACTAAGATTTAATAGATTTTCGAAAAATTTGTTAGTACAACACAAGACCGATGGATTCAATTACCGGCAAGCATCTTAATTTATGGTTCTAAGTGTATTTAGTTTTTTTTGTTGATTAGTTTTTAACGATTACAAAATGTAGACTCACTTTTAAAATCAATTAGCTGGTTGCAATAAATATTTTCTTCACTACAGAGGAGCGTATAGTAAATTTATAGTTAATAGGCTAAGAACTGCAACAGAATGTCGAAAAAACATCTAAGAGGTACACCACGGCCCAACATCGGACTATTGAGTCAAAAAATAGAAGAAACCAGATTAAAAATACTGAAGAATTAGGAAAAATTTATAATACAAATCGAAAAATTTATGATCATAATCTTCCAACTTTAAAATCTTAATTTCTCTATTCTTTCTACCATAGAATTTATGTATTTCATTTTTACAAAAAGGGAATTTAATAAATTCTTGTATATATACCAAATAAGAATTATGTTTATTGCAGTTTTTTTTACCATTTTTATACTTTTAAGGAAATTTTTTCGTTTTTTTTTTCACTTTTTATATATACTTTAGTTTATAATAGTTCCAAGAGATAAGAATTAAGGAGAAACAAAAGAACTGGTAAGAAATTTTCATTGACTTTATAACTAGATACAAAAATAACATAAATAAACCGGATTTTCTGCAAACTATATACATACATAATCAGATTTCTAGATGATATTTTAAAAATTATATAAAATTGAAAATATTTTTAACTTCAATCAATATTTTTTCTGTATATAGATAAATTTTTAGATAATAAATTTAAAGTTTTGTACATATTTGTATTGAAAATTTTACGGGTAGAAAGTAATTTTGACGGACAATAAATTAATAATTAGTATAGCTATACAATATTTTTAATTTTATCATTATTTCATAATGCAAAATTTTACAAAAATATTAGAGTGTTTGTTTTAGAGCTAACCTAATATAACTTCGAAGTATTTAAATAAAAAAATCCGATTTATTTGAGTTCTTAAACATATTCTTTATAATAGTTTTTTCAGTATATAAGATTTTTATTAAATTTTTTACATTTTACATAATTTGTGTAGTTAAATTAATTTGAAAAAAATTTCAAAATCAAAACGAAAACCAAATGAAATAAATCTTTTATGCATTCATTTATATCCAATTTTGTAATAAAAGTCTCGTTTTGCTGTACTTAAAAAGTATTTCCTTCACAATATATTGTGAATTGTGATGTGATTTCATATCTTTATATACATAGGTAACATATATGAACACAGTATGGAAAACTTACAAGATAATGAGAAGAGATTTGACCAACCGAAGATACTATATATACAAATATAATGTTTTCAATTGTATAAAGTGGTATTTAATTTAAAAATCAATATCAATTTCTGTTGAAATTTGAAACAAAAAACTATATAGGTGTAAATGACAAAATATCATAAAAATTCCATTTTCACAGATACCCAGATTCAAAATAAAATCATGTATAATGGATAAGTTCAAAGCACACAAAAAAAAAAAAAAATTTTGCAATTCAATAAGAAATTTAAAAAAAAAAACCAGCTGATCGTATGCTTTAACAAGATTGTGGAATTTATGCAAAATAAAAATAAAAAAAAAAAAACAACTTTTTGTATAAAATTCTTCATTTATATATTTCTACTATTTTTTTTTTTTTTTGTTATTTCAGAGATATTATAATTTATTTACATAGCTTAGCTATGCCATAAGATTTAAACGGAGTTTAAGTTTCAGATTCAGATTAAATGGCTATGTAGTGTTTATAAGAGTAGAAGAAGTAAAATGTGTGAGATTTTTTACAATTTTTTTTTATACTTATATTTATTTATTTATGTTGTCTTGTTTTTATTTCTCTCTTTTGTACTCTATGCCGTTTTACAGACGACCTTAAGATCAGAGTTGGATTTAGGTAATTTTTCATTTCGAAGTGGAAATGGTAAAATATTTCATATGAGGATTGGAAGGAAATACATTTTGAATTTAAAATTTATTAAATTTAAGTATTTATATTTTGGTTGTTTACTATATGAAATTTAAATTATTTAAATTTCTATCGAAAATATACATAGTTTAAATGGATTTCTCTCCAAAAACTCAATTGAGGCTTACTTATAAGACAAATTTTACTTACTTCAATTAATTAAATAATTTACCAATTTTAATTATTTTCAATTTATTGTAAATTCCTTAAATTCGTACTAAATTTATACAGTCTGAAATTCTTATGTCATCTTCATATAGTTTCCGCCTTATGGTATGTAAATACAATATTTTAATTCATTTTTACAATATTTTTATTGTGATTTATACAAATAAATTTATAATAAATTCAATATACCAGAAATATTTATTTTATACATATTGGAATCTCATTAGAATTTATAATTTATGATATATTTTACATTAAATTATATTTTATCCCATGACGAAATATTATCATTCATATAAATATTACCAAAGAATTTTAGAAATATTCTTTTTAATTCCAATTTATTAAAATCTAATAGATTGATAAGATTTATTATTTATGAAAAGAAATGTTTTACATAAATTTTCACGTCTTTAGAAATAATATTTTAGTTTTGAATTAAAACGATTTGCATATAAGTTTTGATTAAATAATTTTAGATAAATTAAAAAAATTCTAAAAATGATTTGTAAATAACAACGTCGTATACATACGTATACAAATTCGTCTTTTCCCAACATAAACTCTAATTTTTGCAATTGGGTGACTTTGAGGTCGAAAATGATAATTTTGATATGACTAAATATAGATGAATTATAATGATTACAGAAAGGACAAATACCACTTGCAATTACAAACCCAATTTAAATGGTAAAAATCCAAATTTAACCACAAAATTTTATAAAATATAAAGTAAATCGTTTTTTTTTTTTCGAAATTACATATATTTTCATTCATTAATAATTTCAGTTCAAAGTTCACTGTCTGTCCAGTAAATTAAGTATTAGTTAAAAGATTTATTTCAGTTTCTTTATTGAATATTCTTTGTCTTCATTTCCTTTTCAGTTTATTAGATTAATTTTACTCTCCGTTTATTATTATGTATTATATAGTTAGTAAAACTTTTCATACACTCAAAATATATTTTAATAATAAAAAAAAAACCCCACAATTGGATTATCAGATTTTACAAAATGTTTTCATTTCATTATGATTAATTTATTTATATAATTAATATAATCATAATATTTAGTTAAATATATTTTTATACTGATACAAAGTTAATGTTTTTGTATTATTTTTAACTCAATCAAAGAGTTATTTTAATTAGTTAACAAACGTGATTATTAGTTGAATAAACTTTACATTGTATAAATGAACTCTACTATACTTCTAAAATCTTTGATAAATTTTACACCCTTAATTTTAGCTTTCATGTTATTAAAGCGTATTTTTGTTAAGCAAACATCAACTAACTTCAAAACTTTTGAACAAATTTAAAACTTTTAAAACGATCAAAGTAAAATTTATGTTTACATTAAAATGGATTAATTAAAAGGAGAGAAGATTTATTTAAATGTCTTATGGAAATTAATTGGTATAAATTATTAATTTTTAATTTGAAAATGAGATAAACAATTTTTATTAAACTTTTTTTTTTTAGTTTTTTTTTTAGTAATTAATGAGAATTTTAAATAGATTTTCCAATTTAAACAAATCCTCCATTATACCGATTTCAATTTATTATAAAATGGTAATTTTCATTAATAAATATTCAATTTATTGAATTGGAAATTAATCGTTTTAAATAGAAAACTTAAAAGAAAATTATAGATATATAATTTAAATTTACAGATATGTATTTAAAATTAAACTCTGATATTTATATTGAAGCAATTGAACGTGAATCAACATTCTTTGACCATATATAATTATGACATATTATATTACTTTCTTTAATATATTTTTTCCAACATAAATTGTAAATATTATTTACTATTTTTCATAACCATATCTCAGTTACAATGATTGTGATGACATGATTTTCATTTTATTTAAACATAAATTGTGAAAGCATTTCTATATGCTTTTTTTGAAAGTTGAATTAAGTATTATGTACTAAACAATATAAAATTAAAATGTTTGGAAAATATAAAAAATTCTGAATTAAATTAATTTTATAGACTACTTGTATTGGATTAAAAGTGTTTTAAATTGTCAAAATAATTTAGATTTGTCGCAATCTGATGGAATTGATGTAAGGTCAATTAATTTTTTAATTGATAGTGAATTTTGAAATATTCTACTATAAGTTGTATTTGTATAGATAACTTTTGATTGATTTTAAGTAGTAAAATGACAAAATTAGTGTATTTTTCCTTAATCTAAAATTACATTGAATTGATTAAAATAATTTAGTAATAATTTACATCTCTTATTATATTTCTATTTACAACTCAGTTTTGATTTGAATAGTAAAATTTCTTGCGAATGAAATTTATTTTAATGGTATATTAATTTTGATATATTATATTAATTTAAAACTATTTACAGATTACAGGAAGTGAAATTAACATATAAAAATTTTGCATATGTACGTAGCATAAATAACTTCACTTCTTGAATTCAATTATCTTTGATTTTTTCAATAACTTTTGTTTTGTTTGTAAATTAATAAAATATTTAATAAATATGTAAAACCATAAGGAAATTAAAATTTCTACACCTCCTAAAAGTTATTTTCTCACAGGAAATTTGAATAAAATTTTACGGCTTTTTTTATATATGACTAAAAATGATCCTTGCGAGAAAAAAAATGAATTCAGTATATTTTTCATATTTTAAAATTATGATGAAATTTGAAATATTATTGGAAAACCAAATTAGTCCATTTAGACTTTCAAAAAGTCAAATTTGATTTCTGCAAAAACTGATATAATAATTATATTTTTCCCGATCAAACTATAGTCGATCTTCTGGCATTAATAGCCTAATGTAAGAATTTAACAGACATTATTCCCCTATTGTCTTCCATTTACCCATTTCGTCCATAAAAAGGAATTTCTTGAACGGAACCCGGTCATAACTAGTTTTCCAGTTTTTATTTTTTTTTATTTTTATTTTAATTAATTCATAATTTATTGTTATTTAATTTAATTACATTATTCATAAATATTTAAGATTTTTTCATAATTATTTATTAAATCTTTAATCTTGTTAAATTTTTAAATTAATTCTATATTTATGTTATAATGTGTTAGTCTAAGAAAGTGTAAACTTTGATGATATTTCTTATTTACCTACACTATAAAAAAAATTAGTGTAATTTTACCATTATGAAAATAGGCATCTCTTTACCTTCAATTAAGATAGTTAAATTACACTTGCAATAAAATTACAACTTTGGTTGTAAAAATAGAATTTGGTTAGGTAAAAAAATTACAAAGTTAATGTTTAATTTTTGCCTTATTCAAATAAGTGAAATCACATAAATTTTTTATTAAATTTGCCCGTAATGGTTGTAAAAATGCGATTTTAATAAATGTAATTTTTACACTATTCAAAAAAGTGGAATTACACAAAATCTCTATGATTTTGCCCTGAATGATTGTAAAAGTACACTTTTAATAAATTCAATTTTCCCCTATGTAAGTAATGAAATTTAACTAAATTTTAGAAATTTTTACGTAAAACTAGTGTAAAAATACATTTTTAATACATAAAAAAATACATTTTTAATACATGTAAAAATACATTTTTAATACATAAGTTTTACGTAAAAATACATAATTAAAATAAAATAAATATACAATTTTCTTCTGAAATAATAAAATATTATTTATTATAAAAATATTTTGTAAAAATATTACTATAATTTACATTATTAATTATATTTCAATAAAAAAAACCTATAACAGCCATCCCCATTAGTTGAAATTTGTTCCATTATGTTTTGCATTGGTACGTCAATCTATAAAATTGATATAACCATATATTAATTAATAAATTTAGTTAAATACTTTTCAAAACTTACAAATACTTTGAATAGAAGCTCAGGATCTTTATTGAAATAATTAATGATGGCTGTTACAATTATGATTTATTATTATCTTTATCCAATAAATTCCCTTTTTTTTCTAAATATTATATTATTTTTTTCTTTTAAATAATTACTTAGTTTCGAAATCGTTATAATTAAAATTTATTAATTTAGAAAAATATTTAATTATTTTAATAATATTGAAGAACAAAACACTGCATAACTCTTTAGAAACACAATACAAAATGACACGAATAGGCATGCGCATATAACTTTACACCAAAATCTAAACTAAAATGGTGTAATTTTCAATATGTTGTATGCATTTCAAGTAACTTTACAAAAAAATTGTGTATTTTTCAACATCAAAGTTGCATTTAATTTATTTTACACCACAGTAGTGTATTTTTCAACTATGCAACAAAGTTTACACCAAAGTGGTGTATTTTTCTATATTATAGACTCATTTTATATAACTTTACACCAACGTTGTTCATTTTTGAACATTAACGATGAGTTTTATGTGTCTTTTACGAATATATTGTGCGCTTTTATAAATAATGTTGATAAAAGGGTCAACTACTCATTTTTCAGCTTAAAATTACATAGTGATATGTAAAATTTCCTAGTTATGCAAAATATGTGTAATTTTCTTATTTTTTGGGCAATTTACAACAAAATTGTGTAAATTTTACTCATATTAAATATGTCATTTTACAATCATTTTTTAGAGTGTATGTATAAATTTCGCAAATAAGAACACTAAAAATATATAATTAAAATTCAATATTTTAATATTTTAATTGTCTTAAATAGTTCTTTAAAACATCATTGTCACTTTTCTCTTTATTAAATAGAATATAGAATACAACCAACTATCTAATACATATAATACTAAAATTCTAATCATTATATAAATTTAATTAATTACTAATTTATGGCATGACACTATCAAAATATCATTAATAGGTAATAATTTTTGTTAGGTTAGAAAATTAATTAATTATTTGTGGTAATTTAACAAATTTAACTTAATTTTTTTTTCGTTGTGTTTATTAATTGATTAATAAATTGTGAATTTTTTTTCATTTGAAAATATATTTTTGAATTTTAAGAAATTGAAATTAATGTGTTTAATTTTCAAGGTGATTTTTTATAGACAAACAAAACAATAATGAAAAATCTTTAATAATTTTGTTGTAATAAATAATATAAAAATGTCTAATTAGTAGGAGATAAATAAAAGATAAAATTATTAAAAACGTGCTAAGACATAATTTTATGATAATTAAATATATGTTTTACTGCTCAGAAGATAGAATTTTTTTTTATTGTATTTTGAAGCTAAGCTTTTGCCTGACATAAATCTATTATGAAATATTTTTTTCATTAGTTTTTATTATACTATTAAATGTAATACAGTGTAATTATCTACGTTAATCTTCTAGTATATATCAGACTGACGTAATCTGCCCAGTACTACGACATTTATGAGCAAAATTACTTGAATTACTTCGGACATTTAAAATTATAGTATTTGTTCATGTAGATTTGAAATTAACAACAGTGTCATTATTAATAATGTTTAGTTCCCATAGAACTAATTGGTTGCACTAAAGTATCAAATTTATACTGAACCTTAAATTTAATGGTTAACAATTTCATTTGTAAAAATTCAATTTAGTAATTTTCGAATATATACTGAAAAAAAACTATTTTATAATTTAGAAATTAGAAAAATTTCATTATTTTCTGTTCCAACTTTTATTTAACTTTCTGATGGTTTAAAACTTTTCTACTCTTGAATGTCAAAAAGATTAAAAATTATTATATTATTTTATATAAGTTTTTTCATTTGTTTCACAGAAATTGTACACAATCAACCACTTATAATTTTCACCATTAATATTATTATTATTAAATACTTGTATTTTTTTTTCATATATAACCAGGATCTTAAAGTTAGCCAAAGGCGACAAGATTTCCATTGAATACAAAAATAATTCTTTTTGTATTATTATTAAATATAAAAGACAAATACTTTTTGTATTTAGTTTAGATCCTTTTTTTATATACATATACACACAGGAAAATTAATATTCGCAAGATATATATAAATTGTTTATGTAAGGATAACAAAGAGAAAGAAGAAAAAAAATTCCCTTAAAGTATGGTTAAAAAACAGAGAAAACACTTTGAGTATAGATTCCCTATGGCAAAATTTGGTTGCTTACCAACCAGGAAAAAATCTTTGAACATTTTCTTTGTTTCATTTTGTAAGTTTTCATTTAATTCTGTTGTGATACTTACATGTTATGAGATATAATAAAAGGACCAACAATAAGGATAATTTTCATTTAATATGAAAAAATTAAAATTTTTAATATTTAGTTTAAAATTTTAATTTTTAATGATAAAATTTTTGAGATGAAATTAAGGTAATAATATTAAATTATTTGAAGAATTATTAATCACAGATAAATTCTCTGCTATAATTATTTATGTTAGTTTTGCAATTTGGAATTTTGTGTAATATAGGAAATGCCTCACTTGTAAGCCCAAAAATTAAAAATAAAATAAAATTTTAGGTTACTATAATTTCCCTAATTAAGAAACAGTAATTTGTAATATTAATCTATTAAGAATCCGCAGAAAGTTTGCTCGTTTTGAAAAAATATAGACTGAATTGTGACTGAAAATTTTTATCGGCACAACAAGGAATAATAGTAAGATCAATGAAACTATGATACTAATGTTTTTCAAAAAATGTGTTTTATGTACACTTCTACCCTTTCCTCATACAGCCTAAAATTAAAGGTTCTTCACAACCTTTTGTCAGCTAGCTTGTATTTTGGTATAAGGTGTAAATAAAGCATGTATAATTGCTTTAAATGCTTTCCAAATATTGTTAATATAATTAATATTTTATACAACAATAATTTTTCATTTTACGATTTAATTTACTATTACATTTTCAAATTTAGTTTTCCATTTGTTATAAATAGTTTTCCATTTGTTATACATATTTTGGTTTACTAAAGTAATATGTATGTATACCTACATAAAATCATAATTTAATAGAAATTTGTTTAAATAAGAATTAAATAAATTTAATTATTATTTATAAAATATATATATACAGTTGCTCACAAAAGTATCCGGCCACTTCTTTTATTCAGTAGAATTAATCTTAGACGTTAAGTTTTAATAATCAGAAAACAAATAATTATTATTTTTTAACATTATTTAGTCTTGTAATTTATAATCCAATCATAGAAATATCAAAATTAAATATACTTTAGAAAAAATCGACAACCAAACAATTAAGTACATAATTCGGTAATGCAATTTTTCTCGAATGACGCACTATTTGGAAACTATTTGGTAACTAAACTTACTTTGGGGAAGTCCCCCGTATGCATACACACTTAGTGGCCGACTTTAGTGTCAATTGTTTTATGAGTTCGAACAGCTATGTAAGTTTTTCTGATAATAAATTCATTTTTCTAATATGTTTTTCTAGTATTATAAAGTGCGTTAGTAAAGGCTTTTTATAGTCAATATTAAAAAAAATACTTAATTGAAAATGAAGTGAAAAACATTAAATATTTTGAACCAAGTAGGATGGCCGGATACTTTTGTGAGCAACTGTATATATACATATATATATCCTAAAACAAATACCATTAATACAAATTTTATTATGTAAATATTATACATAAAGATACTAAAAATATAATTTTGAATAAATTTCATAAAAAAAAAACTTTTAATGTTTATACAAAACAAATTTAAAAAAAAAATTTATTCTCTAAAAAATTTAACATCACACGAAAAAATACTATTTACACAAAAATTTAATATATAATTTAATATAAATTATTGATAGTGTACATGTTATAATTACAATATAAACACTGAGCCTATGAAATATTTAGTTTAAAAATTTTAATAGTAAAATTTTCTAGTTCATTGAAGTTTTTCTAAATTATATAATTTTAACAAAAATATTTCATAATATTTTATTATAGGAAATCATATTAAAAAAACTACTTAAATTTTTCTATAATCTTTTTCTTTAAATAAATTAAATCCATTTATGATTAAACATAATTACAAAAATATTTATTTAATTAATAAACATTATTGTATTTTTTAAAGTTCAGACAACAAAAAAAAATTTGAATTTGAATTTTTTTTTGACAACAATAAAGAAAATAAATATTTGGGTTGGGGGGATGTTATTTTTTTAGTGTCAATTAATTTTTCGGCCGTGAAATCTAAATTATTTATATATGACACAAACTATATATATATATGTATATGTATATATGTACATATTCACATCACAAAATAAACTTATTATAATTTAGTTTGTTGTCAAATTAATTATAAGTTTTTATTTTATAAAATTTATATAGCATTTAAATGAGTTTATTAAATAGAATTGTAACAGTTTTAATGTTGCTATTTTTGGTAAGTTGCTATTTACCAAATGTCGCTATTTTTGCCATAAAATATTTTAGAAAAAATGATGAATCAATGACTTGTCTCTTTATTAAATAGAAATTCATTTAAATATGTTTGGTGTTATATAATAAACTCTTGATACTTTGTACAAGAAGCTTGTATCAACACAAAAATACCATAAAATATATATAAAATACATCCATATAATGACTAAGTAAATGAAATATTCAGCAAGAAAATATTGTCAACTTTATAAAGACTTTACACATTATTAATAATAATTTTCCAATTTCTGATAGTGAAATATTTTAAATTAAGTGCAGATATTCAGTATTCTTACTGGCCACGGGGATGATTCTTAATTTTATAAGGTTTTCTAATTTCGTTCTTTTATTTAAATAAAAAACCAAATTAAATTCTCATAAAAAAGACAATTTTACGTTTGTTATTTTAAACTTAACAAATTGACAAAATATAAATTAATAAGCACATTTTTTGACAACTATAAATTTACTTGTATAATCTAAATTTATAAACGATTCTAATTCTACGTAACATTTTATGGAATTTTTCACAATTTATATTTTTTTTATGTGACAATTTTCTTTTTTTGAAAATCTATTTCCACCAAAAAACAAAAATTTTCTTTGTGTCAACAAAGGCAAAAATGAATTCCTGTTTCTGTCAACAAAATATAATTTTTTGGATTAGGTATACAACGAAATTTATTATGAAAATAATTAATCAAAAATATAAACTGACATCAGTATTTAAACTAAAACACTTAATTTCTTTTTATTTAAATTAATAAATAATAATTTAATTTATAATAAAAAAATTTCCTCTAAAATTCATAAAAAAATTGTACGTCTCTCCATATTTTTAAATTGATCAAAAATTTAAAAAAATTTTCACAATGATGTTAAAAATAATAAAAACCAACTTTTGATTTCATTAATTCATTAATTTTCTTCTATACATTGTAGATTAATTAAAATATTTTTATGTCTGGTGTGTCTCGCCATTTTCTATACATATGTATGTATGTATAGTAGAAAAATTTCGTCACAATAATTTGTGCTTAATTTTTGGCTGCCGAAATCCAAAAATAACAAAAAATTAAGAAAAATAAAATACAAATAATCATAAATTTTAATTTATTTAATTTAGCATTGACCAAACTATAATTTTTTTTTTTTGGTTTCATCATTATTTTTGTTGTTATGTGTATAGTTCTTTAATTGTAAAATAAACTTTTAAAAAAAATTGAAAATAATCATTTAAAAGTTTATTAAAAATAAAAAAAAAATAAACTTTTTTGAAAAAATGTAAAAGTTTTTTTTCTTTGTTTGTGTATCTAATAATTTTTATAATTTTTTTTACGCACTAAAATTTTAGCTTTTTTTTTTTTTTGTATCATCAATGAAATTATATTATATTTTTTCGGATTGCGTCTTGAAATTGGGGGAAAAAATATTGTGTTAATATAATATTATTAATAATTCGGTTGAAATTAAAAAAAAAAATTATAAATACGCAAAAATAATTAAATTACTTTGTAAGAGGGTGTAAATTTTTATTTTTTTCCGAAAATGAGAAAAACAATTGAAATTTATGTACAGAAATTCTTTGTAACAGCATATCGTCGGGTCCATGCCAAAACCGCGAATGTGCAATATTACAGTTTCGAGAAAATCGCGTTTTAATATTTGCCGATTTGTGAAATTCTTATAATAAGCGATATAAAAATTTTAACATAAGCGATATAGAAATATTTTAATATTAAAAAAACTACGACGAATTGCACATTTGTGGTTTTAGCATATTGTAGATTTTTAAATGTTACAATTTCTGGCATTAAAAACCCAATTTCATAAAAAACGCACATTCGCGATTTTGGCATGGACCCGACGATATGTAATTAGACATATACGAATTAATATCAGATATTAAAAGTGAATTTCTAGGTTTATTATTGAATTAGTAATAATTTTAATATTTTTATGGGTTTTTTGTTTTCAGAAATAAATAAATACTTAATGCTTTACCGGCTACAAAGTGTCTGACTGTTTCGTCAAATATTTGCTAATTAAAATACAAAATGTTACCGCAAAATTTTGGTATACTGTGAAATAACTTTAGTTGTTTTATAGTCGAGTATTTTTAGTTAATAGAATGGTCTTATCTAGAGGTCTGGAAACATTTACAATGATTCTTCTCAGTGTGAATTGTACTGATATTGAAGCATAAGCTCCAGTTGACGTTGCAATTACGTAGTGTTGCTTATAGCGCTGTTAATTTCATAAAGTTTGACTATTTGAGGATGTTTAATTATTATATTGAAACTATTAAATATTCAGTAAGAAAAATATTAAATAATAATTAACGCATCCCTCGTTAAACAAGCCTCTAGCGGCTATAACTAATACCAAAATGCTTTATTTTAGTGGCATTGTTCAGAGACCTGTATTTATGTAAAACCTTGAGTTTAAATGTGGAATATATATTGTTTACTTTAGTTATATACATATGTGTTCAATTGATATTACAATTAATAACAATTGTGGTAGCATTAAAGTGTTGAATGAATTATTTTCCATTGAATATTTTGACCTGTAAAATAAAATGTATAGATTCGTTGTGTGTTTATTGGGAAGATATAAAAATAACATTACTCACGTGATATCAATAACATAGAATTATATTATAATATTAGATTATTATTCTTTTTATTTTAATAGCCTAATTTTGAGTTAAACGCACCTCATAAATCTTACTATCTGCACTCATTCAGAGTACAATCTAAGTCCATAAATTGAAAATATATTCCACAATGAAAATAAGAAGTTTACAGACATTTTTACACTAAGGACTAAGGTGTACTTATTCTGAATTAGTTAGAAAATCCGAAAAATTAAAAAACTGCATAATATTATAGTTTATTTTGTAATAAATTCTTTATTTTAAATTTTCCAACACACAAAAAAACAATTTTCTCCACAAATTTAAAAAAAATTATAATGCATTTTTACGATTACAGCATTTAAACCATGAAATGGAAAATTGATTAAAAATTATTAAAACTATATAAATCAATTACTACTATAAATCATTTTTAAAAAATGTGTCAATTTGACAAAAAATTAATTTATAATTATTATATTTAAAATTGAGTATTTTGATTGTAAAATCATTTCACAATAACAACTTTTTTTTTATATATTTTATTATACTATAAATTTCTATATTAATTTAAATTTAAATGTGTAATTATTTGTGATGATGTGTGGGCTAAAAAAACTATTACTATCCATCTAAATCTAAATAAAAGTTTTCAAGGTGTTTAGTAGAATTAATATATAAAAAAATGATTAAAATTAATTTTTATATTTATGGAAAATATTTAATAATTAAATATAATAAATTTATTTGTTCGAAAAAAATTGACTTCTTATTAGAGTTGGAAATTAAATCAATTAATTAATTAATTAATATTAATTTGAAAAATATTGACTAGGTATTTACTGATTTTGATTAAATGGTTACTTACTAATTATGAATGAATTTTATTAATTTACTATTTTTACTTGTATAAAAAATACTTTTTCAATTTTATATTAATATATTGACAATGATTGCTAAATTTTTTTCGGAAGTATCTACTTTTAATTTTTCCTTGATTAATTGTTGCTAAACGAATTTGCCTCAAACCATTATGTTTCTGACTAATCAATTTTCTATTGCCAGAAATGGTGTGGCACACACAATAAAAATGATCGCATAAAAAAAAATTATTATCGCAAATAATAATTGTTTATTTTGTAAATTATAAATTTAAATATTCGATTATTATCATATTATTTTCTTAAATTGAAAATAATACTAAATGTAGATCAATTCATATTTTATTTATGTTGATAATCAATAAATTAATTTATGGATACGAAATCAAATATATATACATATAAGTATTTCCATTTTAAATTTTTATAATGTCTAGTCTAGTAAATGATTAAACTTAATGCTAAATCGTCACTTGTGCCAAATGACCATTTGTTTATAATATTTAATTTTGATTACGTGTTATCCGAATGGCACGCTTTAAAATTTTAATGTTCATTTAGTTTTGATTCATATTGCAAAAAAAAAAAATTAATAATATTCGAAACGCTAAGCTTAATAGTGAAATTAAATGATATTGTAGTAAGCACTTAAATTTGTTTGTTGATATAAATAAATAATTTTTTTGTTATTTCGTGACTTTTCATAAAAGTCGCAATTATATAGAAAATGATAATTGCATTAATTTTTGTCATTCAATTTATCTGTGATAATGAACTAATAAATTAATATATGATAATCGATAATAATTAATACGAAAATTTACTAATTATTTTTTTTATAAAATATTAACGAAACTTTAAAAAAACTTATTCAAGATTTCTTTCTTTTAAATATCTAAAAAATTTAATGAAAAAAAAAATTGCACCCATACTTTATTAAAATAACAAAATTTCAAAATAAAATGTATTTTCCGACAGCAATTTTTCTATGTCGTTTTTTCACAGTCTATACAGAAATAATGTCAAGGATATTCTATTGCCCTGAAATAATATACCTACCTGATAATCAGTTAAAAACTTAAAAAAAAAATATTATATAAACTTGACTTTTTTTTCTATCATTGCATTTGTCTATAAATTTTTCCTATTAAACTTATTTTCCCTTGTTAAATTCCTTGAACTTTTCACCTTATCGCCTTCAGAACCATCACTAACAATATTCACCTTATATAACAAATAAAATAAAATTTAATATCAAAAAGGATATTTTTATTTATTTGGTTAAAATAGTTATCGTCTGTATGCAACAGGTTGAAAATTGCAATACAATATTGTAATAAAATTATATTTAATTGAAATTATATATACAGAGGACAATAATTTAAATTCACAAAAGAGAACGATAGAATATAATATTATATGTACAAGCATTTTTATTATATCGTATTTTCTGTGATGTCCTTGTTTTCATTTATTGCCTTTTGAAAATATTCAAATAGTTGGATACAAAAGAAGTGGTAGTGCAAATATTGAAACAATTTGATAACAAAATTATGTGGAATTTCTAGGTTATTTAGACAGAATGTAAAGTATACTGAATGGAATAACTTGCAAGATTAAATTATTTTAAAATATAAATACATAGTAACAAATGCTTTTTATTCCATCTTATTTTTGTTATGGTAATTTCCCAATTATTTGTAGAGTTTTATGATTTTTTTTTATATAAAAATTCATTTAATAATAATGTCAAAGCATAAAAAGTTCTTACTTCAAAATGTCATTAAACTTAGTATTTTTTTTTTTGTTAAAAAAAAAAATAGACAAAATTATTATTGCTTAAAATTATTTTTGCCATTTCGACAATAAAAAGAAAATTTCAAGAAAATATAAAAAAAAATTTCTTTATGTGAAAAGTTTTTATAATAATAAAAATATTTAAGATATTTTTTTTGGGAGTTTTATTAGAATGTTTTTTTTTTTTTTTGGTTTTATTGCGATTATAAAAATGATGAAAAAAATGTTTTTCAATTACTATACAAAATGCATTTTGATGACAATCATTTTTCTGTTTCAATTATTGTAAATCGAATTTTTTTTATATTCGATGCATTTTTATATTGAATTTTCATTTTATATATATTGAATATATATGCTCCGAAAGTCATAAATCAAATTTAATATTGTTTACTCTTTTAATTTTTTCGGTTTTCCTATAAATTTAAGGAAAATGATTTACTATAATTTTGTGTTGACTATATAATCAAATAGCATTAATTTTAATAATAAATCAAAATTAATGCAATTTTTAATAATATTATTAATTTAAATTATGTAACTATTTATTTAAATTTTTCATAAGTTAATATGAAATATTAAAATACATTAAATAATTAAATTTCTTTTTTATGTACTTTTTTTATTTTTTTTTTATTAATTATTTTTTGAAAATTTTTGCAATAAACCATTTTTTTTTTTTTTTAATATTTAAACCTCTCACTAATTCATGACGTCTGTCAAAATCTCGTCTGTCAAAATCATTTCATGCACATATAGCGCGTCTGTCAAAATCATTTCATGCACATACATTTTGTATAGGAGCTCCTGTAATACGCGACGTACGAACAATTTTGACGGGCGTATAAAAATTTTAAATAGATTTTTGAAATTTAACAAAAAGAAACATCGATCAAAATTTTTTTAATGTATATAAATGTGACGTTTTATTTCGGGAGTCGCTGGCGTATGAGCGTATCGACGTATATACGCCATCATACGCCGTCGTACGTCCTGAATTAGGGAGAGGTCTTAAAAAAAATTATTAATATTTTAGTTTGATTTATTATAATATAAAAGAATAATTTGATTTATGTAAATGAAATATAATCCTAGAATACGAGTATATTTACATATATATCGAAAAAGTGAATTTATTGTTTTAATTAAATTATATTCTCCAATAATTTCATTTTATTCTATACATATCGCTTTTTTCCAATTTTTAAATAATAAATTTATGTTCATAATCAAATGAAAAAATATTTATGTATATTTTTCTCTTTCACAAAAGTTATGAAAAAATATCAATTTTTTATTTTAAAATTTTTATATATAAAAATATATATTTTAGGTTTATTGTTTATTACAAGGATATTTTTTAATGAAAATATTATTTTTCATAAAATTAATTAACAAATATTTTCTCTTTATGAAATAAAACAAAATATTTCCTTTCATTATTGTATACACACACAGAATAAGTCCTTTATACAAAATTATTTGAAAAAAAAAAATAAATAAATAAATTAGTATAAATTAAATTTATACTAAAATTGCATTTAGAAAAGGATATACATTTTTTATAATGGATTTTTTTTCTATTTATTTGCATCTGTTTTTTCAATTTAATTTTTTTTCCAATTTTACCATGAAAATTCATATTTTTTTCGTTTCTGTTTGATATATTAATAAAATAAATATTATGGATATAACAATATATTTTTGCATAAAAAAAAATCATTTTTGCAAAAAAAAAAATAATTAAATTAAATTATTTAATGAAATTTAGGAATAAAATACAAAATTTTATATTAAATTACGATATGAACTTTCTTTATTTTTTCATAAAAATATAAAAATGAATAACAATGAAATCTACTCTGATGGTATACAAAATATGTGCAGAAGTTAATATATTTTACTATAAATATATTACCGAGCCATTTAAAAAGTACCTCCATTTGAAAAAAAATATTATATGATGTAGGATTTTTTATGTTTTGTTATTATGTTTATATTTATGCATATGTGTGTATTTAACATAAAATTTAAATAAAAATTATACAAAGATAAAATGAAATATTTGTATATAAAATTTTCAAGATCCATAAAAAAAAATCTATCTCTCTAACCCCTGTATTTATACACAATAATTTTAAAGGATCTGGCGAAAAAAAAAATATTCTTACAACATTACAATAATACTTACCGTTTGTTTAAACACTCCCAAATTTGCCATATTTTCCTGAAAATCATTCCTTCGTCCTTTATACTCGTACACAACAATCATCCACTATCGTTCTTTGTACACCGAGTTTTATATATATGGTGAGTAAATTTGATTGAGTAGCACAAAATTCGTTTTATACATTTAATTTTTGTAATAAACTTTTTTAGGTGTTATTTTGTTGTTTTTTTTCTTTTACGTACATATAATACGTTTTATTAACCCCCATTTTTTTGGGTATAAATTATTGACAAATATTATTCCCATGCGGGAAATCTTTAGGATGGGAGAGGAGAATTATCGATATTTTATATATAGAGAAGAGAAATAATGAAAAATAACAAAATGACCTTGAAAAATTCATAATTTTAACTTAACCACCTCATAATTTTTTGGTATACAAAATGTTTATTCTTTGTATAAGCAGCGTAGTAATTTGAATTTGTAGAAGGAAAATTTGGAAATTTGAATTTGTCAAGGCCATTTTTGTGATTCAAAGTAAATAAAATGATAAATCTATTTTTCTCACATTCTTCGATATTTTGATAAGTAAAATTTGAAAATATATCAACAGATGGCCATAGACCTGAAATAAATTTTATTTTACTGTGATTTGAAATATAAATTTCCATCATGATCCTAGTATTATATATGCGACTGATTCGATCCAGTATACTGGTTTAAATTAAAACTTTTAATACAATTTTGTCGTAAAAAACAAAACTTTAATTTTTTTTACCTTTACATAAAATTTTATAGACATGCGTTCGAAATATATTGTCTAGAACAACAAGGTAAAAAAGCTTTTAATTTCTCACAAATGAAAGAATTTCTCATAGCTGAAGTTTCTTTCCTCAAAACAGAACGAAAATTGTAACAAACCGAAATTGAAAGAAAAACTTTTTTTTACAAATGCCTCCTTTTTTAGATAGTAACAAAATTTTTGGTGTATTCATTTCCTTTTAGTTTTCTTGATCGATTTTGGCTTTGTATACAAATAACATTTTTTGTGAAATTCATTATCAGGTCAAAGCCATTTAAATTGACAGCATGTAAGTTAGTCAAAAAAAAATTCACACTCTAGTATTTCTGAAAGTTTTATATATGCAATAAAGCTTAATTGTGTCTTGAGAGAGAAATTTGTATACAATAATTAGAAGCTTTCTTAAGTATATATTGAGAATTTTTTTGGAGCTTGCTTTATGCTTTCCCCTTTTTTTGTATCATAAAAATCAAACCTTTATAAACTTTTGTATTTATGTAATTATTATATGTATTGTTTACAAAATATGGAAATTCCAAAAGCTAAAATTAAATTTATATTTTTTGTATCTGTTATATTTCCAATAGAATTTTTATTAAATATATTTTAAAAAAACTTTCATACTTTTAGTCTTATTGCGATAATACTAGTGATTTGAACGTGCGGTTAAAAAAAGTTTGTTTAACAAAAATAATTTTAAATAATTTTTAATATTTTCCAAATTTAAAAAAAAAATTAAATATTTTAACTAAAAAAATAATTGACGGTTTATCAATTTAATTTAAATTTGGAAATTAGTGAATTTCACAAATTACAGAGAAAAATTCAGGAGAATTTTGAAAAATTTTTTTTGGATAATTTAGAATTGCGATGTGAGTTTTGTGAATTCAAAAATTAATGTGATTTTTTGTGAATTTTATTTTGAATTGAAATAATTAATCCAAAATATTTACTAAGTAAAAAAATTTCGAAAAAATTCTTGTATTTTAAACTCAAATTAACTTAATTTTTGTGTGGTAAATTTGAAGAAAAAAAAAATAATTTATGGATATAGAAAATATATAAAATTCAAAATTTACATCAAATAATGTTTAATAAATTTCATTATCCTTAGACAAATTAAAAAAATTAAAATTATTATACATTTTTGCCCATCTTTTATATAAAAATAATTCTCTTCACCTTTTTTTTTTCCTGTGGATTATCATAATTTTAATTAACATACACCAGGAAAAAATTTAAAAAAAGAACACAAGAGGAAAAAAAAAAAGGATCAATTACTAAGGAATACAAAAAAAAACAAAACCCGAAATTTATTGAAGTAAGTTTATTTATGAAACAGGATAATTTTACTTTTTTTTTGTTGTTGCTGGAATTTATAAGAAAATTATAAAAAGAAAATTGATGGAGAAAAAAATACTTCAAAAGAAAATATTTTTTACCACAAAAATTAATTATGTTCAGCAAAAAAAAAATTTGTTATACCTTTTTTATGTTGAGGATATTTTTAGTTTTTTTTTTTTGTTTTTGTTTTGGAAAGGCAATCCTTTAAATTATAAAGAATAATCATTAGAAATGTTGAAGAAGTAAAATACCAACATTTTGTGAAGAAAAATTTGACAACAGTGAAATATCAAAATTTAGTATAGGAAAATTATAAATATTATTGAAGATATTAACGAATAAAAATCAATTTTATGGCTATTAGTTTATTTCCACCTAGAAAACTATAATGTAATGGAAAGGATACAAAAAAAATCGAAAAATGTCAAAAATATTTTATAGAAATATAAATTATTTAACATTACCAATGATATATTTTATAAATAACGTTTTTTTCCATATGAATTTCAATTAACTAATGGAATTTTCATAATACTTATGGTAGACATAATTCAATAAATAATTTATACATAAATTAATATGACCGCTGGTGTTAATAATTTACGGAAAAATTTATATAGGTATATACCACTAATACATACCAGTTTTTCTTTAACACGATTTTTTATTTTAATTATAATTTTGTATATTTTGTAAAAAAATAGCCATTGGTATACTGAACCATTAATTTAAATTTTAAATAGCCCTAAAGTGTTTTTCATAATTTCTAAACCAAAAATTTTCCGATATTATTTATAAATCTTTCATTATTATTGATATTATTTTGTACATAATATTTAATAATTAGATAGCCTTGTTACCGGACAACATTATTTGGAAAATTTAGCTGTTTAGTTAGTAGACTATACTACAAATTTGGAAGAATTTGGTTCTTCGCTTAATAGACTACTGAAATATTGTTTATTGAACATTTTGTTTAAAACTAAAAATTATTTTCCAATTAATCTATAACTTTAATTTTCTTAACTAAAATTTCGCAAATTAGTATATCAGATTTTAAAATATTTTCATAAATTATATAATTAATCTGTTAACAAATATTTAATACAACAAACAATTTTTTTTTTTATTTAAATTATAATTAATTATATAAAATTTATTACCTGGAAAATATTTATTGTAATATATTTATGCAAAACCAATAAAGATGAGAATTAAATATAATTAATTTAAAGTCAATTATTACAAATTGATTTTATATAATTTAAAATTTAAATATTAAATTCATTAGCAAATATTTATTATGTAACCAAAGAGATTATTTGTGATAAAAAGCATTATTTGTTTTACATTACACGGTTAGAATTTAGTTGTAATTTAACAAGTTCGTTTAATTGCAATAGCACCACTAAAATTTATTGAGGAATGTTTTTATGCATTCATTTTTTTAAAATTAAATGATTTTTCGTAATGAATGCATAAAAAATTAAAAACATGCAAAGTCGATTTAATTGACATAATTTAAAGGATAACTTTTCAAAAATCGACATAATTTCAATGATATTTTGAACATATTCAAATTAATTTCTATAAATTAAAATGATTTCAAATAAAAATCATTTTACAATATTTTTTAATATTATTTTATAACTGGCAATGATACTTATGGGAATTTTGTAATTTAGATATATAGGTACATTTATTTATGCTTACTTAATTTCATCAAAAATTTTCAGTTGAGATTTTTTCTGAAATATCAAAAAAATTATAATTAACAGTAAAATATATTTTAATTGAAATTTTATTTTGAAAATTAATTAGTATACTTTTCACTGCGCTTCTTATTTTATGTCAAATTTCGGCTGACACCATGAAATATTGGTACTAAAAATAATTAATCATATATATCAATTTTTGTACAAGTCAATTTGTTAAACACATTTTATTAAAAATATATAGTAGCCATTAATATTAAATTAATTATTATTTAAAAAAAAACATTCACTCGTGGATAGATAAATAAAAATTATTTAATTCATTTTTATAATTAATTGTTTTTTTTTTCTTTATTTATATCATAATTTCTTGACTTTAATTATTAAAAAAAATAATTTACCTATATTATTTTTCTTAATAGATTAAAAATGAATTTACTTACCACATTTAGTAATTTTAGTAAAATAGTTTTTTTCTTAATTACATATATAAAAGTTTATGATTATTAATCAAAGTCAAATAAATTTTAAATTAATAAAATTTTATTATTAATATAAATATTTATATAAAAATAAAATTTGAATACTTGAAAATATACATAAATTTTCAATTATATTCGATTTATATGGTATATTCCATATATTTTTTTTTTCATATTCCAATAACAAATAAATTTATTTGACATATATAAACTCATCAAATAACAATAATTTTGGTAATACCAAAATAAATAATTGAACTTTTGAACAAAATTTTGGTT
Organism: Empis stercorea; assembly: GCA_949752835.1. Lineage (NCBI taxonomy): Eukaryota > Metazoa > Arthropoda > Insecta > Diptera > Empididae > Empis > Empis stercorea. The sequence goes on from OX457087.1 coordinate 8,786,590, forward strand.
ATTATAAAATATTCTATAATAAAAAACAAAATTGTATATTTAAAAGTTCAATGTGAAATTCAATGAAAAATAAACCATAAAATATTATTATTAAAATTGATGTCCTTACCATAATGTAATTTATGGTATATTTTTTTTTAAAAATATATTATTATTAAAATTAATGTTATGGTGTTTTTTTTTTATGTAATTATAATGACGTATTTTTATCATGGTTTTACTTTTCGATGGTTAGCATATTTTTCATTACCCTCAATTTATTTCATTTTATTGTTTATCCCTAATGGATTTCACCTTTTTTACTATTATTATTCATTAATTTAACTTTTACTAATGATAATTGATCACAATATATTTAAGGTTATATATAATTTTACCTGTAACTTTATAGTATAATATTAGTCAGATTTCATTTTAGTATACATAAAATTGATATTTATATTGTAATTTCTAATTGTTTCGAATCATCCTTGAAGTAATCTTTAGTATATATATTTCTACAAGAATAATAAGCGTCTTTTCAATACTATATACCAACGTCATTAATACAAACAAATTTAATAATAATTTTGTAACCAATTTCTTTAATGTGAAATTCAATTATTATTTATTTAATTATTATTTATTTAATATTAAATAAATTGTAGAAATTATAATGTAATTACACCAATTTTTTCATTCTACATTTTTAATTAGAAAAATATTAAAAATTAAATTTATAGTTTAAATAATCTAAATAATGTTTAGACAATTTACTATTATGTTTACATACAAAACTTTTAGTTTATTCAATATTTATAATAAATTTAAATGAATTAAAGAATATCATAAATTTTCAATTAATTATTTGTTTATAAAAAGTTTCAGACAAGTTTTTTTTATTCAAATTAAATAAAATTGACGTCAAAAGAAAATATTTAACATCTTTTAAATATTTACAAGATTTTAAATAGGAAACTTTTAATAGTTGGGAGATTTAAATTAAAAAAAAAATATATATTTCAAAATATTTAAATTATTATTATAAATATTTAGAATTAATTTTAAATATAATTATAATTAAAGATAATAATAATTTGAATGTGTTTAAATCAAAGTTTCAGATCAACGTTAGAATAAACTTTTCAAATATTGAAAGATATTTACCAGATTTCTTTTAAGTTTTGTGAATAGTGATAGAAATTTATTTTGCTACAATTTAGATATAAAGTTTAAATCATTTCTCAAGAATCCTTCAAAAACTTTAAATAAATTTACTTTTTAAATTATAAAATAGTAGAAAAACGTCCTTGTACATACTATAGTTTTTGAAAGAAATATTGTAAATTGAAATTAATTCTAAAATTTGTGAATATTTCGAGAGAAAATTCACAAAACTTTAAAATTATAATTTCAATCACAATTTTTTTCAATTTACCATTCAGGATATCAGAAACCCTTGAATTTAAATTGTATTTTTATTATTAAATTCTTGAGAAGTATTTATCTGTATTTTACCCAAAATTTTCTAATAATATTGTTTCGCTTCAATACTAATTTCAAAATTGGCCTGATAAGATGAACAAAAAAAAAACCAAAAGCAATTATTCATCATTTTAACAATTTTCTATATAAATTTTCTTTATTAATTCTATTTTTTTTTTTTACCTTTATAATCTCATAACATAACAAGGAAAATTCTCTAACACCTCAATTGTAAAATTTAATTCAAAAATAGACAATACATTTTTTCGTTTTTTCATTTTAGCTTTTCATTTTAAATTTCTATATCAAAATGAAAAACTGACCTAAATAGATTTTTTTACCTAACTTTACTTTGATATCTAACAAAAAAAGAAAAAATTCACACAGATAAATTTTCCGATATTTATTTTCCCTATTTTTATTTTTTCCTTTGTGCGAATTTTTTTTTATTTTAGTATTTTTCATTTAGATAGGAAAAACCACTATACTAATTTTTTTATTTTCCTGAAAAAAAAACTTTTCACCAATATTTTTAAATGGAAAAATTTTTTTTTTCTTTATTTTATATTTTCAATTTTCCCGATATAATTTTCTTCTTTTTTTTTTTGTTTTGTTTTGGCTTATTTTTCTTTTGTGTAATTTTCGTTGATGATGACTTTAATGATGATGATGGCAAACGCAATGGAAATTGACGGTGTCGTTAGAGCGGCAATATGAAAATATTTACAATTATACAACAAGGAAGTTTTTTTTATTTTATGGGAGCCAAAATAAATATTATGATTTGTGTTTAAAAGCGTAAAAAGTTTATTTTTATTATTATTATTTTTTTTTCTTTTCGTCTTAAATTTTATTTGTAACTTTTTTATTTACCTTCTAACAACTGTCGGAATAATCTTACAACACCAGAGAGTGTGTATTTCTTCCCCTGGGTGAATATACTTAGTGTGCTCCGTTTTCCTATCCGTCAAGAATTTTTTCTCTAAGATGAAAAGTAAATATTAAAAGTTTGACGTCAGTTTTGTAGATTCGAATAAAAACAATGAAAATGTTTTTTATCATAAAATATTATAACAAATAAATTAAACTTTTTAAAAAAAAATTGTAATTTCTTATTTGGTGCTTCAATAAATTTAACAGAAATTTTTTTTTTTTTGATTTCTTAATTTCAAAAGTTTAGAAAAGTAATTAGAAAATTTACTAGGAAAGTAAATTTTGGAGAGAAAAAATAAATTATTATAATAAATACGCTTTAAAAAATATGAAATTTCAGATAATTGTACTTTCTTTTTAGATGTTAGATTTTAGCGATCAATGACTAATTGAAGTGTAATTGAAAAATATTAATTTTGCTAATATCTAAAATGAAATTAAATATAGAAAAGTAATTAATGTCATTTAAAGTTTAGAAATTTAATGCTATAAATTTGCTTGTAGAATTATATTGTAAATATTATGTGAATTTAAATTCCACGGTTAAACTATTTATTTGCTCAAACTATAGCTTGTAGAAATTAGCCATTAGGAGGTATACCATATACTATATTCCCCATAGTATTCAAATTTATATAGCTTTCTGGTATAAATAGAAAACTGGATCAACTAAGGTTCCACATATCAAACTATAGAATCTAGCTCTATAGCCATAGTGCACTACACAAAAAGGAATCGTTACTCATTAGTTTTTTTTAGTAATTTTAGGAAATTAGTTTTTTTAGTAATTTAAAAAATATCGTTACATACCAATTCAAATTGTAATTTTATATGAAAATTTTAATTATCTTTTTTATTCCCTACGATTAATTATTATAAATATTGATAATAATCAATATTTATTTCCTATGGTAAGATTTAATAAATATTTTATGTGTTTTATCATTCCAATTAAAATCTGGATTTTTAATTGCATGACTAAAAATACAAAAGTATAAAAATATCATTTTTCTCTGGCCTTCAGTTAATACGAACTTAAATTTTATATGTAACCAATTTTTTATAATATACTTTTTCGTTTTTATTCGTTTTTTTTGTTGTTGTTAATTAAAACGTACAAAAAAACCTTTAAGCGTATAGTAATTTCAATATATATACAATTTATTTTGTTCATTATAAAGTTTATATATAATATTCCACCTTCAATTGGAAATGGAACCTTAATTACGTATTTTTAGTTGAGTGCGTGAATATCCTTAATTTACTTACTTTATAATCATTAAGTATTAATTCATTTTGTTGCGGTATTGCTTAATAAACAATATATATATAAAAGAGCATAGAGACAGCATGTAAAGGATAATGGAAACATTTTCAATATTCAATTACTTATATAAAAAAAAAGGAAAATTAATTATAGTACATAAAAATAAATATAGTATAAAATATTCAATCATGATTTGTCCCACAAACATAAATTAAATTTTTTATGGTAATTTGAGTTTATATAAAAATGTAAATTTAAGATATATTTAATCATAATATTTACGTATTAAGTATTATAATATATTTAAAATAAAAATAATGTTTTAAAAATTTTAGGTTAAGATAAATTTCTATTTGATAAATTAATAGATTTTTCGATAACTTAATAATTAGAATTTCAATATTTTTCTAGTTGTTTTTTAATTACTTTTAATTCGTAATTTAAGTACATGTAACTCTCACATTATTAATCTCTAATGTACGTCATCAAAATAATTCATAGTGTCAAAATTAAACATGTTTTATGTTAAATGTGTCAAAAATAAACATGCTTAATAGTAATACTACATTTTATTTAGTATTTAACAATCAAATTACAATTTTCCTAAATTTAATTAATTCTAATAAATAAAAACTTTCATTTCCGTAAATAAAAATTATTAATAATCCAAATTGTTCATTTTGTTAATAAAATTTTGACATTTTATAGAAAATAAATTATATTAAATTATTACTAATATCATTTTTGAATCTGTTAATGTGCGACAATTACTAACAAAATGACAATTTTTAATTATATGTATTAATAATTTTAATAATCTCCAATAAAAAATTTTTTCTATAAAAATTATAAATTATTCATTTCCGGCTAAATGCCAAATTAAATTCTTTCCTGAAAATAAAACATTGCTAATAATTCATTTTAGCTACCAGAATTCAGGTAATTTTTTTTGACAAAAAACCACATTATTTTTGTGGTATAATAAAAAAAAATATTTCTCTGTAAAATTGCTTCAAAAATATAAAATTAATAATAATAATGATATATATTAAAGATATAAATTTATATTTTAAATTTTCAAATCAAAAACACTTGAAAATAAAAATAATTTTACAATATATTTTTATATTTTAATCAAATTTATTTATTTTATCAGTTAATTAAATTCTATTATATTTTTATTAACTAAAGTAAAAATTACGCAATTATAATTTTATCAAATATATTATTTTCATGACAAAAATATAATTTAAAATGATTAAAAAAATTTTATTTTTTAAATTAAAATTTGATATGTAAATTAATTAAAACATTTGAAATACAAAACATAAGAAAAATTAGGTTAATATTAATTCAACTTATATTTAATTATACTAATTTTTTTTCAAAAAAAAAAATATGTTGCAATTTTTATTGAACTTTTATAAATACAAATAAAAAAAAATTGTAACATTGTAATTTTTCCACATAACAAATAATGTTCTCTCCCTGACAATTATTTACAATTTTTCCAATTTGTATACCAGTACCAGAGGAAAATTTTTTGGTATTCATTGAATAGATTATATTGACAGTTTAAACAGAGGAAAAAAAATTACATGTCGTATATTTTGTTGAATGAAAATCATAAATAATTGATAGAATGACATATGAATAAAAAAAAATGTTGACACGTTTTGTCAGACAAAAAACTGAACTTATATTAAAACAATTTTTTTTTTCTTATATTCATCACAGTCAGAAATAAAGTAACACAAAAATATATGTTTATTTCATTGAATATAAAGTGAAATATGTTTAATGTGAATAATAAAAGAATAATGAAAAAATAAAATAAAACTCCTGCTGGTATGATAAAAGATAATCATTAAAAGCGCGAAATTCTCATTTTATGATAAGTAGAACGAATTTTTATTTATTTATTTTTAAAGTATATATTCAATTGAAATTTTTGTTTTATCTTTATTTACCTCACAGGTGTTTGCGTATTTATAGTATTATAGTTCTGATAATTACAAAGTATTTATGTACTTTAAAATAAGGTATATGTATATTATATATACATATAGCTATCAAGTGGTTTTTGAAGGTAAACACATAATTTTTAATTGATAAACAGAATATAAAAAAATTTAATTGTATTTCTATTTAATCTGTAAAAAAAATGGTTAAATTTAATTCGAAGAGTTTTTATAACAAAAAAATATTAGAAGGGCAATGAAATAGGTAAACTTTTAGATAAGATTTATTATTATACGATTATTTAATCATAATTTATGATATTTTGAAAAAGTTATTAAAAAAAGTGTCTTTAAATTGATAGATGTACAAAATATAGTATCACTTCCGTCTAAGTAAAATAATATAATACTAATTTATTTAACTTAATATTATTGAGCAATACGAGTAGTATTTCATTTAAAAATTTAATGTATTTTTTTTTAAATTTAAGTTTTTTTATGATTATACTTATTTTTATTTAAATTTCAACATTTTTTTTTCAAACAACATATTGTTCCATGATATATTTTTCTACCCTTATTTTTATGTTGAAGCAATGGAGCATGTTTTACTATAATTTTCTATAACTGAAATTTAACATTTTATACTATGAAATATGAACTAAAGTGCCAGCTGAATTTTAAATTTTCCATTTATGTTAACATTAATAGGGTTTTTGAACTTTTACATATTTATATGTACATTAGTTAATATTTTCATATACCAGGCAATTATGGGCTAAAAAAAAGTAATTACTCTAAATTAAAAATTGATTATATCGTAATGTATTTTACTAAAAATTAGAATTTATTATAATTGCTTATGACTTAGATATTGTAAAAACAGTAAAATGTGATAAAATTTGTTTAGTAGATTTTTCGAAAATTTTTACAAAATTTCCATAATATAATTTGACGCAGTTAAACTAAATTTCCATAATAGTAATTAAAATATTCTATATAAAACAAGAAAGTATTTAATTTCAATTAATTTTCCCACTTCATATTTAATTATTATATCATTTTGTCCTTTTTTCATAGAAATTATTTAAATATTTCCAAAAATAAAAATAATATTGCCTCAACAATTTGAAATTTTAGTCTTTTTTAGAGCTATTATTGTGTTTAAAATATTTTATCCTCTATTTACCATCAAATAGGAATAATGTTCATTGTTAGTTTTGGAAAACCTCGAGGAAAATATATTTAAAAGGATAAGTAATTGAAACGTATCATCTAATCTTAATAAACTATTAAGTACTCACTTATTAGGGTTTTTCTGCCATATCAATTTTATGATGGTATATAAAAATTATTTAATTAATACAGATACTTTTAATCACATTACAAATTTGTTAAACATTTTAATAATAAATAATACCAAGAAAATTAATTTACTATATGATTAAAAAGATTTGGAATACATACTCTTTAATGTTATATCCTGTAAATGTGTATTTAAAAAATTTGGGTTGTGTACTAGGACTAGGAGTTATTCTTAATAAAAGATGTGTTGTTTTTGCCAAATTTTACTATAAATTTTTATTATAATATTTAGGTACAGAAACATATGGTGGTGGTATATATTGTAATGGTAATATTAAAAGGCAAATTGTGACTAGGACATATTCTATTATTTACCTTAAATAAATTATTTTCATTTTGGTATAGTAATTATTTAATTATATTTATAATTTTATTGAAATTCCGGATATTTGTATATTTGGTATTTATTATTAAGTCCACTGCCACAAGAATTGTTAGTTGTATAGTATTCCTACAAATGAATTTAAAGATAATATTTAAAATAAAGTTGGTTCAGTATATTTACCATTCATATTTAAACAATTATAATCTCAAGAAAGAACATTTATTGTTATTGAATAACTAAATAAATTATATAAGTGGAAATATGTTCATTTGGAAGGATATTTCTTTCAAGAACTAAAAAAATATTACTCAACACAAAAATATAAATAGTCTAAAATATTTTACATGCTAAATTTAAATTGCTTTTTTAAAAATAATCATAAAGATTTTTAGCAAAACTAAATTTTGGCTAATCAAAAATTCATAATTTTTTTATAAAATAACTTAATAATAAAGACTATTAAATTTATTGAACATAACCTTTAAAATATCAATAATAAATCCAGAAATATTTATGAAATATATAATTTAACAATATAAAATCTTCAACTTTCAATATTTTATACGAGAATAATCTCTCTCTCAATATAACAAAAGCCTACACACTCCAAAAAAAAAAAAATAAGAAGGCAAAATTAAATTAACTTTAACGTCAAAACCAATCGATTAGTGGTTACCAGAAAGTGGAATCCTTAAAAGTTTAATAATAAATAAATACATCCTTATTTTTATACTTACTCTTTTCATTTCAAAAAAAATATATATACATATTTATGTATCTATCTATATTTATATATCCTTTCACATATCCTGCAGTGAATCAATCCATTTTGGAATTTTGAATATATTTTTTTTAAAGGATTTTGTATTTTACTATACAAATATATTTTTGTACCAACAAAAAAAAAAAACAACATAAAAATAAGGAAGAAAATAAAAGAATAAACACTTTCAATTTCCAATAATAAAAAAAAACGAGTTTATGAGTGTGTATGTGTAATATATGTTAAGGATTCAGAAAATCATCATCGACCTTTTTTCCTCTTGCGTTTGGAAAGAAAAATAAAGTAATTTAAATATTTTTTTTTTTCATAAAAGTTAAATTTTTCATTGTGTCTGTGTGTGTGTCTTTTTTTTGTGAAAAAGGATTATATAAGTATATGGAAAAAATTTAATTTTAAAAAGATTAAAATATTTTGTGAAATTGAAATATTACTTTATTTTGGAGTAGAAATTTAAGTATAAAATTGTAATTTAATATTTTAAACATTTTCTAGTGAAAAAAAAACAATACTTTTTAAAAATATTTTAATGGTTCGAATAGACAAATGTCTACAAAATAGTAAATAAATTAAAGACGTTAAAAATATTTGTTTTGGAATTAAAAATTATTAGAATAATATTTGTTTATTCAAAATAAATTTGAAATGTCCAAAATAAATATTGATTTAATTTAACGGCCGTTTGATTTTATTAATTTTTAAAATATTAAATCTTGGGCTAATAGTCCAAAAAAACTATTATTCTTTCATCAACATTATAAAAGTTTATTTACGACGTTTCGTCTAATTACTTAGACATCAGTTTTTTTTGCCTATTCGCCCAACATTTAATATTTTAAAAATTAACAAAATAAATATTGACATATGAGGATTAATATTATATAGAGAAAATTAATATTGCTAACAAACATTTTTGGTGTTTTTATTTCAACTTTAATTGAATGCCTTTTTCATATAATTTAATGCATAAGGAATTAAAATTAAATATTAATTTACTTCAAAAATTAAATATTTACAATTTCTATTCAATTTTTTATCTAAATTAATTATTGCAATCATTATTTTTGCTGTAGTTAACAAATTATAATTATTAATGTAATACATATTAATATCAAGACTTCGATTAGTGAGAACAATTATAAGTTCTGATCTATATTTTTAGAGTAGAATATACACAATTAATCAGAAGTCTTAGTTATTTAATAATTTTTCATATCATTAAGCTCATTTAATTTAATAAGAAATATTAATAATTAATTTTTTTTTGTTCCTAATTATTTTCCGTCAAAAATATCTCATTTTAAGAACAAAATTTTTCCTTAAATATTATTATTTTCTAACAATTTTTCTTTAATAATATCTCATTTCCAATAATTCGAAATTATTTTCACAAATTGATAAAATACTTAAAATAAATTGTTATCAATATTTTATTGTATTATATCATTCAATTTGAATTGAAATATTCTGAAAAAAAAAATCTATTCTAGTATAAATTGATAATAAGGATAATAAATAGAATAATATAAATTATATTTTACTTTACAGAGCCAACAGAAATTTTTACAATAAAATTGATTTTGTTTAGAAATTAGATACAATTTACTTTTAACATTGTAAAGGAATACAATATTTTCTCTAAAAATATTTCTAAATATTAATTGGATAGCAGAGTTCATTTAGATTTCAATTTTCTAATTTTCCTTATATAATTTTAGTATTAAAAAATATGTAAATAAATTAATTATAACTTTCATACACATAACTCAAATAACTTTAATATAAAGAAAATTAGAAAATTGAAAATTTCCACCAAATTTATTTCTGTTAATTATTTTTTCTTTTTTTAAAAAGTTTGAAATTCTGACGAAAATTGATAAACGAAAAACTTTTTTTTTTTTTTATTTTTCTCATTATTTCTCCTTGAATATCCTTTTTCGGATGAACCAATCAAAGAGTTATTACAAAAAAAAAAATTATTTTAAATTTTTTTCAACAAATTTTTATTATTATTATTTTTGTATTGAAAAGTAAAAAAAAAAAAATTAATAATAAAAACTTTAAATTGAAATTAAATATTAATTTTGTAACGCTTTTGAAGTCAATTTTTTTACCAAACCCTGAAACCCTGGGGACAAAAGTTTATGCTAAAATATTTAAGAATTATTTTTTGTTAAATTAAACAAAGTTTAATTAAAATTTGATTTAACGAAAAAATTTCACAATCATTATTTTTGTTTAGAAATGTAAATTATTAAAAATTGGAAAATTGAAATTATTTGAAATTTGAATATTGAAATTATTAAAATTCGTATTAAGAAAGATTTATTTAATATCGAATTTATACTACACCATATATTTTAAAATTAGTATTTGAATTTGGCAGAACTTTTCGCTTTTCATATAAATATAATTTGTAAGTTAATGTTTTAAGTATACTTTTACTTAAATGAGTAACCAAAGATAGCAATAAAATTGAAATTATCATTTTAATATTAAACATGTTTCATAGACTTGAAGGACTATGTAGTAATCTTATAAGAAAAATGCCGCGCAGCCGAACTACTGATCAGTAGTTTTATAATCATGGGCTTTTTTTAAATTATCTACTGTAAATGCACATTTTGAGTATTATGTTGCACCCTCTAGTGGCAGAAACTAAAATTATAACAACTGTGATTTTATACTACTACTTACTACATTTCATATGCGATATTAAACTTAATTTTAGGGGCTTATTGACTATTGGAAATCACATTTTAAAAATTATTATTTTATGGTTACTGACATCGTATTCTACTCTTAAATACCTTTCCAACGAGTGGTCAAACTTCATTTTTGGTGCACATTTACTATATAAAATTACATTTTTATTCGGAAAAAGATGTTTTGGCAAAATGTGAATAGACGGCGCTACCGTCCGAATTTTAAAATTATAAATTATAATTACATCTGGTTCTCAATAAATCAAGCTTTCTACTGGTGGGTCTATTATGAACTTGTGTGTACAGTAACTATGTGAAATAACTGCTTTTTATTGTTTACATCGGACAGACGGACGGACAGAAAAGCGTTAACATAAGGGATTTTTTTTTAAAAAAGCCCTAAAAAGCAAAAGTCGTAAATTCTAGTTTCTATCAGGTCGAAAAATTCTGAACTATATTAAATTAATGGATTCCTTTATAACACAAATCTCTCACACAAAAATTTTTCCTTTACGATTAATTAATTTTTGTTAACTTTTAAAAAACCATCCGTCAATTCATTCCGTGTCATCCTTCTATTGAAAAATATTTCTTCTGCTAAAAAACACAAAATTCGACATTTTTTTACTAATCCAAAAACATTTCCGAAATACGAAAAAAAAAAAGAAAAAAGATTCCAAGTTGAAATAAAAGAAAAATTGATGAAATTATTTATACACAATTTTTTCACTATCTCTGAAATGTTAAACATACCTTAACTACATATACTTGATTTTATTGATCCATTTTTTTTTTTCCTTTTTTTTCAGAAATATTGTAACTTTTAGTTCTTTTTCCGCATCAGAAAAACCAAAATCAGAAACACAAGAGAGAAAATTCCAAAAATAAAATAAATTTTTTTTTTTTGTTAAACCTTGTAGAACAAACTATCATTTATCATCAGTTAAAGGATTTACGACTGTAATTTCCCTCCAGTATAAAAACAAAAATTTATACTATAAGTAAAAGTAATTTTCTTCACAAAAAACACAAAAAATCATATCCTTATATATGTTATGTATATCCTGTTTCATTGAATTTTTAAAGTTTTTTAGTTTATATCACAGTTTTCTCATTTTCATTTTTTTTTTTCACTAAGATTTCTTCCTTTTACTGAAATTGTATATGAAAAATTTATAAATTCAGTTTGGTTCGTATTTTTTTTTGGATCCATAAAATTATATTATCCTTAACAAAAAAAAAAAGAATTCTGTTGCTGGGTGTAAAGTTCAATGAATTTTTAAACAAGGATTTATGTATGTATGTATAGTAAATAAACTCTTAATTTAAATTGTAACGAAAAGCTTGGATATTTTAAAATGTTTTATTATAATAAATAATATTATTTGGTTCATAATTTATAAAGTTTACAAATTTTGTTGTTTTTCTTTGTATAAAGTCTTCCATAAAATATGGAGAAATATCAACGTGTAAACGTACAACCATACAACGCAACGACCTTCCTTAATACAATAATATTATATATATTTTTGTCAGTAGCTTTGAAGCTTTCCGTTTTGTTAGTTAATAACATTTACGTGACTTTTTTATATTATATACTTCATTTTATGGTGGTAAATAAATAAATTTTTACTTGTAAGGATATACATATAAAAATTTTTTTTTTTGTTGATACAAAATAAATTATACAAGGATAATAAAAGTAATAAAAAATAAATTTCCGGTTATTCTAAAATAGAAAAGGTATATAATATAAGTTTGTAATTAAAACCCGTAACTTTGGAGATAATAAACTTTTCTATTATTGACTTTCAGACAATTTTTTTTATACCCTTTTTTTATACTATAACAATTGTTAATTGGGCGCAAAGTTTTTATTCCCCAAAATATTATATGTATGTAATGTCACAGTAAAAACTATGAAAATGATATTTTATGGAAATTGTTATTTTTTAGGGCTTTAAAAAAAAAAAATCCCTTATGTTAACGCTTTTCTGTCCGTCTGTCCGTCTGTCCACCAGTCTGGTGTAAACAATAAAAAGCAGTTATTTCACATAGTTACTGTACACACAAGTTCATGATAGACCCACCAGTAGAAAGCTTGATTTATTGAGAACCAGATGTAATTGATATAATTTTAAAATTCGGCCGGTAGACGGCGCTATTCACATTTTGCCAAAACATCTTTTTCCGAATAAAAATGTAATTTTATATAGTAAATGTACACCAAAAATTAAATTTGACCACTCGTTGGAAAGGTATTTAAGAGTAGAATACGATGTCAGTAACCATATTTCAAATTTATACTGCTAGAGGCGCTGAATGGTAAAATATATAAAATGTTAATTTTTAAAATGTGATTTCCAATAGTCCATAAGCCCCTAAAATTAGGTTTAATGTCGCACCTGAAAAGAATAGTAGTAGTAAAAATCACAGTTGTTATAATTTTAGTTTCTGCCACTAGATGGTGCAAAATAATACTCAAAATATGAATTTACAGTAGATAATTTAAAAAAAGCCCATGCTTATAAAACTACTGATCAGTAATTCGGCTGCGCGGCATTTTTGTTAATGGAAATAAATTTTACGTATATATGGTTCTGGAAAAAAAGCTTGTAAAAAGTAAAATAAATGTGAGTAGGATGACATTAAATTTGTCTATAAATAAAAAAATTTTTTTTTGTTAATAAAATTTTATGTTTTTAGTTTTATTATGTAGCATAAAAATAACATATTTATAATTATAATATGTTTTTAATGAGAAAAAGTTTTAATTGTATACTTTAGAGATGTTTAATAATTATATGTAAATCTTTAATCAGTCAAATTATAATAATTAGAAAAATTAATATTAAGGTATACAGTAAATAACTTTAATTAAAATGATAAATTTCGGCAAATTCCGTGTTGTGATTTAAATACTGTATAATTCCTTGCAGTGATTTTACCAAAATTTATTAATAAAATTTATTCATCTTATTCATTATTCAGTATTGTTTTAAAATTTGACATTAAATTCGACATTAAATTTTCCATTCTGTTGAAATTTGTCATTAATCAATGAATAAGAAGATTATTAATAAATTTTGTTAAATTACTGCAAAGAATTAAATTTTGTTAACAAAATATTATCATTAAAAACCAAGTCTTAATAGAAAATGAAGAATATAATAATAGTGGATTATGGCCTGATGGACTAATATTTCAGTAGTCTATGGTTCCCGGTAAATCGCGATAATTATGAAAATTAACCCAAAGTTAGTGGTGAAACCAGATAATCAAATGTGGTTGTTGAGCCTCTCTAAATAATAATACATAAATAAGAATAAATATTTAATTAAAAAAGATATTTTTAATATTTTTTAATTCGAAAAATCCCATTAATTTTTATTCATAATTCTGAAAATTTATTTTTAAAAACTCCATTCTTTAAATTCTTAATCTTCTTATTTTATAGCCTATTACCTATAACTATTTAATTCCCTGCATAATATTATTTATTTTTTTGGTTAATTTATTTAACTAGTCATTTTACCGGAAAATGTGTTTTTTTTTTCTATAATATAATAAATTAAATTATTCTTTACTATATTTATTTTAACCAAGAATCTCAACGGAATATCCTATAATTTTATAAAAAAACATTATATACCCAAAAGCTTACAAACTTATATTACTAAATACACAAAAAGAAGCTTATAAATTTATAAAACATTTTCAGTTTGCCTTCTGAATAAATAAAAAAAACACACACACACAGAAATGAAAACATGAAATCTTTGATTTCTTTTGACTAATATCCTTTATACAACAAACATTAATCTATTTTATACCATATAGTAGATAATCATTCACTTAAACTTTTCGTAAAACAAAGTATACCTAAGTTATGTCTCTTCAGGATTCTATTAATAATTTGTCAGTGGACTTTAGTTCCAATATTTATTTAGCATATTTTGATGACAATTCTATGATTGAAAAATGATCATGTCTCGCCATTTGTTAGGCAATTCGTTATTCGCGATGGAACCATTTTTTTATTATGATTGAAGTAATTTAAGGACAGTTCATCTTAAGCGACAGCGAACGAACGAACATTCGATCAAGATTCGGTATGTGTAGATGCCGAACGAACGAATATTTGTGCGTTCGTTGCCAAACAATTTTTTCTGGATCGCCACGAACCATTCTTTCTAGATCGTCCGTTCGTTTGCTGTATATGTCGACGCGGCTTTATAACAATATTCATTGTACAGCAATTTATAGTACATATTAACAATTCACTGTAGTACATACTAGTAGAAAATTTACAATAATGTAAATTAAAGACTGGCAGAAATATTCTAGTTGATCGTGTTCCAATCACTGAAACAATCAACGATTTCGAAATGCCAATAATAGCATGTTCCAATTATTGTTTCTCCTGTGCAGAGTAGACTTTACATTACTGGAATTTTACTTATAGCAAACCTATTAAAACTTTGTAATTTGTAATATCATTATTTTTCCAACAAACTCCATGTTTACTAAATATCATTATTATATTTCAAAAAGTAGAAATAGATAAAAATATTACTATGGTATAATATTTAAAGTCAATATATATATATATATAATGGACATACATTTTGCTAATGCATATCCTCTTTTTAACTAATGATAATTTGCACTAAACTATATATCGTTAGATAATATTTTATATATTTTTTTAATTAATCGATTTTTTATGTAGTCATCATAGAAAATTTTCATTTGAGGCGGGTATACAATAATAATTCTATAAAATAAAACAAATATATATTTTATAAATGACATGATAGATGGTTTTTGTATGGTAAATAACTATTAATTATTAAAGGTGTGTGAAAACTATAGTCAATTAAATTAAATTTGTAGCAAAATAATATTCATTAAAGTAAAAAAGAAAAATTATAGTTAAAATATGAAATATATTTAAATTCAAAACATTTAAAAAAATTAATTGAAATTCATTAATTTATATTGATAGTCGAATTCACAGTAGTCTTAAATTGACTAAGAATTTTTTTTAACCAACTTTTCCTTTTCCTTTAATAATCTTTAACTAAAAAAATATCCTTAAATTTTCCTTTAAAAAAAAAATACAAAATCTTATTTCTTTTATTTAAATCTTTGAATAAAATTTTGAATTTTCAATGCAAAACTTATGCAAATTAAAAAATGAAAATCATTCATTCCGAACCCAAACACAATAATAATAAAAAAAAAAAATATTCTCGCCATAGCAAAAATATTTCCATTTTATTTACTTTAATTTTTCACTACATTGAATTACAGATAATAAAAAAAAAGGATATAAGAATTTTTTTGTTTTCAAGGATCCGAACAAAAATAAAATTAAAGACATTTTTTCTCTTTCTTATTTAATTTATTGAATCGAAAAGGATCCAATTGATTACTTTTGTATATATGTGTTGTATAGATCATTTTTTTTGTTTCAATTTTATATTACCTTAAAAATGATATATTGAAAGGTTTAGTTTATTGAAGCAAAGTAATAATTTTCCGTAAATACTATAAATTAAAATAAGATTGATTTTCTTTACTTAATCAAAATGACATATAAAATTTATATTGAATATTAATTTAACCATAAAATATTATTCTGTAGACAACAGAATAAAAATATCAACGAAGAATGTTATTTTATATTTTTTATTTATTATGTATTTTTAAAAGGACATTTTTTTATCGTCAATTAAATAATTCTTAATTTTTACAAAATTTATAAAATTACAATTGTATTTGTTATCTGTCACTATGTTAATTCTTGGTTAAATTATTCAATTTTTAAAAAAATCTTCATTATCATTAAATGCAAATGTTTTTATTATTATTATTATTTTTTATTATCCTCATCCTTAATATATCATAATTATAATACATTTTGAATATTAATATTTACTAATATTTCTTTTTTTCTACTTCTTTTTTTCCAGGACCTCCTTCCTATTAAGGATATAAACAACATTATTAAAAAAAAAAATTTATATACATATACCAAGAAAATATTATATAAATAAACGATATAAATGAACTTCTCACTTTTGAAGAGTGACTACAAAAACAACAACAAAATTTAAGAAGGATCGTTAATATCCTGTATAAATTTCTTGATCCTCTCTTCCATCTAAGGATAATATAGAATCGTAAAATATATATATATAGATATATAATAATTTCCATAAAGATTGCATATCTCTCGCCTTTTTTATTTATTCAAATATAAAAACAGAAAACAATAATAATAATAAAAAAAAAAATTGTCCTTTTAAGCAAATACATAAATGATTGTATAAATAACAAAAAAAATTTAAATAAATATACCAGTAAAAGAAATATAATTTTAATAATTGCGCCAGACAATAAGGACGATATTGAATTACCCAGTACAATAAAAAAAAAAAGGAATATTCAACCTGAAACAGAGAATAAAAAAAAAAACTTATTAATAATATTTTTGTTTTGTCAACAATTTTTTTTTTTTTTTGTTAAGGAAAATTCTTAAAAAGGATATTAAATTTTATAAACAATTTTTTTTTTTTTTTTGATTTGTGAAGATTTTATTTTTTAGATCTTAGTACAAAAAATAATAATAAAGGAATCAAATTTTTGCAATATACATATACCAACCTGATGTTTCCAAAAAGGACTTAAATTTAATATTGTATATAATAATGACGAAAACAAATTTGTTTTGAAATATATTATACAGATATAAAAATTTTAAACAGTGTATAAACTATTGAAATATATAAAATTGTCCTTGTTGCATATAAAAAAAAAAATCTATACTAAATTATATGAATGTGTATATATATATATCCTTTCCACTTAAATGAAAATAACAAGGAAGTTGAGAATAGACTAACATACATTCTAGAAAAAAAGAAGAGATTTTTCTATTGTGGTTGTTGTTATACATAAATATTTATTTAGTATATAAACAAAAGAGACAACGAACAGAAGAAAAAAAATGTTTTTGAAATTATGCATATATGCACTTAAAATATATTAAAAATATATATATATACATATATATAACATAAAAGGATATATCTTCTTTTTTCTACAAAAAAAAAAAAATAAAACTAAAAAGTAGAACGACAGACATACAAAACTATGTAAAATTTAATACCAGAAGGAAATAATTTTTAAATTTAAATATCTCATTTTCTTTTACATATTTTTACTAGCAGCAACAACAAAAAATACTATATAGTTTTTGTTTTTTTTCATTATCCTTTAACAAGAAGTTAGAAAAGTTCACATTTAGAAAGAAAAAACAATTTCTTTTTTTTAACTTAATTCAAGGACGAAAATTTATTTTCTAGTTAAAAGGATAAATTGAAATAAAAACCATGATATTATCATGTATTTAAAAATGATATATACTTGACATTATAAAGGATACAAATTGTAATAAATACATACACAAAAAACTACTAAAAAAAAAAAAAAGGATTACAAATTTTTTTTTTTATCATTATCAAGTTATAAGAAAATAGTAAATTTAAACTAAAAAAAATAAAAAGTTCATAAAAAAAAAATCTAAATAGTTTTTGCATAAATGTACAAGGATAAAAATTCAATTGTTAAAGAAAGCTGCTGTTCAACATCTGACAATAATATAAATACAACATCAACAATAATTAATCCATCAACAACAAATTTACAATCAAGTCCATCAAATTCAATAAATTCAACATCATCAACAACTGATGGAACAACAATTATACCAAATACATCATCATTAATAGATCAAATACCAGAAGTAACAGCAGCACCACCAACACCACCACCATTAACAAATAATGAATTAACAAATGATGAAGATATAATATTAATAACAGATATTGGTTGTATTGCATCAAGTGTAAGAAATTTTGAAGATTTTTATTCAGATATACAACAACCAATTGGTCCATATGCTTATCATCACGAAGCTGCTAAATCACAGCCATTATTATCAAGTCGTAAAAGAATTGAACAACAACAACAGCAGCAGCAAGAAAGTAAAGAACGTTCATTATCAGAGGCAACAATAAATACTTGTGATGAAATTTTAATTAAAACTGATGATAGTAGTGTGGCATCAGATAATGATGATGGTGTCGGTAGTAGTGTTAATAGAAATTGTGATATTGGTGAAAGTACTATATGTAAAATAATTAATTTTAATAATAATATAAATAATAATAATAATAATAACAATAATAATAATAATAATAATAATATTAATTATAATCATCAAATATACAATCAAAATATTATAGATTATAGAAAATTTGAAGATGATGATGATACAGATGATGATAATAAAATTAATTTGATTAAAACAACATCACGTAAAAATTCATCAAATATTAATTACGGTGGACAAACAAAAAATTTATTAGATGATACAATTATAAAACGTTCTGAAATTTTAGAAGATATTTTAGTTAAATTTTATAAAGATCATAAAAAAATTAAAGATAACGAACGTAAAAAATTATATCCATTTGATAACGACGATAACGAAGAAATTGATAAAAGATTTCCAAAGGATTTATATATAATGAGTTGTAGTAGTATTGAAAAATTAATTGGTTTTGATGATAAAAATAATATTCATAGTTTAACATTTAATCGTAAATCAAGTTTAACAACATCAGCAATTAGTCCAAATGGTGGATGTAGTGGGGGAGGTGGTGGTGGTGGTGGTGGTGGTGGTAATAGTAGTCCACCAAATAAAAATAATATTGGACGTGATTTAAAAACATCAACAACAAAATTAAGTCCAAATAATCAACAACAACAATGTACTAGTAGTACAGATAGTACTGGACGTTATTGTGTTGGTGGTAATTATAATTTTACAAGTAGTAGTAATTTTGATATTAGTGGTAATAAATCATTTGGTATAATTAAACAAAGTGTTAGTGCTAATAATAATACAACATCATTACGTAGTAATAGTTTATCAATTGATCAACATCAGCATATTAAAAATTTACAATGTAGAAAATATAGTGCTGGTGCAATATGTGGTACAAGTGATAATTTTTTAACAACACCATCTATTTGTGGTGGTGTGAAAAGTGGTGGTAACAGTCATAGTACCGGTAATAGTTGTGGTAATAGTTTAATTGGTTCACAAATAATATTAAGTAAATCCAGTAATAATGTTCATTTTGATATTGATAATATTCAACATCATCAAAATAATCATAATAATCAACAACAACAACAACAGCATAATCAACATCATCATCAGCAACAACAACAGCATTGTAAAAGTGAAAGTGGTAATTTAATTATTAGTGATGATGATATTAGTAATAAGGTGCTTTTAAAAAATTCTAGTGATAGTGTTATTGATATTGGTGGTAGTAGTATTGATAATAATAATATTTTTAATATTATAAATAATAGTAGAAATAATAGTCGTAGTGGTAGTACATGTATTGGTTCTGGTATTGAATTTAATTTATATCAATTAAAAAATACAATTGTACAGTGTCAATTTAATAGTGATGATTTACGCAATGTTGTTGCTGAATTAATGAAAAAAGTTGAATTTACAGAAACAATGAATTGGTTATGTAAGTATATAAAATTCATCAAAAATAATTTTAAATATATTTAATGGCATATATACAATCGTTTCTGTAAAGGCTATAGAAAATTATTATATATTTCCATAATATTGCAATACAATTATCAAAAATTATCTATCTAAATTTCAAAAATTCTTTTTTTTTTTACGATAAACATTTAATCGAAAAAGAATGATAAGAAATTAATTATAATAAAAAAATTAAAATAGACAAAAACAAATAATTTTAAAATCGATAAAATTATGTCATAAATTTAAGACTCTATAAGTCGAAAGAAATTAAATTGAATTACAATTTTCAAAGTAATTCTTGTAATACTTTAATTTCTAATATAATACATTTATTAGTATATATATATAATACCGTATAACATTATAATATACTAAAAAAAATATTAAGTTAATTAATTATAATTGAAATGAATGACCAATTTAATTTATAAAAACAATTTAGTAAAATAGTCTTTTATTTATTTTGAAGGCATATACGTTATTTAAAAAGTAATAGACAAAACATTTTTTACATACCAATTTAAATTCAATTAAAGTTGTTGGCCAAAGTACAAAAACCAGAATTTATGTATACGATAACAGGAATATCACTTTTTTTTTTGTCAAAGTGTAAATTAAATCGTAATTTGATTATGAAAACACAAATAACCATAAATTTGATTAGTCTAAAACTCAAATCAATTATATATTCAGATTTTTGTTTTGTGTGTAGATTAGAAATATATGTGTTTTTAATAGGCAATTCAGACTACCAATTTTACACCACTGAATAATTTGAATTTGAAATTCTTTTGGTACAATCACTATACTTAATATTTGTCAAAACTGAACAAGTTCTACATTATATTTTGAATACCTATTATGTAACTATAATTTAAAATCTCTGAAACGTAATATACTTAGTTTGAATACGCTATAAGACAAACATTTTAAATTGATTAAATTTGTGATTTTGAGTGTAATAATTGTAAAAGGAAAATCATGATTGAATGTATAAATGAATAAAAAAATCAATTCATCCCTGTACAAAAAAAATTTGCAGATGATTATTATTTTATCAAAATAATAAATCAAAATTCCTCACAATATGCCGCGCCATTTAATAAAATTATATCAGAAAAAATGCATGTAATTTCGATTGAAAAATTTTCTCATTTTCTTTTATAGAAAAAATTTCTAAAAAAAAATATAAATCTTTTTATCTGATTCAGACATGAACCTGTTGGGATTTGGACTATACTCAAATTTCTTTAATAAAGCTAAAGAATATTTCAATTTTTTTTACAATCTTATTCTAAATATAAATTGTTTTTTTTTTTTATGAGACAGAAATTTTTATACGATTTAATAAACAAAAATCTCATTAAGTTAATTTGATTTGCTTGCAATCGTAAAATATATTTTATTAAATTTTTGAAAGATTCCAAAAGTTTAGACATTTTGGCTAGTAGAATTCTTTTAAATATAATTTGTGAATTTTTAGAATTTTTATATTTGACAAAGTTTTCGAAATATTTATTTGAATAGCTTATCTTTGTCTTTAATTGACTTTTATAATCTAATTGAAAGCAAAAACTTACTGCTAATTATATTGCATTTCTATGATTAAATTAACTTAATTCTCAAAGTGAAGCACAAAATTCTTTGTTGTAATGAAAATTTCTTGCAAGGAATTAAATACCTGTTGAATGTAATATTAAAATATCTTCTTTAAAATAAATTCTTTAAAAAACTTCTTTCAATTATCCTCCTTTGAAAATATTCAAATAGAAGAAATCATAAAAATGATAATGCAATTTTTAAATGATATTAAAATGAGAAATAATACTTAATCCTTTTAAGTTGAAATAAATTAATTTCATTCGTCAAAGGATATCAACTTTTTAAGGTTTTCAATTCATATTTAAATTTATTTAAAAAGGAAATTATTAATATCCTTAAGAGTTTGGAATATTATTTATATTTCATAAATAATTTCGATATGAAATTTGAATGAACATTAATTTACAAAAAATATATATATATATAAATAGTTTTCGTTTTGGCTAGAAAATTTAATTTTAAAACATTTCCACTTGGTAATAATAAATTTCAAATAAATATAAATTGCTTTGGTATACATATATAAATTGTAAACGATTTTTCATTTTATTCAATATTTTCAATTTATGCAAATTGCAAATAAATTTAATTTTAAATAATTTGATTTGTAAAAAGATATATAAAGAATAAAATCTTTGTAATCAAATAATAAATGAAATCAAATTCAATCGATGATTGAATTTTCTATAAAATAATGATTTTAAAATCTTTATAATCGTTGGTTTATTCATTCAATTTATTCATTCATATTTTATCTGTAGATAATATTCTTTGAAGAATAATAAAATTTCTTGGTTATTTATTATTTACTATATAGAATGACAGGAAACGATAACTTTACAATAATTTCATTTTTTAAACTACAAAAACAATTTTATCAGAGATTAATATTTTTTTTTTTTAAATTATTTTATGCAATAAAATTGTCGGTGCAATATTAAATTTATATTTCCTGTATTATGATTACAAAACATCTATAACTTAATTCGATTTATAGTTTAATTAAAGTTCAAAAATGACAAAAATAGTTTTATATAATTATAGTTATTAATTAAATTATGAAGTTTTAATGACTTTCTTAAGTTTTATCAATTTTAAAATATATAAAACTTTTATAGATAAAGGAAATATTTAATTGTTTTAGGTAATTTTAAAGTCGAGGAATTTCTTAGCCCCAAAAATAAATATGCAATTTAATGGTTCTATATTCGAATTAAAATGTCAAATAATAAATATAACCAAGAAATTCACATTTTATGTGAATTTTAATCAAAAAATGTTTATGTAAAATCTTCAATTTTGTACAATATTTTAATTTTTATAGAAACTCACAAATAATCAAAATTTCATAAATAAAAGTAAAATAAATTTCTTTATACTGTCTTGAAAGCAAGAATAGTAAATAATTAAATTACATTTTTTCATATTTCCATTCTATGTAAATGGAAAATTATCATATGACATTTAATTAAAAATAAATTGTTTATAGTTTATACTATAAAACTCTTCACAATAAGAAAAAAACAAATAAAAGCATGGAAATTAAATTTTCTGGGACGAAACTAGTTCATATCCTTTTTTTGTACAACAAAGTTACTTTTATAATGAAAATACTAAAAAAAGAAAAATTTTTATAGAGACTTTAAAATATTACCTTAAACTTTACAGATTTCATTTTGTGCACTTTCAAAGTTTCTGTAATATTTAAAAAAAAAAGTAATTTTATGTATATTATGTAACAAAAGGATCTCAAATTGACAGGATAAATATTTTTAAATCAGAATAATAAATTATGTTTTCTATATACAAATGACAAAGAAAAATTTATGGTATTTTATTTTTATAGCAACTGAAAAAAAGTTTTCGGTGAAGTTAATAAAAGCTATAAAAAATTTCTTTCTAGGATAGTTTTTATTTTTGTTTCAACATTTAATACGAATTTTCAAATAAAATAAAATATTTTAGCATATAAAAAAAAGGGTTATAAATTTTTATTTTTAATCGATTTTAGATTTTATCAAGCTAAATTTGTTTCCGATCAATTTGGTAATACATAATTCTATTTTTTGGGTGAATAAATTTCGTATTAAATATTATTTTCCTAAAGTTTTAAAATATTTAAAAAATCGATTTATTTAGAGAATTTTGTAGGATTTGTTTATGTGTTTGTTGCATTTTTTATTTTTCTGTGTGTGGTAAGTGTGGTACCTACAAAATTACCGGAGGTTAATGGAAAAGTATGGCTGGAAAAGTGTGGTATACTTACAAAATTAACCTCAGCTGCTGGAAAAGTTTTTAGTGGGTACCTACTAGACAAAGTTATATGCATTTCTGATAACTTGAAATTGTGATTGAATGATTACTTTTATAATTTAGTTAATTAACAACATTATAATTTCTACAATGTAAAAATTCGAGCAATTTGATGTACAAAATTGCAAATTAAAATGCTAACTTATTACAGAAAAATTTGTCAAATTTTGATATTCAAAATTTATAAATTGAAAACGATTTTCCAAATATTTATTTAATTAACTCGATTCCAGTTCCTGATCTAAACTCGCTGATCTAAACTCGCTATACAAACTTGAATTTAAATTAGTTAGTTGGAATTTAAAAAACATTAAATTTAAAAAAAAAAACGATTTCATAAATCACAATTTACAGGAACGTAAAAAAAACTAATTTTTCATTTTATAAACAATAATTTTCTGATAACAAGTAACAAGAATTTTTTTTGTTATATAGGTAAAAAACATAAAATTATGCTTTTTCATTCTTTTTCTTGTTAACAAGTTTGTTTTTTTATGTTTTCATATTATTTTTTTAGATACAATTAAAAGTTTTTCTTATTTTTTATTTTAGTTTTTTTTTTTTTTTTTTGCCATCTTCCTTCCTGTCATTTTATATCGTCCTTATTTTCCATTATTTTTTTAAATATTTCCGCAAAAGTTGGTTAGCAATTAAATATTATAAAAACAATGTTCTCATTTTTTTTGTTTCTCCTTCTATCGTTACATTATTTTTTTCGTCCTTAATTAATGAAGGATTTTCAAAATAAATAGGTTAAGATAAAAATAAAAATATGTAAAAAAACAATGTTTTTTTTTTGTTTCTAATTTCAATTTAATCCTTATTGCACATCCTGTTTCACAATTTTAAACTTAAGAAAATTCTATATAATCTTTTAGTTAAGGTAAAAATCCTTTGAGAGTTTATACAAAGAAATAAAAAATGAGGTAAAGTGGTTAGGGAAAATACGTGATAAAATTGTATTCTGTGTTTATTTAAATGGCGTATTAGAAATATAATTTGATCGGTAAAGGATAATTAACTTTATTGTTATAGCATAGTAGAAAATTAACCAACCTTGAAGTGAAAAATAAAATATATATGAATATTATGTTGTCCCATTCCAATCTTTTAATTAAAACTTAATTAAAGTATGTACATCTAAATATAGATTTTCTTTTCTAATATTGTTTTGGGGGGCATAAAATAAGGACAAAGATAATAAGATTTTTTTAAAAGAAAATAAAGGATAATGTGTTCACATGGAATTTGTTTTAAGTAACAAAAATAAGTGGTTTAAAAAAGCAATCAATATTATTATTATTATTATGACTAAGATGATTATTTATTTTTAAAAAATATTATACAACAAATCAATAATAATTTACTACTGGGCTTCAATTGTAATGATAAAAAAATTTGGAAATTTATACCTAAATAAAAGTCAGACAAAATTCCCAATAATTTTAATTTCGCTAATTTATTAATTCTATTTAAATTAAATTTTTTTTTTTTGGGTATTTATTTTAGGAATTTACTCATATTTATTACAAATTTTATATAACTTTTTTATATTTTAAGGAAAATTATAAATTTTAAGGTTATTATGATTAAATCGTAGATTTTCAACAGAAAAAATATTAAATTTAAAAGTTTACTCAGTAAAAGTTTATAGACAATTTTTGGTAAAATTTTATGGTAAAGACAGAAAATTAATATATTGATCTCATATTACTCGAAAATCATTTTCTCATATTTATGTTTGATATATACCAACTTAAAATTTATCTTATGAATTAATTATTTTGATCCCTTAAGAATGGCTCCTTATTCCCACACTTTCAGATAAAATTTTACTTTGCATGTGCATTAGTCAAGATTACTTAACAACTAACCACATATTTCTTTAACATAAATTTATAGAATATATATCCTTAAGCATATATATTTTATGGTTAGTTTTCTAACACTTGTAACTTGAAATTTGAAATTCAAGCACTTAGAGTTTATTTATTTATTTTTATTGTTAACAAAGAAGTTTGAATAAAACTTATATGAGCTTTTCTCTAGAAAACAAGATTATCTCTTAGAATTATGTTAAATTTAAAATTCATTAAAATTCTACTATTGAAATTATAATAATAATAAATGAAAAGTTTTTCTTTAGTTTTCCACCATGAAAATTGTAAATCTAAAAGAAAAATTTAAACCAAAGTTTTTAAAACTATAAAGAATAATTAATATAATTTTTTAGTTGCATTTATTTAACAAGCGAAAATACTTATCATTTTTGTAATTAAATAGAAAAGATGCTTAAGATTCTTATTTCCCAAGATATAAATTCATTTTTCTTGATTTTATAAATAATTAAATTTTTTTTTATGTTATAAGAATAATTAAATTTCTTTTCTAATTAATTTCAAGTATAAATAATGCAGAGATTATAAATGTATACTGTTAAATAAATTTAATCCTTTAGTTGTTGCAAAATAATTAATTCTATTAATTTTTATCCTTAATCTGAAGGTTGAATAAGGATGAAATTATTAATTATCATAATATTTTGTTATAATATTATATACGTATACCATTGTAGATTTACAGAGAATATAAATGCAATGATTATTTATATTGCATACACTTAGGCGAACAAATTTTTCATATTTCAAATAACCTTCAGGTAGGATATTTATGAATGCATTTTGAAATTTTACTTTTAGCATTAATATGTAATTTTTTAAAAGACTTGAAATTTAAATAATATTTCTCTTAAAACTGTTACACAAAGTATAAATATTAGCAGATGGAATATTAACTTTTATACAACGTTTACACTATGTCATTAGTTGTTCTATCGAAATGATAATAACCACTATCATCTAAGTCGTGTTCCATTTAACTAAAATTTCTGCTAACAGGAGTATACTCCAAAGTCCAAAGTACTCCAAAATTATCTATCGTATCTCTGCTGAACTAAGTTGACATAAACAAATATCTATTAAATAAGTTGAATAAAATTTAACAGTCTGTAAAATTAGAATATAAATATAATTATATTTCCAGTTAAAACTACAGAAGTTTGATGTCCAGTGAAAATTGCAAAAAACTGTTAAATTAAGTCCTTTGTTATGTGTGACATGTCTGACAAACATATTTTCTTTAAACTACTCAATTGTAAACATCATATTACTTACATTATATTGTATTTTTAATATATTCTTCGTAATACATAATTCAGTTTACATCATACATTACAAAAGTTACTACACATAATATTAAAACAAGTCATCAGTTGCATTTGCCACTTGCAACAATATAAAAAAAAAATTGAAATATTCAACAATTTTTATAAAATAAATTTTTACAATTTCTTTCTTTTGGAAAACAAAAGGAAAAAGCTTTTAAATTATTCAATTTCATGCTGTTTTATACCCCAATGTTACGTTATAAAACATTATAATATTTCACCCTTTTTTTTTTGCTCTACAAAAAATGTATAATAAAAATTTATTACATAAGATTTTTATCATAATTTTTTGCCAGACACAAAAAAAAATAAATGTATGTATGTATATAAAATGTATTTCGATTTGGCAACAAGTTATTCTCATTTCTAAACTATTATTGAACATAGCCATACAAAAAAAAAGAAACAATGTTTTTATATTTTTAAAACAAAGTTCGTGTATGTTTCTTAAAATTGTACTAGTTTAAGTGCACCATAGATTATTTATGGGTTTGGTAATTTTAAGGACTATATACAACAATTTTAATACTTTTACAGTGCTATAAAATATTTGTATAAAATAATTTTCTTATAAATAAGAAAATGGAAGTTTTCTTTTTTCTTTATGGTAAAATTTACCAGCGACTGTGTAGGAAATTAAGATTTATTATTACTATATTGTTGAGAAATTATATATTTTTAAATTACCTTATTTTTTTGTTAGAGCTACGAAATATGTTTTAATTTTTTGCAAAAATAGGAAATGAAAAATTTATTAATTAAATTTTATTTCAGAAATTTTTTTATTTCTTTTTTATGAAATTAAAACACTTAGAAATGAAATGTTTTCTGTTTTCGTTAAATTTTGCATTGAAACATGGAAATTATTCATCGTTACTATGTTTATTCTTTTTTTTTTTTTTGTATTTTCAATGAAATAATCAATTTTCATTCACGATTATTTTGTTGAAACTATAAATTCAGTTTAATTTAATGTGATTTAAATTATTCAGGAAGTTATTAAATTGCATTTAGAATATAAAAATTAAATTGTGACTTAAGCTTTCTTTGGGATTTATTATATTAATTATAGCAATTATATTAATTGCATAACTTTAGGTGAAAACTAAATATTTCTTTAGTACAAAGGGAAATATTTTATGAATATTTTTATAGCAATCTTGATACAAACAGTAATTTCAAAAAAAAAAAAAAAGGTTTTATTTATAGAAGAAAAATTATTTTAATTGCTTAAAATTTTATATTTTTTGTATGTCAGGAAAATTACTTTATTATATAAAAAAATATTAAAAATATTATTTACGAAACATAATAAAATTGGAAAAATATTACAGTATACTCTTAAAATATTGAAATAATTGTATCAAGAGATTAATTACCATCACAACGAAAAATACAAACAGCAAACAAGGACATTTTAAATCTTCAATAATTTTTAGTTAAAAACAAATTAATCTTATGTAATTTATTTTTCTTGGAAATTTGCGTATACTTATATTCATTTGGTTTTGAAGGTAATTTTAGTAAAATTAATATTTAATAAATATATTTGATGAAAATTTTATAGGAAAAATTATATAAATATTTTCATATATTATATTTTGTTTATAATTTAGCCACAAAAGTTATTATTACTATTTTTTATATACTTAAATCAAGTCCTTAATCTAAACCTTAACATAAATCATTTTTCACTTTATTCGTTAACATTTAAATTAAATATAAATTTAACAATTTTTTGAATTATTCTTTTATTTCGTATTAATAAAGAAATAACCATGAAAGATTTATATAACTTTTAATAATATCGATAATAATATTGAAATCAAAAAATCAATGTATTTGAATATCCTTAGAGCTGAAGGATCTATACAAAAAAAAAGGACAAAACAAATCTAAAATATTCATAATATCAAACTTATATAAGAAAATATCTAAAAGGCATATACATTTTCCTAAATTAAACTTTTTTCTATGAATATATTTAATAATAAGAATATCATAGAAATTGAAATTGTAGTAATAAATTATAAGTGCACGGTTGGAAATTTTGAATAACATTTTTATATTTAAAAAAAATTATTAACTCGAAATTTTATTAACAGTGTGTGGTAAGACCATTTCTACACGTTCGCTATTCTATTTCCAGATTTTCAGTGCAGTATATTAAACATAAAAATGTGGATAGAAAATTTTGCAAAATTCCTTTAAGATTTCAAAATTTAAATTTATATATTTGTGATTATAAAAAACATCCTTTTTTCGTAAAAAAAACCTTTTTCCAATATTTAAATTTAACCCAAAATATTAACACTATACACTACAGCTCTATATTCACACAGCATTTTCTAAAAAAAGGACGAAAAATACATTTTTCATAATGAAAAATTACAATCCATTTATCAGTTTAATATTTTTTTATATGAATTTCTTTTTTATAAAATGACAGGATATCATAAATTATTTTGATTATTACAAAAGGTCATGTCATGTCAATATTATGTAATCTAATAGGTGGTTACATAAAAGTTGAATAAAATTCTAACTAAAAAAAATACTTGGAATTATATAGATTCAATCATTTTAGATAATATTAACATTATATTCGGGTTATGTAAAATTATTTTAGGTGATTTTAATTGACCCTTTGTACAAATTAATATTAGTTATATAAAATTTGAATTTATTATACATTTTAAAATTAATTTAAAATAATTTAATTTCTAAGTAGTATCATTGTGATTTTTAATTGGTAACGTCGAAAATATAGTTTCAATAATATAATTTTAATATAAAATATACCTAAAAATTTATATAGATATTATGTACATTAAATTTGAGAAATTTAAAAAGCATTTTCATGTTTCACTTTAATTTCAATTAAATATTTAAAATATGCCAACATAAATTAACAATATCGAATTATATTTTTTCTATATTTTACTATATTTTTTTTATTTTTATTATAAATTTTGAAATTATTTTTTTACGGACGGTAATTTAAATTATTTGAAATTTCTATTTAATTATAATTATTTAATATTATCCTTTTATAATTTAATTGTATTTAAGAATAATAATTTCTTATAAATAAAATTAAAGCACAATTAAAGATAATTTTCCATTTAATCATTATATCCTTTTTTAATAGCATTAATTTGCAAAAACCATTTTGTAATTCGTTTTTATTATCAATATAAAAATATTTTGTAACTAAATAATTTTAAATCGCATGTTGCAATCGTTTTTAATTATTAGAGAAAATTGCAAAATATTTATTATTTTTAATTAGTAAATAGAGTAAAAGTTTTCAACCAAATAAATATTTTGTAATTTATAAATGTTTCTGGTATAATTATTTAATTGATACAAGAAAATTATTGTATAGATACACGATAGATATAATTTCAAAAATGCCAATAAAAATTTTACATAATCCTATATAAAATATTTGTCCTATATTTTTCGAAAGTACCTATTAATTAACTTTCTAAAATATTAAAAAAATTTCAAATATAATCAAATATCCTCTGCTTAAAATATCTTTAAATATTTTAATTTCTAAAAAAATACCAGAGTTTAATTTAATTTTAAATTAATTTTATTATAAATAAAGATAAAAATTTTCTGGAAATTTCAAAAAGTTTAATTTTTCCAACAAGATTCAATCAAAAATTTCGAAACTACAAATTAATATAAAAAATTATGCAATTTTTATATAATTTTCATAATTTATATTCAAATTTTCATTTATTCTCTCTCTAAGTAGTTCTAAGTATTATCAGATCTTATTTCTATTACATATTTAAAAAGATATATCAAAAAAATTAAACCTTTAATGAATTAAGTAAAATATATGCTTTGCCTTTTATAACAATATTGATATTAGAATAAATTATGTTATAATATTGATAATAGAATAAATGATCTAAATTAATGTTTATATTATGATAATTTTTATATATAAAGACAATGTAAATATATCTATAATCTTTCCGAATTAATTAACGTCAACATTATATAATTTTCTATTATTGGTAATATTAAATATTATTTACATAAATGATTTACAAAGATTGTATACATATAGTTTTTATCTGAGTTCCGAGTTATCTGAGTTTGCTAAAGGATATGAAAAATATTCAAGAAAATAAGTATTATATACATAATTGTTTAATGATGTTGACTTATAGAGGTTACATGAATTACAAAAAAGTTATAAAGATATTTTTGAAAAAAATTGCTGAAATTTTTAGACAAATTTAATAAAAGTTAAGTAATTTAAATTATATTCATAATATTTGGGTCTGAGTAGCATATATATGGGTTAAGACTTAGATTTTGAACTGAAATGACGCGGGTTCGACAGCCAGATCTACTTAATTAGAAAAATCAATCCGTATTTTGTGGAAAAACGTTATCGAAGAGTATAACATAATATAATCAAATCTGATTGGTGAGCCTTACATAAATAATAGAACGGTTTTTTTAATAACTTCAAATAGAAATTCCTATCTTAAAAATTAATTTACTTTATAATAAATTTCAATTATTTTGGTTTGTCAAATTTTTTAGATTTTTACCTAAAAAAAATTTACCTATAAATATTTTATTTTTCTAATTTATATGGAACACGTAATCATGGTGGAAACCAATTTTTCAAATACAATAATGTGGTATAACTTCAAAACTTTTGTTATTTTATTATCGCATATATTATTCACATAGTAAAATGAAATCAAAATTCCTTGGACTCACACAAAAATATTCGAATTGTATACATTTTTTATTATATATTTTTTTATATAATTTTTGTAATTTGTAATATGATAAATAAAATATCATATCATATTCAAAGTTTTAATATATTTAATGTTAAGAAATTACGTGATTGTGTCAAATAATATATTAATAATTTTTCATAATCTATTAAAAATTTAAACAAAAAAAAAATATCATATTATATCTATTATCCTTACAAAATCCATTTTTGTTATTATATTTACGAACAAAAAAAAATTACATTTTGATCACGTGTAATGGAAACGTGAAAATGAACTGAACAATTCTAATCTATTTTTCTATACGAAAAAGTCAAAATTAAATAAAATATTTATATAAAAAAAAATATATATTTTTTTAAATAATTTATTTACAAAAAAAAACAAAAGGATATATGCAGTGGAAATTTTTTTGACATTGACAAATACGTAATCATGTTTATTAATAATGTCATGAATTTATAAAATATTTACTTTTATACGAAAAGAATTTTACTTTAATTTTTTTTCCCAATTAAAAAAAAAAATATGGTGGTCAGTGACTAAGCTATACATAAAATACGAAAAAAATAAATTAATTCATTTAATTTAAAATTTATTTGATCACGTCAGGATAATTGGGAACATATACACAAATAAAATAGAAATTACAATAAATTTTAATGATACCATAAACAGTTCCACAATTTAGAAAACTAAAAAAGAAAAATTATTGCTCCTTAATTTCGCCACAGAGTGTTATCCCATCCCACCCAGAACGTATATACCATGTTATCATCATATATGTTATTTTATTATTTTTTAGTTCATGCATGCTTAAAAATGTCACAATTTAAAAATCTGTGCACATACATAAACCTCGATAAATCGTTTAGTTTAGTTTTTATGTGTGTACTTTGTCAGGATAATAATATAATGCGAAGAAAATGTATATACAATTAATTTAATTTTGTTATCTTACCAAGTGCAGTAAATCAAAAAGGATATAAATTTATATTTTAAAATCGATAAAAAAAATTTTAGTGACATTTTTTTTAAATATAAATAATTAACAAAGGATTAGAAATAAGTAATTATATCAATTTAAATGTAATTTTCTTAGGACAAATTTAATATGCAAATGTGGACTCATTTTCGAAATTATAATTTTTTTTAATGGGATAGCGTCAACTACTTGTTTTGATTGACTATATTTCGGTTAATTCTTAATCAATATTAAAATAATTATTTTAAATATTATTTTACATTTTCATTAATATAAACAGAAATATTTATAGCCTCATATTTAGTTGAAATTAAAATAAATTTTTGAGTACCAGTATATACCAGTATTTAGTACGTACCAATTTTTATCATTTACTACTATACATATACTAAAATATTTAAATTGGGTGCGAAGTATTTTAAAATTAATTAAGCTGTCGTGAGCTACTACAATTTTTTACATTAGGATAGACGCTTTGTTCCAGCAATTACGACATCCTTAAACAATGAAAGTATTTCAAATATGCATGAAGGCATGAAGCTTACTTGTATTATAAATGTAATAATGTATAAACATAGTATCTCTACTCTTTACTAATTAGAAGCATACTCGAATATTTAAGTAAGCCCTTTTCCGCATTTTCAATTTTCGGTAAATTTTTTCGCGCTTGTGTCCGAGAGCCGTTAGAAACGTCTATCAAATATTAATATATATATTAAATAAATAAATGTTTCAAATTGTACCTAAATGTGTCATTTTTATAGAGATTTTAATTGAAAAAACCTAAAAAAATATAATTTTAATTAAATTTTATGATAAAATATGATTTCCTAAGAAAAACCAAATATAAAACTAAAAGTTTTCATAATTTCATATTAAATTTTCATGATCATTTTAAGGATAAGATTTAACAAAAAAAAAAACTAACTAAGATTTTCATAAAATTTTATCAAGATTAAAGAAATATTTATAATTTTTTCAACATTTCCACTTTTCAATCTTGGCAACAACATTTAATTTTTTTTTTTTAAATGTCCTTATTCTTACAAAAATTTGCAAATCCTTGTAAACCACTACACTCTTCAGATTGAAACGTTACCATTTTCTTTTAAATCAACGTCAATTTCCACATTTTACTCCAATTTCTTTTTTTCGTGTAATATAAAAGAAACACCTTATTTTTTTTAAGGACGAAAATTATTTAGTCCAACCTTTTACAATTATTTTCATTTTGGAAATTACAAAAAATTTTTGGTTTTGTTTTAAATTTTTTTTTATGTAAACTTTGTGTATTTATTTTTCCTCTTTCTTTTTGTTTTTTTGTCATGCCTAATGGAAAAATGTGATATGCATAAAATTATTGTGTTATAAACCCTGAAGTACGCGTCGTCCCTTATTTTTTTTTTTCCGGATATTTTTTTTATTATTTTGTTCGTGTCATCACAAAAGTATAGAGGTGTTAGAAAAATATATATACGGTATATATGTATTAGAAAAAAGGACGAAATATTTTTTATGGGTCACGTTTTAGAAGAAAATGGAAAGAAGGTAAGGTATAATATAGCTTAATTGAAAACAAGGATATAATTTTTATATTTAAATTTAGGTAAATTTTTATAGTCAAAATTAAAATTCGGTTTTGTTATGAAGTGCGTATGGTGTGCTAAGAGAAGGGTTTTTGTGACTTGGAGGCTACTTGTGCAAGGTATTATGATAATATGTAATATGTGTTAGCTGAAGTTTGTATCTAGTTGTAGACCAAAGATAACTTATTTCAAAATAAAGAATCGCACTATTGACAAAATTAAAATGATGGCAATAATTGTAGAAGGTCATTAATAATATCACATTATTGACAAAGTTCGTAAAGTTTATAATAATAAATGTTGAAACGATCAGAGAATATTAAATTTAATTTTAATTTTATCTCACGGAAATTTTATATAATTAGTTCCTGTCTGAAACATTTTTTGGTTTTGATGCTCTGTTAATTAAATGACTTGTTACCTCCACTATGCACATAATCATAATTAACGTTAAGACTAATTTATTTCCATTTTTTTTTTTAAGTACATAAAATAATTCTCAACATAAAATTTTATCTCTTTCTTTATAACTGAAAATAACATAATTAAAATCTAAAGCCACAAATATGAATTAAAAACAGAAACTCTTTCCAACAAAAAAACAAATTCTTAAAACACGCTTTTTTGTAAATTTTATTTTTTTAAATAATTTTCTCATATTTATGTACGAATATACACGTTTTTTGTATAAAATTTATGTAGTGTAAGAAAATTTTAAGTTTTCCTCATTCTTTTTACCCAAATAAATAAAAAAAAAAGTGTTTCTTTTTAAATTAAATTCTCGAATAATAAATGTTATAATTTAGTTAACAGAAATATATTATAATATAAAAATGATTTTTGTACGTTGACGTTACTATTTAGAGTTCTACCCAAAGCCGTATATAATATTTCTACCATTAATAAGAATTTCTTTTTTGTTTATGATTTTGTGTGGTTGTGTTAAGGATTTTATTCTTTCAATTATAACATGCAAATGTGACCTAAATAATTTAATAACATTTCATCACACAAGAGCATAAAATTCTAATTATGAATAAACATTTATTTTTGTAATTTTTTAGCATTACATATACAAATATATAGAAGAATATCTCTCTGTTAACTGTTATCGTGCAAAGTGTACATTACAAGTTATAAAAATGAAAAATAATTAGAATAAAATTTTCAGGATATATAGAAAAAATTTTGACAGCATAACTGGCTAGAGTAACTAACTTAGACAAACTAAAATTTTTGGTTGGTAATGAAAATTTAGTAACCGAAAATTGAGGTAGGCTAAGAATGGTTTTTAAAAATTAAAATTTAATTTATTGGTCAGGAACGTGCGGAACAATTTTAAATTTATCGATTTAGTTTTTACTTGATTATTACATTTTACTACATAAGACACTGACCTCTCCTTAAATTAAGTTAAAGGGAAAATAGGGAAATAAATTTAAAAAATTTGGGTAAATAAATATTATAATATCGTGATAATTTATGTATACCTACTGCTCGGAATTTGAAATTCATTTAAATTAAATATTGTTAATAATTTAGTTTAATTTCTAAATAATTTCTGCGCTAGAAACTTTAATTCATTCACATAACTTTTTAAAAAAAAATCCCTATTTAATTTATTTACTTTTCGTCTTTACTATAATCCAAACAGAAATTATTCATAAACAAATTTTACTTTTATTATAATATTCTAGATTTCCAAATTAAAGTCTAATTTTCCCGATTTCATAATAAATTATCAGAAACTTTGACATAATATCAACTCTAAATCCATCACACACCAATTATATTTTTAAAACGTCAAAACTACAAAAAACTAAAATTTTTTTTTTACAATTCAATTTCTCAATCCAAGAAATCTCACTAAAATCCCTTTTTCATTTCGATATACATAATTTACAAAAGTTCTTTTTATTATACGTATAGCAGCTATATCGATTTCAAATGTAGAAAAAAAAAATTGAAATCTACATAATATCCTTGACACCGGATGAACATATACAATCAAGAAAAAGAATATACATAAATAAGTAGAAATACCTAAATTGATATTATGAAATGATGTGAAAAATTCAAGTGTCAATTTTCTGCAAAAAAAATATAATAAAAATGGAAAAAAAAGGAAAAACGAAATAAAAGAAAAAAAAACTTGAAAATCAAAATTTATTTTTTTCTATACTAAAAATTTATTGTTGAGGAATCATATCCGAAATTTTTTTTTTTTTGCCTAAAAAAGAGGAAAAATATCAATAAACTCTTACAAAAATCATGTTTAGAAATGATTTTTATTTTATATTGCTAAATAAAAACCGAATTTTCTTGGTTTTTTTTTTTTTGATAGAAGGAAAAACATTGGTTGGTATATCCATATAAAAATTGTCTGGGAAATCAAAATGTTCATATAACCCAAGTGACACTTGAATATTTGTTTGATTTCACTTCTTTTTTTTTTTTTTTTCAAATTACACAAATAAATCCTACTTTATTTTTGTACACCAAAAAAAAAAAAGAAAATATAAATATTTTCACGTATAATTCAGTTTTTCGTTGTTTGATCTTTAGAAGAAAAAAAATATAATTTTTTTGTAAAATAAACATTTTTGTACTTTTAACATTATGATTGTACTAGTATACATACACCTAAAGTATATCTGAAATGTTTAAGGACGAAAATAATATTTTCATATATCATGACAAAAATTAATTCCCTTGATGTTATACAATTTTGTATGTAGGTGTTTATTTTTGTCACACATTTACAATATTTTTACATATAAAATTTAATATTTCTTTTTAGAGAATATCAAAAAAGGTGGCAATATCATATTTTTGCCACTCTTGCAAAAAAAAAATAAAACAAATATTTCTAAGAATAAAAATATTTTATTAAGGTAATTTGTATATTTACAGGATATTTATTTTATTTTTTTTCTATTGATATAAATTCGTTTGAAATTTACACTTTTAAAAGGAAAAAACAAATTACGGATATTGGTATACCAGATGATATATAAAAATATGACTTTGAGTTAAAATATAATTTGAATATCTATATAGGGAATTTCTTTTACATATTATGAAAATTTTTAATTTATTTTTTTCATTTCTAGAAGAAATATAAATGAATGATTGGTTTTATCAAAATGAAATATACTCGTATATATTTTTTTGTTGGCCATTATAATTAAAATCCAGGATATAATGTGAAATAATAATATTGATATAATAATATTTTCTTTTTGGAAAATTATTTGAATTATAAAAATATGATATGCAATTTTTGTTGGATTATAGATTTGTATATAAATTCTTTGAACTATTAAACGACGATTTTTCTAAACTGACCTAAAACTGAATTTAAATATATATTCATTTTAATAATTAATATTTAAACTAAATCTGACGCGAACTAACCAGCAACCGCACCTTTCAGTGATTTCGACTAGAATCCCAAATTAATTCACATCTCCTCACCACGGTTACTGGCTGCTCTCTCTCTTCTCGTGAGAGGGCAGAATCCTTCGACTAATATTGTTAATGTAACTGAGAAAAAGGATTCGTTCTATTTCTCGTGCCATGTCACTTAACAGAACTTTTATAGGTTTATTTATACAAACGAAGATATTTAATTATATAATTAAAATTCTTGAAATTATTTTAAATTGTCTGATTGAAAATCTAGATTAAATTATATATAATATTTTCAGTTTCAAGTTTTATTTCAATTTAAATTAATTTAAATATAATTTATTATATCAAATATATACATATTTAAATTATTAATTATTTTAAAGTTAATAAACTTTAATTAGACTAATTGGTCTCTAAGGTGTTATTAGGCTAAAGTAGAATGAAAACAATGTTTATGTTTTCAAACCAAG
Source organism: Empis stercorea (assembly GCA_949752835.1). Taxonomy (NCBI): domain Eukaryota; kingdom Metazoa; phylum Arthropoda; class Insecta; order Diptera; family Empididae; genus Empis; species Empis stercorea. Next base: position 8,825,420 of record OX457087.1, read on the forward strand.
TTGCTTATCTAGTGCTGAATATTTATGTTCCAGTTTAAATTAATATTTTAATTTAGTTTTGTTCAAAAATTTCATAATTTCTATCATTTCATTAAAGTAATATCTGATGATTTAGTTTTAAATTTTGTAACTTAAAGTGAATTTCATGAAAAATAATCAAATTTGAGAATTAATAACATAGGTACTATTTAGAAAGGATATATTTTTAGAAAGGATATATATAAAGGATATATCAAAACCATATTTTTTTAAAAATAAATCAAATCTAATTATTTTATTTCTATAAACATGACCTAATTTTTATAATTTTCATAATTTTCAACAATCAAAACATTTGTTAACAATAGATAAAATCCCATCGTAATATTGTTATATGTTCAATGTAAAATTCATTCCAGATGATTTTCTTCTTCCGGTGATTTGTCGTTTCGAAATGATGGAATAGAGATATTCTCTTTTATGACAATATAAATTTAGAGGGAAATAGGAAATAGATTATGGCATGTGCGAATGCGTAGGTAGTTAGAATAGTTCAGAAAGTGCAATATAAAGAAGGACATTAATGTTTGACAAGTTATGAGAAAATTATAAGAATTGAGGAAAGAGAATAATAAGGGAAGTATTGGAAAGGAGAGACAAAGTAATTGACAAACAGACATGATAGAAAAAGGAAAATAAATAAAAGGACTCCTTTTATAAAAAGGATCAGTCAGTCGTTATCTCTACTTCATCGAGTACTTGCAGACAAATATAAGGGCGCCGGAAGAAGTTGATAACATATTTGGAATGTTATAATATTAATTATTTAATTATTTAAATATTAAAATTTTGGTGTTTTATACATTACTAAATAATTATTTTAAATTACATAATTAAAATTTGCTTAGGAAAAGTTTTAGCACCCTTTGTCCCTTTGGCAATGATCATTTCCTTTTAAAAAATCAGAAATAACTTCCATTTTTGTTTTTAATGTTTCTGATTTTTTGAAAATTTTTGCCAAAAAAAACTTATCTAACAAAAAAAAAACAATTTTTGAATACATAAAAAAACTTTTAAATTAAAAGATTATTTTAAAAAATGGAATCAACAGGATGTTTTATTTGACTTGTAAATCCTGTATTTCATTTTAGTATTTTAGATTTTCAAATTATAAGCTTTTATCACAATTTATGGAAATTTATTATAAAAAGTTTTTTTTTTTATTATTATTTGTTCTGTGTGTATGTGTAAGTACTTATTTATTTTTCTCTGAAACTTAAGGATATTTATTTTTTTTATGTGTACTTTTATTATAATATGAATTCCAAGGTTTCAATTGAATATATTTACATTTAAACAATATTTTTTATATTACATATACAGCTTCTTAGCATAATAAATAAAATGTACAATATAAATAATAATACTTTATTTTTATTCAAAAATTTAACAAGCTTACTAAGGTTTGCATTTAGATAACACTGGGAAGTGAAATTAGTCCTTTAGACCTCTCCCTAATACAGGATGTACGACGTCGATATGCTCATACGCCAGCGTCTCCCGAAATAAAACGTCACATTTATATACATTAAAAAATTTTTGATCGATGTTTCTTTTTGTTAAATTTTAAAAATCTCTTTAAAAAAATGTATACGCCGTCAAAATGTAGGTGTATTAAACGATGAAACGATTTTGACGCTATACGCCGTACGTCCGGTATTAGGGAGAGGTCTAAAAAGTTTCAAATTTGACTTATTCGAAACAAGATTAGGCTTTTTTGAAAATCATATTCGTTTTTTTTTCAATTCCAATTTGCCTTTTTGCAAATCAATACAATTTTGACTCACCAAAAGGCGAAAATGATTAACAAATTGCTAATTTGAGTTGCACAAAGAAGAATTTGGTTTCTAAAAAGACCAATTTGAAACGTATAATGATTAATTTAGCATTGGCAAGCTGTAAAATAGGCAAATTTCTTAAAATTTTCACTAGATTTTCAACAATTTTCTGAAAATATCAAGTAAAATTTTATTTGACAGACAAATGAACAGTATAAATATTTATTTAATAAAATTATTTCAAACAATTATTTTTTTTTCTGAAATTTGCTTAAAAATAAGTGAACATTATTATGTTATGTACGTTGAATAAATTTTTTAAGTAAAGTCGATATTATTTTACAATTTATATTTATATAAATATATAAAATGAAAATTGTAGTCCTTCAATAGTTTTGAAAAGTTGTTTTAGGCTCTTAAAATATTTCTATAAACTTTTATATATTAGAATTATATATAAATTTATATATAGTTGTATTCAAGGACTTAATACGAATTTTAAAAGTAGGATGTACATTATAAAAAAGATAATTTATATAAAAAAATATATGATAAAATCCTTAAAAGTATTCTAAATATAGATATAAAAAAAAAAAATTATTCTGTTTATAAGAAAATTTTACAAGGATATTTTTTATAGTTTTAACTACGAGTATACATTACTAGGTTAAGAGTAATTCTTTTAAAAAGAAAGTAAGTTTAAAGGACGAAAACATTTTTTTTTATTTTGCAAGTTGTATAATTAAGAAATTTTAAAATCATAATTGGATTTAATGTTTAAACTTAATACTAATTGATATATTATGCAATTTTACTTTAAATTCAAAAATGTATAGTATAAAATTGGCCAAAGACACTTGACTCAATTTTAGACAATTAAAAAAATGAACCACCATCTGAACCATATTAAAAATAATTGTTAATTGAAATAAAGTTATAAAAAAATTGTTAAATTGTTATTAATAGCATCAATTTAAAAACATGCTGTGTGAATCCACAGGAAATCTCCAGCCAGCAGGCAATTTAATGATTAATATTATTCATAAAAAAATAAACAATAATATTTAATTAGACAATTTAACTCCTTGAAATTAAACTCCCAAACCTTAACGAATTATATTTGTGTCTTGAAAACAAAACAAAACAAAAAAACATAAAAGGAAAAAGGATATTAATTACTAATACTCATTCCTTTAAATCTTCATTTTTTCTTGACAAATCATTTTAATGGTAATTTTCACTTATATAATACAATCTTTCTATAAACAGAAGGAGACTTTTCTGAAAAACAAAAATAATAATTTTTGTTATCCGTTGATTATATTTGATATTCTGTATATGTATTTAATTATTCCTTTAAATATCCTTTTATAAATATTGTGTACAATCAAAAAATACAAGAGAAAATATAAACTATAAACATTTTGAAATATATATTTAACTTTTTTGCTGATGATAACAATTTTCTTCTTTTATACAATAAAAAAGGACGATAGAATATATATATATATATTTACATAAATAAAAATAATCTTTATTAATATGTTTGTAATTTTACTTGTACTAACATTTTTACTTTTCCATGATTATCCTTATTAACATTATTTTTTTTTTCATTCGTTATCAAAAAAAAATTACAAATTTTATGCTTAGCAACATCAAAATCAAATATATTTATTTAGAATTTTCTTTTTATTTTGTAATGTCCTTGAAATTAACTAAATTGTAATCACCCCCAACAGGTTAATGTTCTTTAACCTTTTTCCCTTTATCAAAAAAAAAAACAAACAAAAAAGAAATATTTTCTGCACATCTGATAAAAAAATATAAAAATTAAGCTATTATTTTTTTTATGATTTATTTAGTTCTTATACTTCACAAAATTTGTCCTTCTTTTTTTGTTTGATAAGGTAAGGAAAAGCAACAAAAAAATAATATAATAAATAAATTTAAAACAAAAATGCTTAAGGTGTGTTCCATAAAAAAAAAGGATCTATATATACTATTACAATATTTTATTTATGTTCAATTTAAAATGAATTTTTTGAAAGACGTAAATAAGATAATTGATCAATATTTTTTATAAATTATTAATTTGAAGAAAAACAATTAGGAGTGACAGGGACAAGTTTTCAATATTTAAGGGTTAGGTTAGATCAGGTCAGAAGGAGGTACACTATTTGTTCAACGCTAGACTACTAATAGGTTCATCAGTATCCTCTTTAAAGTACAAACAAAAATTATACCGTCTTTCCTATTTTGTTAAATATCAGAAACACAAATTTTTGGATTTCATTTAAAATTCGGCCGGTAGGCGTATTTTGCCAAAACATATTTTTCCGAATAAAAATGTAATTTTATATAGTAAATGTACACCAAAAATGAAGTTTGACCACTCGTTGGAAAGGTATTTAAGAGTAGAATACGATGTCATTAACTATATTTCAAATTTATACCGCTAGAGGCGCTGAATACTAAAATATATAAAATGCTAATTTTTAAAATGTGATTTCCAATAGTCAATAAGCCCCTAAAATTAGGTTTACTGTCGCACCTGAAAGTAGTAGTATAAAATCATAGTTGTTATAATTTTAATTTCTGCCACTAGAGGGTGTAACATATACTCAAAATATATGTATTTACAGTAGATAATTTAAAAAAAAAAAGCACATAATTATAAAACTACTGATCAAGTAGTTCAGCTGCGCGCCATTTTTATCTCCTTATACTTACTTAGCATCGGACATCGGTCACAGAGTATGTGACTGATATCTTCTAATATTTTTATATACTAAGTATTACAAAGATATTTAAAAATTTATGATAAAGGAAAAAGGACATTTTTATAATTCTATTTATATTATAATTTAATTCTAAAGCAGGAAATTGCTTTTATAATATCGTAAATTTTTAGTTAATTTAAATTCTAAAATATATATCGTTTTTTTTTGTTTGGAAATCAAAACAAATATTAAGTGCAAAGATTGTCCTTATATAAATTATTTAAGCTTATGGGATAGGAGTGATTAAAGAAACTCAACGCCTTGGGTTAAATATTCTATAATACTAAATTCTTAATTTACGATAATTGTGGGATTAAGTAAGGTACAAAAATATCTATCTATCTATCTATATATGAAAATTTAATTTGAGAAAAATTAAATATTAATTAAATTAAAATTTCTATTATACCAAGGTGTGAAATTTTAATTGTGATCCTTTTTTGTAGAACAAAAGAAAAGATTTTCTCTACCTTTACATTTTTCAGATTTTAATTAATGATTTTCCTTGACAATTAAGGGATAACGAAAATCTGAAATAAGGAAAATTTATTTTAATTGATAACAAAAAAAAAATCAGTCAACAATTAAATAATTTATAAATAGAAAATTGACTAATTATTGTTTATCCTTTTTTGCTGTCAGTTACATAAATGTCCTATTTTTTCTCTACAAAAAAATTAATGATTTTTTTTTTATATATTAAAAAAGGACACAAGTTAGTTTTGTTGTTGTTATTGTGTATCCTGATGGATAATAATGTAACGCAATTTTTTCTATGTTTTTTTGCGAAGACAAAAAATACCAATCTATTTTCGTGACTAGTCAAAGCTTTTGATAGGTGGGTGATGGTATATATTATGTGTTAAAAAAATTCATTTTTTTTATATCGTGTTTACCTTATTTGGTTTTTTTTATTATTTTGATTTACTAAAGGATCCTAACAAGCTTTTATTTTTTTTAGTCAATTGTGTTTTCTGAGTTTTTGTTTTTTATTGGCCTTATCACGAAAATCACGTTATAGTATGAGAGACAGAAAAAGTGACATTTTTTGCGTATAAACACAAAGAAAAATCACCAATCTTTTTTTTTTTTTTGTCTTATAAATATTTTTTTTTTACACTTACACATAGAAAAAATATTATAGAAAATCAATATAGGGATATTTTTTTTAGTCTAATGCTTTTAAGGTATACAAAAAAAAAGAGTCCTTTTTTGTAATTTTTTTTTTACCTGACTGGTAAAATTTATATATAATATTTTTTTTTGTAGTCCTTTTTGAGAAATATAAAAAATAATTTTAAGTGAATTTGATCATAGTTGTTGTATATTCACTTATGAGTTCTATATAAAAAAAACTTATATATCATTGACCACAAATCCTTATAATGGTTTTCAATTTTTGTTCCTTGTGATTTCTAGTTTTTTGTGTCCAATTAAAGTTCGTAATATTACGAGTATAAAAAAAAATATGTTTTATGATTTTGGTAGTTGGGAGAAATTGATTGAAAGCTTTTTTTTTGTAGATAATTTGATGGCAACACGAACATAGGTTATTTTAGTTTTGTGTATAAATTGTAAATAGAAAAATGTTATATAATTTTATATTCCTTATTATGTATAAGGAAAAAATGAAAATATTTTTTTAATTAAGAAATTCCATTTTGAAATAATACGATGCTTAGACTATTTGGATTACACTTAAATTCCTTCTAACATGGATTAGGAAAAAAGCAGACGGCTTCAAGGCAATGTTTCCTTTTAAGTATATTATAAAATTAAATTATTGTAAAAATTAATACGTAATAATTTTGAGTAAAATACTTTTTGAATTGAATTGAATTTAATTATCAATCACTGCTGTCATAATTAATTTCAAAATTAATGTAAATATAGTTTATATTTTTTTGTTTGTGTTTTTGATTAATTACGCGAAAATTAAAGTATAAGTATGAGAAAATGTAGAACGCATTTAGAATCAAAAAGTCAATTGAGAAAATAATTTTACTTAAATTACCTACTTGTAATTATTAACATTTATATATTTTGTCCTGGAAACTTTTATTTATAAAGAATATCATGACACAAAACTTGAGAATTAGTCGCATTTGATACTAATTAGTTTACTATACTTTTTCTAATCAAAGTTTGGTTTCAAATTAATTTAACTAATTAAAAAAAAAAAAATGTTTGTAATCAAATTTAAAAAATTATTTCCAATTACATCAAAATTTTAATTAGTTTCTTTTCTTATCATTGAAAATAATTCTGCGCACATTGAACACAAATTTTTATTTAATAAAACCGTAAGAATTTTATACATTTTTGTATATTTAAACCAAAAAAAAAAAAATGATCCATAATACGACTAAAAAAATATGAATATAATCCTTGATAATCTTTATTTACTTTTCTCGTAATACTTAATCATTTGTAAAAATAATAAATAAATTTTATTTCTTCTTATGGTTACAATAATAAAAGGATATTTTACGCATTACGATTTTGATTTAAACAAAAAAAAACGAAAATACTGTATTTCCACAATCAATTTTTCTTTTGGTGAAAAAAATATCAATTTTCTAAGATTATGATAATGCAATAAATAATATTTCTACAAAAAAAAAATGGAAATCTAAAAAATTCGTAATGAGTTAACGTATAAATATCAATATCCAAAAAATTAAAATTATCATTTAAAAAAAAAAATCTACCATAAATTTTCGGTATTTTTACCAACCAAGAACCAAGTAAATATTTAATTATTTATTTATAGTATACTGTCATTTATCATAAAGTCCTTGAATTTATATTCCTTGTTCTACATATTATTTATGTAAATTACTTTTAAGGATACCGTAATATAAAAATTTCATTTACAAATCATTAATCTTAATATTGAATATTCAATATATAAAACAAAATAGAAACAATTTGTTATTTTAGTAAATATATATAATATTTATGGAATTATGAAAATTTTATTTTAAATGAATATTAATCTATTTTAATAAAAGAAAAGACAGACACAAAAATATAAATTATTAAGTTACTATTTAATTTTTTGAAGATAATGTAAAATGAACATTTAATTATTTTATACTTAATTAACAAATTTCTTGTTTTGGCTCAACAGCCTTGGTACTAGGCTGGTATCAGTTTTTACATTTTTCCGAATTTTACTATAATATACTTACTTAAAATTAAAAACTTAGTATTTTTGTTTAGTGAAGAAGGTAATGGTCGGGAATTGAATCGATAACCTCATGCAACGCAGCATAATACACCAGAATTTCGTCGCACTAACAAATATACAAGTTAATATTAGTACTAGATACTAACTAATATTTATATGTACCTATATTATTTTCCAAATTTTCAGTGACGCTTACATTTTTCAAATAATCGATTTACTCAAAACTTTACTTTTTATGGTTTATTATCTTTGTAAACCGAAAAAGTATATTATTTACTTTCGATATACTAACATTTTCTTATATTTACATTATACTTATAGACTAAATTTCTACTTTTTTCAGAAGTTAAAATACAAAAATTTATATTTAGAAAAAAAATTTAGGTTATTTGAAATTTATAAATAAATTCTTTATTGTTATACATAATAAAATTTCCACTTTTCTTTCAATTTGTTTACTTATTTTATTTACCACTTTATATGAAAATCCATAATATAAAAATAATTTTCAATTTAACTTATCTGTATTTGATATCTATAATTGTATTAGATCTTTTGATTTTGTTCAGTTCATGAAATGCACTTAAATTATATGTCTATAACACAAAAAAGGAAAATTCTGTGAAAAAAAAAACATACTCTATTATTTTCCACCATTGTATATAATCAAAATAATAATAATACCTATATAGAATAATAATAATCATTTATATATAATTTCCAAACAAAATAACAACCAGGACGAAAATAATATTAAAAGTTTTAATAATTAGAAATAAATACACAATCAAAAAAACCCAAAAACTTCAGTTAAACAGGAAAATTTCCGTTGTACTTTTAGATGATTTTTCTATTTCTATATTTTCCTTTAATAATTATTTTTGATATAGAATTTTTTAATGTAACCCTTAAGGATATGTTAATAAATCGAAATTCTAATTCTAATTTATTTTTCTGTATTTCATCCGTTTTTGTAAATTAGGTAAAAATTTTCACCAGTGTTTTTTTCTGGAATCAAGAAGAAAAGGATTAAAGGATTCGGATTTATATTTTGCGTATAGTTTTATAATTAGAAAATATATTTACTAATATGGAAAACATATTTCTTTCTACAAATTAAATTGTATATTTGGTTCTATGAAAAAGATTTTATTTATGGTTTGTTACTAGACAATTTCCAGACATATTTATAAATTATTCAAGAATATTAATTTCCTGTCTATTAATCTTTCTCTACCTTAGCACACATTTCTACAATTTATTATGTTAACATTAATATTTATTTTAACAGTGTAAAAAAATATCTCAGGTGTTATGTAAATATTTTGTAATAAAAATAATATTATTAAATTGATATTTGTATTATTATTATTTTTATTCACCTTTTGTATATATAATTAAAAGAATTTATTGTATTTTCCCCCAAAAAAAATGTATTTTCTATATTTACGAAATAGAATCATAATCATTGACGTCATTGTGCCCTTAATCGAAGTTAGTTTTTTTTTTTTTGGTAATAAAGATAATATAATTAAATTGTTTGCTTAAAAAAAATAATTATTTTTATTATACGGTATACATAACATAAAAATTATATGCGGGAATCATCGATATTTTAGTTACCGAATTACATACATAATTTTGAAATTGTATATACTAAAATACTAAAATAAATGATATCAGTTGTCGATTAAAATACCGAATGATATATTGTAAAATGTTAATGTCTTTGATTATAATGAAAGAAAAAGTTGCATTATGTAATTCTTTATGCAAAGCAGGAAAAGGATACCAGTAATTAAATTATATCAAGACCATTTGTGACTGACAAAAACTAGGAAGACTTTCTGAAATACTAAAATTATTCAGAGTATTGTTCTGTTCTTCTGTATCGAAATATAATTGTTGGAAATGTAGGACCTCATTCAACTTTACCATATGCATAGAGTCTTAAAAATAATAATTAAAATTTTTTTTAGTTATTTCGTATTAAAAAATCCATTAATTAAAGGATATTCTATTAATTGGAGGATATTTATTGACCAATCTATTTCATATATTTATTATTTTTCCATTATTCGCAAATATTAAACTACCCAATAATTAAATAATCTCTAGTTATAAAAAATCATCTATTTTACATATTTTTTAAGGACATTTGTGAAATTTTAATAAAAAAATATAACCAATAAATTTATTTTTTTTATTATCCTTCATACCGGAATATTATTTTTAATATAATTGTAAATGACACTGACAAGAGTTGTAAAAACAAAACAGAAATTCTGTGTGAGTCTCCCTGTAAATATTTTTGTTTATGACATCGGTTTTTTGATTTTCGTTATTTTTATTAATTTTTTTTACACAAGGATAAAAATAATTGATGTATATATTATTCCAGGATGTGTCTAACAAAATACATAATTGAAATATATTACATTTATTTTTATATGGATAATTTTTTATTATACAAATATTAACGATGCGGTTATTACATAAAAATGAATTTCATTTTATGATATAATTGTTTAATTGGATGTGTGATATGGAAAATTTTTCTATATTTTATTTGAAATGTTTAGCAAATTAATGATAAATGAAAAATTGAAATTATAAACATTAAAAAATTTAAAATAATAATTAAAATAACTATTAAAAAAAAAATATATGTAATTAAAAAATAATATGTAATTTTGAAATCATTTTAAATTTAATGAAGTCAATAAAATACAAAATATTTATTTGGTATATATTTTCTATAAAATTGAAAATACATATATCAAATAATATTTAATAGAAAAAAAAAGAAAAACAAATTAAATTTTCCGCCTTGTCAAACATTCATCGAAAATTATATCTTTACTACTTTTATGCTATCAATTTTCAATTTCATTATTTATGTTTAATCTTTCAATCAAAATCATAATCAAAATTACATTAAAGAATAGAATGAAAAAAATATTACAAACCGAGAGAAAATGTGTGATACCTAATATGTGGAAGGAAAATTCGTTTTTCAATAAAAATTTAATAATTTTCAGGTGAAATTTTCAAAGATATTTTTATTGTTTCCTGAATAATTTCTTTCACAAGCACACATGACGATCAGATATTTAAGTTATTTAGGGTTGTTAGATTTTCAATCAAAATTTATTTAATTTCTCAGTAAAAGTATTCATATTTTAGTAAATAAATAAAATAGTTGAGAATAATCAAAATGGCGGTAAAATGTTAACAAAATGGCGGTAAAATGTAATTTATAATAAATTTTTACACGGCACTTAGTTAATATACACCAAAATAACGAAGGCAATAATATTATTTAGACATATTAGCTGACTGTTAGAAAATTGGTTTACAAAAATCTTCCTGTCTTAAAATTATATAAGAAAAACGAAACAGACAAATTTTATATAATTTTCCACAAAATATACTTTAATATTTATGACACCCTTCTATGTCATTATTAACCCACCCACCCCATACATATAAATCTAATATACAACATAATATATGTATGTATATGAAAAGCTTTTAAGATGTTGATGAGATTATCATCAATTTTTTCAACCCTAAAGGGAAATTTAATTTTTATTTTTTTTATTCAAATTTTCCAATTCTTCTTTTCCCTTTTTTTTTTGTTATTTCAAAAATTTTACTTTATTGTTCGACGAAGAATAAAAAAACCATAACAGAAAAAAAAAAGTTTTATAATTGAATGATAATAATTCAGTTAGAATGTGAAATTATTAAATTATGTGGCAACATATACAATATTAAACATAATATATCCGAAAATAAAGAATATATGTATACAATGAAAAATCATAATCCTGAAAAAGGATACAAAGAAAAGAAGAATATATAAATTTATAAATAAAAGAATGGGAGACACGAAAGTGAATAAATTTTTTACAGAATTTATTTCAATGTGTGATATTTATAAATAAATATTTTAAATGGAAATCCCATAAAATTAACAAACATTATTTTTCATTAAAATATAATTATTATTTACAAAACTCATAATAATGGAAAGCTTTTATGAACAATTATTATTATATATTTACGACAACAATAAGAATTGTTTCTAAAAATAATTTTGTTTAAGTTAAAATTAAAAAAATATATAAAATTAATTTTCTTTAATTATATTAAATAAATATTTTCTTAACAATAATTTATTTTCGTAATTTAAAATATACTAAGATTTGTAATTTTCAAGCTCCATTTTATGGTAAGATATAAGAAATGTACTAAATAAATATCTTTAATCGATATATGAATAAAAAGTATTTTGAGAAAAAGGATCCGAATATATGTATAATATATATAAAATTTTCAGAATAAATTCGTTGGTTGTTTTGGAAGGAGAAAAATGTAAGTCTCTCACGTACTTAAGACCATGAAATTATTTAGCACCACGTACTTAGGCCATGAATGTCCATTGTACACACATAGCGATGACACACATTCGTTCTAAAAAGTATTCATCCGTCTTATTTCTTGAATAAAAACAATAATCTTAGTCGGTTGTTATAATTTACTTCTGCTTTAAACAAATCAATAATCGTAGTAGCCAGCAATCTAAACATTTTCAGAACAAATAAATATCCTAAATCAACGACAAAGTTTAAAAAAAGGACGATTAAAATAATGCAATGATTTTAATATATAAATTCAACAATTTTTTTGCAATTTAATTAACTAAATTTTTACATAATTTCTTTTTTTGTAAAATAAATACTCAATTCTTAAAAATAAATACTCAATTCGAATAAAATTTCTAACAAAATCTTCCTCATCCGCAATAATATTTTGTCTGTCTGTAAATTATTATATCTTTCAATGAAAATTTGTTGATGTATATATTATAATCCTTGTTTTATGTTCAATTTTCTTATTTCATTTTTTACTTCTATTTGATTGCAATTTTTATTGTTATTTTTATTATTATTAATATTATTTTTTTTTTGGGTGGATGGAGGAGTTGTTTATTTGCACATAATATTTTGTTGGTATTAAAAATACAAAATATTTCGTATATCAAAAATAAAATATATATTTTGTAGAGGCTTAAGGCGATTAAAATTTTATATTATAACCATTTATTATTTAAATTTCATATGTCAATGTCAATTTCATCTTAATATCAATTTTACTGTGTTTTTCTGGTAAACATGAATTTTCCGTTTTATTTTACTTATTTTTTATTCCCAATTTACCTTGTAAGAATGGAGAAAAAATGATCTTATTTTTATTTATTTATAAATTCATGGTATGTTTTGCCATTTATATACATATTTTTTTTTATAATGTCGTTATGTTTGAAAATGTAAAATATAATGGAGATGTAAATTGTTCTATCATCCATTTAAATTGTATATACATAAAAAAAAAACTGTTGATAACATAAAAAAAAAAATATTACATATATTTAAAATAAAATTGTATAAAATTTATATTTATATTTGATTTTTTTTCTTGGTTTGTGGAAATATATAAAATATAAGTAATTCATATATGAATATTTTTTAGTAAACATTTAATTAAAAATAAATCATTATAATTAATTCGTCCTTTTTGAATATTTTTCAAAGAAAAATATGTTTTCCAATTAAAATTATTTTGATAAATTTTATTTCAAAATTATTGGTCCTTAATAGTAACAAAAGGTAACAAAAGGTATCGATAAAAATTCGATACATTTAGTTACATCGTTGATTTTAGATTTCAATAATTAATAGAAAATATCGATGGTAATTTTAATTGATATAAGATCAAGATTTAAAAACGATTTTTTAGATATTCCATAATTAAAACTAATTGTAATACATTGTAACAGAATGTTGAGTGTTGGGTGTACATCTAAAAGGTTGAGTCAAGCGGAATCAGAAGAATTACAATAAATAAAACCTCTAATAACTTTATTTTCTAATAAAAGGTCTGTCTTTAATTTGAAATATTAAAAATTTATCAATAATTAAATATTTATTAATTATTTATATTAACAAATTCTTATTTCCTTACCTTTTTCGATTTATATTTTTCTTTGATAAATTGATATTTAATAAATAATTATATAATTAATATTTATAAGTTTCAACACCAATATTGATTATAGTCTATTTTTTACAAATATTTATTACTAAAAAATTCTTCTTTAATATAATATAATTTATTATTTTAAATTGAAATTCCCATGATTAAATTCAGTTTCAATTATAAAATCACTTTTGGGATCAGTTGTTTTAAAAGAAAAACTTTGGTTTTAATTTATGTAAAATGATTAATATCCTAAATAACCAAAATTATCATATTTTATTGGTAAATTTCAGTAAAAAGTTTAGTAGAATATATACAACATTTTTTTGTTATGATAAAGTTATTTTGTTTACTATACGTAAAAGTTAATCATCTCTGAATTAATTAATAATAAATATTTTCTCGGACCCAGAACTAACCTAATTATCATGTTCAAAAAAAGATTTATCTTTTTTTTTTTGAAATTATTATATATTTTTTTTCCTATATATTCATTAAGGAATAAAAAAAGGATATTACATAAAAAAAAGGATGGTAAAAAAATGATTTTGTTTATTTTAATTAATAAGGTTTATTTGACTGGAAAACATGCCTATATGGTTTAAGGACATTTATGTATATTTCTTAATTAGGAAAAATTGTATACTTCGTTGGCAAAATTTCTATCCAAAATTTAAAATTTAATTTGAAACTGATGGTTTTGAAATTTCTGGAGAATTCATTTAAGCTAAAAAAATAATTAAGTTCGTTTTTGACTTTGAATTTATATAAAAAAAATCGTATTTAAATCTAATTTCAAATTACAAAATAAAATGAAAAAAATAGATTACAAACAAATTTAATCTCTTTTAAGAAATGAAAATTTGAAAATAATATTATTTGAATATAATGGTGTGGTGAGTCCATATAATTTTATCTGTTAAATTTCATACCTCCACACCAACACAACAACAAATTTTTTCTTAATTTTCACAATCAGAACAAGGAAAAAGTTCCCTCAAAATAAAAATCATTGAGATAAATAAAATGTAAAATGTAAAATCGTAATACACGCTAAATTTCCTAAAGATAAATTTTTCGTCCTGGAATTATTATTATTACTTTGTTTATGTACAATACTCCTTGAACATGTAGTCAAAATAAGAGAGAGAAAAAAAATTGTTTTTCAATAAAGTTAAATACAAACTTTTATTTTTAGTAAATATTTAGACCAAATACATTAACAAGGATCACAAAGAGTGTAAAATGTAATACAAAGAAACAAAATTAGATTTACAATAAAACATTTTTTAGTCAAATTTAAGTTTCTTAAATTTAAAGGATATTTTTTTTGTATTATTTTTATATAAAATAAATTGCTCCCCACTTGATAATACAAATAAAATGTCCTTGTTACATAAAGTATATAAAAAAGAGAGAAAAATAAATGTTTTACAAGATAAAATAGCAGAAAATCAAAAAAGGAAGAAAAAAAAATATTAAGATAAAAAAAAAGTGTTTCTCACTTTTGTGAGTTGTCAAAAATGTTTGTCCTTCTTTCAGAATCTAGACTTATAAAAAAAATTATTTTAGTAACAAATTAATATTAGAAATAGAATTAAATTCACTTGGAAATAAAAAATGTCTATAATAAGACAATTATTTTTTAGGTTATAATCAAATTTTTAGTATTATACCAAAGCCGTTTCTGCTGTGCAGACCTTAAGCACAGCATTTCTTTTTTTCATCCTTTGGACCATACTCTTAGTTGAGAAGTATGGCTTTTTCCGGCCACATCTCGTACCGATCTGCAAATTTTTTTTTATTAAGGACCGCCTTATTTTTTCTTCTAAATTTCTGTCCACGGGGTGGTTTGGACGACCACTTCCTGGTTTATCTTTGATGTTTGGGTTCCCAAGCAACGAAATATGAAGTTCCATCTAATTTGCCTAACTTTTTTATAGGAAAATTGGAATTTTTAGAAAAAAATTCTAAAAATTTTTTGGAGCTCTAATTCGTTTTTATTCATGTTTACATGAGCAATAATTGCTCAAAAATAATTTATTAGGCAATTAAATGTACATACTACAGAGAAAAGTTCCAGGCCTGGTAGATGACGTTTCTCATAAAAAAAGGGCAAAAAAACTGCATTTTTCAATTTTGAGAACTTTTCGGTACACACCATATATACGGCTTTGATTATACCATCATATCCTTTGACTTAAAAATAATAGAATTTAAAATGAATGATGTAATTCTACTAACATTTTATTGGTGTTCTCAAAAATTCGTCAAAAAATTACCTTAATTATTACAAATATTTCCTAGTTTATACCTTTATATCAATTTAATATTACTTTGCATATCTATTAGGCGCATTGTTAAATCAAAATTAATAATTGAAATAATTGCTATTAAAGGACATAATTTAATCTTTTGAATCTAAAATAATCAAGTTATCTAAAAAATTTAAATTGATTAATTTTCTTTAAATATTCTTTCAAGCATAATTTAAATTTACATAAATATATAATTTTAATGACAATTTTAATGTCAAATAACTCTTATAAAATACAATTTATTTATTCAGCAAATGTAAAATCACAAATAATCTTTATTTTTTTATTATACATTTTAAGTAAAGCGAAAGGATCTATTTGACTGCAATATTTATAATTAATTAAAAGTTTTTATTGGATTCAAATTTTTTCAAAAAAGAAAATTTAATTACTTTTAATGAGCAAATACTAAACTCTAATTATATATTTAAATATATCATTTTAGATTTACACTCTTTTTGATAAATCAACTTTGAATATAATTTCGTTTTATTAGATATATAAAAAATACGATAAACAAACCCCGGGTTTGTCAAAAGCACATTTCCTCCAAATCGCCTCATGTAGAACTATGAGCTATTCTAAAACAATGGGAATTCCTATTTTTAGTAGTATTTTCAATGTACTATATACATAGGAAAGATAACAAATGATATAGTAAATATAGGTAAAAAATGTGTCACTGTTCGATTTTATTATTTTTTTTTCCTTCCTAGGTTATTATCCTAGCAAAATATATATAAACTTATCATTAAAGTTTTCTGTAATTTTGCTTTTGATTGAATATAATGTGATATGAAATAATAACCAATATACTATTTATATAGCTCCTAAAAATATGCAAAATATTCGTTTTTTGCAAAATTTTATATGATTATGCATTTTGATTAATTATAAGTGTGAGGCAAATGATTATAATTTATTAATTAATGCACTTTAAAGAAATATGATTCTCAAAAGTTTTCTCATTATTTGTTTTTAAAAATATTGCGCGGTTATAATTATACAAGTAAATTAAAAATGTAATTTTTTGAATTTCGAAGGGCCACAACGGAAAGGGGTGGGGAGATACGGATACAATTTCTTCAGAGACTCTAGTTATTTTTTAGATATCTCTTTGGTAAATAAATTTCAGCCTTCCATAATAAGCAGTTTGGGAAATACAGGGTGTTAAAAAAACTAAAAAAAGTTGTATGAAGATAACGGTATTTTTATACATCAAAGAATTAAATTTTAAAAAATTTGTTAATTTCACAATTAAGATAAAAGATTTTCCTATCTTATTGCTTTTACAGACCTCAAAAATTTTTATTGGTTTAAAAGTTATTAGATGTTCAATATGGGCAATTTTCGAACTTGGAGGGGGAATAACTCAGAGGGGAAAAGAGATAGAAGAAAATTTTGTTCTACTGGACTTATTATTTTATTACTGTCTATCTATGGTCAATTTTAATACTCTATCTTAATAGATGTAGAAGTTTGTGTAAACGGACGGACGGACAGACGGACAGACGGACAGACAGAGTGAAACTAATATACACATTTCTTCCAATTTGGTTGGAAATGTGCTAAAAATGATAAACTAATTTATCTTGAATTTTGATATTTTTAATTTAAATGAAAAAAAAACATATAAAATGAAAAAGCATTTTTTATGTTATTAAAAGTGATTTAAGCCAATTTAATTTGGTCTCTAAAATAAAATTAATTCTAATGAAATGAATGACGCGAGACAAGAATTTTTAAATAAATTGGATTTTGTTGAAACAGATTAAAAATTTAATGCTTTTTTTACAGTTAATAGAATTTCACGAATAATATTATGTAATTTCACAAAAAAAAATAATTATTATAAATTTTTTTAGTACAATTCTCAAATCATCTTAAAAAATTATAGTGTGAAATTTCTTATGGTTATTTCGATAGTAATAATTTTGATAGTTTGGATTTATCATTCAAATTATAAATAAATTTTTATTATATTATATAAATAAATATTACAAACACTTAAATTCATAAAACATTTTACCATAAATTGTCATATTTTCTATAATTTTCATTTCTTAATGTCATTTTTATGTTAAGTTTAATATTTTGATGATAAAATGATATAAACATATATGCCAGCCAGCACGACATTTCATATCATGTATACTAAAAATTAAAATACGGATATTTAATAGATTCATATAATTCGACCCCGCATTGTAAGCTATACCCAAACTCATATAATAATGTGGAAAAATTCTTATAAGGACAACGATGTCAAAAACATATGCATAAATAATTTAACATGAAATAACAGAAAGAGATATCCTTAAAAAAAGGGATATGAATTTTTTATATGTTTAACGAGTTTTTTAATGAGACATTATACATAAAAGGATGTGTTTTTGTTTTGTTAATCTAAACCCAGCATTAAAGTATAGTTGCAGTATAGCAGGACATTATCATTATAGCGTGGTAGACCTGAAATAACAAAAAAAAATTGTCAAAATTAATAGGAGTATTTATTTATTAAAAAATTTTTATGTATAAATAAAATGAAAACATAAAAAATAATATTAAGAAATTTGTTTCTTATATTGTTCATTATGAATTAAAAATTTATGCAAATATTGATAATTTATTAAAGGACCAATATAATATTTTGTACATACGCATCCATTCAAAATTGTTGAAATTGTAGTGTTATTATTATAAAGGACATTGAATTTATAACCCCAAAATAAAACAAAATAATAATTTAGAAAATTTTAATGCTAGTTTGTTATGTTTACGAACGATGTTAAAAGGACTTTTATTGTTCATTCATTTTCTGTGGTACATAAAGTAATAATGAAGTGATATATGATCTGATAAATTAGGAAGGATATTCAATGAATACGTATAAAATTTTTGCAATAAGCTTTTATAGTTCGTTTATAAATTTTATATGCCATTATTTGGTAGTTGAAATTTCAATTTAGTATTCGTAAATTGTTTATAACTCTCTGGCATTAATGAGATTTGCTTTGCATTTAAATATTTTGCCATAAAAAATATAAAAGAAAAAAAAATATAATATTTTTCAGAATATTTATTATAGGCAACATTTAAATTTAATTCAAAAGTCAATTAAATAAAAATTGATGAAATTGCAATATATTTTAGATAAGTGACATTATAATATATTTTATCATAGAACTTTGCACAAAAATTAAATTTTTTTAAAAAAATCTAATTATGGTTTATTCTTATACTTACCATAAACCCAAGAATACTAAATTGACTATTAATTCAAAAATTGTTTCATACATTTTTAATTAAACTATATTTTACCAAATCTATTATAATTATAGGATAAAACCACACATAATTTTTGGTAAACAAATAAATTTAAATAATTTTTTTTCCTTTACTAAACAAATCCAACAGCAAAAATATTTCCTATTCAATTTTTATAACACAAAAAAAAGAAGCTTTTCAAAGTTAATATATAATAAATTATGCATATACCACTTACATATTAAATCCTTTAATATAACAATTTACGTGACCTGTTTAAGGCTCTTTCTAAATAACATATTTTCATATTACAATCCATAAAATTAATTTCATTTTTTTTCCTTTTTTTTTTGTTGTTATACTACGAGTATAATGAATATTAAAATTAAGTTATTGTGTGTGTGTGTATTTTTTTTTTTTGCGTTTTAAGCTTTAGGAGGGACAAATTGGTCACAAAGGATTTTATGGTCTTCTCTAAAATGAACCAGGAACTCAAATACACACAAAAAGAATACAAATGGAAATTGTTATAGTTTATTTTTATTGTTTATGGGTTTTTTGTTTGTATGTAGATCCTGTAGATCCTGGAGAATTAAAATTATAAAAAAAATATGAGGATTATAAAATATACATAACATAATAATTTATTATTTAGGTAAAATCTGTAGAGAATTTAGTCTATAAAATAGAAGGATAATAATTTTTTGTAAATTTTCATTTTTAGGAATGTTTTTTTTTCAGCATAATTCTATTTGGTAAATGAAAACCAAAAACCATGAATTTTTAAAACATTTATGTATTATTATTATTTTTATTAAATTTTGAAATAATTATTGCGGAAAATATTTTGTTAGTATGTAATTAAATTTGAAAAAAAAAAATTCAACTAAAATTGCCAATTTTTCTACTATTTTTTTTTATAATTAAAATGTAATTTCACCAAAAATTTCACAAAGAAAACTTCAAATATTTATTTTTAATATTTATTGGTGCCAAAGGACATTTTTAAAGTTCAAATAGATATATTGTAGCGTCCAGTCTAAATCGTTTAAAAATTATATATTTATTATCTAAAATTTTGCAGAAAAATATTTAGTAAAATATTATTATTTATTTAATATTAATTTAATGTTTAATTATGCTTTAAATCGATTTCTTATTTATCATAAAATAAAATTTCTCATTTTTTTTTAAAGTTGTAACAAATATTTTGCATCATTTGACTTTACTTAATAATATATAAATGAGATCCCATTAAATGTCCTGTGGATATTTTTTTCTTTTCAAGGAGAAAATGTTTATTGATGTTGAAAATATATTTTTAAGAAAACTACATCATTATAAAAAAAAATGATCTGGTAAATCAATAAAAAAAAAAACAAATTTAGTAAAAAAAAATATTTGTTGTCTCTCTGCGACAATTTTTCTAGGTTTACAAACCTTTTTTATTTTGTATTCTTTCGAACAAATCATAAATAAGGAAAATAAATGAAAACCATCTTAAAAATATAATTTAAAGTATAGGAAAATTTGTGTCGTTTTACACTTCACCGGTTTTCATGATGGACTGTTGTACTAAAATGTTCTTTGAAAAACTCTGTATTATATTTAAATTTATCAAAATGAAATATTTTATTATCATTACTCATACTCACAGATTTTTTAATAAATTAGATAAATTTTATAGAATTTTTAAAGTAAAAAATTTGAAAATATTTTGTAAATTATGACCAGAGATGATGACAAATTATTCATTTAATTTTATAAAATCGTCGTGTGAGAAGCGAATTGTCGTAAGCGTTAGATACGTCAATTTGAGAGTATTGATACAGGAAGATAGAAAATTTAAGTATCTATCGCCTTGTGTTTAGACGGATTCGATCCGAGAATATCCTGGCTACTATTTAATTGAAATTCTAAATTGTTGTAAGTTGTATTTACCTAAATTAATTATTTGCGAAATGTTGTATACATTTTATACGGTATTTTGGTGGTGTAGCGTAGATCATCATATAAATTGCAAAATGTTGTATATTTACTTTAAGGACAAATTTTTACTATAAAATTCCAATTATTTTATATTCAAGTTGTTGTATCTTTGTCATACGACAATAATATAAAAATATATTACAATACAAATAAGTTGTTCTAATTATTGTATGTTAACTATACTACATTTTGTGGTTTATAATTCTGAAACAAATAGTGATAATTCATATGATTTAAAATTGTGGTAAGTTGCATTTACAACATTGCGAGATTTTTCCATAGATCTAAATAAAAAATTAAATTATAGTAAAGTTTGTGGTGCATCACTAAATTAAACTATAACAATCCTCTAATTCTATTTGAGACCAAAGTAATTACTGTTTTACATAGATAAGGAACCCATCTTTGTAATAGAGTGTTAATTTATTGGAGTCATAATATTATTTATTGAGATAAATGCATTTAAAGGCCTCAGAAAAAAATTCAAAAACTTAATATTCATTTATCTCGGAACTTCATTTTTGCAGTTACGACAATTCGCTTCTCACACGACGAAATATTGTATAGAAATTAATCAGTAGTTATAGATAAGCAAGGTCAGTTTTGTGGTTATATACGATTACTTATCTTCTGACTGTTTTGGTACGCTCGACTACATTCCTTATACCATATTATTTTTGCAGACAATCAAATAAACTATGTACTGTGACTCTGCCTCACAGTAGTACCAGGATGGTTTTTAAAACAGAAATTTTCTGTTCCAATTTCAAATATTTCTTTCACTATACCATAACTGACCTTGAATTACATACTTCAAATTAGTCTTTACTTTACTTTGTAATATTATTGTATCCTTTTTCTATTTCATTCCTTTTTCCTTTTTTTCATTAAATTTTCGCACGCGCTTAACAATTTAAATATAATCCATTTAAAATAAGAATTTTAAGAAAAAAGTTTGCCATGATGATTTTTTTTTTATTAAGATATCGAAGACGACACCAATTTAAATACAAAAAAAAAATGTTAAAAGTTTCTGAAAGTTTTGTTTCTTTAATACCTTTCTATAATTTTTAATGTAATAAAATTTATAGTTGGCTGCTTTTAAGATGAAAGGATGAGAAAATATTCTTTTAAACAGTTTGTTTTATATTTTTGTATTAAAATATAAAATTTGTTATTTTATGCTTTTGACATTTGATACAGATACAATTTTTTTTTTTGATTATTGGCTTGAAAGATGAAGGACAACAGTAAATTTATAATATAAACTTTTTCTATTTAGCTATTCATATCCAAAAAAGGAAAAATTCTTAGTTGGATATGATGAATTTTGATTAATATAGTTTAGCTTATATTCTGAAATTAAATTTGAGCTATTTTTGGTATATACGAAAATTTCTTCAACAATTATAGATCCAATTTATTTAAAAATCCTAAAAACTTCATTGAAAATTGTAGGCAAACTAAAAATATAAGTTTTATTCCATCTTTATATCATCAAATTTAAAATTTTTGTTATAAAAACTTTCATCAGCTTAATTTTTTAACAATATTTTTCACTATTAACTCATACAAGAAAATTAATTTTTCTTTAATATTTCTTACTCACATCATAATTTCACATAAAATCTTAACAATTTAATATTAATATTTTGTATACTTTATTTATTTCTTTCATAGGTTTATCAAGACGTCCAATGGGTGTACCACATCGAAAAAGTAGTTTACCAAAACATTCAGATGTTAAAAAACGTTTTTTGGAAATATGTAATACAACATTATCAGATGATGTTAAAGCAGCATTACGTTTACCATCATTTGATTCATATGATTGGGAAGATGCAGATGTTATTCATTTAATGCAAACAATGTTTATTGAATTGGGTTTAATTGATAAATTTAATATACCAATTGGTGTATTACGTGAATGGTTATATGAAGTATATAAACATTATAATGAGGTGCCATTTCATAATTTTCGTCATTGTTTTTGTGTTGCTCAAATGGTAAGTGTTTACAATTAAAATGTCAAATAATAAAATTATCTTTTTTTTTTTAGTAAATGATAAAGAGAAATTTTGAATTTAGACTGTAAATTTTTTATTGGAAAAATCGTAAATTTTACGTCCAAAATAATCATAATAAACAAATAACAGATTAGCAACTCAAAATTTACTAAATTTCTTAAAAATATGAACTAAGGATATAAAATATTATTAGGAAAATCAATTAAAAAATTAAATAAAGTATAAGCCAAATGGTTTTACTGAAATTTGGTAAATTTAATTGGCAAATAATAATTCTATTATTATGATTTTTTTTATTTCAAAATTAACAGAACAATTTTTAAGTGCCCAGGGATTGATATATAATCCATCAAAAAAAAAAATCATTAAAAATTATAAATTAGTTAAATATTCTTTTCTTCAAATAAATTTGAAATGGCATCAGGGAAAATATTTTCTATATTTAAATCTCCTAATACTACTAACAATTGACTAGATTAATTTTAATCGCTGCAGAAAATACTCGATACCAAACAATAAGGAAAATATATTGACCTTTCTTTTTTCTATAATTTTTTTTGTATTTTTCTTTTAAATAAAATTATTTATGATTTTTAAAATATTTGTATAAAAAAAACAATCCTACACATTCGCTATTTTCAAAAAATATCTACAATAGAAAAACAAACAAAACGTAATTTTCAGGATCTCTTTTAATATCGTAAATTGAAGTATGCAATATGGAATTAAATTTCTATTAAAAAAAAAAAACCATCTACCAAAAATATTTTATTGAAAATTGATTTTTTTGTATTATTTATTTTTGAATTCGTTGTCACGGTTTTATTTATTTATGGTGTTTTCATTTTGGGATCAACAACAGCAACAAAAGAAATTTCAAAAAATATTAATTTATTTATAGTATTAAATACGAGCCCAAGATCACCTAAGGGATTAAGTTAAATGCTATTGAACTTTTGGGTGGAAAATGTCTGTAGATATATTTACTTTTTTCGAGATTTGAATAGATGAAAATTAAATTCCGTTACTCCATTGGGTATTCTTGACTGCAAAATTATCTCTAATATAAATTGTACGAGAATGTATGAAAAAGGACTTACGGAGAAAATAAATACAAACTATTTGGTACTCTTTTACACCAAATTTCTGTAAAAAAATTTAGTAGGACAAAATCAAATTTTTGTAAGACAAACTCGGTAGTACGAAATTAAATTTAAAAAAAAATTACAGACAATCAAAAGTATGACCGTTTTCGTAAACGCAGTATGATCGCAGTACTGCAATGTTTTTATTCGTTTTTGTGGTAGTTTAATCAACGAGACAGCAACCTGTCGACAGAAAGAGCATTGGTTAAGCTAAATTTGTCGACTTTTCACTGTCTCGATAGTCAAAATACCAAAAGGAATTAATACATTGCAGTACTGCGATCATACTGCGTTAACGAAAAAAGCCTCTATGCAAAAATGTGCTAAATTACATGTCAGATAGAGTAGCTGCGATTATTCAATTATATAGTAGTTTTGCTATTACCAAGAATTTCCTTTGCCAAATTTCAATAAAATGATTACCAATTCCCACGTTTTTGGTCTCGTTGTATTTTGTATTATTTTTCCGGAAATTGATTTGATTTTCTTTTCCCCAATATTTGTGTAAACAACTTCTGTGTTTTTTTTGTTGTGGAAAAATAACTTTTCATTAAATCCAATTAAAAACGATGAGGGTAAAAAAAAATTCTTTTATATAGAAGACATTATAATTATTTTAATAATAAAACTTTTTCTATGATAGCTTTTTAACTTAAAAAGTCTATTAAAAGTACAAAAATCATGACACAATATAAATATTCTATAATAGAAAAAAGTTTCTATAAATTCATTTGAATTACTTGTTTATTATGGTTCAGAATGTTTAAAAAAAAGAATAGTTTTATGGTCGGAAATTTAAGAGTGGTTAAGAAATAAATGTCCTTTTTCTGATTTAATTATTTTTGCTAAAATTACTTTTAATTTTTTTTTTTGCAAACATTTCTGAATTACCACAGATGGTTTTTAATTTTAAGAAAATAAATGGTTTTTTTGTTTTGGTTTTATACAAAAAATAAATCACTTCATTAAATTGAAAATGATAAAAAAATTGTTTTTCGCAAAAAAATATTTATGTGTAAATTAATTTTTCATTTATGTTTTTTTTTTATATGGAAATGCAGATTTTATAAAGTAAACTTTTGAATAATTTTTTATAAAAATAGAGAATTAAATTATTCTAAATTTAGACATTAAAACCCAGAAATAAAAACCACATAGAATTTATATTTTCATTTTGTTGAATATCCTTTTTTTTTGTATATGATACGCAAAACGCACACAAAAATATGAAAAACCGCACAAAAATAAATATATTTATTACCTGTTAAGAATATTTTTTGTAATTATAAAATATTTTTACTTGAAATTTTTATTTTAAAATTTATTTTACTTTATGAATTTTTTTATGATGATGACACAAAGTTTTTATTATATTTTTGTAATATTAAAAAATGTTAAAAAAAAATTTCATTAAAATTAATTAAATATTTGTGGACAGGATAATAAAACAATATTTCCAACTTATATGATATAATTATAATTTTTTATTTTGTTGTTGAAATTAGTTTTTTTTTTTTTTGGCAAAGAAACTAATTTAAAATTTATTAAAATTATAAAGTATACTTGTATATAATTATTTTCAATTTGATTAATTACAAAAGTTGATTTAATGATTTTGAATTGAGCAAGACAAATGTATAATATCTTTGTTATGGGTTGTCCTTCACCAGCAGTAAAGAATTTAGTTTTATTATCAATTCTAAAAAATAAAAAATTTCACATTCATTTAAATAATACAAAATTTATTTAAGTTATTTTATACTACAAAAATATTTTCATTTTACCAAAGTCCTTTAATGTTATTCTCCCCAGACTAGAAATATATATTAAAAATTTAAGTGCAAAATTGCATTTTATAAATAAAAATACAAGAAAACATGGAACTTTCTATTATTATTATTATTTCAAATGCCATTTTAACCAAAAAATCATGAATGAATAAAAATGCCATTTATAATTTGCCAGATTATTTTATATATAACAAGAATTTTTCTATATAAAACAACATGAATTTAGTACCCATTTTATTCTACAGTCTACTAAAAAGTGTTTGATTATTCTAGAGAAAATTCCTGACATAATAAACAGGAAAATATTTTATTCAATGATATTACGAGTATATAACGAAATATCAATATTTTTTTTTGTGTAATTTCTGAAAGACAATTCCCTAAGCTTATGGTTTTTGGAAATACTTTGAAGTAATGTAAAATAAATAAATATTTGAAATTTTTATAAATAAGAAATTCACTTAAAATAACATATAGAATTGATAAGACAATTTAGTGTGCTTTTATATTTCAAATGAGTCTTTTTATAAATCAAATTGGCGACTTTTTGTAACTCAAATTCGGCATGATTTGAGACGAATTTGCCTTGCAAGTTGGAAAAATACGAATTCAATTCTTAAAAAGAGTAATTTGAAACGTAAAAGGATAAATTCTAATTTGGATTGTCAATATTTTAAAGTTTTCAATAAATTTTATAGTCATGCACATCGATCTAATTTTAAATTTAATTATGTTTCAATAAATTAAATTAAACTTTTTATTAAGATATTAATTATTTTTATATATCATCTCTGTCTTAAAGGCGACATCCTACCTAACCGCAAAAATTTTCTTTAAAAGTGAAATGCAATTAAATTATTATTTTCCTATAAATTTTGCAATAATTTAATTAAATGAACCAATTACATTAAGCAATAATCGTTAACATTATTGAAGAAAATTATATTCTGATACTAAAATTTATAATAGACAAATATTAAAACACGAATATATATTATTTACTAAATTTATGAAGCATTTTAAATTCATTGCAAAATTTATGAAAATAAGAAATAATTATATAATAAATTATGAACTAAAAACATTAAGCTAAAATAAGTAATTATAAGTAATTTAATATAATAATAATATGTATTTCTTTTATTTGACCTTAAAAATTGCCGGTAAAAATTTAGTACGATATTAAAATTATACTTGAAATTAATTATGAAATAAAATATAGATGGTAAAAACTTAAATTTCATTTCATAATAAATTAAATTAAATAATCCAATTTTTTTCATTTTTTTTTTTTCAGATGTACGCTATTAGTCGTCAAACAAATTTATGTCAACGACTTGGTGAATTGGAAGTTTTAATTTTATTAGTATCTTGTATATGTCATGATCTCGATCACCCTGGCTATAATAATATTTACCAAATAAATGCACGGACTGAATTAGCGCTCAGGTAATTTTAAAAATTTCATTAATTTTTTAAATAATTCTTGTTTTTTGGGTTTTTTTTCTATAATTTTCAAAGTATAATTTTTTTCCTTATTAATTTATATCCTTTTTTCCACTGATTCAATAATAATCTAATTGTAAAATTTTTTATTATAATGGGAAATACTTCTTAATATCCTTCTATATATTTATTTATTCTCTAAAAATTTACCTCATCCTTCAAAATGATTTTTTTCTAAAAAAACAAATAACGCGAGTTCTTTTAGCGGAAAATTCGTATTTTTCTATAAATAATTTATTTATAAATATATTAAAAATAACAAAAATATTAAAAAAAAAAATAAAATGATGGTAAATTTTTACATTCTTAAATTTTCCAAATTAATTTTTCATATCCTTAAGCATGTTTATGTTTTTTTTGGAAATAATTTAATGTTACGCAAAATAATTTTTTAAATTCACTAATTTTCTAATCAGCTAAATTTTATTTTTCTACATTTTTTTTTTATATTCGTGATATTCGTCCTTGTTCACCACCAACACCAAATAACGTATAACAAACAAAATACATATATGTAGATATAATGATATATCCCCATTGGAAAATCATCATTGTTCAATAGCATTTCGTTTATTAGAACATCCTGATTGCAATATTTTTAAGAATTTCAACAGGGAAACTTTTAAGTAAGTATATTATATCATTTTATTTATTGTTTTTTTTAGATAAATTTAAAAATGTTTTTCTATAATTAAAATTCTACGAAATGAAAAAATATATTTAAGTATTTTTACAAAAAAAAAAAATCCCATAAAAAAAACAAAATTGTTATTAAATTAATTGCACGAAGAAAAGAAAAGTTATATATAATTTATATATATCGAAAAAAAATGTTTTCTTCATTTTAATGATGGATGGTATTAACAAGTTTTCAAAAAATTAAGAAAATAATTTTATTACCTTGTCTTTCTTTGATGAGATTTTTATTGGTTTATAACCAGGGAAAAAAATATACTTTTGCTTACAACGAAATTATTAAATCAGCTTTTAAAAAAATAATTGATATAATGAGCATACAAAGTAATTATAAAATAATTAAAATCCAGTTATAAGTAAAGCATAATTACGTAGTTAATGTTTCATAAGATTTTAAGGTAAAAAAATAAAAATTTGTTTTTTAAAAAGAAAAAAATTGCTATTAAAAAGATAATTAATTAAAGAAATTTGTATGAATAATTATGTATAATAAGCAATTATTTTTTAATTAATAAATTTCGTTGTTGTCATTTAAAAAAAAGTAATAAGAAAACTTTTATTCGTTACGATATTCAATATATATACACCTAAAAGTATGATATTATAAGAATTTACCTAAAAGTATGCAATTATTTTTATATATTTTTTGTATTAATCCATTTATTTTTGTACTTCGAAATATATATTTTAAGATTATCCATTTTTCTTTTCTTTTTTTTTTTTAAACCAAAATAATCTCTAAAAATAATTAATCAGATAAAAATGAATTGTCCTTTGGGAATATTAAAAAATTTCCATTTTTAGATTTATATATAGAGTAGCATATAAATATATTTTTATATATATGAATGGCGAAAGGTCAAATTAATCCTAAATTTCAGATTTTTATCATATATATTTTATTTTATTTCATTTTCTTGAAGGGATAAAGTGATAAGAAAAAGACCTTATATATATATATATATTTTCCCTTAAGGATATTTTTGTCTTTTTCTTTTTGTCCTTATACCTTTTTTTAATATAAAAAATTTCGTGAAAATTTTATTAGTCAATTTTTTTTACTTTACCCATAATATTATAATATATATTAGTCTACTGTTTTAACTCAAAATAATATCATTTGTTTCATGCAATACACGTAAATGTTGTTTATATGAATTTAGAAGATTTCGTAAATTTACGAGAGACATTTTCTTAGACTTAAAATGTCGTAAAATTCTGTTTTAACAAATATAAGATTTATTTTTAAATATTTTTAATTGGGAAATTTGATTTAAAAACAATAATAATAATCAATTTTAGGCTGATTTATACTAAAATTATATAAAAAAATGGCATACTTTTAAGTACTTTTACACCTAAAAATGTGCTTTCCTAGAAAAGCATATATTTAGGTGTAATGAATTATCGTAATGTAATGAATAAATTTTCTTAGTGTTAACAAATGACATTGAAATTCATTGAAAATAATTCAAAATTAATTGCTTATTTTTATGTACATAATTTAATTACTTATAGAAATTCATCTATAATTAATTATGTTTTTGATTGTAATATTTATATGAAATGAAAAGGACTTTAAATAAGTTTATATTAGAAATCGATATTTTTACTTACAACAATTCGCTTTTGAGATAACAAAATATCAAATTCCATGGATATATATCATATATAATAATGGTATATACATAAATTTATTAGCCGTGTTTTCTTCAAATTTATTTATTATACCTTTTTTAGTTATATGCTTAATAAAAGGATAATAATTACTATATCATAGATAATATGGAAACTATGGGAACTATGGAAACGATCGAAAAAATTTAAATATATCGGAAACTGTGGCCTTTTCATAGTGTAAATCTTATATTAGAATAAGGCAATACCGAAAAATATTAATTAAACCACAAAACTGGTAAAATTGCAATTTCAATCGAATATATAATTAAGAAGAGAAACTGTTACAAATTAATTTCATTTTTACAATAATGTAATTTAATTATTTTTCCATTATTGCTTTATCTAGTCTTTTTCCATCCAATTCAATGATATCAAATTGATAGCTACATTATTATGATCGAATAATATAACATGAATATTCAAAAAATTAATATGTAAATTTAATTTTCACTTATTTGCTTTTACGATAAAATTAACATGATACGATTTTGTCATATGAATATATTGTTTGAAACATGATTTTACTCTTCCATATAAATGGATTATATATTTTACGATGGTGACACATAACGTACGAAAATTAAATTGGAAATGTTGTAAAAATAGTATACAAAATAAACGATATTTTTGAAGTAATTTTGAAACATTATTGTTGTGGATAATTATAATTTAAAATGACAGAACCATTTATCTTTAAGGACAAACTTTTTTGAACAATTATTTTTAGATTTAAAATATTATTCCTTTTACTTATATGTATTACATTAAACCTAATTTAACTAATAATATAATTAAATCATTAAATGTGTTGTATAAAATCTATTTAACCAACAACAAAATGTAAATATTTACACAATTATCCTTTTATAATTATAATATATTTACAAAATCAACTATTTATCACATAAGATCCTTTTTTTTTAGTTTCCGCCTTTATATACATAATATTTTATATATACTTTTTTCTTATTTTTTTTTTATGTCAAAAGTCCTTAAACTTTAATTTGAGACCCAACAAAAAAAATTATCATAATCCTTCTCTATTTCTGTTTCGTTTTGTTTGGGTTATCATGTATACCCCAAAATTATGGAAATAGTTTTACCACAACAAAATAAATATGATAAAGGTGTCTTTTTTTATACAAAAAAAAATAGAATTATTCATCATTTTTATGATACGAGTCCCGAAATATTGAATTGAAATATTATAAAATATCAGAAAGGAAAAGTGAAAAAGAAATTCATGAAAATTTTCCAATTTTTTGTAATTATTATTTATAATATTTGCACAGAACTTATGAAATTTAAGTATTTAAAGACTTTATTCATTTCATAAGGGTGCAAAATTATAGTTTATGAAAAATTATTACCAAAAAAAAATTAACCTTTTAAATATTTTATATAAATAACCAAAAAGTTAGTCGTGCATAAAAATTAAATTTCAACAGGTAACCAAATAAAAATTTACTTTTGCGATTTTTTATATATACATTGTCCATTTTTAGTCCTTGAAAAACCACACACAAAAATCAGACGTGTGTTTACGCATCAAAAAGGAAAACTATATCCCATTCTTACTTAGTAATTGGAAAAAAATTTTTGACCCAAAAAGTTTCTTTTTTGTTCCCTTTTTTAAATATCCTATGGGTAAATCGTCCTTAACAGTCAATTGGGAATTTTTTTTTCTGTAAAATCTTTTTGTATATCATAATGATGTTTATGATTATGCTAATCATTATTATTCTGGTAAATGGATTCAATTTCAAAAACTCCAACACTATACACACAATAATTTATCCTTTTCTTCGAGAAAATTTAATAATTTAAAAATAAAGTTTCAAATTTTTTGCGAACAATTCAAAGTCACTTTTCCATTGGAAAAACCCAATGGAAATTTCTCTATTAAAAGCTACAAAAAAAGGAATAGGCTATAGAAACATAAATAAATTCTATTAAACTTTTTTGTCTTGTTATTATTTATCTAGTAAATTATGCAGGATCAACTGGGATAAATAATATTATACTAAGGATAAATAAATTCATGAGAATTTCAAATTTTATGTTAATGATACCATAAACACATAATAATTTTTTATGTATATTGTTTTTGAGGAGAAATTCAAACTAAAAATAAAATTATTGACTATTTATATGGTTTTATATATTCATAGTTTCTAATGTAATTTCATCATAATCTCTGACATAATTACCATCACAATTATGATAAAAATTGCATTATTATAAAAACGAGATTAATTAATGAAAATATATTTAATTTATTATGATTAACATGAATTTTACTTTTAGTATATCATATTATTACTAAATTAAAATATTTTTTACCTTGATATATTATATCCAATATCCTTGTACAAGGACATTTTAAAAATTACATATAAAAATTTTAATATATTTTTTTTGCATACGTTTTTCATCCCCCAGGGTAAATATCATTAAATTTTATACACAAAATTGTGGTGTTTTTTTTTGCCATATATTGTAAATTATCTAAAAAGGATTCAAAGGATTCATATTATAAAAGAGAGAAAAATTAATTTTACCATTAACTTAGTTTATTCATAAACTATGTAATTTTAATGGGAAAAAATGTTTCCACACAGGACACACACACAAAAAACTAATAAGGATTTACTATTTAAATTTTTTTTAAAAAATTCCTAGAATAAATAATTAAATCCTTTTATGTTTTTATAATTTATTAGAATTATTTGAAAGTATTAAAAAATTTAATTTCTGGAATAAAAATATTTAAACCCTTCAAAATTGATGAATTTTTATTTTGATAATTGAAAAATGTTGGGAAAATTTTCGATTTTCATTAACAAAATTAAAAAAATTTTATAACAAAAATTTCCTTTTGAATAATTAACCACAAAATTTCTATCTAGTCATTGGTAAAGTCAGTTATAGATCAATTAATCTTAATCGAACTGAAAATCTATATTTTGGTTGAATATGAAAAGGAAATTTTAGAAAGAAAAACCAATTTCAAATTCATTTTCATTTTATAAATTTTAACAAAAAAAAAACTATAAAAAGAAGACAAATAATATTTTTATGGTGATGACTAAAAATCATTACTAGAGAAAAAATTTCTATTTTGCTGCAAAAATCATTTTCGCCATCAGCTATTCAACAAGAATTTGTAAAAAAAAAAGTGCATTATTACAGGAAAATTGTTTAACATGGAAAAAAAATATAGAATATTTTTTTTAGTTATTTCCGGTGTTCGTACGTGTGAATCAAGTTCTTTATTCCAAGGATATAAAATGAAAAAAATAGTGTAAAACATGTCTTATGGATTCATAATATTTAAATTATGATTTGCTTCAATTTGCTTGAATATCTGCGGAAAATTGTGGAAAAACTATTTTTCTTTTGCATATTTTTTTTTGCATAGTGGCTTAATGTGTTAATTTTGCATATCGGTTGAATTTAAAGATTTTTGCAATTATTATTGCTTTAAGTTGAAAATAAAAATGCTATTTTTGTGATAGTGAGTCAATTGCTGTCAGCGGTTTTACTCGACCAATAACGCTTTCTCAATTTGTTATGCATCACATAGTAAATTTTATTGCTGCATGCATCGGAACTTAGTCTCCTACACCCTAAAGCTTAAGGATCTCTGATTTTTACCACTAAATAATTAGAATGTAGGACTGAGATCCTATTTTTAGCACAATTAAGTAACATTTCCTGCAATAGATATCAGATTAGAGACAGATATACAAACTTCTTATTTTTACAGAAAATTATTACATTGTTTAGTTCCAATTAATTTTCTAACATTAATAAGTGCCATTTTGTTCCTGGAGTTTTCTATAAATTATTTTAAAAATTATTATTAGTATAATATTTTGTGGTATATATTTGACTCGTAAGTTTAGAATTTTCCATGCTTAGCGTAAATATTTTATCTACTAAATTGCCTAATGTCGTTTAATTAGGACATTTTCATTTATATTGTTTCATAATTAAGGATTTTCTTGCTCATATAGTATTTATTAAGGATTTTCAGTTAATATAATTTCATAATTAAGGATTTTCGGATAATATAATCTCATAATCAGGGATATTTTTTCCTAATCTTATATCGTATATTACTAATTTCCGCAACATAAACACTAACTTATCTGACGTATACCAAAATATTATATAAATAAAATCAATTTTTCATGAAAGAAAATATTTCAAGGACTCATGCCTCACATTACTAACATATAATCCTTAATCTTGAAACATGTTAAATATATACAAAAAACACGCTATTTGTATAATTAGTAAAATGAAATGTAATAATTTCTTTTTCGAAAAAAAAAAAAGTTTATTAGGTACTCGAAAAAAATGTTTTGAAAATAAAATACTGGAAAAACTTTTATTTTTATAATAATAATTTCTAACTAAAAACTTTATCAAAATACTTTTATTGCTATATACATTAAAACAAGGAAATTTCTCAAGGAAAAATAAAATAACTTTTCACTTTACTCTTGTCAGAAATGGAAAAATTCAATTTTTTTTTTTTCGAAAATTTTCATTTTTCAACTAATTTCAAGAAAAGAAAAGTGATTTATAAATCATTTACATTCTTTAAAATATTTCTGTATACATATGTATATATTTTTCTGTTAGTATCTCATCATAATTAGTGTTGAAACATAATTTCCATCATTATTTTTTTGTATATATACTAAACAATGTTAAGATATCAAAAAAAATGAAATCACGGTGAAAAAGTTTTTAATTAAATTCGAAAACGAAAAGAAAACAAAAAAAAAATATTATGAAAAATTATGAAAAATTATTTATAATAAAAGGTAAACATATTTTTAAGTGTTTTGGTTTTATATTTCATATTTTATGTTTACCACCATTTGTTGATTTTAAAGTTGTTTGTTATTCTTTTGGATATATACATAAAAATTATATTATAAGGAAAAACAGAACAGTAAAGAAAAAAAAAGTAAATTGATTTTAAGAGAAAAAGAAAATTTTATTAAAAAGTACAAATATTTATAAAGATAAATTTATAATTTGAACAAAAATATTAGAAAAATGAAATTTTTTTTTTTGTTATTAATTCAATAAATTTTCATGCTCGGTTCTGGTTATATTGTTATCGATGGTTTGCAATCTAATTTTTTTTCTGCTTTTTAATCGTGTCCGGGTTATAATATCGACTGAGAAAAGTCGACTGAGAAAATTTTCACTGAAAAAATGTTGCCTAAGAAAATGTTGAGTATTTTCTCAATCAACATTTTCTTAGGCAACATTTCAGTATTTTCTCAATCAACATTTTCTTAGACAACATTTTTTCAGTGAAATAGTTAATTGAGGTGTTGAATTTTTATTCAACACTCTAATAAAATAAACATGTTTTTTATATGCAATCTAGTTTTCCAGTATGAATAATACTGGAATTTATATTCCAAATATATTTTTGTCAAATACATATATATTGAATTATATATTAAATTATGATTAACATGTTTAGAAACATAAATTTAGCTGAATAAAGTTGTTATTTTAAATTTTTTTTGTAGACATTTTCTCAGTCGGCATTTTTTTTACAGTCGATATTTTCACCCATTCGACATTTTCGAAATCGACATTTACAACTTTATCGTTTTTAATAATTTCAATAATTTTGTTATATAAGGGAATTTTTCAAGGAAAATATATGAAAAAAGTGAGAATTTAAAATTAATATTTCAACATTTATAACTTATCATTATTTCAATTAAAATAATGAATATCCTTTTTTGTGAAGTGAATAGATGTAAAAAATCATAACGAATTTTTTAAATTTCTGGAATTTTTAGATTTCTTGAAAATTTAATATATATTGAAACTTAAACTTATAACCAAGCGTTGGTTATAAGTGTAAGTAAAAATTTAATATGTTAAATCTTCAAATATATTATTTTTATATACCAAAAAATTGCCAATATCTATATTAAGTTTTAAAATTGAGGTAATTACGTAAATCATTGAATCATTGAATTTTGTTAACTTAAAATTATAAATATTTCATCTGTAAAATTTGAAGATTTCATTTTAGATTATATATTCTTTTTTCATTTTTCGAAAATTTTTAGCATTGTTTATTAATTCAAAAGTATTTCCTTCATTTTATAAAATTTGAACATAATCTTCATATAAATATTATATTACTATCATCTCAAAAATGATATAAAAAAATTGCAAAAAAAATTTAAGACAGATATCAACATTTATAAAGGATTTTATTGAAAATTGAAGAATAAACAAATATTTGCTTTCCTTATTCCTTTTTGTCTTTTCCAAAATATAATTTAAAATTTTGAATAAAAAAAAAATTACAAGAAATTTCTTTAAAAATCTTTACCATATATTTTTATAAATCAAATATTTTATTATATTAATTAATTTAAATAATCATAATATTATGTTTATTTATGTACAATAAAAGGATAAACAATTATTTGTATAACAAAAAATTTCTTATATTAAAAAAATATATTTTATTATATTTTTTTATTATTTTTTTGGTAAATATAATTTCTGCATCAGATTTAATATCCTTTTCGTTTCCAAAAAATTCCTTTAAAAGAATTTAATCATAAAATATTTTTATATTTTATTATTTTGTAATTTCATTTATTCTCTGTAAATGAAATATATAAAAAAAAATTCATTCTTGGTATGAACAGGATCCTTACAAAATATTTAATTTAATTTAAAATAAAATGTCTTCATATATTTGTAATTTATATATTTATATGAAATATTTGTAAAACCTAAAGAAACAAAATTTATTTTAATAAATTTATATACACTTTTAGAAAAAAAAATATCCTTCTTCCTGTAATGGTAGAAATTTGTTGGTGAAAATAAATATAAAATTTCTGGACATTTTTTTAATGAAAAATTGTTTAAAAAAAATCAGTTTCTCTACAATTATAAAGGAAATTGACAGATAAATACAAACATTTATAGGAACAGGAAATTATATATTTCAAAAATTTCCATCCATTTTTATATTGAAAATATTTTTTTAAAATATAGTAAAAAGTAAATTTTAGCACTATATGAAATATATGTTTACGAAAGTTATTGAAATTTGATGTTGTAATTATTTCGATCCATAAAATGAAAAACTGACAATTCGATTAAACATACTACTAAAATATTTAAATGAAAATAAATTGTAAATTAAATTAAAATTCTTTAAAAAAATTAAATAAAATATATTTGAACGACATTCTGTTGTAATAATTAAATTATTTTCAGATCAAATTGATCGTTCTACAATTCAAATTGATCCTTTTACATTATAAATAATGATTTTTGAAGAAGGAAGAAATTGATTTTGGAATAGAGTTAATTTGATTTAGAATTTGGCATATTTCGATTTGAATAAAAAAATTGAATTAAAAAGTCCAGTTTCACCTGAAGATCCTTACATACATATTCATATTCATTTTACCTTCTATTCTCACCATTTTTTGTTTGCATATCATTTTAAAGCTTAAATTGTTTTTACTAAAATTTGAGTAATTCGAATTCCCCACTGGAAGCTCAACGTTTATTAATAAAATATTCTACAAACAAAATGCAGTAAAATTAAATTTTTTTAATATTTCATTTTTTTTTCACGTTAATTTTTGAAAGTTTTCATTTAACTAAAAAAAAATTGTTGTGGTTTAATAAACTTTTTAATATATAATTTTAAACCGATTTTTTTAATATACATAATTAAGTAGTGCTATATGCACCGCAGAGGATAATAATTTTCTTCTTTTTTTTTTGGTATATTAATAATTTAATGTTAAACATCGTGCATAAATTTTTATTAGTATGTACTTTTTTAAATCCTGCAGAGATTTACTATAAGAAAATTTCAATTTATTTTATATGGAAATTTACTATACAAATAATTACAATAAAATTTAATATTTTTGCAGTACTATTAAATTTTATTAGAAACTAGAGAATTTATTTATTACTTTTAATTATGATAAAAACAGTTAAATTTACTGTATTTTAATATAATTAAATTGAAAACTACATTTTTTATCCTTAAATTATTCAAAACTTAGAAAAATGCTAAGAAAATATTCTGTCTGAACATTTCTTAACTTGAATTTATTTAGTTTAAGGATAATTTCTTGGAATTATATCCTTTTTAACTTAATTTATCAAAGTTATTAAAGTTTTATTTGTACAGTAACATTTCAAACTTTCATCAAAAAAATTTTTCTCTTGTTTTTGTAACTAAACCATCCAGGGATGTTGTCACATTTTTACATTCTCTGTACTGTAACTCTGTGTTTTCTGTACTCTGTACCTGTACTGTTGTAATTCAGGACGAAAACTTTACAAATTACCATGAAAATTGAACAAAACATGATAATATAATTAAACGATAAAACCAACTAACAATTTTTTAACTATATAAAAACTAATATTAACATCATAGTACATAGTAGAAAATCTATAAACGAATTGAAAATTCCATTTGTTGCTAACCACTTTTAATTTCCTGAACTTGATCATAAAAAATTTAACTATGTGAAAATAAGGAAATTGTTGAGGAAATTTTAATTATCATAGTGCACTGCGTTCTTCTACCATATATACATTTTCTTATTCGTTTAATATTTTATTAAAGTCAACAAATCAAGTTAAAAGATTTAATATTACCACATTATAGAAAAATATTAGAAATTTGCAAAATTGTATAGTTTTCTAATAAAAATATTTTTATTAAATAAATTCTCACACTTATAAATAATATCATGATTTTTTTTTTCTCTATCACAAAAAAAATATAATAATAATTATAGTGTCATACGTGAAGGAATTATACGATGTATCCTTGCAACAGATATGGCACGTCATAATGAAATACTCACACAATTCAAAGAAATATCACCGGTATTTGATTATTCAAATCGGGCACATATTAATTTGGTAAATATATCAAAATAAAGAAAATTTCATATACAAAAATTTAATTAAAGGACGAAAATATTTATTAAATTAAAATATTCTTTTTTTTTTCTTTGTTATTATCTTTCACGCAGTTATGTATGGTACTAATAAAGGTAGCTGACATATCAAATGAAGCACGTCCAATGGATGTTGCTGAACCATGGTTAGATCGTTTATTACAGGAATTTTTTGCTCAAAGTGCTGCTGAAAAATCAGAAGGTTTACCAGTAACACCATTTATGGATCCAGATAAAGTTAGTAAACCAGGTAGTCAAGTTAGATTTATTGGTTTAGTATTATTACCATTATTTGAAGCACTTGGTGAATTATTACCAGAATTAATTGATATGATTATAATACCAGTACGTGTTGCATTAGATTATTATAAGTAAGTTTTATTTTAAATTAATTTTTATAATTTAAATTTATTT
This sequence comes from Empis stercorea, assembly GCA_949752835.1. NCBI lineage: Eukaryota > Metazoa > Arthropoda > Insecta > Diptera > Empididae > Empis > Empis stercorea. The sequence goes on from OX457087.1 coordinate 8,865,104, forward strand.
AAATAATTTCAATTTTATTATAAATAGACGCCTAAATGATGCTCAAAATCGATCTCGTAAATCATTAGCTGAATTAAGTACAGAAAATAGTTCAGATAATGGTACTAGTTCACCACAAATGCCACGTTCACAATCTGGTATTAGTGTTAAATCAAAACGTAGTATACCATCACAAAAATCAAATTCAAGATGTTCAGTTGATGAACCAACATGTGTTGCAGCTGAATTACATGATTTACCAGAAGGTAGTGAAAGTGGTGATTCAGAAACAGCAACTGAAGTTGATGTAAGTTTAAATTAAAATAATATTTGAAATTTATTAAATTTATTTAAAATTATATATATAAAATCAGATCAATTATCTTTCATATTTATCGTTACAATCAAACTAAATTGGATAATTTTCCATTATATATTAAATCATATTTTATTGGAATTTATATTGATAAAATTATTTATACAAATTTTTCTATATATACTTTATATAGTACTCGTATACTTACACGTAGCTCTAGCTATAAAAATGTATTTTTTATTGACTTTATCGTTAATATTTTTTGATCATTATTCTAACAAGGATTGATTTTGATTGATGTGTTATACTAGAAAATATAATTTATAATCTATCACATTGACTATGTCTATATTTAACGGCTTTTGAAGCTGAATATATAATAATAATAATAGAGAATAATTTGTTAACATTTTTTTTTTTTAATAATATGCGGAATTGGGAATTATATACGACTTGTGTTTAATGTAGTCAATTATGTAGAAATTAGTTGGTAAATGTAATTTTTAAATGATAATTAAAATTTGTAAATATACTGCCATTGTCGCTATATGCATATTCAATATGCTTATAAATGATTAATTTATGAAAAATTATACCGTGTAATTTTTCATAAATTAATCGATGTAGCACACATATAGTCTACATGTAGGCAAAAGTATAGTCTAAGTTTCCCATAAATTAATAATATTTAACTACAATTTGTCAAATAATAATAATTTTCTCATAAATTGAAAATTACATGTAAATTACAAAAATGTTTGTCAAATAACCTAATAATCCGTAATTTTTATAACGCGGAATTGATTGATTATTCAGGTACTCCAATTACACTTATAACCAAAAAAAAAAATATTCTGTTTAATAGGAAATTATTTTCTGACAAATATTACATTATTAATTTTATTACTAACAAAAATGTAATTTATTCCCCAATGTGACTTATCTACTAACCATCCACATTTTAGTCGAACGAAACGTGAATGGATACAAAATGATTGATGAATAAAGGAAAATCTGGTTAAACAAAAATATCAGAAGGCAAAAAAAAAAACAAAAACGACTATAAACAAATCAAAATGTCCACAAAACAAGGAACAGCTGATGATTATATCAAAAATTTGGTTAATATACAAAATATTTTGTAGTATATAATGATTTTTATATATATATCGAAATATTTTCATTTTTATTAAATCAAATTTGATTTGATGGAGAAAATTTATTTTTTTCGGGAAATTTTTATTTTGGCGTTTTTCTTTTCAAATATTGCTTTTGAAGGACTCTTCTTTATTCAAAATTATATTAACTATAAATATAAAGGATAAAGTGGGTATAAAGTTATTTGTTGTTTTTTTTGTTTATGATAGAAAATGGAATAAATGAATTTTACCCAAAAAAAAATATATAAAATAAAATAGATATAATAAATGAATGGAATATTTTTTTTGTGGCTATTTTTAAAAATTTTATATAAAAAAAAAAAAACAAATAATTTTCACAAAAATATTTTTGGTTCTGTAAAAAGGATTTTCTTTATTTAATTGACGATCAAAATTGATTTCTTATAAAAGAATTTTTTGGTTTTTTTGTGTTGTTGAAAAAGACAAAAAGTCAAATGAAAGTTATTTTGGTTTGATGGAAAAATAAGAACAGAACTAATTAGATTTTGAAAAGGATAAGTTAATTATTATGTTTTTTTTTTTTGAAAAAGAAAAAAATTATGGTAAACTTTAAATGTTTATGTGGTTTTTCTGTGGGTTTATAAAAAGGATATATTAAAAAAAAAATCATTTAAATTTAAATAAATTGAGAGAAATTTTAAATAAATATTGTAGCTAGATTTTTTTTCCCCAAATTAATTAGTTTATATTCAAAGGAAATACTTGAAAATAAATTATGTTTTAAAAGCAACTATTTAATAAGAAATATGGAACATTTTAAACTAATTGAGTTAAATACGTCAAATCAGAAGAAAATATAATTATCAACTTGTAAATATCAGATATTTTTAGTATTTTTAATTAAAATTAAATTAAATATTCGATTATTATGTTATCCTTCGTAATCGTTATTCAGATATCATTCTGAATCTATCAGACACATTTTAAGTCATTATAAGAAAAGGGAGAAGAAAAAGAATCTTCAATTCTCTGCAGACAGGAAACATCAAATATTTACTTTGGAGCGTTTTGTAATATAGCATTTGATAGATTCTGTACTACACTGAAAATACAAATTCCCAATTTCATATGAAGTGCAACTTTACTAACACAACTATAGCTCAAAAATTCAACCTTTTCTATAATTTTATCATATCATTTTTTTTTTGTTATAATTTTCTACATTACAAAACATTATCCTTAATCTCTCACTTATATGCTTCCAGGTTTGTACAACCAGAAATACATTATATATCCTTGAATTAAATTCATGAAAATTATATATTTTCTTATTATATTAAAGGCTAAAAATATTGCAATATGCACACTAACATTGAATTACTGAAGAAAAACCCTTAAATATATATAATTTTAAATTCTAAGAAAAAATGGATTTTATGCTTTGCTCTTTTTATTTCTAACTCCTTGAAAATATTTCAAGGATAATTTCATTGTCTATATATAGCTATATACAATATTTATATAACCATGAAATGAAAGATGAAGAATAAAAGTACAAAATAAAATAAAATAATATAGTAAAATCCTGGATAAATCTGAAACTCTAAGCTGATTTGTTTCAAGAGTAAAAATTTTATGCTTTTTTTATATATATATTTTATTTGAAGTGCATTTTGTTTCTTTCCTACTACGTAACGTACATAGAGAGAATATTTTTACAATGTATACAATACGGGGAAGTTAAAAATGAAATATCATTTTGAAGGTTTTTTCTTCTCTTTTTACCTATGATGATGAAATTTTCTATAGGAAAAACCTGATTATATTTATTTAATGAATATAATAGAAACGTTATGTAATAACGATTTTCTTTTAAAAGGATTTCAAAACAAACTTGAAATTGGAAATTCAAAGCTCTCGTATTAATTAAATTTAGAAATTTACGTTATAAACTTGATATTACTTAAATATTTGCCTTTTGTTAACAGTATCGTTTTTTGAACAAAAAAGATTAAAGTAATTTTGTTAATTTTAAAGCAAGACTGTCAAAGGATTAATACATATACATTTTATGTTATTAAATTCGGTGAGGGACTTTCATGGAAATGCATTCAAAGTTAATTAATTGTGTATTGTAATTTACCTCTGCCAGAGAATTAGTTAATCTAGTAGGGAATGATAATAAAATTTTGTGAATGTAACGATAAATATGATAAAAAAAACGATTTCACAATAAATTATTTAGAAAATTCGTCAAAAATATATTTCATCATCACCAATAATTACAATTTAATTTTACTTTATTTTTTTTTTTTAAAAAAATTTCCAGGTTGCCGAAAAAGCATCAAAATTTAAAGTTGATACAGAAAGTAATAATCGTTCAAAATCATCACATTCAACATCACGTAAATCTAGCCGTGAAAAACGACCATCTATGATTAGTGAAATGTGCAGTTCGGGCGGACGAATGCGTAATTCATATGGTAATATACATGGTTATCATACAACAAATCGTGGTCATTTTGGTTCAAATCGTGCTGTTAGCTTAGATCAATATAGTACTAATAATAGACGGTTATCAGATGGTTTACAACAAGTTATATCTGATAGTAATGTATTTTATAATCGTCATAATCGTAGTTTAGATAATGATGGACAATCAAATTTAAATAGTACTGGTACAACAATAACAACACCAAGTGATAAACAACCAAAAAATATGATGATGAATATTGTAATGGGTGAAGATGTTGTTAATATGAATATGATGAGTGGTAGTGGTGGTGGTAATAATCCATGTTATGATAATATGATGTTACGTCAAATATCAACACAATCAACAGGTGCTAATTTACATCATCATCTGCAACAACAAAAACAACAACAGCAACATGATAATTTACAAAAACAATTATCAAAAAATATTGGTCAAAATGATAATATTAATAATTGTACCAATCAACAGCAAAAATCATCATGGAAAGCACGTTTTAAACAAATTACAGATATATTTTCATTTTCATTTGATAAAAATAATAAACGTTTTAGTAGTACACGTAGTAGTCCATGTTCAATACGTAATAATAATTCAACAATACAAATGATGACTAGTTCTGGTGGTGATATTACAAATCGTACAACTGGTAGTGGACAAATATGTTGTACAATATCAAATAATTTATCATTAGTATGTCATAAACAACAACATCAACAACAAAAACAACAAAATTATCATGAAGGTGGTATGATTAACGCTGGACGTAATCGGGCCTATAGTTTAGATGTACCATGTAATCGTCATTATCATCGTTATAGTAGCAGTAGTGATGGTAATAATAGTCGTAAATCATCACGTAATGAAGATAATAGTAATAAAAATGATTTATTAAATAATGAAGACAATAATAGTAATAATACTAGTTGTGGTGATGTACCACCAATACGTATAAGTGGTGGTGATTGTATGGACTTAACAATAACATCTGGTATTGGTTTGACATCATCAATTTTACCAACATCTGGTCAAATAACTACACAACAACCCCTCCCTAAAGTATTGACTCCAAACTATGGGGAGGGTTGTGTATTATCAATGTTGGAGCATAGTGATAACAATGGTAGTAATGGTGGTGGTGGTGGTGGTGGTAATAAAAGTGATTTAATACCACCAAGTGGTTCAAGTAATATTGAACCACCTAAAATATGACATCAAAGTTCTGACACAAATACTAGTTCAAATGGTTATATACCACCAAATGATTGTGGTAATAGTATTGGTAATAATGGTACAACATCTATAAATTTTTGGACTGGTTTAAGTGATCGTTTAAGTTCATTTGCATGTAAATGTTGTGTTCAAAATTTACCAGAACCAGAAAATGTTTAAAGGTATGCAACGAAATATACAGAGAGAAAATGAAATAGTAATTGAATTTGTTAAAACAAACAAAAAAACGATATTAAAGAAATGGTTAAGAATATAATATAAAATTAGAAAATGAAGAAAATATTTGAATTATTTTTAGTTAAAGATTAAGGAAGGAAGGTATTAAATTATTACACACTTTATATATAGATGAAAAGGAATTTTAAATTAAAATTAATATTATTATATAGTAAAAGCAAACAAAACAAATTATTATGACTAGAAACTAACTTTCCTATTTATATATATTAATAATTTTTATAACATATTTTTCATATTTTTTGAAAAATCTTTAACTGAACTGAAAACCTTTAACTGACATTTAGTTCATTTTTAAGCATTTTTTTTTTTAATTATTATTAAATTTTTATTTTGTGTGGCATTTTTTTTTTTTAATTATTATTTTACTTATTTTGATATTTTTTATGTTGCAAATTTTTAAATTGTAAATATATATATTATTTTTATATTATGTTTTATTAAATAAATTAAATAAATTATAATAAAAAATATTTTTTTTTTTTTTTTACCTAAAAACTTTTTTGTAATTAAAATTTTTTAAGTAGATTTTAGTTTGATGGAAGTGGATATAATTTACATTTATAATAAGGTATAATTTCTGAAATTTTACCACAATTCATAAATTTCATTCTTCATATATATAAATCGTTTTAATAAATAAGGTAAAACTATTTTGTGCATAATATTTTTGATGAAACGATGGTGGAAAATAATGTTTCTAGATTTCTATATTTTGCCTACTCCAAATTATAATTGAGGTGAAATTTATAATTGTACTTCATAATACAATTATAAATTTCACCTCTACTGCTAATTAATTTTTAGTAAAAATTTCATTTTGTTACCAATTCATAGAAACTATATTAATAATGAAAATATAGTTTTCAAATCTAAATAACCACAAAATCTAGAAACTATTATTTTTAATATTTATCAAAACCAAGCAAAAATGTTATTTTCCCTAGTGTCAATTGCAATTATATTTACAAAACATTTTCAAACAAGAATTTGTTAATTTATCATGTAAATACAAATGTCCAATTTTCAATTTCAGTTTATTCAATTTAGGAAAAATCTAAAATTTTTCATTGTGGTTTTCTATTCTATAAATTATCAATTTTTATTTTGTTAATAATTTCAAAATTACAATTTTCTTTATTTAAATTCTAATAGAAATTAAGTTAAATAAAACTTTATATAATAATTTATTTACCAAATTCATTGTAATTATTACTAAAATACCAAAAGCTACTAATAATATAAAATCATATCGCCAGTTTACCAATCAAATATTAACATAAAAAATATATGTATCATCAAAAATATTGAATATTCAATGGAAACATACATGCCACGGCCACCATGTCAATAAAAATTATAAATAAAAATTTAATTTCAATATTAATTTTTATATTTTAACTGAAAATTGAATAATTTATTTTGGTATAAAATAAAAATAACAAAATTTCGTATTTGAATAAGGACAAAATTTTGTATATATATCCTTTATCTGTATGCTGACAATTGTTGATAAATCCTTTACCGTCAGTGACTGGAAAATAATAATAATTGTATTTATATTTACCCCAGAAATGATTACAATGTTATCTCATGGTAGACAGTCAAATTATTGTGTCATATATGAAGGCAAAATTTACATATTGCTCAATTTATATTTATATATGTATAATACTATTTAATTTTTGCGGTGAAGCATAAAATTTAACCAAAAAAAATATTGTTATTTTCGAAGTTAATTTAATCCTTTTTTGCATTTTGAATTTTAAATTTGTTTTATGATTTTTAGATGGAAAAGTTATTTTTTTTTTGGGTGTATGGTTTATGATCAGTGAAGTGATAAACTCGTACAGTAAATATTTTTGATTTAATTCATAAATTTTTTTAATAATACAATTTTTTGTATAAAATTTATGAAATATGGAAATTCGGAATAATTTTGTTGGTACTAAAAGTATTCAATTCTATAGACGTGCTGAACAGAAAGATAATACAAAGCAGCAGCCGAAGGTGCATACAACTGTCTTTAACTGGCCTCGGTATGTTGGGGACTTGTTTTATACCCCCATCCCAACCCAACCAATTCATTTTATCGATTTAAAGGGAAATTTTTCAGAAAAGTTGTAACTAAGAGCTCTACCTAAACACCGGCGTACGGCGTATGGCGTCTGTCAAAATCGATATTGGTACATACATTTTGTATTGGAGCACCCGAAATACGCGACGTACGTACGCCGAGAGTTGGAATTTCCAATTTTGACGGGCGTATAAAAATTTTTAATTTGATTTTTGAAATTTAACAAAAAGAAACATCGATCAAAAAAATTTTAATGTATATACGCCATACGCCGTACGCCGGTGTTTAGGTAGAGCTCTAAAGAACGAAATTTTTGTTTGTCGCCTCTTTAAAATTAATATTGATACTTAACTAAATAAAATTAGTCCTTTTACAAATTTTCGTCTTTGGCAAAATAAAAAATATTTCCACAGATTCGTTATTTGGCAAAGAAAAAAAATTATCATAAATTTGTCATAATTTCGGTATTTGGAAAAGGATTCGTTATTTGGCAAAGAAAACAAATTTAAATTGTCCAAAGACCAATTTGAATTGTAGAATAAACGATCAATATGACCTACTAAAATTCTATATCAGCATTGAGTCTCACATTACAATCAAATCTCAAAAAAAAAAATCTTAAAAATCTTAAATTATCTTAAATTTTAATCCATAATTTAAAAACTTTATATTGCAGAAAAGTAAATTAAACAACATTAAAATTTTCCTTACCAATTTCTTTAATATCATTTAATTTGTCTTAAGTTCAAATCCAAACGAAATCGATTTTTTATATATTTTAATATAAATACAATTTTTCATTATGTCAATTTTCTGATTAATATACAAAATACTTTTTTCAAGATATCGACTTATCTGCCATCTGTTAAAATTACTTTACTAAATGATGAAAAGGATGAGTCGTAATTTTGTAAATTGATTTGAACAAATAATCAGTAATTAATTATATTAAAAGTAAAAAGATAAATTTTCATCGATTTTCTTTTATTATTATGTGTGATAAACAGAAAAAAAAATTTTTTTCTTCATAAAAACAAATTAAATGTTTATCAAAACAATTTTTACTTCATCAATCAATTAATCTTTTCAATTTAATTGATCAATCGATATATGAAAACAAAAAATATTCAAGAATATATCGTTTCAATAAACAAGGAAAAACACCTTCGAAATTTTTACAAAAAAGAAATCAAATATGTATGTAATTACATAATAAAAAAAAAAGGAGATTTATCAACAAAAAAAGGATATTAATATTAAAAATAACCAATTTTCTTTCAAATTTGTGGTAGTTACAACATATTTCATAAATTGATAATTTTTTAAGTCCTATTACTGTCAATATTATTATTATGTTTATAAGTTGTATAAAAAATATACGAAAATTTTCAAATTTTAGGTCCTTTATGTCCTTCAATTTCTCTTTCAAAAAATATTTTCATTTAGAATATCTACAAAAAAAGGGAAAACCAAATTTAATGTTGTTTTAATTAAAATAAATTGATGTCATATTTTTAAAGATTTTTGACATATATAAAAAATATTTAAATGTAAAATTTTTATATTACATATATCCTTTTTTAAGTTAAAAGGGAAAAATATCTATAAATTTAAATTTTTGAAATATTTTTTATGGGTAAAGTTTTTCTTCATAAAATATTTTTGATAAGATTTTTCGGTATATACTTTTATTCTTGGAGAATTAATTAAGAAATGTTCAAGGATATTTTTATTTGTATAAGAACTATTATAATATTGAAATATTATTTGATGTCTTCTAGGTAAAATAAATATGTTTCAATATTTCATATATAAAAGTTTGAACTTTAAAATTTTTTGAAAGTTTTGGGTAACATTAAGAAATTTTTATAATATTTTTTTTTTTTGGAATTATATATGAAACTTTCCATATTTCATTAGAAAATTTTAAATGTATTATGCAGAATTATTTAAAACTTCGACAAAGTTGAGAATTTTTTTCATTATTTGTATATCCATCATTTCCTAATTTAATTAATTAACTAATTTAATTAATTGCATAAACAAAGGTGAAAAATAATAATAATTTATTAGACTAAAAATTATTCAAAATTATTAATTTTTATAATTTCCTGCATTTGCATTTTGTAATTGAATTTTGTGAAAAGTATTTTTTTAAAATAACAATTTGTTCAAAATTTATCTATACTATAATTTACAGAATTATTTAAAGGACATTAGGTAAATTTGTAATGTAGAAATATGAAAAATTATAATTAAAAATGTAATTTCTGTCTATTTACTTTTTAGAATACATAATTAATAAATAGTATATCAAAATTATTGCAAAATATAAATAATATAACAATAATACAAAAATAATCACTAAAAAAATATTTAATAAAATTAAAAAAAATATTGTAGAGAAAAAAAAACCATTCCACTGCCTATAAAAGAACAGTTTATTAAAATAACAATAAATTTAAATATATATGTAAAATATTTATTATGTATGTATCATAAATATCCAGGTAAATTGTATGTAAATTTAAATTCCAATATTGTGTAGTTCTGATATAAATTTCAATTTAGTCATCCAAAAATTTTCCTTCAGAGAATTTTACTCCTTTATGATAAAAATGTTCTATTTTCTGAAAAGGAAAAAAAAACGTACAAAACTTTTCTAATCACACAAAAAAGTTATTCCAGTCATAATATGAAAAAATATTGAAATCCTTTTTTAAAAAAATCTTCCTGAAATAATAATAATAATTTAAAAATAATAACATTAATCCAGGATGTTTGTTGGTCAACCTAAATCAAAATATGCAACATAAAAAAACGTCTTTCAAATATTAATTTATATAATCATGTTTTTTTTTGTTGTAATTATGTGACAGAAATTTCAAAGAATATCCTTAAAATAGTCAATTTTGTAATTTTGGTAATTTACATTTATCTATTTATTTATTTATAGTCCTTTTCTTGAGAAGGTCCTTAAAAGGAAAGCAATTAAATTGTAGTAAAAACGATAATTAATTATATAGATAAAAATGAGAAGGTCTTCTATGTCATCAAACAAATTATACAAATTTTATTTATTAAATTATATAAATATAAATAGAAACTTTGCAATTCAAGTGAGCATTATCTTCTATCAGAATTACCATATAATCATAGGAAGTCGTAACATTTTATTTAAGTTAACCATAATTATTTTAATTTTCAAATAAGTAACAAAAAATATTAAACTATATATTAAAAAAAATTCTAAAATACCACCTAAAAAAAAACACTATAAAACCTACACAAAAATAATAATTATAAATAAAAAAATTTAATTTTATCCTTCCAACAAATCTTTTTATTTTTCCATTAAAATTTATTTAATCTCCAAATATAATAAATTTTTAATTAAAAACTATATTTAAACTTCAAAATCAAATTGAATTTAAATAAAATTTTGTGCCCAAAAGAAAAATTAATGAAATTATGCAAATTTAAAATTTAATGAAAATTAAAGTGTTGCAAAAACAAATTCTTAAATATATTTTAAAAGAATTTAATTAAATAAAAAGTAGTTCTAAAAAAAGAAGTAAAAATTAAAAAAAATATGTCGTATTTGTCGAAAATCAAATTATTTATGAAATTATATATAAAAAAATAATTATGTACAATAAAAAAAATGATTTTTAAATCAAATATCCAAGCTGGTACTTGGATAATCAAAATATATATAATAATTATATTAAATTTATATTAGATTAGACAATTTCACTTTTAAAATTATTAAACTAAAAAATTATATACAAGAACAAATATTTAACAATATCAATGTAATTTTATCTTTAAAATATATAATATTTAAATCATTAGATGCAATTAGGGCCTATCAATTTGGTAAATCAATTAATATTAATTAAATTATTTAGATATTTGTTGTTTTTAAACAAAAATATTAAGTAAAGAATATTTAGCTAGAAAATTGTCTATAAATTATAATAATATTATGTATAAATTTTAATTTAATATAAAAATAATATCCTACGACGAATGAAAAACGTAAATCATATAACAATATTTTTTTTTGTAGAAATTAAATAAGTCAATGAATTGAATTTAAGAAATTTTTCCTTATGGGGAGGCGCTCATTAAAATAGTAACCTTTAATAATTGAGAGTCAAAACTGTACCCATATATAAAAACCTATACATTCTATTTTAATTTCAGAAACGTTTTTTAGGTAATTATAAAACAAACTTTGATATGTATAAATGGAGAAAATAATCACAGAAGACAGAACAACAAAAACTATAATAATCAATCTCAGTAATTGTTAAAAACTAATAATCAGAATTATCTCACCTCTAATTCTACATATTTTTTTACATAATTTAATAAATCATTGCCACCCTATAGTTATGAAATGATAATATTAACGCAAACAGTTCAATCTTATAACTAATTTTACATTAAATTTAATTTATAATTATATTTATTCAATTAAAATTGGTATAATAGCATTTTCAGGATCAAATTTGTCTTTTTAGAACTCAAATTGATTATTTCTTAATTAAATTGTGTCCTTTTTCAAAAGATTGATATTTATTTTTGAAAAAGCCTATAGTTCCAATCATAAATATACTAATTTGGCGTGGAAATTCTAAAAATTTGATTTAATTTTTAAATAAATTCCAGTATTTTATACTGGAATTTAAAATAGTACCCAAAAGAAAAAAATTCTGAGTATCTAAAAATATTCTATTTTAAGAAAACTTCTTTATAAAGATAATAAAATATCCATTTTCTCCATTTATATAAATTAGATATCCTTTCATAAATATCAAAATATTAAGAAATTTCACCATAACTAAACTAAATAATTAAAATGTTTCAATATTAATTTTAATAAAAATTCATAAAAACAAAAATTTATGGACCAAAAAAAAAGTGAAATTTTAATTTAAAATTTTCCTAAATTTTCCTTTTTTATTTCAAAAACCTTTAAAAAAAAAAGAACTGAAACTGACTAAAAAAAGATTTATATTAATTAGATTTATTCATAAATTTAACATGAAAAAATATTTATATACCTTACCAAAAAAAATGACCATTTTTATGGTTTCTGTAAAAAAAAAACTGATAATCCTTTCTACCTAAAAGAACACTTTCTAAATCTTTCTTAAAAAAAATATATATAAAAATATATATTAATAAATATTTATAACTATAAATATAAATAAATTATTTAAAATATTATATTAAATTTATGTACAAAATAAATTAAATATTTATATAAGAAAATTGAATTTAAAATTATGTAAAAAAAATATTAATTAAAATTTTATTTTTAGTATTTTTTATTAAAATTAATTATAAAATAAACAAAAATTTTGAATAAAATTAAATTTGATTTATATAGTTTCTAGTAAAAATAAGTAAAGTTATGTAAAATTATATAGAACTGATTTCAAAATGACTTTAAGAATTTAATAAAAATTATTAATTATTATTTTTTTAAATCTCGGAATTGAAATTTATAATTTAAATAAAAATTGGGAATAGTAAACGAATTTGTAAAAGTATATTTTTCTTCATCTTTAAATATATTTTCCTGGAAAATTTCAATTATTTAAACAAATTTTCCGTCAAGTAATTTGTAAGTAGTCAAATTTTTCAAAAATTATTTTAGCTAATCTTAGCTTAAGAAACATACTTTACACTAAATTTCAAGACGTTCTTTCAGAATGGTTTAAAAGTTTATAAAGGATCTTCAAGGTTGGTCTTTTTACAATTCAAATCGATTTTTTACAAATCGAATTGATATTTTTCTTACAAATTCAAATTTATCGTTTAAAAAAATCAATTTTATTCCTCTAGTTTGAAGAATATAACATTTTTACATTAAAATTGTCACTTTCTATCATTTTCCAAAATTAATTTGACCTTTTAACCTAAGATTCGTCCTTAATTTTGGAAATATCAATTTTAAAAATATCAAATTTCATCTAAAGTAATTTAATAGTAAATTTATTTCAAATTATTGTAAGTAATTAAAAGCAAAAGCAAAATTTTACAAGTTGAACAAAAAATTTTCCATATCAATTATTAGCCTGATTTTAGAGAGAAAATTCTATCATTTTTTTTTATACAAAATTTTCTAATAATTAATTAAAAAATTATATTTCAAAATTTGTAGTTAAATTAAATTTATTTAAAAACAAAATATTTATGTAATTTTTGTAAATAATCAAAAATAAAATCCTTAAAAATTAATTAATTTGCGTAATAAGAAAAAAATACTATAAACAAAAAAACTGGTAATAAGAAAAATGCTTTAGGATTTTTTTTATCTATAAACTAAACTACTAAAAAAATATTAAAGAAAAAAAATATATTGCAAAAATTAGATGTTTCATTGTAAAAAAAAAAAATAAAACCTAAAAAAAAAATAAAACCTAAAAAAAAAATATAAATATTTAAAAAAAAATAGGACTAATTTTAAGTAACAAAAAAAACATATTCAAAACATGAAAAACATATAAAGAAAAATATATATATACAACTGGAATTATAATGCTGACATGGAATTTTATCAAATATATATTTAAATTAGTTATTGTTGTATAATAAGAAATAAAATTATAATTTAAATTATATAAAAATTATAAACAAAAAAATTTTAAATTTAAAAATAATAAATAACTAAATTATTAATATATATTTGAAATTATATTTAATTTATAATTAAACTTTAACTTGTAGAATATTTAAAAAAAATAAATAAATCAGTGTCCAAGAATTTAAACAAAAAAATTTAAAACTTAAAAAAATAAAATTGAAAATTTAACAAAAAAAAAAAACAAATATTAATTTTAAAGGTGATAAAATTATTTAAAAAATTGCATTAATTAAAAATTATTAAAATTATATAATTAACAAGAAAAAAAAAATTTAAATTATATGAAAAATTATTATTAATAAAGAAAAACTATGTATATCAAATGGAAATGGTATGAGTTTTTATTAATATTTTTATATAGATAATCGAATTGGTTAAGAATGGCTCTACTAACTAACGCTCAATGGAACTAACGCCTAAAAAAAAATGAACTAAGGCCCAAAATTTAGAAATGCTGAAAAAGCATTTTTCTTTTTTGGACGTTAGTTTCATTTCATTTTTGATTTTGGGCGTAAATTCATACGAAATAAAGTCCAACCACATATTGGGCGTTAAAGGGAAGATTTTTTGGTTCATAAGAACTAACGCCCAAAGAAAAGTGAACTCATATGAACTAAAACCCAAAAAAAATTAACTATTGCCCAAAAAAGCGAACTAAGGCCCAACATTTTATGATTTTTTTGGACGTTAGTTCGTAGAGCCATTAAGAACTCATCAAATTATGGGTAACAAATTAATCAGATAACCAGAATGGCAGCAAAATATTACAGTGGCCAGAATTAAGGACAAATTTTCAATAGCTCTAATAACAACCTTCTTTCACAAATATAAATAATAATAAAAAATTCATAATTCATCCTGAAAAAGTATTGTAGATCTGGAGTCTTAAGTAAATTGGGTAACTAAATAATGAGCCAAATCATACTTAATTTAATTAAGAGAATATAGTGATAATAAGGTCAGAATATTGCGGAATATTGGTTAGTTAACACTAAAATTTCTGACAATTTTACAAAAAAATATTAATTACTTTGATATTTTTAACTTTCTGGTATTAGAATTTTTCAGAGGTAAAACTTGTATAGTACAATTTGATTCTGAAAAATCTTCTTCTAACTATATTAAGATTTTCAGATAATATTCTTAAACAGCAATTGTAGAATCCTCAAATTATCTTTAACTCAAATAGAATTCAAATATGATATTTATTTTCATTAAATATTAATTAAATTTTACTTCGATTGCCAATAATACAGGAATTAGCAGTGAAATTGTAAATTTACAAAAGTCATATTAAAACTTTTGGCATAAATATGGAATTATTAGAAATCTCAAAAATTAATTTAATTGCAATACACGAAAGTGTCTTACGTAACATTTCAATAAAACGAATTATATGTAATGCTTCCGGAAATGATAAGACTAACATGACATATGTAATAAATCTATTTTCAATTAAATTAAATTCATTCTAAACGGAATGTATATACTAAATTATTGTATACCTACATTTTAATTAATTGAAAATGTTAATTTTAATTTATGCTTTTGGGCTATATAAAACCTAATAATACCTCTTAATGCCATTAGTATATGTCCAATAATTATGAGAACATTTTAATATATATAATTTCTCATCAATATATGAAATATCCAAATTTAATTTACCTTTATTTAAACTCTAAATTCATTTTGATCGTGTTATTGCTGAAATAATTTTAATAAGCATTTTATATGAAAAAAACATATGCTAAGCAAATTGTAAATTTGTAATTAAAATTAAATTAAAATGTTTGTTGTTTTGTTTTCTTCAAATTATCTCCATTTTACAGTCATTCATAAAAATATTTCTATATATACAGTAGACAAAATAATTTTGATTTAGATCACTAATTACTCATTTTAGATGCAAAAATATTTACACATTAATTTATAATATAAATTAAAAATCATATTCTCTCTTCGCCAGAGACTATAAAATTAGTAATACAAAAAAAAAACGATTTTTTTTTATTAAATTTACCAATGAAACTTTTAACATTTTTCAACAAAAATTCTCAAAAAAAAAAACAAATTTTGTTGAAAAAAAGCTTACAAAAGTTGTGTTTTTAGATCAGGTTTTTGATATTCAGTCATCTTGTGATCATCGTACTGTTTACTCGTGAAAATCATTTTGATTTTCAAAATTTAATTTATTATATTTGTAAAGGTTATCATAGTTTGATGATCTTGAATTTCATGTTAAAAATTTATTACGAATTTATTACAAATTAAACATTTATTTTAACAATAATTTTTAATTAAATTAACGCGAAACATTTCTCTTAGAATGTTTATTAGAAATGTTATAAAAATCAGTGTATTACTGTGTTTAATCACAATTTTTGGTAATAAAAATTCATTTAAAAGTTTTTTTTTAATAATTTAATTATGTAAACAAATGATAAAAATGATTTTTGAAAACGTGAAAGTTTAATTTTTTTTTATATAGAACCGGAAAGTAATTTTATTATACTTTCTATATTTATTTTGAAAAAATCCAAGGCAAAATTAATTAAAATTATAAAATTATTTTATTTCAATTTTAATTAATTAATAAATTGAATTTAAAGAATTTAATTGTTTTGTTGGTATTTCTTTTAATATTGAAATTACGCTTCGTATAAATAAAATAAAAAACTTAAATTATCAATTAATTTCAATCAGCCAAAACCGACATTGAAGTTTTCTATACTTTTTCATATACAAATTCCATCCAATTAATTTTAATTTAAAGACAACAAAACATAATTTCTGTGTTTGTAACTTTATAATTTTTTGTTTATTTAGATTTTTCATCTTCTACTGACTTTGAAAATTTATCATATGGAAGAGATGTATTATCCGGTATTGCACCAGCTTATTCTGTAACACCAACACCACCAGTCGAAGTTACAACCAAAAAACCTGGATTTTTTAAAGGTATAAAAAATTTCTTTAGTCGTTCATCAGCAGAAAGTTCTAAAGAAGTAACAAGTACATCAACTGTATCGCCTGTAATAACACCAAAACCATCAATTAGTTCAATTCCAGTTCAATCACCATTATCACCAAAAGGTCAAAATCCTTTAAATCCGCCAGTAGGTGGTACATCGCCATCTCGGGATTATGTAAATCCAAATGTGAAACCGGGAACAAATCCTGTAAGACCACCAAGTGAACCAAATATTAATGGACCAACTGGTCAAACACAACCATCTTCACGACGAGATTATGTTAATCCAAATGTTGGTCCAATAAATGGTGGTACAAGTATACCAGTTCGACCACCCATAGCTGGACCAATTTCCCAGCCTGGCAATACTCCATCAGTAAACCCTTCGTCACCCACTACTCCTACTAGTCCAAGCAATAGGAGAGATTATGTAGCTCCAATACGACCAGCATCACCGCCAAATTATGGCGGTGGTACAAGTCAAGGAACTTCATCTTCAACCACAACTACAATTTTACCAAATCAACCAAATTCCCGACGAGATTATGTTAATCCAAATGTACCAACACCAAAATCACCATTACAACCGAATCATCCAAGTATTAATCAACCAACTTCAAGTCCAGCAATTCATCCGCCAAATGCTGGTGGTCGTCGAGATTATGTTAATCCAAATGTTGGTGGACAAACTAATCCATTGAATACAAATAACTTTCCAGCGTTACCAACACCAAAACCACCAGTAATAAAAGAAGATTTTCCAGCATTACCACCACCAAGAAAACCACCAGGCCAACCAATTACAAATCCGTCATTACCGACACCAAATTCGGCATGGAATAGACCTGGCAGCCAGCCAGATCAAAATCGTGTTAGTTTTGTACCTCATCAACCAGTGCCAAGTTCAACTGGAAATGTAGCTGGTGGTGGAAGTGGTGCTAGAAATCAATTAGCTTCAGATGAAGAAATTTCAATTTTAACAGAAAATCTTCTATCGAAAGATACAAATAATCAAAATAAACATATTACATTGAATTTACAAGGTAAAACTAGATCTACTGAAAGAACTGATGAAGCACCAAATAAGTATATCACAAGTCTAAATTATTTTGTATTTTTGTTAATCATTTAAATTTTCATTTTAAAGGCTAATGGAAATTAATGAAGCTGCTTTTGAAACACCAACAATTGCAAAAATGCGATTACTATTCAATAATTATGAATTAGATACACTAGTCAATGAGCATGTAACTCCAATTGAACGTAAAGAAGAAAATGATTTTTTGGATGCTGTTATGGCAACAACTGTAATGCGCCAAGCAATGTTATTCTTACAAAATAAAGGTAATTATGCAGTCAACTAATTATTTAACATAGTAGTAATGATTGATAGTATAGTATAGTCATAGAAGTAATCCATTTTTTATGAAAAAAAGGATTTTTTCAAAAAAAAAAAAAAGGATTTATTTTCTAGATAAAAATTTAATTTTTGTTAATATTTTAAAGGTCTTGTAACACCTGATCCAAAAACTCATCGTGATTTATTAAAAACAATTTGGTTTACAATGTATTCACGTGGCCAAGGTCGTATTGGTAGTTCAGCATTTGAACATGTATTTTTAACAGAAATTAAAAATGGTACAGTAATTGGTTTACATAATTGGGTATATTTTTATGAAGAAGAAAAAACTGGTCATATTGATTATAAAGGATATATAAAGAAAATTGATTTGGGAAATGTAAAATTATTTTAAAAAAACAAAGAATTCTATTTTTAAATAAATATTTTTACTATCTATTTTTTTTTACAGAAAGGATCTATTTTGAAATATCGTTTTGATTTGAATAATATACAAAAACCTGTAAATACATTATTTATTGGTACATCACCAGAACTTGAATTAGCACTATATACAATATGTTTTCAATTACGACCAGATAAAGATTGTCCAATAACATTGAATGGTAATAAAATTAATATTGTTACATATACATGGCGTTATAGGGGTAAATCATTAATT
This sequence comes from Empis stercorea, assembly GCA_949752835.1. Lineage (NCBI taxonomy): Eukaryota > Metazoa > Arthropoda > Insecta > Diptera > Empididae > Empis > Empis stercorea. Next base: position 8,884,217 of record OX457087.1, read on the forward strand.
GCAAGTGCTTTTCCAGAAATTTAATTTTAATATATAAAAAAAATAGTAATGATAAATTTTTATTATACCAAAATATAGTTGAAAATTTTGTTTTTATATATATACTTTTTTAGTTATTTAATTAATTTTATTTGTACTTTTTATAATTTTTTTGTAGTTCTCATTTATAAGTATATAATAAATTAATCATATAGAAAAATGAAAGAAAATAATGACAATTTATATAATATAAATTCTATTTTATTAAAAATACAAAAAAAAATTAGAGTTTTTATTACATGGGTCAATAGATTTTTTTGATTTGATCAGGTCAGAAATTTGATTATATACAATAAACATAAATTTCTTACATGATTAAACAATATATTTTTCAAATATTCATTACAATTACAAGATTATTTAATATTTATTAGTAATAATTTTACATTATTTTCAGTTAATTCTAATATGAAATTGTTAAATTATTCCGAGTAATTACACGCGACTGGAAAATCCTGTGAATTAACATTAATTTTTAAGGCCTATGGAAGATATCGATTTTTCCTCAAATATGAGATGATTCATAAGATTTTCCATAGTCACATGAAAAAATATAGAAAACAATTGTAGATAAAATTAAATTTGAGATTAGAATTAAATTTCAGAATTAAATCAACAAAACAACAAAATATGTAAATTATATTTTTATTAAATGACCTAATATTAATTTACAAAATTAATATTTTTAAAATATTTTTGCTTTCTATCAAAATTCCTACTTTTCTGTTATCATTTTTTGATATTTAAAATTTTTCCTACAAATAAATTTGATACTCAATTATGATTAGACGAGGTATACTCAACTCATGCTATGCATCCAAAAAGAACCTAAAAATTCTTACAAAAGAACATTTTTCAATATTACTACACAGTTGGCATGAAACCTCAATTCCAAATAAAGTAATAACAATCAAATCCGAAAAATATGAAAATTTAAGTTCACTATCAATTTACTAAATTTTAGAGAAATTGTATGTTAGGGAAAATTTTCGTTTGGGAAACTGCAATTAAGGGAATTAATTTTGCGGAAATTGGTATTGGGAAAATTCTATTAGTTTTAGGGAAATGTTTCCCTATCCCTATTTTTCAAGAAAATTTTTAAAATTAAAAAAATAAGTCACCATATAAATATTTGGTTTTTGTATTAACTTCTATAAACCAAAACTATTTCGAATATAAAAACCAAATTGTCAACGCCATCTACACAAATTGAAATCTTCTACGGTATGTATCTCCACTTATCTGAGACCAGAACCCCATAGAAATTAAACATTCTGGTTTGTATCTTTGAAAATGTCAAATTAATTCCGCAATGGCATCACTGTAAATGTCAAAATATTTTTCCAATAATGGCATCACCGCTGTTACAGTATTGCCATAATATCACAAATTGTAGTATGTCATACTTTATTTTGAGATCGTTATTTAAATGTCACTTTGGCTTTGGCATTACTAATTGCACAGTGAAAAATGCAAAGTTGAAAAATTCTTCAGTAGAAGAGACGCGGCGCTTAAAATCGCTCCAAGTTACTTGCGGTAGCGGATTTTCACGGTTTTGAAGTGAAATTAAAGTATAAAAAAAAAAGTATTTTTTATATATTATAAATTAAGTAAAGTGTTTTTTATTTATTATTTTTGTGATTGTTAAACACAAATCTTCATTTTTATTTACTAGAATATTAATTAATTTTACATAATAATATTTTCTTTGAAAAAAAAAAAATTCTTTATCAAAAATTTTATGTTTTTTTTATGATTTTTCGGATGTGAAGTTAAAAATAAAAATTAAAAAGAGCCTCTATAAAAATAGGGGAAGAAAAAACCAAATAAAAATTTATGTAAAAGTATATATAAAAAAAATTGTGTACATAAAAAAAAAGTATCTTATTTGTGTAAGGCCCCAACATATATAAATAAAGCATAATTTTTTTGTGTTTTTTTTCGTTTTTTTTTTTTGATTTTATTTTTGATGAAGGTAAAAAAAGTGAAAGGAAATTTCTTATAGTGTTAATATATTTTTGTGAATATACAAAAAAAAAAAATTAGTGAAATAATTGAAAGAAAGAAAAAAAAAATCATTAAAAAATAAATTTAAAAAAAAAAGTAAAATTGAGTTTACGAAAAAAAAAGTGTTTAGAAATAATTTTTTTTTTTTGAATTTATAAATAAACTTAAAAAACGCCCCAAAAAGGATTACATAAAAAAATTTAATAGTAAAAAACCAAAAGTAAAAATCCTGCCAATATTAAAAAAAATTGTTTTAACTTCCAAAAACCTTCAAAACCTAATCATATACTCATACAACAATAAAGTATAGCCTATACTAGGTAAATTATTTCAAGGTGGCGGCATTAAAAGATACAAAACATTAAAAAAAAAAAAAGGAAAGATACAAAACAAAAAATAAGAATTTTTTTCATCTTCGTTTAAATGGAAGAAAATTTGAAATAAAAAAAAAATAAAGAAATTCTTTTTTTTTTTATATATATAATCCGCCACCAATTTACAAACAAATAAACACGTAAAATTGTTAGAAGAAAAAATAAAATTTATATCTCACTAAATTAGATAGTGAAGAAAAATTAAAGGGCATAGTCAAAGTATATTTGGCGGCGTCACAGAATCTTTTTAGTTTTCTCTTCATTATTCTCATTTTTCTTTTACACATAAATCTGGAAAACCAGAAAAAGAACAACACCAAGCAGCAGCACAACACATTCTTGAAAAAAAAAAATCAAATAAAATTCCAGTGTTGTGTATAAGTTAATCATCATAATAAAAAGATGACATCGTCGTCATCATTTGTGATGGACCAACCTGGAATCCTTGTTAGAATTTTACATTCAATACCACATGTTAATATTACATTTCGACAGGTTAATGACACCTTTAATCCAGATAGTGATATTTATCTAGAGGTAAGTAATTATTACAAAAAAAAAATTTATGTAAATTTTTAGAAACATTTTTTTTTTCTCCTTTTTTTTTTATTATAATCTTCCTTGTTGTTTTTCTGTTTGATCCTTTTGCCCTTACAAATTATATAAAGTCTTTTTTTTTAATACAAAAACTATCATACACACACTGTGTTACTGGGTGTATAAGTAAATAGGGGAAAAAGGATTTCTATTTTAAGGTTATTAACCAAAAAAATTATATATGAGTTTTCATTTTCAAGTATTTTAATGTATAGAAACATAATTATGCAGTGTAGCGTACATAAAACTAGAAATTCGATTTTGTATTATTTATATTTATAGAAATAAAATTTTACAATTTTGCGTTTGATTTTGTTCAATTCCAAGAATTTCAACTTCTTTTTATATACCAGTTTTTGACATTTTAACACAAAAAAAGAAAAGAAATTGTTTCTTTGAACCTGTGAATATCCTTATTATAAGGATATATACATAATATAATATAGGTACGTAAATAAATGATTTTGCGCAGTTTTAAAAGCCGTATTTTCATACAATAGTATTTATTCCCAGCATCATAATTTTTCATATTTATATTGGGAATTGTGAAAGTGTGTTAGTACAATTTAAAGTCAGCAGTTTTTTCTTTTCCTTTTTTTTTTATTCTAAAAATCCTTAATTTTAAAAATCCTTAATAGTTTTATTTTTGGTACTGTTTTTGATCTGTGAATAAAATTTATTTTAAGGGATGGGATGAGAGGAATTTATTTCTTCTACTGTGCCTATTACCGACAAACATTTGAATTTTTATACATTCTTCCATATATGCTCATTAATGTTTTACTGGGTTATTAAAGAGATATGCGGGCAATAAACATTTTGTTAGTCATACATTTATGTGGCTTGTCTAATCTTATGACTCAGTATAACCAGTAATAAATTTTGGCTGTTTCATATTAAATCGTTAAAAATATCAGTTAGATTATTTTGAGAATAGTCACAATAATATTATTTCTGGGCCTATATATATAAATTCATTATAGTCCTGTTGTGATATATTACGTGTTAATATATTATATTCGTAGTATTTGTGACTATATCAACTATCAATATCACATATCACAATATTGCTAAGAAATTTCTATAGAAATTTATAATGTGTGATACTTGATAGTCACAAATCCCTTTACGTAATATACCACCACTAGTAAATAATTTAGGTCAAATTGAAGTTCATATTGGTCGCTAAAGAGTGATCGTCTCGCCCTTATATTTTGCAAAACTGAATTTAAAACTGTCTGTTAAACATAAATTGGATGTGGGATCAAGTTTTACATTTTAAATGCTATGCAATGCACTATGATTATCCTTTAATTTCTGTATAAAATTTTAGACTATCTCATCTCGTTTAATATAAAGATAGTAAGTAGTCCTGCCTGATATAGAATGTAGAATGAAAATTTGTTGAAAATATAAAACTGGCCCACAAAAAATGAAAGACTACGGTAATTCACATTTTAATTTGAACGCTTAAGTTGAATAGATTAACTCAACGTCGTAAGTACTCAATAGTTTCTTATACTATGCACTATGATTTTTAGAAGAATTTACACTGCACAAGTGTCCTGAAACTAGAAGAAACTATGTTTTCAGACGAAATTTTTCTTCAACCAAATTTGAACCCATACCAAATCATGCTAAAAATTAAAACTAAACCAAATTTCTAAAACTGTCTCTCTAAATCACTTTGTATTTAATTTCATAAATATAATTATATGTATGTACATATATAGCCAGGATTGACCCGGTGCGTATGACGTACAAATTTGTAATATTATTTCTGGTAAAAGTTTCCTAGTGTACCCAACAACCAAAATCTACCCCATGAGAGTAAAAATACACACACTATTATACCATTTCTATTATTTATATACCATCATGTTCCAGAATAAAAATCTTATTTTTAATGACGTAAGCAGCCTTTTTTAGGTTATGTTTTCTCTCTGGTGTGTACACAATAATAATTTCTATGTATAACATCCTTCTATCTACATATATCTAGACTCTCTAAAGCTACGTGTAAATGTGGTTTAGATGATATTTAAAATTAAACTATTATATTATCGTCCTTTTGGCCTGATTTGTTATATTTTTCATATGTTATTTTTTTTTTTGGTGTTGTGTTGTTGTTTCCTCTTCTTCCTAATTTGATTTCAGTTTCAGTTTTTTGGGGTACTTAAATATAGGGTGAATTTTTGTAACAATTCGACATCATTTAAAGGTTTTTTTTCCGATTTTGGTTAAATTAATTTTTTTTATAAATAGCAAAAATTAAAATATTCAAATTTCATATTTCAAATTACTCTCTTAATGACGAGAAAATAAATGTAATATGTAATAAAAAACGATATTTTTGTAGGTTAAATTGTTTATTTATTATTTTTTCTGTTTATTTTTTGGATTTAGAAGAAGAAAAAAAATAGTATATAAATAGAAAATCCTCGCCCAATTATGTAATCCTTGTTCCTATAATAATTTTTGTTATATACAATAGAGAAATTTCTATATAGGATAAATTTTATTTACAGATTTCACAGGATAAACAACACAAAATTTATGAATTTTTTTTTGTCGGAGTATATTTAAATAGCTAAATTTTATAAATTTACGTGCCTACATTTTTTTTACTATACTTTTTACTTACTTAAACGATTTATTTACGTATTTTTTGTATAGAAAAAGAAAATGTATACATTTTTGTTGGTTTGTGTCCTTGTTTAAGGATTTTTTTTAAAATATATGTTACAGAAAAATGAAATATATTATTTTTATTTGAATGTTTTTTTTTTTTGGACCAAAAGATTTTCTTTTTTGTATTTTGGGTGGTCGCCTTTATGTTTTGCAAAAATAAAATCTATTTTTGGTCTAAAAAAGGAAGGGTAACAAAAGTATATATGGTGATAATCGCGATTATGATCCCCTAAAGGCGACCCTAGTTGTTGTTGTTGTTGTTAGGTTTGTGTCGAGTCTCTGCGTTTAGGGATTTCTAAAAAAAAAAGAAATAGGAAAGAAAATTTATGATTATTTTTTTATCTTTTTAAGAGCATTAATAATAATTTTGTGGGTTTATTTGGTTTGTTTGTCGGCATTTTAACGTATGTTAAATGAAATTTTCAAAAAACTTTTGTGATTTTCAGTAGTTAATATATTTTTTATTTCTGTCCGTTTTTCTGCTTTTGTAAATACGTTTTTTTATGGGCGGATGAATTTACTATGGAAGTGTTCATAAAAGTAAATTTTTTTATGTGTAATTTCATGGATAAAATTTAATTTTACATATACTTAGAATATTTAAAAAAAAAGTTATGGAAAAGAATGTGTTAATTGCGTAGTTAATAAATTGCGTATTTCCGTATAGGAAAATTTTATTAGGGTTGAAATTATAAATAGGAAAATTTTTTATATCAGTTTTTAAGTAGAATTTTATGGTAGGAATTTTAGGATACAGGACATTTTGATAATTTGATTTGTAACATTTTATTTTGAACATTTTCCCCAAAAACTATTGGGGAAAATGTTACTATAATTAAAAATCTACAATTTACTGTATTCTAACAGATTTTTTTTCTAATTTTTTTTTTAAATATATCCTTTTTCCCAAGAAATTGTAATTTTTGGTCAAAATTAAATATACTTAACGAACTTATGTAAATTTCTTTATTAATTATAAATATCTACTGATAGTCCTTAGACTTTTTAAAATTATTAAATAGTCCTTTGATTTTATTTAACTAAGCATAAAATATAAATTTCAAAATTTTTTTAATTTGTATACCAAATTTGACAAAAACAAAAAACCGATTTTACATTAATTTATTAGAGTTTTTCAATTTAATTTTGTTATATTTTTCTCAACTACTTATTGATTTTCCTGCAAAATATTTTCAGGAAATCAAAAAAATTATATTAAGTACTTACCTACATTAAAAAAAACACATTATTATTAAGATTATCCTTGTGTATCCTTGCGGATATCAAAATAACTATATCATAAATATAAACTCGAAATTGTATAAAAAAAAATATAATTTCAAAATGTATTTTTCTTCAATTTCTTATTTTATTATTCTATTTCTCGTCCTGTAAAACAAAAAAGGATATACACGGTAGTTATAAAATGTATTATATAAAAAAGAAAAATTTCATATTTAAAGAATTTCCTACATTTTATTTTAGTCCTTGTGGCTTTTTATTTATCTAAAAAAAATAAGCTCAATATTTATCCTTTTTTTTTTTGGTTTTAATAAAATCAAATAAATATTTTCTTATGTCTATTTTTCTCTACAGATCCTAATTAAGAAAATCTAATAATTATTCATGCATTCATGCAAATATTTTAATGGGCTATTTTTATAGACAGAAATCTACTTAATCTGCAATTTTCTTCCTTAGATGATTCAAAAGTCAGAAAATTCTTAAAAAAAAAAAATTTTCTAGTTAATAAAAAAAATTTTCTAGTTGTCTTTAGTCAGTATACTGAAATTAGACACAAGATGAAAATAACTTAAAAACGTATAACAATTTATATATAAGAATTTTTTATGCCATAGAGAAATCCTTTAAATAAAATAAACAATTTGTGGCATCGGTTCTTTCTTTTATCTATCATCTTTGGTGTATAAAAAAACATTGCACACCATAAAAAAGCAACGTTAAAAAACTATTCATATAAAAAGTTTTCAATTTTTGTTTATATCCTTTTCTTTTTTTTGAAATTCAATTTTTATACAAAGATTTGCAATGCACAGAAAAAAATTTATTAAGAAGTTTTTTTTCTTTGCTGTCTGAAAGTTTCCGACTTTGATCCTTAGCCATAGACTTCTCAGTTGAGATTTCTTATTTTAAAACGGATCATCTTTAATGTTTGAGAACATAAATTCAGAAGAAATTTTTAGACAAATAATAAAAAAAATAGGTGAAAGGATATTATAAGTTTTATCTTGTATAATAGATCTAGGATAGTTTATGGATTTGTGTGATTCAATTTAAAGATGATTTCAATAATTTTATATATTTATATAATTTTGGTTAATTTTTTAACCGTTAAAAGATATCTTCAAAGTATATAAAAAAAATAGAAAATTTACTTATATACTTAACTATAAAAGAAAATTGTTATTTTTGGTAAAATCATCAGAGAAAAATTTAATATACAGAAAAATTACTTGTTTACTTGAAAATATTGTTCAAAATTATCTGTCATTTAATTTTTTTTTTTTCAATTCTAAAGGCCTAAACAGAACCAAAGATACAAACTACAACGCCTGTCAAATTAGAATATACGTGCTCGCGACGTTGGCGTTGACCGAGATTGTCCCTGTCGTCTGTTTAGAATCTATTTCTAATTTTGTCGTCGCGCCAAAAATAATTTCGGGTGACTTTGCTAAAAAATTATTATTATTTTAATTATTATTAAAAATTTTTTAGAAAAAATTCAATATTTTGTAGCCGATCGTTGACGCTCCGATTTCTGATTGTGTTAACTTATAGAGCGATGTCGCCCAGCGACGAGTGTATTTGTATTTGTAGGTTGTCGTTGCATCTTTGGTTCTGTTTAGGCCTTTAAAATTAATTAAAATATAATTGACAAATTGACCTCAATGTTATTTTAAAAGTTTACTTATATAAATTCGAAAATATTGTTTTATTTAATTTTAATGATTCTATAAATAAAACATTTTCCCTGACCTTTTAAAATAATCTATACTTACTTACATGAAATTATAAATTTAAAATTATAATATGTATATAAGAAAAAATTGATGTTAATTTAATTTATTAAGAATTTATCAATTCTTTATTTTTTCTCTCAATATTCAATCAAAAATTATTATTCCATTACATTATTTTTTTCATAATCTTTAATTTATTGACCTAAAATTTTGAAAAATATTTAATTTAAATACATTTTTTATATATTTAATTGAAGTTCTAATCTAAAAAAAATATTTAATTACAAAATTTACTTAAACTCTCAATACAAAATTAATTCATGTTCATTAAGAAATTGTATTAACAAATTAGCAACTATAAAAATGTAAATAAACCAACACAAAAATGTATTAAAATAAAAACTTCCTTATTTTTACAATATAAGTATTCTTCTACATTTATTTTATTACCTCATTCCACAACATTAAATATTATTTTTATAAGTAAAAGTATAAGGATAAAAATTTTTCCTTAGATTTTGTTATTATTACGTTTTTTCTCTGTTAGAATCCTTGTTAAACACAAATTCTAGTCCGTAATCTTTATTATTATTGTTCTTATGATATTAAGCAATAAAAAAATAAATACTTATATACCAGAGAGAAACTCATAATAACAAAAACAATACGTACTCAAAAAGCACATAATAAAATCTAAAAGTATTTTTATTACAATTTTGTTTTTTGTTACAATTCCTTTTATTATATTGTTCAAAAACGTATTTTACCTTATTCTACCTCCTGCATAGAACTTGATAAGTCAAAAATTTTGTTATATTGTCCTGCAATTGTATTTTTGTTTTTCTAAGGACTAAAAAGTAACAACAACAAAAAAAAACAATTTTACAATTAAAATTAAGTACTTACTTTCTCATATCTCGAAATTGTAATAATAACTAAAAATATCATAAATTTTTTCCGCAAATTTATTTAACATACTTAAAGGTAAAATATATGATATCCTTTTTCTTTGTGTAGAAGTGTAAAGCATATTAACACGAAAATATTTCGGAGAAATTTTCTTTATAATACTCAAAAGCGTTTAATATCCTTTTAATATTTTAATAAACAATATTTTTTTTTTGGCGTGCCAGTGACTCATTTAAACAAGTTTAACATGACGTGGACAAAAACTGTTAAATATTATAATTCTTTTGGTGGACTTAAAGGGTAAATGAAATTATTTTGTTTTTGTGTTAATCCGTCATATTTTATTAAGGTCAATACAAGGAATTTCTCTAATAAATTTTAATGACTAAATATTTTTTTTATATATGTTTCCTTATAAATAAAATCCTTATCCGTCTAATATTCATTTACAACCAGGCGCCCCTAGACTAAAAGTCGTCTGTTATATTGACTTGTATAGTATTTCTTTTATTTCCTGGAAATTTTATACATGCCCACCATTTTTTCTTTTAGTTTTTATGAAATATAGTAAATGAATTAAGGACACTCATACTATGGAAATTATATTAAGGATATATTTTATATGAAATGAAACGGTTTCATTGTAGAATATATTAGTTTTATTTTTTTGGCATGTTTACCTTTACTTAATTTTCTTTTTATATATATTTTTACAATTTCGACTAATGACATGGAAAAAACTTAAGAAATTTACTTTGATGTTGAAGTTTTTTTGATGTGTATACAAAAGGATCCTTTTTATAAGTAAAAAATTATTGATTATTTATCAATTATGTGTTTTATGTTGTGTTAATTGCATGTTCTGATAGATTTAAAAGAAATTTTATTTACTTTGTGCTAAAATATTATCATAATCATATACATATATAAGGTTATTAATTTAGATATAGCTACTTGCGTACATTATATAAATTTCAAAATGACATGATTAATTGTAATTAACTAAACACATGTGAAAATTTGAAGGAAATGAATGTGAAATTATATAAGTACATATGTATATTATAATTTAGTTAAAGTGATAACTACAATATTGAGGGTGGATGTTCAAATCAATTTCCAAAAATATAATTCATCTAAGGCTAAGCAATCGAAATTTTAATGAATTTATTACTAAATTTCCTTTTGTTTATCGTCCCGTCCTAATGAATGACGGGTACTTATCTGTTATCTAAATTTTAATTGACGGTTATATTTCTATTAATTAAATGTTATCTAAATGTTTACTAGATGTAAACTATGTTAATATATAGCCTATTCCTATTCAACAGGTTAATTATGGGTCGCTACAGTACCTACTAAAAACCCGTTTAACCCTATTTGTTAAAAAGAGACTGATAGCAATCATATTGGTCAGAAACCTGTTTCGAGGGTGTGACTACATGTTAAAAAACTGTTCAGTTGAAAATTTCTACAGTAAAACCACTGAAGCTAATATCGCAGCTAGAATAAACTCGTTCATATTTAAATTCCTGATATGAACATCAAATTGTAATAAAGTTAACTCTTACCCCGTGTTATAGGATCTATGGAAAATTAATTTTCCGACCAAATTCTATATTTTTAAAATAAATTATACTTTAATATGTAAATAACAATTTTGAAGTAAATTTTTACATAAAAGTCGCAAAGTATTAGAACAGAAATTTAATTTATATTTCATTAAACTATTTAACCCAAAAATTTTGAGGTCAAATTAATATATAACAGAAAATTTAAGCAATTTAAATATACTTAATTTCTGCATTATGTGTAATAATAAAATGTATTTAATAAAATTAAGGTTTATATATAAATAATAAAAACCACAATTTCAGGTCATTATTTATTATATAAATTTATAATTTACCTGTTAATGTTACAGTGTTACAATATTAAATATAAGTAAATTCAATTCATTATTAAACAGTTAATGATTAAGTTTGTGGTTAACTAATCTCTTGTTTTATTGACCCCTTTTCTTGAAATTTTATAGATATTATTATTACTACTTATATATAAGTATCTCAAATATTTCAAATCCTATTTGAATTTATAATCTTGAAATATTTTTTCATCATCAATAAAATTTCTTATTTATTTTCCATACATATATTTACATAGTTATATAAAAGAAAATTCTATTACAATTTCGAAAGGATATCCGATACGATAATTCAAATTATATCCCAAAAGGGAGTTAATTTTTAGTTACAATTTATCTAAAAAAAAATATGTAGAGTGACCTAAAAAATAATATTTCTCTATCCCAATAGGAGGAACATGTATGACATTTGTGTAAAATTGAATTTCTAGTAAATTTTCGTAAAACCATAGAGACAATATCTATATACAGAATTAGTAATTGTCTCTATGGTAAAACCTATTTTTTTCTGAATATTTTCCGGTTGGTGTTTTTCTTTTTGTCCATTGAAGAAAATTTCTGGTGTCCTTATTTCTTAAAATATATGCATTTCTGTTAGTCTCTAGACTAGGACACAATTTCTTATCATATATTTGAAAAATTAAATGATAAAATAATTAAATAATGGTACAGTAAGGAAATTATTTTAAGTGCTAAATCAATGTATCACTTATATAAATTTTCAAATTTAGGATATAAAAATGCACGAAAAACGTCAAGAAAATTTTAGATTTTTGATAAATTAGGTACATAATAATTTAGCACATTACTTACTTTACGTAGAAAAAATTTTGTTTAAAAGTGTTTGAAAGGATTTTACAGGTTAAAGAAATAGACTTTCGTGTCACAAGCTTTTTCAAAAAAATACACGTTCCCCTTCGTAATTGATTCCAAAAAATACTCAGTACTTATAATAGTAGATCATTGGAGAATCATTTCATATTGAACAAACTAGAATAAATTGACAATTTCTGGATAACATTTCGATCATGAAATTTATTTTTTAAAAATTCTTTTGGATTTTAGCTTAAAGTTTGAAATTTTCCAAAAAATAATTTCCTATTCGATAGTTTTAGACACAAACATTAGAATATTTTGTTTCAAATTTTCGCAAAATCGTATCAGTTTTATTTCCTTTCCTAAATTAAATTCGAATTATCTATTAGAATATTTTTAATTTGTCATTTATATAATCGAAAATGTAATTTTTTCATTTTAATTTTTGCATATGTAAAAAATTGTTATATAACCGGGTATCTGTTTAACCGGTCATTAAAATTGTCAGATAAATATTTGTCGAAACTATGTAGGGAAACAGCCATTACAGATTTTTATTTAAAATTACTAATTTAATACTTAAAATTTAAAAAAATTATCCACAATATAATCAAAATTTTTAATTTTCAATTTCACTGAACAAAGTAAAGTAAATTTTTTTACGTTTTTGTTGGTTCTTTCAAACTTGGTACACTAATATACCCAAAAATGAAGATAAAAATAATTTCAAAATGAACTAAAGAAGAATGAAAAGGAACAAACCAAAAAGAAAAGAAAAGAAAAAAATATCATCCTAAAAACCAAATGGCAAACATCTGCTTTGCAAGCAATAAATTTTGTTTTTTGCATATAATATACACAGAACCGTATATAAAAGAACTAAAAGGACAGAAAAATTATTAGCCTAAAAATCATATAATAACCAAGAAAATAAACATATAATTCTTTATGTTCCTCGTTTTTTTTTTTTTTTTTTTGGTATAATAAAGAGGTCCATACTTTAAGTAGGTACAACAACAAAATATGTAGAGCATATTTTTTTTTGTTATGAAAAGACCCGCCACAGATCATAATTAATATGAAACTGGTCGTTACTCATAAAATGAACATTTCGAAGAAAAAGACTTTATTAATATTTTCTTGTCCTTCTTCAGTATTGCAGAATTTTTGGTATATATGATTTTTTTTGTTGTTGTAACCAATTTTAGGATATTGCGCATATCACTACACGTGTATATAACTCAGGGAGATAAATTGGTAGAGACAATATGGAGAATGGATATGAGAATTGTATACTAAATTTTTTTTTTTTTGGTTTGTTGGTAATTCTGGTCAAAATGACAGATGCTTTTGTATATTATGATGGTAAATTTTTTTTTTTGGTTTTTGTTCTTGTTTTTTTGCTTACTTACGCTGTGTATACGCATGAATGAGAATGTGGAGCAAAGTAATTATTACAGAGTGATTAATAAAAAAAATACTTTCGTAAAAATATGTTTTTTGGTTATTAAAGTTTATGAGATTTTTGATCATTTACCATTAACGTTAATGTACTTTTATATAAATAACATTTTAAGTATATATAAATTTAGTAAAACTAATGTTAAAATAAAGATCAAAGGTTAAAGACTTCAAAAATTCCTCAATTTCCAAAATGCTATTTTAGATTTTAGTAATTAAATTAAATTAAATTAAAATTCTGAAGTTTTCTCAGAAATTGAATTTTTTTTTTAATTAACTCAAAATTTAATTTAACAATCTAAAATAATTAATTCATTAAAATTCATTAAAATAATCATTTTCACTCAAAGTTAGACCTAATTTTTCATGAAAATTCTCTGATTTCTTCAATTAGTATATAAAAAAAATATTTATTTTTGTGCACTCTTAAAAATTGTTGATTCATTTTAATTGATTATTTAAGATAAAATTTCAATGGAAATCAAAATATCTCAAATTCTTGAATTTGATGTATAAACCAATTTTATTTTTCATGCTTAGTTCTCACCATAATTATTATAACCCTATTACCAAGTTAACTTCCAAAATCTCATTAAATAATTAACATCACTATTGTACTATAGAAATATCCTTAAATTACCCTATCAAAATTTACCAGTACCAAAACGACACCAAAAATTCCAGCATCCATAATAAGAAATTCCACCATAAGTCACGAAAAAAAAAACATCCGATTATATTAGAGCATTTATCCACCCGAAAATTGTTCTAAATTTCTTGTTAATGGTCGATCAAAATTAAATCCTCCCAGTTGGAAACGAAAAAAATCCTTATGTATAGAAAAGAAATTCTTACACACAAATTTTTTTTTACTTGTACTTACAATTTTTTTTCTATTTTTAGAATTTTACAAATATATTTTTCTTCTGTATACTCTTTTCTTCTTCTGTGTTGTATAATATTTATTAATATATTTTTTCTCTATGGTTTTGTATCTGAACGTAGAAGGATAATTTATGTCCTTATTTCCAAACACTTGAAATATATACAAAAAAAAAAAATAAGTAAAATCTTGTGTAATATTTTTCAATTTTAATTTTTTTTTTTTTTTTTGGTTACCATTTCAAACTTCTTCCTATTTTTTTTGTTGCTATTGAAAAATTGTAACCGCCAACCAGGAGAATAAATTATTAAAAAGATTTTCAACAGTAAGGATAATTTTTTTTATTTTCTAGTATATAATTTTGAGTATATGAAAAATTGATAAATCGTTTTTCTTCCACTTTTAAGTATATTAAGTAAAAATTTATATTTAAAAATTTATATTTATAAAAAATTTATTTTGAAGAAAAAAAAAATTGAAATTTAATTAAGTTAAAAAAAAATAAATAATTTAATCAAAAATCCCAAGGTGAGAGTGTCAAAGTTTTCAAGAAACTTATAGAAAAAAATAAAGTTTAAATTTTTATTAAGGAAATCAATTTGAAATGAATTTGATATTTTTTTTATTAATTTAATTTTGATTGTTAAAATTGAATTTTTTTTTTTTTTTTGATAATGTTACAAGATAAATTTGAACTCGGAAATTGAGTATGTAAATAAAATTTAACATTTAAAACATTTTTGCTTATTTTGCAAATTCAAGTGCCAAGAAATTCTATTTTTGGTTTGTCTCTGGGCTCTTCTGGTATATCAAATTTCCATTTTATTTTATTTTTTACATCTTAAATTTATATATATATTTTTGGATCATTCACATTTTAACTGTATAAAGTAGTCGAACTTAAATGATATTATCGAATCTTTTAGAGAAAGGATATAATCAATTTAATCTTTATCGATATATTGTCCTTACTATATAAACGAATTTTTAGTACATCATATACTTATTACTTATATAAGTAATAATAGTTGATAAAAATCTTTGAATGGAAGATATTTTCAATTTTTTTTTTTATGGAGACAATTTTACAGCTTGAACATTAAGTAACTTATTATAAAGGATATCTTTAATCTCTTATGTAGTTGTCGTCTAATTTCAAATAAAAATTTATATAAATTTTTATCTATATTGTTGAAGGATATTATGGTACACTTCGGAATATTGTTAAGTACTTATATCTTATAGTATAGTTCACAAAATATTTTAGTTTAGAAAATGTATAAGGACAATTTATATGTTGAAATAAAGGAAATGGGGACAAATTTTAGCATAGTACAATGAATTTTTGTTATTGGTATATATTACTTAGATATATTTTTAGAAATATTAAAACTTTTCTTTTATTGGGATTAAGCAGTAATTTTGGTTAGGATATGAAATATTTTCAGTAATTTGGCTAATGATTTAAAGGAAATTTTTATATTTATACGTCAATAGATTTGCAAATTTTACTTTTTATACTTAATCAGTTGCAAAATTTGATCGTGAAAGCTTAATATGTTAAATGTTATATAATTTTGGTATATTTCTCTTAAAGTTCATGACCACAAAATTATGAAAATTATAAATATTTCTGTCAAAATTTTCCTTCCATTTAATGAAAATAATTCTATTCCTACCAAAAACTTAAACTATTATGGGTTAGGTTAGTTAGTACTTTTATCAGTTAAATTTGCAAAATATTCACTCAAATTTATGAAAATTATCGTTTCTGTATCACAAATTTCAATTATATATAATTCGGATTATACCTTAATTCTGTTTTGCAAATTTCATTCATAACATTTTGCGACAACATTATTGCTATTATAAATCAATCAAACTATTTCAAAATTATAATTATATACTTATATTTATAAATTGTAGCTGCTGCTGCCACTGTTAGCATTAACCTAGTTTCAAAAGTTTGTAAATATTTAAAATGATATAAAAAAAAGTAATAGTAAAAAATGTTTATATCATGACTGCGGCTTTATTATTGAAAAAATTATTAAATTTCACATATATAAATTTTTTTTAATTGGATAAATTTTTGTTATTGATATTTAATAAATCATTTAATTAAATTATTAAGACAACTTTGTTTTTTGTTTCAATCACGTTTCTTAATTTGCTAGATGAAAAATAATTGTCAACAAATTTTTTTTTAATTTGGTGTTTTTTTTGTGTTGTATTAAACTGTCAGAATAATTGGTATTAATTTAATATAATATTTATTTGAAATGTTGTTATGTTTGATTTTATTTATATATATTTGCAATAATTTGTAGTATAAGATCTATATAGACTATGAAAAATATTACTTAATGTTTATTGCAATCGTGGAATTTTGCACATAGAAATTGCATTATTGCTCTATGATCGTTCGAATGTGATGTTAGCATTGACTTTGGATATAAAATTTTCTATAATTTATATTATTTTCAATTTGATAATTGTCAACGATAAATTGATAAATTACTTGAAAATTGTAGAAAATTAAAAAGTTTGAGAAACTTTTGGTAAATAGAAATCAGCTGTACAAATATTTCAATTATTTTATAGCTCTCAGTCTACGATAATTTTATTCTATAATATGATTAAGTTAAGTAAACAGAAATTGGCATATAAATATAAAATATGGAAATTAATAAATTTAATAAATTAAAACAAAATGTTCATGACTTTTGGTAAAAACAAAATAAATAACATTTTAGTAAATATTTTTATTTTATATATTAAAATTTTTGTTAAATTACACGATGACAGAGAAATTGACAAGCAATTTATTTATGTTAATTAACCAAAACTAAATACTTACTCATAATGGTTTTATTGTGATGGCTTTAAAGTATGATTACTAAGTATTAAAATATTATTTAAAATTATTTAATACATAAATTTATAAATTGTTTGTTGAACTTGAATTTAACCGAGTAATTTTGCGGTTTCTTTGTATGGTATATAAATATAAACATTATAATTTCATTTCAATTTTATTTTAACAATACAATTACATCATTACACTTAAATTTTTTTTTTGGTTGATCTTATGAAAAGGAATAGACAAAATATAAAATGATGTAATTTTGCTGTCATAAACATTTATACAAATTAAAGTTAAATCTATATTATATTTACGTTATCATCTTTGAAGATGGTTCAATCATCAAATTGATTGGAATTTAAGTAAATAATTATATACCATAAAAAATAAATATGAAGTTAATATATATATCTAATATCATTCTGCATGTCAAAACCATATATAAACTAATTTTTAACATGCTCAATAAAATGATTTCATGATAATATAAGATAGAAAAATGAATTATATGAAATTTTGTTAAAGATTCAAAATCAATGAACTAATACAAATATTCTAATACTATATATATTATACTTAGGAAATTATATCTAACCAATTTTCTGGTCAATTCTTTTCTGTAACACCTTCAGGGTAACCTTTTTAAACTATTAATTTAGCTTATTCACCTGAAATGTTCTATTAGGTTAATATTTAAGACTTTCATAATTCTTACTTATAAAACTATTATTAGAACAATTTACAAATCCGATTATATTTTATTTTATGTATATTACTTCATTGCACAGAAAAATATTTATAAGCTTCTTAAAAATGATAATAAATTTTTGATTTTATTTTTATTTTTACATATTATATTTAAATATCTTCTAGTTTTCTAATCAATTTGTTTTACACATAATTTCTTAAGCCTATATGATTTTTCCAATAATTTAAATAGTAAATATTGTAAAAAGAGCAGGACATTAAATCTATTATAGGAAATCGTATAAGAAAGAGAGAGAGAGAGTGAAAGGATTTGTTATAGAAAAATAAGATAGTTATTAGATAGAGTAAAATGATTATTATACTTAGTTATTTTTACGAGTGAAATGTTCAATTTATGAAACGATATAACATATTAAGTATTATTTTTAGTCTGTAACATAATTTTTGGTAACTTCAATGACATTATTTGAATATTAACCAAAACTTAATCAAAATTATTTAAAAATTAAAATTCACCATAAATTTCACCAATCGTAAATAAGAAACTAACGTGCCACAATAAATGATAAACATACAATAACAGACACCAAGTCAAAAAGTCTGCCTCTGTTCAAAGTAGCATCAGGAATTTTAAATATAAAATTTTTCACACAAAAAAAGGATCTTTTTATATATACATAGATAATAATAAAAATAGATTTATATATTTATCACACCAAGTAAAGAATATATAAATACACAAAATTCAAATAAATTTCAAAGATAATGTCAAGGATATTTTTTTTTATATTCAAGTATATGCAATGCCACGAATTTGTGGGTTTGTTTTTTTTTTTTGCTGTAATTTGTCGTAATATATATAAAAAGGATAGAATAAATGAAAATTATTGCCATCATTGCTGGATGTTATAATACAGAAAATTATATATATATAAATATTCTGAAAGAGCAAACAATAAATTTTCCAAAATAAATTTTCTGCGACTAATTACAAAAATTTTCCTGAAAATCCCACAAAGAAAATGAAAAAATAAATAAATTTTGTACTTTTAAATTCATTTGTTTCATTTTTACACAGTCGGGAATGAGATTTTTCCCTACTTGTATATATACATAAATCCTTTTTTGGTTTAATTTATATTTATATTAAAGGATTTTGAAAATTTTCGTTTGGATGGGGGGCGGGGGCAGCAAATAATTTTAAGAGAATTGTTTTAATTAAACAAATAATCTTGGAAGATTTCATGTTGTGACGGTTAATTATCAAAAAAATTTTGTTACAAAAACAAAAGTAGGTATTTAAAACAATTTTCTTTTTATATTCTTAAATATATAAATTTTCCCAACAGAAACTTTTTTGTAGACATATTTAAAATTACCGGAAATTAAGAAAGTATTCAAAATAATGGTGAATGCCCTTTTTAGGCGTCATTTGTATACAAGTTTATAAATGTATGTATGTAGGTACCTTAAAGTAAAATTTTTATCAGACAGAATAATAATAATAATAATAAAATCATAAAATTCGGCCCACGTAAATGTCATAACATGATAATAAAAAAAAATAAGAAAGAAAAAAATTTCGATTTAAATTTGAAATAAAATTTAAATTTTTCTTTAATAAAATATATAAACGATGGGGGTTTTTTATTTATTTTTCTTACGTATAGAAATTCTTGATTAATTTTCCGGTATATAAAAACTTTTTTTTTTTTTTTTGGTTTTAAATTAAAGAAATTTCTTTAATGAAATATCTAAATAAACTTGGGAGAAAAAGTCAATTGAAATTTTATGGAAATTTTAAGCGCAATTATTTTATTACATTTTACAATTTTTGTATATTAATAAATTATATACTTTAAGGATTTTATTAAAATTAAAATCCTTAAAGAAGAAAAAAGGAAAAGTAAAAAAAAAAAATCAAATTCAAAATAAAAAGCTGCCAATTTGGAAGAGTGCTTCATATACCCTTTTGATCTACCTAGGATTTAGTGAAAACGAAGAATTAAATAAAAATTATGATTTTTACAAAACTACTAGTGTGGTATAATTTAAAATTACAATCATGTTTTTATAAATAAGTACTCGAATTTGTAATACTATATATGTATATATACTAAATACTCAAAATGTAATATACATATGTTTTTATTCTATAAATTTCGAAATTTTTGCCCCTGTAAAATGAAGAGGGTTGAAGGTACGTGTCTCAATTTTGTATACAAGGTGTAGGTGTGTATTTTTGAGAATATAATTTCTCATTTTTTCAATCCAGTCCCCCGCCGAGGTGTTGCAGCTTGTTTAATAGATCTACCCCCTCACCCATATGAAAAGGGAAACGGGTAAAAATTTTGAATGATTTCGAAAGACACCAACCTATTATACCTAACTTACAAGATATAGGACCCTATCTGAAATGCGGCTTATTTTATAGTCATTTTAAGTTCCAAATATTCAATTTTCATAAACTATATAATAAATTTTGAAATGTAACATTTCTAAGTGATGTAGCTTAGAGGGGGTTGCAGGTAGGGCAATAAATTTTTGGCACAAGTTGTAAGATAGTATTTTTAAAAAAATAATTTCTCATTTTTTCAATCCAGTCCCCCTCTGAGGTGCTGCAGCCTCTTTCATAAAATTACCCCCTCACCCATAATAAAAGGGAAAGGGGTAAAATTTTTGAATGGTTTCGAAAGATACCAATCTATTATACCAAACCTACAAGATATAAGACCCTATCTGAAATGCGGCTTATTTTATAGTCATTTTAAGTTCCAAAAATTCAATTTCATAAACTATATAATAAATTTTGAAATGTAACATTTCTAAGTGATGTAGCTTAGAGGGGGTTGCAGGTAGGGCAATAAATTTTTGGCACAAGTTGTAAGATAGTATTTTTAAGAAAATAATTTCTCATTTTTTCAATCCAGTCCCCCGCTGAGGTGCTGCAGCCTCTTTCATAAAATTACCCCCTCACCCATAATAAAAGGGAAAGGGGTAAATTTTTTGAATGGTTTCGAAAGATACCAATCTATTATACCAAACCTACAAGATATAAGACCCTATCTGAAATGCGGCTTATTTTATAGTCATTTTAAATACCAAAAATTCAATTTTAGTAGTCCCATAAAAATTCTTTCACCTGTAAAATCCAGGGGGGTAAAGGTACGAAGCTGATTTTTATGCACAATGTGTAACATAGTATATTTAAGAATATAGTTTCTCATTTTTTGAATTAATTTCCCCGCTCAAGTTATGTAGCTTATTTCATACATAAGCCCCCTCACCCACTTAAAGAAGGTGGGGGGTAAATTTTTTATATGAAATGGAAATGCACTTACCTGCTGCATCTATGTTAGAAGTAACAATGTTTTATATAAAATCAAACCGGTTTTATAGGCATTTCAAATTTCAAATTTTTTGTTTTAATATTACTATAAAATAGGGGGGCGAGGACCTAGGGCTCCAAATTTTTACAATCTTCTTTATATGGTGTCTATACATATATCTGTGAAACAATGTAAAGATCCGACTATATTTAGGGGTATTTTTTTGAAGTGCACAAAATTGTGCATTTTCAACGCTCCGCTAGGGGGGGTTGCAGGGAAACGATTCAAAAAAGGATACCATACACATAAATTTCCATCCTTACTTTATATATGTTGCAATTTTTGTACAAATCGCACGAGTGCTTATACTATTTCTAAGCGTTTAAAAAAGTGTATTTTTACTTTGCGTACGGCGTACGGCGTACGGCGGACACGGATTTTTTTTTTGCTGATTCTGATTCTCTGACATCTAAAACGTCCAGAAAAATCAAAATCTCGAAAAAAAATTTTTCGAAATTTAGACCGCGCCACAAAGCTTCATATATTTTCAATATATGAAGCAAAATACGTAAATAAAATTAAGCTACTAAAATAATAATATTGAAAATCTTAAAAATTCCAAATGTTCCAAATATGTATACAATAAATGTAATAATTTTTATGACAAAATCTCTAGAGACAGAATTCTATACCCTGATGAATCGTAAAATAAAATAACAAAAAAAAAAAAAATGAACGAAAGAAAGATCCTTTTTTATACCCCGTCATTTATGTAGTCACTGAGTCTTTATTTATATATATACAACGTTAATGTTTATTTCGAATTGACAATACCAATAAACTCAGCATGGTAAAACGTATACAGAATGAAAATTTATAAAGAAGGAATAAAATAGCTCATACCCAAAAAAAATAAAAGTTCTCTTTTCAAAATTATATTTATTATTTTCTAAAGTAGACCTCACACGATTATTTGTATTTGCTGAGTCAGATTAATTTTTTAACTGTGTAATCCTTACATTGTCGAAGTTATTACAAGACCATCATAGATTTTTGAGTTTTTTGCATATCGTTTTAAGACAATAATTCGATTAGCTAAAGTTAGAAAGTGATGAGAAGAAGAGGAATAAAAACTTTAGCAATGTTAAATTGATTTGCAAATTGACATACTTGATATGCCCTTAACAATCATTGGAAGCAAGATAAATCTAGAATGAAAAAAGGAGTCTTGAAAGCAATCTGTTGTGCACAAAGTAATTTAGTTCCAATTAAAATGAATAATTTTAGGGAAATTGTTAGCTATACTCTGGTAAATAAATTTTCAACTCCCTGAATCTCTTCCCATCTCTTCTTGAGTCACTTATAAAAGGTACCAAAATTTTGAGAAAACTTAAATTTAAACATTTCATTTGTTGGCATCGGAAATGTAGTTAATTTTATTGAAAAATCGTGCCAAGTGCTTAAGGATTTCAAGAGTTTATACTTTGAGAGTAATATTTAAAGAAATACCATGTCAATCCCTATTATTTTCTATAGACATGATAGTCAATATTGAGACTAACCTTAAGGGGGCGATAAGGAGTTTTCTTTAGATATACTATAAATGAAAATATACTGAATTACAATTTGAGAGAATGTGCGGTGAATTTTCTTGTTGCAATACGCATTATCAGCGTTATGTAAATATGTAGCTCTATGTCTATGTTACGCCGTTTTCGTTAACGCAGTATGAGTACTGCAATGTTTTTATTCGTTTTTGTGGTAGTTTAATCAACGAGCCAGTAACCAGTCGACAGAATGAGCATAGGTTAAACTAAATTTGTTGACTTTTCACTGTCTCGATAGTCAAAATACCAGTAAAAAGAATTAATACATTGCAGTACTGCGACCATACTGCGTTAACGAAAACAGCCTTACTCTCGAAGTATATATCGAATGGAATTTTCATCAAATTTCTGCAAAAATTATGGAATTTTCTTAAGCCAATTTCTTCAAAACTTTTAAGAAATATTTCTTTTGTTAATCATAAACATAAATTTCTAAACAGTGTACATAAATGTAATATACAAAAAAAACATTTTCAATAAGACAAATAAACAATAACGAAAAATTTTTTTTTTCCATTTTTTTTTGTTACGTATTTTGTACCCTTGTTTATCTTACATACTCGACACCATAAAAACATTTGTAAAAATATACATTATACTCGTTAGAAGAGGCAACATACATACAATTATGAAAAAAAAAATCTTTTCAAGAGTTTTTCACAGCTTTTCACTGTGAGCATATACAATTCAAGATGTTTGACAGATGTGTGTAACAGAGAGTATAGTGAGATATAATAGTCTTATACGCGTGCACATTTGAAATATAATCAAGGCAACAATAGCAGCAAAAAGAAAAAACCACCTCATAAACTATAAAAAGGATATTTCTATAATATATGTGGTTCTCTTTATATAATATTTTTAAAGGGGGAGCTTGATGATGATGACGGGGGGCTTAATGAGGATTTTGTATTTTCCTCTTCTTGTTTTTTTTGAAGAATGGTGTTTTTTCCTTGATAATTTTTCATATATGAAAATTGAAAAACAAAAATGTTTTCATTTTTTCTTGAAATAATTTTCATTTTTTTTTTGTATATAAAAATGTGCACGGAATACAAAATTTTATCCAAAAAAAAAAAAAAAAAGGATAAACTCATTTTTACATTATATTCAAACTTTGGAGAGAAAAGTGCGGAAAAAGAACCAAAAGATTGCATAAGTTGTAAAAAAATATAATATAGAAAAAAAAACGAAATCATGATTTTTCAGTTTATTGGTTTTTGGCTGGCTACCATATTTTTTTTTCTCCTTCCTTTCTATAAACTTCAGAAATATATGTATGACTTCGACTTTTAAGTTTATTGTTTAACCCCTTTTGGATACAAAAAAAAAAATGTCGTCGACCTGATTTTTGTTTTTTTAAAAGAAGAAATATTTTTGTATATTAACAACACAGCAAGAAAAACCATTAAAAATATAAGTCAGATTTATGTTCATTATTTTTGTTGGTTCTTTTGTATAATACAAAAAGGATATTTACATAAATAAATAATAAAAAAAAAAATAATAATTCATATATTATATGGTGTACCTTGAGAAGCGGGGACAAAAGGTGGCACAGAATCATTCAACATTTTTTATGGGCACACTTTTTTTTTATAGAAAATTTTATTTTTAGAATTTTCATTGTAAGATTTCGGCAAATTTGTCAAAATGGATAATAGAAGATTGGCAATTTTTTTTAAATATTCCATGGTTCAATATATTTGATAAATAGATGAAATAGATGAAATCTATTTATCAAATATATTGAACCATGCAATATTTTAAAAAAATTGCCAATCTTCTATTATCCTTTTTGATAAATTTGACGAAAATTTGATTAATATTGACGAAAGTTGATAAAACTCATTCGTAATATTAATTCCGTACAGCAGAATTACTACTGAATTATATTCTATCTTTATTAAGTTACTTAATAAAGAAATATTTAAGTTAAGTTACTTAATAAAGAAAGTGAAATATTTAGTGGAGACTCAACAGTCTTAGTATTCCATTAGAAGATTTCAAATTCTTTCTGGTAATGGAAAAATCTTATGCTTAATTGGCTCAACAAACCTAGTTGACACATGGAAATGATCCGTGTAGGTTGATTATCCTATTCTCAGATTCAACATCGTTCTTTCACCGGAAATTTAGTCGATTTCTCCAACTCCTATTCAGATTTCGTTATTAAAAGCTTGAATTCTTTTAAAACTGTTTCAATATATTATAGGTCATCCTAAAAGGATACTTTGAACAACAAAATCTTTGAAAATTATTTATACTATATATAAACTATATTTTTATTTACTATACCAGATACTACAAAATAGTAAAAATATCTACAAAATGTTAAACTAAAACGGCAACTCCATAAAAAAATCAATTCAAAATTTCATAATTTTAATATAATAACATAAAAAAATCATAAATTTTCATTTTCATAGTAAATTTCTTTATTAAATAACTAAACTTACTTAGTTTAAATTTTTTTTAAATAATATTACAAAAAAATTATACTTAAATTACATAAAAATGATGTGCATTTATACAACATAAACCAACTTTAAACTCTTCTTTATTAATCCTTATAAAACCAGTGAAAAATAAAGATTAATTTTTATCGTGCCTGGTGGATGATAATATTTTGTTGCATTAGTATTAGTTAGTAGCCTGTAAAGGAAAATCTATTCGTCATCATTTCAAAAATTATTATTCATTTTTGTTTTCTAGTCAGTAAATAAATTCACTATTTTACGTGATGGAAGAAAAGTAAATAAAAAATAAATATTTTTATGATCATTTCACGTCGTGTGTCCAGTCAAAACTATAAATGATAACAAAGAAAGATTTAAAATTTCAAAAATATTTGACATTTTTTATTTAAAGTTCTTCTTATACTAAGGAAATTTATAATTTTGTGATGCATTTTTTACTTTATGTAAATTAATTTTTTCATGGGACACAAAAATACAATTTATATTTATTTTATATTTTTGTTTATTTCAATTATTCAATATTGATTTTTTCAATTCTGACTTTTTCGTTTTTGCGTTTAGCGACTGTTAAGGCATTTTTTTTTTGTTTATCCATACTTAAAAAAGGAATCACGCACACGAGAAATTATTTTGTAGATGGTTTTTTATATGTATTTGTGTGCATAGTGTACAGGGTTGTTCATAAAAATTATTTCTTGTTCGAAGTAAAATTGAGTTTATAAAAATTTTTCATACCATATCAGTTTTTACTTGTACGTAATTAATTCTAAAGATTGGTTCTGTATGCCTTGCTATTCTTTTATTTGAGCCGTTGCTTTTGAAAGTGGGGCAAATCCATTTTGTGATAAAAATTAGTTAAAGCTAAATTTAATTACAAATTATAATACATATAAACTTTATGTTTTTAATCATTTCACAATAATTTATCTTTAATATCTGTATAAATTTGTAACTAAGTAGTAATTTTATTTGGTCAATTATTTTTCAAATCCGTTCATTTCCAAAGCGGGAAAAGTGATTTTTTTTTTTAAATTTTTTTAAAATGGACTTTTGCCCCACTTTCAAAATCAACGGCTTATTTATTACCTTTAATTATACTTGAATTTTCTCAGTCAAATTTGGTAATTTTAGAAATATGATTTGATTATCAACAACTTTCAATATTTTATGTAAAGATGGCAGCACATGCCATATACTATAACATTAAATTTATATATTTTTCTCCTTTAATACACATTCTCTCAATTCTACTAAAAAATTATCATTAAATTGAATTCTTAGCTTTACCATTATTTTCCTTAAATTGATTTATAAAAATATTAAGTTTTTTCACTGACATCTATCGGAGAAATTGTATTAAAAACTATTACAATTATTAAATTTGTTTATTTCTCGAATATTGTGAAGGACAATCGTGTTATATAATCCCTGATATCATTTTGTTAAATTTAATGGACAGTTTAAAAACGATATATTCAACTTCTGAGTATTTTGAACATTCAAAATTGTCTAAAATTTGACATTTTCTAGGCACCCTATAAGAAATCCAATAAGTTATAACATATATTCTCTTATATAAGATTACATATATAGCTATAAATAAAATCTCGTTAAACACTGAAAATATTTTTTGTTTTTTTTCATTCTTTCATTTTTTTTGCTATCTTTAGTAATTAAAAAAAATTGCATTAATGCTTGGGTTATGTTGAAATTAGTGTTTACCTCAGGGAATAGACACGCGGAAAGTCTACAAAAAAAAAATTAATATACAAAAATTATGATATAATATTAAATATTTCGTACCTGATGGTATGTAATTTCAATTAAGCTAAATTTATGTAAAAGTTTTTTTTATTATATTTAATTTTTTTTTTGTTGTTAACCAAAATTTTTGCACAAAAAACAACATGAAACTTTTTTTGGATCTCATTGCGATGCTATTTGTGAGTTTTCATATAAGTATATATTTATATTAAATTATTACTTTATTAGTTTAAGTAATTTTCGTAATTTCTTGTATCTGTGATGTCAAAACTTGAAATATTTTATTTTTACCTTGAAAATTTATTAGCTTAGCTCAGTCTAAAGGCATTTCACAATTGAAAATGATATAAGAATATGTACAATTTTTTTTTTTTGCTATTATTAAATTAATTACATAAATTTGTCACATGAATATTTATAGAAATAATTTATTTTATTTTTATAATATACTCGTAATTCATTCAATTTTGGTGAAGTATTTAGAATGAGAATTAATTTTGAGATGTTTTATTTGTGCTGACATTGATTATTCTAGGCACATGTTGCAAAATTATATAAATTACTTATATATACATATGTTGCAAATTTAATTTATTTATATAATGTAGATTAATTTTGTGAAAATATTGTATACACTGTTAAGGGTGCAATTTGTAAAAATATTTCAGAGCTTTTGTTGACAGCTGAAAATATTAATTAATCAATTATTGTAATGCATATTAGCACCACACACCGAATAATTATATTTGAACAAGTTTGTTAATTAATGTTAACATTTATATTTTTTTTCAATAATTGTGTTTGAGTTTTTAAATTTTTGCTCTATTTCATCAAATTTTCTTCTGGCGATTATGACCTTAAACTTGGCCTAGAATAACGCTTTTTTCCTACAAAATAAGAATAAGAATTTTCCTATAAAATTCTTAGATTCACAATGGATTTGTACCTATATATAGTTTTTGTCGACGATTGAAATATATTTAATAAATAGTAAGTAGAATATATTTATAGTAAATTTTTAATCAAGACTATTTTTCATGGCCCAAAATTAACCAATACAGAAGTTAATTTTTTTACTAAGAATTTCGAAAATATTTACTTGGCTTAAAAGAAGTCATCAAATCAAAATGTACATAAATCTCTACACCTTCCATTTGAAACCCTACATTTTTTTGTATAATTCCTTAATTAGAAGCTACAATTGTTAAATTGACCATTTAATAACTCTATTTTATTTTATTTCTTAAGCTTGGAAAAAAGCTTCTCCCCATTAAACAAAATACAAAAACCTTTAACACTAAATTATAATGTATACAATAAAATCCGATTAGTACAAAATATATACTCAACATTAATTTTCCAACATAATCTTCTTAAAATTGTGGTAAAATTATTATATTTCATAATTTATGTATACCTACATATTATTTTTATAATTTTCCATTTTCTTATGACCAATTTTTCACAATTTATATTACAAGTTTTTCTTAAATAAACAACAAAAATTTTATTTTGTCCTTTAAAAGTTTTGTAATATAAAATAAGTATAAACAATAAAATATAAATTTAAAAATAAATATTTTATTAGTTACAATTATAATTATAAAAACTTTCACTTAGTAATTAAATTTAAATCGTTCAATTTATTTCACTTCAAAATTTATGAATCAATAATTTTAATATATTAGCCGAAAATTCTCACTTAGGGTTCAAAAATTTGCCATTAAATTATAAATAATTAATTTTAAATTATAAACAATTTAAAATAAATATCAATTTTGAAATAAATTTCGAATTTTATTATGAATTTTTCACCAAAATATTAACAAAAAATAGGAAGCAATTAATATATATAATTTTTTTTTATTAAATTTTTCTATAATTTGTCAGTAAACAGAACAGAATTGTAAGTAAACAGACACAAAAATAAATTTAGGATATAAAAATCAGTGACACGGTTAATATGGAATAATGAAAGGGAAAAGTCGAAAGTCATGTTAAATTATCAAATAAGAAAATAAAATTATCAAGGGAAATTGAATTATTAATCTTACAAATTACAAGAAAATTTGATTATTAGTGGAGATAAAATTAATGCCTCCTTTTGTATCCTTAACAATAATGGTGGAAATTTTTTTGGGATAATCTCTGGCAATTTAGAGCTAAAAAATTTTATTGTAATATATTTATGCCTTTTCTCTTTTGTCTCTGTCATTAATAATTAGAAGAATTATTAGTTATATCAAAAATTGTGTATAATTATGAATTCCAAATCAATCATAAAGTTTGTTACGAATTAGCGAGGATGAAGAATCTAATTAAGATAATAATTGAATCAAACTGTCAGAAATTTATGGAATATAAGTATTTTTAGATATCTCCTACATAACTATAGACTACTCCAAATTATATTATAAATTTCTACTAAAAACAATAATCCAAAAAAAAAATTGGTAAAAAAAAAATTTTCAATTTTCTTCCTCGTTTACTTTAAACAAGGAAATGGCAAATAACCAAAAAAATTTAATTCCAACAAGAAAAAAAAATTTCTACATTTTCTGATTTTCATATTTGTTAATATTTTCACGTACATATTTCCGATTATCCTTTAAGTGAATTTAATATATAATATTATGTTATTATCCTTTCGAGTAAAACATAAAAAAAAAAATATCCTTGAAAATTTTATAAGAACTTTTCATCGAATCAATTTCTTTCTTGTTTTGTCCCTTCTTATGTTTTTTTTGGGGAATGAAAATTTTTTTCAAATTGAAAAATCATTGTGCCAAAGGATGGTATAAAAACCATTTTTTGTTTCTCAGTTTGGTTTTTACAATTTTCTCTACAATTTTTATATATATTATTTTATTTATATAATCAACAACAAAACTATGTAGAGAAACGAATCTTCGTCCTTTTTCATAGATTTTTCTTCTTCCTTTACTTGAATTATCCTTTTACTTATTATCGGTTCTATTATATATACAATGTCATGTATGTGTTTTAGATTATTTCAGTTTTTTAAAATAAAAACAAATAGAAAATAAAATCACATTTGAAACTCATTTTTATTTAAAAGGATTGTATAAGTATGTTTTACTTTTTCATTTTATGTGTGTGTTTGAGATTAGAAAGAAGACATTTATTTACTTCAGAAGAAAATATATACTTAAAGATTTTTTCGATATTTTGATCACAGAAACTAAATAAAATAGTAAATGTGAACTGCGTGACTTTCTGGGTAGATAATCCAAAAAGGAAAAAAAATAAAGGTTTGAACTCTTTAAAAAAATTATTGTAGATTTAGTGGAGTTGTATTTGTTTTCTTATGGTGGAATTTGTTATGATTTTCTATGTTGAATTGTAAATTTTTTAAAATATTAATTTGATTATTCAAGTAAATTTTATTTTATTAAAAGTTGTACTTTAATTTGTTCGATATATAAGCCTAACTACATCAGAAAGGTCAAGAAATTTATGGATTCAAATCCTCTACCTCTACCGATTATCTCCAGCTTGTGGTTATCTAAATCTGTTAGCTATTTTCTTCAACAATAAATATTTTCCCCTAAAATTAATTTTCCGTATCAAATAAGAATAATTGTTCATCAGTTATTGGATATTTTGCGGAAGTCTGGTAGTAAACAAAACTCCTTTGGCACAATGATTTTTCAATTTGAAAAATTTCGATATTATATGTTAACAAAATTATAATTTGAATCAAAATTTCAATCAAAAATGTGAAATTCAATCAAAGTAATTTCTTATTGATAAATATAAATCATTTAATTTCACAAAAATATTTCTGATAAAATATTTCTTCTAAAAATTTTGTTAGATCTTCGTTCTGTATATGAGATCAAATACATTTAGTCTGTCAAAGGACTACAAATAAAACTTTTATGAAAAAAGCTTACATATATAGATGAAAAAGATTCTATTCACTTCATTTCAAACCAAAATTTAGTACACCAAAAAAAATTTGATTTATTGCCAAGAAATGAAAAAAAAATTCACCAATATTTTATTATCAAAAAAATTACATTTGCCAAAATATATTACTTTACCGTCTGTTGGTCCCATTAACTCCTTTATATAACACTGTTTCCTTGTTTTCCTCTAAAAATTGGTCTAAAAATAAGTATATACCAAAACCTCAAAAAAGGGAATAAATAATTTTTAAATTTTGCCGCATATTTTATGGTTAAAATTCTCACCATCAAAATTAAAAATTTTTGTTACCAAAAAATAAACCAAAAAGATAAATAAAAGAATTTGGAAAAACTTGAAATAATATTTTTGTTGTATATTCATTTTCCGTTTTGTCGTAGTTTACCATTCATTTTCCACATGAAAATTATTCGATTTTTAAAGCAAAAGTTCAAACAAAATAAAAACATACAAATTTAAATTTAAAAGTCGGTTAAACAAACATAAAATCCTTTTTTTTTGTATGTACAATCAAATACGCTGCCATTTTGCAGTAATAAATTGCAGAATATATTTTTTAATTTAAGTAGATTTTATTTCTGTAAAATAAATTGTTAATTATTTTTGGAATAAAATTAAAATGGTCCATTTAAGATTGTCAAAAATTAAATTTCCCTTTGTAAGTAATATTCATTTTGTGTTCAATAATAATTGAAAAGTGAAATAAAAATTGAACATTTTTACAAATGGAAATTTATTTTAATATTGAAAAAGGATAATTAATGATAGGTAGGGGTTAGTTGACACTGAAAGAATATTTAGTTATGATTTTGGTTCAATTTAATTGATTCACTAACAGTGTAAATTTTATGTATTCAAAAATCTTTGCCATCAAGCGCATATGCATAATTATTAGCAATATAAATTTTGATTTATATTATCGTTGGGTACAATAAGTCAAAGGATAGTCGAATTCTGTCATCTAACTCTAACTGACAGAATTTGTGAATATAATTTTAAAAATTGAATGTTAAATGTGCTAAATAAATTTCCAATTCATTTGTTTTTTAACATTTTGGTATACAAATAATATGTAACATTCTTTTTCAGTTAGTCAAATAAAATTGTTTAATTGGAAAAAATAAAAGAATATCAATAAATTATTTTATTTATTTATATAGACAAAATTGTTTCCTGACCCAATTCATTTTACATATATTTATTTAATTCGGAATTCATTGCAATATTTGGTTATCGCCATTTTAATGTTAAAACATCATTAAATTCTTTGATTTCACCGCCAGATATAACGTTTACATGATGACCACTGAAGTGTAATACAAATAATTACTGATAATACTTAGTAGCATTTTTAGTTGGAACTTTGGAATAATGAATGATAATTTCGCAGCATTTTCTTTATATGTATAGAGTCTAATACAAATTTTTTGCCTAAAGATGCCATTTAGTAGTAATTTTATAATATCTAATTTGAGGAAAAGCTGAGATATCAAGGATGTTTTAGCAATTTGTTCTAACTAAATTAACTCACCAAAATAGAAGCCACTTTAATAATTTATGCACTAAGACTAAGTAGTTTTTATGTAAAATTAGTAAAGTTGCAGAATATCCGGGTAATGTCTATGAGGCAGACTTAGACATATGTACATAGATCTGTGAATCCACCAGAGACAGGTATTGAGATGTAGTGGCATTTATCCTTGTACTCAAATATATTTACCATTGGGCGATGATATTAAATTTCGAGCTAAAAATTCAACATTAAAACCAAACTCCATAACGAATTTAGATTTTTACTGGACTCTTACAATTTTTCAAAAATTACATGATAAAATGTTTCAAATAAGGAAATATATTTTTGTGAAAAGTTTCTTTTTTTTTTTGGTAATATCAAATTCTATCTAAAAACTTTAAATTTGAAATTTTAATCGACAAAAAATTTTATGTTATTTTGAAAGTTTTAAATTACAAAAATTGTACTGGAACTTTTTTTTTTTACACATTGTGC
Organism: Empis stercorea; assembly: GCA_949752835.1. Classification (NCBI taxonomy): domain Eukaryota; kingdom Metazoa; phylum Arthropoda; class Insecta; order Diptera; family Empididae; genus Empis; species Empis stercorea. The sequence continues at coordinate 8,917,612 of OX457087.1, forward strand.
AATTTACAATTTAATATTTCCATAAGTTCTACAATTTCAGTTTTTTTTTTGGGGAATTTTTTCTATTTTGATTGAAATTTTCTTCTTTTTTTTATAATCAGCAAAAAAATTTTTTTTTGTAATTTTATATTAAATTTATCCAAAAAAAAAAAAAATCATTTTTTTTTTCGATTATAATCTTTTTAAATTTTTAAAAATCACGTACGAAAAACGGAATTGCATATTTTTTCAACATGGTTTCATATTTTTCATTGTTTTTTTTTGTGCATGGATTTGGCTGGGGAGGAACTTATACATGCGGAAGAATATACCTACCTCTCTATATGACAATTTTAATCTTTATTGAAATTTTCAAAAGGGGGTTGAGAGTGGGTAAACATTTATTTGATTGTCTTTACCCTTTAGTGTACTTTGGAGATTTAAAAAAAATAATTTTTGTTAAAAGTGCAATTTATTATCTTATTATTTAAAATATGATCAAAAATCAGCAATAAATATTAGCAAATATATATTTTATCATGTAAACATATGTAAAAAGTAGTCGCAATCACGGCTATTGTGTAGTTAGTTTCATAATTCAAAAAAAATGATTTATTGAGTTCCGACAGTTGTACATATACATATATATACAATTTTCTTTAATATACTTAAATATATTTTACATATTTAACTCATAACTAGAGTGTACTTCAATTTGTTATGAGCTTTGACAAAACGTTGTTCAATATAATAAGTAAATTTTTGCAATGCAGTATGCAGCGTCATCCGGTGCCAGAATGTGAAATTTTACTTGGTCGTATTCTGTTATACTGTCTCAAATCTTCTCATCATGTTGAATTTATTCATCAGTTTATCTGAAAATATACTATATGTTTAATTGGAATTTGCTTTAGAATTAAACCTTTAGTGAACCATTTGGCAGACGATCTATAAGTCTCTACCAGCGATTGTGAAAATTTAATTGCTTCTTTCCAATAAACAATCTAATATTTTTACTATTTACTATTTCCAAACGTCGATTTATAGATAAGCTTTTACAACGACAGACAGACAGACCTAAATGGAAAATGAATATTGTTTTCGCAATTAAAAAATCCTAAAAAAGTCAATAAAATATATTTCAATCTCCTTATAACAAAAAAAAAATCAAATAAAACAATATTTTTTGTATCTAAAAGCTTCAAATTGATATTCTAAAAAAAGTAACTTTGAGGTCAAAAAGTTTGACATTTTTCTTTTATTTTTTTCGATGATAACATAAATTCCAGACTTTACAATAACAAAAAATTTTTAAAAAATATAATTTTATTGCTGGGACATTTTTTATTTTTCATTTCTCTTGTTTTTATTTTATTGACAATTTTTTTTCGTTTCGTTTTGTTGTTATCGGGAAAATATTATGTAGAAAAACATTTTATTTATTTAATTTTTATCAAATATATTTCAAATAAATTGCAATAAAGTTGTTGGAAAATATTGTTTTGACTCAGGTCAGGACAGTGTCCTAAATTTTTTGTTTGTTTGTTGTGTTGAAAAGTTTGATAATTTTATAAATTTTTATTAGACCAAAATTTCATTTTGTAAAATGTTTTTTTTTTAAATTGGAAATATTTCAATTATAAAAGAATTTTCTTTTGGAAATTCATTGATAATTTAATTGAAATTCGGTAGTCAGTTTTAGTTAGAAGTTAGATAGAAGGTGGTTTTTTATGATTTGTGTTACAAATTTATTATAATTCGACTAAACATTTAGTTTTTCCGATTAGAGTAGGGGCGCCGCGCCATAAATATCTGTAGTTTTTCTTGTGGATCTCCTAGTAAAGGACCTGCTAGCTGGCAATCAATAGATGGAAAAGAAAGATTATATCGATAGTTTTAGCCAAAATATTGCTTTTGTTTAAGTAACGTGTACTCGTCTAGATCTAGTCTAGAGAAGATACCATCTAATATTGTCCTAAGAGAATCAAAAATTAATTTAATATCTCTGGTGTCTAGACTTTTGTCAGGTTCAATAAATTTCTAAAAAACTAACTAAACTTCTAGAAAATAATTTACTATAGAAACTTAAAAAACTTGCAATATAATTTGTGAAAAATCATAGAAGAAAATATTTTTCTACAAAAATTTTCTATACGGAAAAAAATATATAAAATTCACAAAATAATTATTTTCCTTTTTCCACAAAAAAATTCTTCATATAATATTTTTGGACAGGAAATTTATTTTATAAATAAAATATTATTTTTCTATTTCATTAAATATTTTGAAATGAAAATGTAAATAATAAAACACAAAAATATTGTAAAATGTTTTATCAAAATTTTCATAATCAATTTTCATTTATAATATGCAATAATACTGTGTGGGCGATTTTTCTTATTGTTTTATTGCATTTTATGCGAATTTATGTGAAAATGTTAAAAAAAAAAAAATAAATTTTTATTTTTCGTTTTGTCTCGATTATTATTATTTTTTTTAAATGTGGGCAGAAAGCCAAAAATGAGGAATTTCTGGTTTAGATTATAAATGAAAATGCAAAAAAAAAATGTTTCAGAGAAAAATGATAATAAAAAATATAATTCTCTGTTTTTTATCCTTATTTCCGGTTAATATTTATTTTTCTGTTTCAAATTGAAATGCTTTTTTTTTTTTACATTCAGTTGAATTTTTGTGGGATTTTTCGTTTTTGTTTAGAAATAAGAATATGAAATTTTTTATTTGAATTTTGTTTTCGCTGTTGTTTTGAAAATATGAATAAAACATAATTTATTTATGATGATTCTATATTATAAAGTTAAAATGAAAAAATTGGGAAAATTAATAATACATTTTTATAGTGCAAATATTTTTATTATTTTAATTAAAAATTTATAAAATTTATGCACGAATTGCACAATAAAAACGTGACAGGATAAAAATAGTAGAACAACTACTGTGCTACATTTGAAATTGACCACAAAACACTGTGTCATCTGAAATTTAGGGAAAAAATATTGTATTTCAATCGAATATGAGAATTTAATCACACATAAAATATGACAATTGATAATCTAGACAAAATTTCAGTACTATATCATCAAAATTAATCAGTATTACCACGAAAATATCCTTTTAATCCTCTAATTAGCCAATAAACCATTCTCACAAAACTTAATCCTTTTACTTTTCAGATTTCCTAATAAACAATTCTCCAAAATTACCAAAAATCGTTATGGTTGTTAAACTCCTTGAAAATCCTACAAACATAATCCAGGCTTACATTTTCAGGAAATTATATACAAACATTTATCAATCCATTACAAAAAATTTCTATACTCCAATTTTCATTGAAACTTTTTCCCAAAAAAATTCTGTTTCTATCCAATTTTCATTACATAAAAAAAAAAGTTCTTTCAAATATAACAAAAAAATTTATTAACAAGCTAACAGTTTAAATTTACAATTTCCCATTTTATATTTTATTATTTACGTTTGTTCTATAAGTAATTTTTTTTTTACTTAAATTTGAATCCATTTTGTATTTTATGTGTCAGATTTGAAATTTTTACATAACAAAAAAAAAAAACTCTTTTATGTGTTGAATATTTTTTTTTTCTCCAATCGAACAATAAAAAAATTGAAAAATTTGTTTTTATAAAATTTGAATTACCTTTTTTTGGGAACTGTTTTTTTCTGTTACCTTAGTAGAATCTGAATCTGGGTACAAAAATTCTATACATTATATTTCCTATTACATAAAATTGAATTAAAAAAAAATCCATTGATCAGAACCAGCACAAAAAAAACAGATTATAAACACATGAATAGAAAAAAAATGCCTCCCCACGTGTGATTTAATATCTTTTATCTACAAAACATATGTGAACGTTTCTTTTCATTAGCTTCCTATAAAAAAAAAACACCTTTTATATTTTTTAGAGATTTACATTCAATAAAAGCATTACACCTTTAACCCTTTTTCTCTGTCTCTGTCTCGACGAAAAGGTGGCAATAGAAACAACGTGTGCCCATTGTTTAATTTTTTTTTTCGAAAATATTTCTATAAAAATGAAAAAAAAAACACTTAAATTTAGGGCACCCCGCAGAAAAATAATCAAACAAACGAAAAAAAAAAACGTTTTGTTTGTTACATAAAAATGTTATTTTTTTCCTATTATAAGTTTTGAAACATAAAAATTGGAAAAAAAATAAATAATTGTTAGCTCTAGATTTTAGGTCGATAAATGTGTCGAATTTCTAAATTTATATTATACAATTGATAAATAAAATATTTCCGCAAACATAAAATATAAAGTGTTGAACATGAACGCACTTCAAGACTAGGATTACATTGTCGACATTTTCAATCGATATTTCTGACTTCTTCTATCTCAGTTTTTTGAGATTTTTGCATCCTGTTTTATTTCAAAAATGATGAAGACGAATGAAATGTTGTACCATCTTTCAGTCACTTGAATTTAGAAAGTGATGAAAAAATTATTGAGATAAAATTATCAAATGAAAAGGTCGACAATGTGACATTAGTTTTTATGCTGATATTGTAATTTGTTTATAGTTGAATTTTTGAGATTGAAATTTTTTATTTAAATTTCAAAATTATGCTGCAGTCCCGTAGAGAATTAATTTTAGAATTTTAGTTTGATTATTTATACAAATAAATTAATTTGTAATTAAATACAAAGAATATGCAGCCATTAAACAGTAATTGTAATGTGAAAGTTGGTCCATCATACATTGTTAATAATTACAGAGAACAGAGTGTTTCTCATCAATTATCAATATTTACTGTGAAGATGAGTTTACATTGAAAACCAATTTAAGAAGTAAACAATTTCGAGAAAATCATAATATTTGAGTGAACAGGAAACTCCAAAAGACATATGGAAGGTTTTTTTTTATAATTATAGCAAAGCCGTATATGATATTATATACGGCTTTGATTATATGTAGTTCATTAAACTATGTTCATTATAGTCTATATAAAAGTCCATTAATTGAAGATGTTTCCTTATTTTTTGGTATTTATCACCAATCTTATTGCAGTCCCCATGAATATTCAAATATTAATTGATTTATGCCGCAAAAATATTGCAAAAATTGAAATTTATTAATTTTAAATAAATTGTAATTTAGCATACAAATAATTTGAAGTCGTTCTCTTGTTTTTTGCAAAAAAAATATTATTTATTTAAGTTTAATATATTTAATTGATTTTCAATGTTATGCCTCATAATTTATTTGCAAAATACTTAATTTAATTTTAAATTTATTATTTGCTTTAAAATTTCACAATTTTTCAAATTTCTGGTGCAGATTGATACAGTATACTATTATGCATTTAGTTATAATATAAATTTGAAATCAAAATTTAAATATGAACCATAAATTATCATATTAATGGTTAGTTTTTGTTGGATTTTTAGTAGTAGATTCTTTTATTTAGTGGAAATCAGCAATGATTCCATGTCTGGTTGCATTGAACCCTTATGGCAATTTACAAAGTTTATTTCCTTTTGGCGCACACCTACTGCAATTCCATGTGGACTGGTTAGTTATTGCTATATGTAGCTGAACCATGTCAATTTGAATTATAAGTAAAATATTGTACTATCGGCAAATAAATTTAGAATCTCATTAATGTAGTAATAACTGAGATAGTAAATATTATTTACTATCTCTTTCTCTTAAATATAAGTCAAAATTTGCTGCTGTTATAGTAACTTTTTCGGACGCAAATTCCTTATTAGATAAATACTTGTTATTGTTTATATTAAAATTTGCTTTGACAAAAAGTAAATTTGTAATTTGCTTAATTATTTATTTTTCAATTCAGTCTTCCTTATTGTAAACATAAATTTTTAATTATTAACTAATTTTTGTATATTTTTATTTGTATAAATAATTTTGTTTTTAATTTATGAAGTTATTCATTTCTGAAATTGGAAACTTAAATGATTCTTTAAAGAAAAAGAATTAATGAATATTTGATGATAAATTTTGATTTAAGTAGAACAGATAAATTTTATTTTAGTTTATCCAAATTTTTCCACGAATGTAATTTTATTTCTTTGAAAAAATTATCGTTAGGATTTTTGTTATTGACCAATTTTTATTATTGAGCATTATTTTTATATGTTTAATATGTTATTGATAAGATTAAATACTACCTATCTATATATATAGACAATTTACTTTAGATATTTCAAGAAATTTATAAAATTCATATAAATAATTTATGTTTTTTTCCTTTTTTTCTAGGTAAGTGGATTTACACGAAACGAAGTACTTTAAACCAATAATTTTTCGATTTTTGGTAAGAATGTAATTATTTTAAATAAACCATACGCGACAGTGTCCATTCTTATTTATTTATTTAGTTTAATTAAAAAATTAATATAGAATTCAAAATTTACCTGAAAATGCTAAATATTCTTTCTATTTAAATATGAATTAAGCTTTTAACGTAACTGAAAAATATGAATTAACTTAGATCAAATTACAGGAATTCGAGGCCATATTACGGGTTATCTCTGACACTATTTCACATTGTCGCCTTATTTTCAAAAATACTTTAAAGAAATATTTAGTTTTCGGTTAAAAATCATAACCGCACCCAAATCAAGCTAGAATTTCGTAATTTCCTTGTACTATAATTGTAATTTCATTATAATCCAAGTTCAATTAAATATTACGCTGATATTAAAAATTCAGTTAAACATTAAAGTCATAAATAATTCCAACCATTCAGAATTATAAATCCAATAAAAATAAATATTTACAAATAATTTTGTCACCATATTTTTTGACAAAATTATTTGTAAATATTGAAATTTATCACCAATTTCTGTACCCTAAAAATTGATCGGAACAAAATTTAATTTATTTTCTTTATCTTATCAGTAAACAAATTTTTGTTATCTACTTTATAATGATCCTAAAATAATGAATTATATATTTAGTTTATGAATCATTTTGTACATTAATAATAATTTTTTGATAAAATTTTATATTTAATTTCCACTAAAAAGTTAAATGATATTTTTTTAGGTTAAATATTTTCACTAAAATTAACAAAATTACTCACAAAAAATTGAAGAATTTCATTTAAATATCATAAATTATGGAAAAAATAATTTTCATTTCATATTTATGTTGATAAAAAACATAATATGTATCTTAAGTTAAACATAATTTTAAAACGGTACTATAAACATCTTTTACATATAGCAGGTCACAGCTGCTTGTCAGAAATTACACTAATTTTGTTTTGTTTTTTTGTTCTATTTTTTGTTTATGATTCAGAAATATAACATGAACCAAACGAAAGAATTTCTGATAAAGAAAAGAAAATATGAAATTAAGAAAATTATCAAATTCATGTGAAATAATTTATCAGTCTTGAAATTGAAATATTATTGTTGAAAAAAATATAACTCTAATTTTATAGTTTGTTTTTTTTTTGAAATTATTAAATTTTTATATGTAATTTTGATAATAATTTTTCAAGTAATATTAGAAAGGCTTTTTTGAACCTGAACCATCAGTTCTGGTTCTGATTAATCAATTTCTTTATATGAATTTTTATGAATCATGTTTTTTAATTTAATTTTTATAGTAAAAAAATATAGTTTTAAATTAAAGTAAAATCGTGATTTTTCGAATTTGAAAGAAGTCTGCTTGTTAAAAGAATAAATTTAAATTATGTTATCATAAATTTGTAAAACAAAAATGTTTTCAAACTTTAACCATTTATAAATAATTATTCATTTTGTTGATTAATTTTCTATTTTAAGTCATAAAAATTTAAGTAAATTTCTAAAAATTCTCAGAAAAACCAAAATGGTATAACCAATAAATTGTCAAAAAACCAAAATGGCAGTCAGTAAATGTCAAAAAAAAAAATTTATATTCTTCTTTATTCTTAAGCATTTCCTTTTTTTTAACAAAAATTTTCCAAATTAATATAATTAAATTTAACTTTCCTTTCTACGAAAAGATTATGCGTCATTTTGATTTAAATCAATTTGTATATGTATTATTTTAATTATTCTAAAATTTTCTACAAAAGAAATTTTACACCCTTAGGACTTAAAAATACTTTTGAAAATTATATACGTACATATATATTTTTCCCCCAATTTTCAAATATTCTTGTATACGAAGTTTGTTCTTCTTTTTTTACATTTAATATTAGAGAATAACTCACTAAAATTAAGTCTAATATGAAAGAATATGTATGGTACTTATACTTTTTAAAATTTCACATATAATATTTCAAGCATGAATTCCTCTTTTTACTAATTGCCACATATTTCCGTTTATTAGTGGCACAAATTCTACTTAAAAAAAATTAGTATATTTCGTCTATATTACTTTCATTTGTAATAATAACATTTTCTTCATTTTAAAAATTCACGGGTAATTCTATTTTTAGATAGAAGATTATTTTCTTTTTATAGGCTTTGCTTTTTAAGAGGGTGCGTATAAATATTAAAGAGAACCTCAATTAGACAACAGCACAAAAGAAAAAGTGTGCCTGGAAATAATATTTCCCCAATTTAAAAATAGTCAAATAACATATAATATACTTCAGTAGTTATAGTAAAGGAGTTGGTATATAAAAGTTATTTTAATGTTACCAATTAAAATGTGGTTTAGATAAAATTGGTAAATTATTAAAATTACTAACAAAATTGATTTAAAAACCTACCTAGACTAAATAATATTTTAATTTAAAATTTAATTTGGTTTTTATCAAATGGCATCACGAAAATATTAATTAAATTTTGACATATGTCAAAATTAATTAATTTTTGTGTCAAAATCTTGTTTCTAAAAATCATGTTTGTCATGTGTTAGTATACTTATTACCAAAAAAAAGAGATCATTAAAAATTATGTTAATTGCTCTTTCTTAAAGTAAAGGTTGACAGATGTCAGAAGGTAATAAGATAAGATGTCATATTTTCTTAAAAACCGGTTTTTTAATAATTCAAATTGATCTTTTCTCAAAATCAAATTCGTCCTTTTCTAAAGATCTTTAAGGAAAAGACCAAATTGAATAGCAATAGCAAAAAGATTAATTTAAATGGTAAAAAGTCTAATTGAAGCTTAAAATTATATATGTAATTAAATTTAAATTATTATTTTTTTAATTTATTGAATATCGAACTGATTGACTGATCATTTTCATTTTGTTTGCCAAATTTTAAATTTTGTTGTTCCAATTTGAATAATCTTACAAAATTCTTACAAACTTTGTGAAACTTAAAATCAAACTTTCAACCAAATTGCAATAATTTTTAATTTCATTTAAAAGTTTAATTGAATCCAATAAATTGTAAATAAAAATTATCTTATTTTTTTACTATATAAATACTAAAGTATACAATATTTTCTGTTAGTACAGAAAAATACATACAGATACTAAGTATATAAGTCAAGTAATCTATTTAATTATAACATTATTCTAATTTCATGTCAAGTAACTTTATAATAGCAACAACAAAAAATTATTCTATACGATTAGAGACAATATAAATTTTATTTTATTTAATAAATAATATGAAACTAAAAAGAGCCACTTAAAAAAAATGCTCGACTTATCATCGTTTTGCTAGACTTCTTCTCTACAAAATAGTAAAAAACAACAGAAATTTTTCTTTTTGTATATAGTCTTTAAAAAGATATAAAGAATAAATTAAATATACTACTAAATAATAGATAGTTAGATATATTTTATTATATTTACTTTATCTAGAAAACAATTTAGATATCATTTATGTTTTATATTCAAATTATAATATCCCATCTTCATAGTAATAATAATAATAATTCGCGTGTTTAGTGTAATGTAATGTTGTGGTATAGTTTAGGAATTTCTTGTTAACGTCTAAATTATTATTATTATTATCATTTATGGGGAGGAATTACAACGGTATATTAAAAAAAAATTCTGGTCTCTTTATTGAAATTTTGAAGGAAATTTAATATAATAATAAAATTATGAATAAAATAATTTCTGTTCTAAATACTAAATTTAATTGAAGATAAAAATTACTAAGATAAAGTTATAATTAAATTTTAAAATGATTCATTTAATTTTGTTGAACATTTCAAGCCCATTTTTTTGGTATACATATTTGCTTTCGGTTTGTTTTGGGGTAGTATTTCTATCAAAAAGAATGTCAGTCAGAATTGATTTTGATTGGTTTTTGGCCAATGACATACATTTCTTTTTGGTCAAAATTAAATTTAATAATAATTTGTTTTTGGCTAAAGTTAATGTCAAAAATAATGTCATAAATTACATGATCAAATCAATATGTTACGTCTCTAATAATTTTTTCTTGTAAATTGTCGTTAAATTTAAATTATATTTGGCCATAAAAATTGAAAATTGACGCAACAAATACATAAATGTTATTCAACGAAAAAATAATCAATTTCATAACGAATTTGTATCAAAATATACATTCGACTTTTCATGTATGAATTTTATTGTACAAAATACTAAATTACTTAAATATCAATAAAACTCTACTTGTTCAGAAATGTAGGTTTGATAATCTGTTATAATTCAACAATCTGACATTTTACCGAAACTAATCTCCTCAACAACTTAAGTGCAATGTTGAAATTTTTAATTATAATAAATTAATTTCTAAAAATATTTCATTTATTTGCAAATTTAACAAAAATCAAAATTTTGGTAAGATATAAGCAAAATTCCACTACCCCATAATTAAATTGTTCTAAAATAAACTAATTTTTTTTAAGCAACAAATTAATTTATAAAATTCATAAAATTACAAAAATTAATTTAAAATTTATATGCTCTCATAATTAAAAAATTTTATAAAAAACATAAGATTCTAAGATTTTCAACATCCTTAAACACATTATAACAAAAATAATGTTTATGACTAAAATTATGAATAAATAAATTTCTATGCTTTTATGTTTAAAAAGAAATTATAACATATTATATATGTTTTTGTGATAAACTTTTATCACAATTTTAATTCTGTTCTTTTTTTGCTGTTTAAGATAAAAAATTAATTTAATTTAAATTTTAATAATAATGGAATTTAATTTCATTCGGTTTTTTTTTGTTGTTCGTGATAAAATTATTGCACAACAAAAATTTTTGTTATAATAATCATAAAAATTTTAATAAAACTTTTTCCAAAACAAAACAATTTTTTTTTTTATCAATTTTCGCTTTGTTTATAAAATTTTCATAAACAACTAAAAATTGTGGAATTTTCTAATTAGCTTCGCACAAGCTAAACAAGAAAAAAAAAATTGGATAAAGTTTAATTGTTTTTAATTAATAAACCAAAAAAATTTGATTATAAAAAGCTTATCTGCGGATTATATTATTTTAGATAAATTTACATAATTGAATATAAAAGATGATTTATGTTTAGAGATATAAAATTTCTATATAATTTAAATTTTTTCGAAAAGATATTGAAAATATATAAAATTTTATTTCAATTTATTTTTTTTTAACTACAATTAAGCGTTGCAATTTATTTAAGAATTTTATGTAAAATATTGAAAATTGATGGAAATTTATGTAATTTATGTAAATTGCAAAGATTATTTATAATAAATTTAATTGGTAAATTGAATTTTGATCAGAAATTAATTATAAAAACTTATTTTAAATTATGGTTAACTATCCAGAGGACGAATTTGTATTAGTGTTCACTGATGTAAGTATTATAATTATAGAAATGAAGACATAACAGCAAGAAAAATTAACATTTTTTGGCCAAATTGGTGATCTTAAACTATATAAATTAAACATTTTACAAATCAAATTAAACTTTTTACAATTTAAATTAATTTTATTCCAAAAAAAAAGACGAAACTTTGATATACAGAAAAATTTTATTCTGAAAAAGAGAAAATTAATATGAGTAAGAAATAATTTGAATTGTTAATAAACTAATTTTGCAATATAAATTTTTAAATATTTGTATGATAAATTAATTATACAAATACAAAATTGATTGAAATTGATTTAAATAAAAATTAATATAAATAATTTTCAAAAAATAAATTCTTTTAATTACAGAAGATTTTTCTGTGTAACTCAAACCAGTTGACCCTTTTTTTTGAGTTAACTTTATCTTTTATTAACTCAAAAAAGGCTCAACTTTTTTAAGTTACATACAGAAAATTTTTTCTGTAATTAAAAGAATTTATCTTTGACTATATAATATATGGACTGCTAATCGCTTATAATTTCCTTTGCTGTCAAAGAAAAAAATACTATTATGACTGTTAGCGCATAGCACCAGAGATGGCCAATAAAAGAACTAAAGTTATGGAATTCTGAATTAAATCCAGTAGAATTCTCAAGTAAAATCTATGGAATTCTCATAAATGATTTAGTTGTTTTATTGGCCGTCAAAAAGGCGAGAGTCGCCAAAGGCAATTCGGAATAGTTAGTTCCTTTTTTCGCCATCTCTTGTGGTATGCGCATAGTCGGTCATAGCTACAGCAATGAAGTTGGTTACTAGCAGTCCATATATTATATAGTCAAAGGAATTTATACTTTTTGAAATTATTTCCATTTACAAATTAAAAAATACTATAAAAAATTCTGAATGTAATAATTTCACAATTTAAAAAAATCACAACCAAAACTCAAAAAAAAATTTTACACATCATTAAATAAAATTTAATAAACTGAAAAATTTCTCCAAAATAATCAAATTTTTTTTTCTTTGGTTTAATCGGTAAAAGAAATCATAAAAATATTTTTTTTTTAACCTTTTTTCATTAAAAGTAGCGCATTTTTTTCTTCTTTGATAATTAAAAAAAAAAATTTTTTTTTTGGATAAAAATCTAATCAATTATATAACCTTTTTTTCTGGCTGTTTGGTTGTTAAGATACCCCAAAAAACAAACAAACAAAATTATTTATTATTTTATTTATATATGAAAAATTTATTTCGCTTTCCATTTTTTTCCACAGTCCTAAAAAGAATCTTAATGGGAAAATTTTAATTTAATTAAATGTACAAACATCAAAAAGATCGTTTTTTTTCTTTCTTTAAAATTAATTAAATTTTATATTTTCTTAAATTGATAAAACAAAAAAGAATCTATATATTAATAATTACAAAATCATTAAAATGTCAATAATTTTTCATTTGAAATGTATAAAATTATTGAAATTTTCTTAAAAACAACTTTCTACAATTTATTTTTTTTTTTTTTCAAATTCGCTTCACAATTCAATGAAAAATTATATTCAATAAATCAATTTTCTATATCAAAATCATTACACGCTTTTATGCTAAACAAAAAAGTAACATTAATAAATTAACAAAAAAAAAAAATCTGACGATTTCAAAGATATTTTTCTTCTTCTATGTTTTTATGTTTCTAAGAGTTCAGAAGACAAAAAATGCAAGAAAGAATCGTGTATAAATTGACCTAAAAACTTGAAAAATAATATAAAAAAAATTAACCATAAAATCTAACATCATGTTTTTATGTTTCTATTTATGCTTTTTTGTAAAAAAAAAAAATGTTTGATTAGCGTTTTTTTTTTTGTTTCGACAAAATTCAAAAATTACTATATTTAAAATTTTTTTTATTACCAATTGAAATCTTGAAAGTTTTTCTAATCTATAAAAAAAAAGGCTTTCGAGTGGCTTTAATTGATTGAATTAACCTTTTTTTTCATCTTAACATAAATTTGAAATTATTAATTTTTTTTTTGAAAATCTAAAAATAGTAATTTATGTGTCTGTCTGTATATATTTTGTTTTTTTGTATATTTAAATATAATTATTGTTATGCTTTTTTATGTACGCCCACTCATCCATTAACATAACCTTCAAAAAAAAAAAAAAATACGACTTCAAAATAGAAGACGTTCGACATTTAGACTGAATTTGTAGAGAGAAGTTCTTACATCATAAAATAAAATAAAAAACTTAAGAATATTTTAATTTCTTAGAATTAATTACAATAATTTAAATTAGGAAATAAATTTAATGAAAAATTTGTATATAAAATTCGTTTATGGTATTTAAGTTTGGAGAGTATAAATTAAAAATTATTTTAGTTTCAAAAGTTGAAATTAAAATTTTAGAAGCTAAATGAATTAGAAGAAATTAGAAATTCATATTTTTTCAAATAATTTTAAGTTCATCACGATCACGGCTACTTAATCATAAAGTGAATTAGAGAAACTAAATGAAAACTATCACTAAAATTCTTAAATTAATCTGAAATTTCATTCACATCACCTTAAGTTGATACTTAAAATTGATAGTTTACAATATTTCTATAAAAATTCATTGACTTTTACAATCTTTTTTTCTTACTCTTTTAAAAATGTCATTTATCCTTCCAGTAATTAAATTAATGTCACTACTTAATTGCATCCCAGAAAAAAAAATGGTCAACTTTTTCATTTGTATTTATAACTTTATGCTCTTGGCTTAGTAAATCAGTCGATCCTTTCTTAAAAGAGGAAAAATTGTATATACTTAGAAGAATTTTCGTTTAATTAATTGATAAAGTTTGCCACAATGACAAAGAAACGAATTATTAAAATTTATTATTAAAGTTGTAAAATATCCTTCGGTATTATAATAATTTAACTTTATAGTTAGAAATTATTTTTAATTATATTTAAAAGATTGTTTTATTTTAATTTTGAAAATATAAACGAGAGGAAAATCTATCGAAATGAATTAAACGACAAATTTCACAAATTAAATAATCCTTAATTGTACTTTAGTTTTTATGTTTGGTTAATTACTATCGTAGAAATGTGTAATTATAATAGAATGGTCACCAATTTTCATTTTAAGCATATTTTTTGTTATAATTTCTTATTACTGTTGATTGTTGATTCCGATCTTGTGGAAAATTGATTGTAACAAAACTGATATTATATCAAAACTCTTGTGTAAATATTGTGAAATTATATGACGCTGTCGAAGACAATATTTCTTAGACTATGGGTACTCTGATATAGATAACTTATTAAATATCATAGGATTCAAATTCAAAGGTGTCAATTAATTAGACCACTCTCGAATTTTGATTATATTCAAGGAACATCAGTAAGGACAAACAATACATATGCGTATTAATCATGCAACCCAACTTAAATAATATTTAAATTGATTCTCTAAAATTGCCAAAAAAATATAATTATTACAATTTTTCAATTTAATTGCTCAATTTCAAGTGCTTAATCCCATAATCTTTTTTACTATATGAATTTTTTTTGATAAATCATAAAAAATATTTAAGTTAAACAAAATTTATTGACAAATTAATTTTAAAATCTTAATTTTGTTTCTTAATCAAAAAGACCAACAAAAACTTTTTTTTTATAAATTTATTATTAGGCAAACATAAAAATGAAAAACCGATAAAAAAAAATTTTAAATCTTGAACTTGAAAATTTTTTTTATATAATCAAAAATCAAAATTTACACATTATTATTACAAAACATAAAAAAAAACAAAAATTTCGAACAAAAAAAAATCATAATTTATGATCTTTTTAAACATAAAATAAACAAATGGGGGAGAAAGACTCTGACACCCAAAAAAAAAAAAAACTGTGATGTCTTTAATCTTTTTTGTCTTTCGAGACAAATTTTCGAATTTGATCGTTTTTTGTATACCAAAACAATTTTTTTTTTTTGAATATGTTTATTTAATTTTATTAGATTAAAATAATTTTCAAAAAAAAATGTTTTTTTTTTGTTTGATAATCTGGAAAATTTGGGGGAGGCAAAAAAAAAAACACTGAAAACAAAATAGAAAAACAAAATAATAGACAAATAATCTCGTGCTATTTAGTGTAAATTTATTGAACTTGACAGGCAAAATTTCTAATAATTATGATATCAATAAATAATAATATGATTTTTATATGCTTTTATAAGCTATAAATTTTATGAGATTATTTGATTTAATGATGTTTTTTATTAGTTTATTTTAGATTATAATTTTTTCTATATACAAATTTTTATTAGTTTTAAGAAAAATTTTTTTAATTATGATATAATTTTTTAGTTTTATTTAAAATTATGAAATTATGATTATTATTAAGATATTTCGTCAAATAATTCTTTGTTTATTGGGGAGAGATAATTAAAGTTCTTTTATAATCTTGGAAAAAGTTATTAATTTTATTTGGTATATTAAAATTGTAATATACCAAAGAGAATAATTTAAAGTTTTAATGCTTCTAAAGAGTGTCAATGTAGCAGGTGTAATCTAATATTTTTTTATTTAAATACATACTTAGCTGTATTGATTAAGGAATTTGTACTACTTCTATATGGTTGACATTTTCCACTCGACAGTAAGTGTATCAGATTTTTGAGATTTCTACTTTCCTTTTCTATTTCGAGTTAAATATATTCGAAATATTTATAACAAATTTTTTCACTGGAATTAGAAAGTGTTGAAGAAAACGAAAAATTGTGAATTTTCATTCACATTTTTTTAAGTGAAAAATTTGAAAGGTGACTGTCGGGTGTCGACAAATAAAATTTGTCTTATAGAAAATGAAAATTTGTTGATTATTTTGTTTTGTGATTATTTGTTTTATTTATATTTTTGTAGCCTTGCTGTTTTTCCCACATTAATCTTATCCAGAATATTACTGTCCTTATACAGTTCGCAATTTTTTAGCGAGCTTTTTTACTAAAAACATTACTAAGAGAGTATTTTTGACAATTCATTATATTTACTTTCAATATTCGTCTTAATTAAGTAATATTTTTTTGATAGTCCCAAATTTTGACTATATTAGTTTTCTTGAAAATGTCATATTTCCTCTGTCATGATATGAACCTTTCTATCGTTTCGTTTTTATTAGACCTTTCCTTTCAGCCTAATAGTGACCACATAAATTGAAACTAGCCTAACAAAAAAAGAAACTAGCCAATTTCGTTTTTACGATATATCAGTAATAAGTAATCAATAAATATTTTTTAATTTTTATAAAAGTAATAAGTACTCGCTTTTATATCAAATTCGAAATCATTTCTGACATATCATAAATGGTCCTCCCAAAAAAATTATTCATATTATATAGAATATAATTTTCTTCCAATAAATTACCTTAAAAAATGATTCACTTTTTTTTGTGATTCATTTATTTTACTATAAATTCCGCGTACAATAAAACTGAAATTCATAAATCGTAAAATTTTATCTGTCCCCAGTTGAAACCAAACCAAACCAAACCAAAAAAAGAAATAGCAATCATATATTACATAAATAATATTCGAAATTAACCACTAGAAAATTCATATAGCTATCTATTTATATATATATTTAATCCAATCATAAAAATATATTTTTTAACTTAAATAAACTAAACTAAATTCTAAATGCATATTAAAATTTATATCTTCCGTTTAACCACCATAACACAAATTTTTTTGGACCAACCACCACTCATACAAATACAATCAAATATTTATATGATTTTCATAAAAATTTTATATAAATTTATATAAATAAATCATAATCTAAATAAATATAAATAATTTACTTGTCTAGTCAATTGGTCTCTTTCCACCATTAATTTTGTTTTTGTTGTTGCTGTTACCCTAAATTTAATATTTTTTTTTTTTTTTGGTAAGAATAATAAAAAAAAAACCTAATTTTATCGGAATTTATTAAACTGTCAAATATAAATTGGATATAAAATATTAAGTATGTGACTTAATCTAATACTTTTCTTTATGTATTTGTGTGCTTTTTATGCTATAAATATTATGAATTTAATCTTGTCCTTTTTATCCAACCCAACAGCAAAAGAAACGAACTCGAAAATGTTTGGTTTGGCGGATGAGTGTGTTGTCCTAATACAATTTTACAGAAACTATTTAAGTATATAATAATAAATAAAAGTTTTTTCATACTCGGCACCCTAAGTTTTTATATTTAACTTTATTTTTTGTGGACCACAATAACAGGAAAACATATAATAAAATTGACTTCAATTTTTCCTTTTAATCAAAATGAAAAAAACAATTTTTATCCTTTTTGATAGAAATTATGATTTAATAAGTTATCAAATTTTTTGTATATCCTCTCATCCTTATCAGTTTTCACTATAAAAATAATGCTAAGGAAGAGAAATTATTTATATACTATTTTTTTGGAATTATTTTCAAAATGTCGGAATTTTTCATACTATATTTCAAATTAAGTTTAATAAATTATTTGAAGGATGAGCTTTAGTACAGATGACGACAAAAGTTTAGTCTTCATGGGGCTGTCAATTTATCTTAAACATTAAATTGTAATTAAGAGCGGCGGTGATTAGTGTGTAGTGTACTATGGTCCAGTGCAGGAGGTCGATAGTTCAATTCCCGGCCGAAGCATCGATGTCGTCCAAACTTGACTCATCTTTAAATGAGAACCGGTAATAAAATATAAAGCAATGTAATTTTAAGACTGAGAAAAATGCTGGTGGTCGAATTCTGACAACAATTGACTCACTAGAAAGCAATTAGCTTCTTGCAATAAATAGTTTCTCCGCTACAGAGGAATTTATGGTTCGGAATCCATATAAAATTATTAGTAAGTAGGTCCTAAAATTGCATTAAAATGCCAGGAAAATCTTTAAAGTGGTAGGCCTAGGACCACATCTGGCTGTTGTGCCAAAAAAAGAAGAAGAAGAAGAAATTATGTATATTGTAATTATTTCCAAGGACACTAACTTTTATCTGGATGATAAATTAGAAGTAACTTTTTACTGGTAAGGAAGATATTTGTGTTTTAAAGAGCTATAATAAAGTCTTACATTCTTTGTATGTGGTAAATGTCCTTTTTCACATTTATATAATATTTCTTTGTTTTTTGGGAGGACAAAATATAATTTGAAGCAAATAACTTTAGTCCTACACCCCATTACCCTACATTATACTCCTCAATGCTAACAAAATTACTGAACTAGAAAATAATCTTACAAAAATAATAATAATATGAAAAATTTTATTTGAAGGTAAAATAATTCTAAAAATAAATTCAATTTTTTTTTTTCTTCTGATAAATTGATTCTCACATATCCTTTTGATCTAAATAGAAAAAAAAATTCTTCTTTAAGGATGAAGATGAAAAATGATACAAGAAAAAAAAATATTAAATGTTTTGTGATTGAAAAAAAAACACAACAACAACAAGAAATTTGTTTTTATATAATGTAATAATAATATAAAAATAAATTGAAATTCAATTGAGCTGATTCACAGCTCTCTGACAAGGAGGTAAGAAGTTTTTAACCATAATAAAAATATTATATTATTTCCTTAAAATTTATGTATTATGATTTCCTTTTCTTTCCATTTTTTTGATTGATATCAATGATACAAATACTATCTCTGTGACTCTGTTGTTGTTAATTTTCCTTGATATATTTAAGGTTATAGATTGTAGTTTTGGAATTTTCATTTTTTTTTTCGTTGTTTTGCAATTCATTTTATACTCAATTAGAGAAGTTTCGATAGATTGTTAAAAATTTCTATATGATAAAAATGTATAGAAGATAAAAATTGCAAGATAAAATTATATTGAATTTATTATTGAATTTTTGTAGGTAAATAATATAATAAAGACTTTTAATAGCTTTGATGAAATTGAACATTTTATGACTTCTGTCCGAAAATATCAATTTTTATTTAAATTACCATGAAATCTTGTAAAAAAGTTGCAAAACAAATTTGAATAAATTAGGCAATAGTAACATATTTTATATTTCAATTTTGAGAGACTTTTTTGATAAGCTTATTTAGAAATTAGAGTAAAAATTCGTGACACCTGGCAGATGAAATATTAAAAAATCTTACCAGTTGTTAATCGACTATTTATCTGTTTTGGTAACATTTTAATTAACTTTATGTTGAATCACATTTTTTTTTTTAAATTAGCTCAAAATATGGAAGGGGAGAATAATCTCATTCATAGACGGTTCCTGAAGCTCAATAAATTAAATTGAAAATTTCCATTTTTAATTGTACATTTTTCAACTTTGTTAAATCTGCAATCTGCAAGAAGCTAATTGAATTTCGTAATTGAGAAATGGACAGCTTGGCAAAAAAAAATCAATAAAATTTAAGATTTGGATTTTCATTTTTCAGTACATTAACCTCTTCAATGTTTTGAATTTAACTGACAGTTAAATCTCCTCTATTATATATACTGTCTGAAAAAGTCATACTGTTACCATATAAACCCTTTTTCTATTATTAGTTTCCAATTGAATTCTTGTATTAATCAAAAATTCACAAACAGTACAGCAAAAAAAAAAGTATTAAAAGGACGTTTTTTCTCTCTAACCCTATAATAATTTACACTTCATTCATTTCACTCTTTTTTTTATTATTATTATTTCTTTTAACCTTTTTTTTCTAGTTTTTTTTCCTATATAATTTTTTTTTTTTGACCTTTTCCAAGCCCCAAGGGAGACTTTTCCAGATTTTCTTTATTATAACAAAAAAAAAACACAGTTATTTTTATTTTTCTATTTTTATTTCATTTTTTTTTTCAACTATTTTTATAGTGTTTCATTTTTTTTTTTGAACTTTTCACAAATATGGGGAGGAAAAACTTCAAAAAGAATGAAAATTTCAAAACATTATATTTTTCAAAAGGAACTTTGTTTGAAGTCTTCTGAATCCTTTTATTTGTCTTATAGTATTTTGAATAAAAGTTTTTTTGTTATATAACAAAATAAAATTGTCATGTGAGATGTGAAATGTTGTAAGTGTCAAATCATTTAGAATTTATAATGATGCAGGACTACAGAAAACTTAAGGGTCTTGCACACTGTATATGTGATAATACGACAATGATCGTTCATTTGCGAACTAATTGGTCGGTAACTGCAATTAATATCGTTATATAAGAGCAAGAGGTGATACAACGAGGAGTTCTAAGCCCTATGTGCCAACACATTATGTTTCTATCAAATTCCAACAAAAAAAACTGCCCACACACTAATTATTTCTGAATTCAATTTTTGCAGTTACCACATTTCCGCATTTTTACATCTTGTGGAAAAATATTCATTTTATTAATTTCTTGATGTTTGCACACAAAGTCATAAACTAACAACACTTTTTCAGCAAAAAACTTCAATTTTATTTTCATTATTTTATATTTTTACATATTGCCCTTTTTTTATAGACAAATATAAAACGTGCGACAATTGTAAAAAAAAAATATAATAAATAAATAAAAACAAATTTTTTTTTTGAATTGTTTTTCTTTTTAAGAAAAAATTTGGATCCTTACAAAAAATATCCTTATATAAAAGAAAATTTTGTTGGTATGATGATTATATAAATAGAAATAATTTTCTTGTATAAGTAATAAATTTGTGTGCGTGTCGAGTTCGTGAACCTTTTCACTTGTAAAACAATTTGTTTTTGTTTTTTTTTTTTTGAAATTTATTGACTTTAGTTCAAAATTCAAAACGATTTCATTTTTGTATATAGATACATTCCCATAGCATAATTTAGAAATATTCATTAATTTTGAAAACTAAATTGGAAAAAAACGTACATTGGTGGTAGCAGAGATTACATAATTTGTCAACGAATCTGTTGTATATTTATATTTGTCTTCGTTCTGATATTTTAATTTCGCAATGACCAGTGAATTTTTATCTTCTTTACAATTTTCATTTTAAATAAAAATTCCAGTATTACCACAAAATCATGTTACTGACTAAATAATAGTGTTACATATTTATCTCATTTAAAACTAATTACATATTATATAAATTTTCTAATAACAAATCCGAAAATGGACACAACAAAAAACTTCTTGATTGTAATGGTATCCAATCGAAAAAATATCGATTTTTAATTTGTGGCAAATATCTATAAATATTATTACAAAAACATCAATAATCGATATTTTAATTTTAACCAGAACTGGCATTCCACCTAAACATATACAATAAATTAATTTTATGATCTCCCGAAAATATGCAAATTCATTTATGCAATTCTGGGTCGCATTTGTGATCAATAAATAAATAAAGTAATATCATTAAATAGTCAAATCTAATTAAATTTGACATCAGATTTAATTTCTAACAAAACAGAAGACTTAGTTATTTAGTTTATGGTGTTGGTGATTTACAAATTAAATTTACATAACTATATCCATTGAAGAAATTCAATCCGAAAAACCAATTAAGTGTTTTGGGATCCAGTTTTTAATTTTGGACAAAATGAATTTGCATATTTTCGGGAGATTATAAAATGAATTATATGCGCATATTTATGTGGAGTGGAATAAAGTTCTGGGTTAATTTTAATAACAATTATTGACAATTTGTACTATTTTCTACATTCTACATAAAATTATAATTTATATAAATCTGTTAAAATAATTAACATGAAAAAATTATAATATTTATGATTGTTATCAAAAATTTCCACTATTATTATTTGTATTTGTCCTTGTTATTTATTATCGATATTTCCAGAATTTGAAGACTTTATTATAAAAATTTTTTAAATATATTTAAATCAATCAATTATTTTTTACACCAAACATTTCCCTAAACTAAAAATCAACAGAAAGTAAAAATCAAAATCACTTCTCAAATATTTACCAATAAAAAATAATAATAAATTCTTATCACATCCTTTAGTAAATATTAGAATGTTTTTTGTTGTTGTGATTTTGATTTTGATTAAAAGCAATCAAAAATTTCCCATAAAAATAGAATTTCAAATCTGTAATATGTACACATAGCAACAACAACAGACAAAATGATAAAAAAAAAACATATACTTATGTGCAAAAGGTCAGGGTCAAAATGTCTCTTTTAATTTCTCCTACCAAATAAACTACAATATTATTTTTAATGATTTTTTGTCATGAAAATTTTCGATTAATTTATCATTATTTTTAGTTTCTTTCTTTCAAAAGATATCGAATAACACAAACAGCTAAATTTATATATACACAAAATATAATTTCCAGAAATGACATTGCAGTGTTAACATAATTGTAGTTATATTCGATTTATATCTTCGTGGTTATATTATTTTACTTATGCGTTATGATAAAAACGTGGTAATTTTTTATATTATTCAAGTTTTTTATATTACATTAAATTCCTTTATTTTTGTTTTGTTTTTTTTTCATACTTATATAAATTTTCGTATTGTGGCTTTGAAAGAAATATTTTGTACTATGAAAAAGTTCAAGATTGTGTGACGACCTCAATCCATAAATTGTATATTATTATATGTATGATATTCGTCATAACGATAAAATAAAATAAAAATTAAGTGTTTTCTTATAATATTGGTATATAGTAAATAAGTCATCACCTTTTAAGATCAATATTTGGCATGTGTGCAAAATTAGAAATATAAATATTATAATTAATAAAGAGAGTTTATAGTTATATACAAATATAATAATTGAAGAAATATAAATATTAATTTCATATAAGTATTTCTTGATATTTTATGTTACTTTTATTTACTATTTTTCTTTGTGAATAATAGGTTTTCAATTTACTTAAACACAGATATATTTTAGATTGATATTTATCGAGATAAATTATCAAAATTAATTTTTTAGTTATATATTATTAAGCAGAACTGAATATTTTTGACAAACTATATTTAAATTTATTTTTCTATTAAAACAAACATCAAAATATATTTCTTTGATTTATCTAATTTAATTTTAAAAGGCTGTAACATAACCTAGCAGCAAAAAAAGCATTAGCAGCAGCAGCGACATTACAAATTATTTCTCAAATTGCTGCAGCTGCCTACTGTTTGATGATGTATGTTCTGTTTTAATACTTGTTTGGCTGTTGCTGTCACTGCTGCTGCCGCTGCTGATGCGGTTACAGCCTATTGTTATATCCCAATTTAAGTCCACCTAAAAATATGCAATTAAATATTTTACATAATCGCCTAAATGCGAGTAGAGTACATACAAAATATTTGTCTTCATTGAAATAAAGACCAAAAATCTGTCAAGTGTAGTATACTTAGACTTAGTAAAAATTAAATATATTGGAATCGATATTTTAAAATTGAATAAAATACCATTCCCCCTAAAAATATGCAATAAATTAATATTATAATATCCCAAAATTGTGCAAAATGTAAATTTACATTATATTTTACTTCAAAATTTTATGTAAATTTTGAGTACCTGATCAAATATAACCAAGGAAATTAAAATTAAATTAAATTGAAATTTTAAGTACATATATACATTTGACATGTTAGGTCAATTTTAATGTTTTATAACTTAATTTGTAATTATACGATTAAAATTTAATTACTAAATAATTTGTTTACAACTTTAACAATTTATTATGTAGGAATTTCTAATTTTATAGTATAAATATTTGAAATGCTCTACTTAATTTTTCTCAAAGAATTACAAATATCTTTTTATATACATAAGTATATAATTTTATAAGAAATATTTCAGTTTTATGATTTC
This sequence comes from Empis stercorea, assembly GCA_949752835.1. Lineage (NCBI taxonomy): Eukaryota > Metazoa > Arthropoda > Insecta > Diptera > Empididae > Empis > Empis stercorea. The sequence continues at coordinate 8,942,124 of OX457087.1, forward strand.
TGTTAATATACTTGTAAGGTAAAATCAAAATTATTATTTATATTCTAAAATTTGTGTTTAAAAAAAAAATCTTTATTAAGATAACGAAATGAATATTTACTTAAATCATCAAATAGAAAAAAAAAAACAAAAATCGTTTAAGTAAATAAAATAAATTTCTTTAAGAATTTCATAATTTTTATTTGACTTTTGCGATCATCAAGTTTTTTTTTATGATTGAAAAGAAATTTCTTCTAAGAATCTTTGAAACTGAAAATTCCATGTTTGGTAAGAATTTTTGAATAAGTATATAAATTTGATTTTGAATGTAAATACATTTTAATATAATATGAAAAACGAGAAATTTCTTAGAATTGTTAAATTTTATAATAATGAAATGCATTTGTAAAAAATTGGAGGTAACATCAGAATGATCTCTGATGAATATTTTTCCTGAAATTTATTTATTAAATTATAGATTTTCCTTTTTTGATACCAAATTAAACTAAAATTTCTGGGCAATTGAATTATTAAATTTTATGTTAATTAAATTTCAAACTTTCAAAATTTCTTATTACAATTTTTTAGTTATTATTTTTTACTATATATTGAGTTAATCCTTGTTCCAGATTATTAATTTCTGTATTTTTTTTTTTGGTAACAATTTATTATTAAAAAAGTTTTTTTTCCATATAATATTTTACTATATAAAACTAATTAGATTTTCATAGAAAATTATAATTAAATGTATATACATATATTGAAACTTTATTTATTAAATATATTTCATTAATAAAATATGCCAAAAACTTTTAACTAAATATATATAATAATGATTGATTGATTTTATGGTCCATAAAAAATTTTCTATATACCTAAAGAGACTTAACTTCAATTGAATTTAATTAAAAGCTTTTGATTGTACACATAACTTTTAAAGTACTAGTAAATTCTAAATTTATATATAAAACTAATTTCCATTCCAATTAAATTAATTTTATTAAAATTAAAGACTACACAGTTTTGACTTTTATCAAAACTAAATTTAGTACAAAAAATCTATATAAATTACTTAAAGAATTTGTCAAATCATTTTTATTCTCTCATCACCAAAAAAAAAATTGAATTTTTGGTCATTGTCATACAAATTTTGTTATATGTAAGTTTTTTCTTAGTATATTATAACAATTTATTATTTTTTTTTATGTTCAACACGATAGAAAATCATTAATTTTCTTTTTTGATTATGTTGTGATGAAAATATTATAAGAAAAACCTATTTTTTCTATTTCATCTCCTTAACAAAACCATATAACAAAAAAAAATTAAGAAGAAATAAAAATAATATTAAGAAAGAAAACAAACCACAAAAATTTGTCATAAATAAAATTGTAGTTACAAATATACGAAGGACAAAAAAAAATTAGGGTCCTTTATCACAAAAAAGAAAATTTTCGTATATTTGATGATGATGACCTTTCCCAAAAGACCACAAGCACAAAAAAAAAAAACCCAAAATAGTATGATGGTGTCCTTCAATAAACGAACACATTAATAAAATGAAAAATTATTATAAGACTAAAAAAGGAAAAAAAAAATTATGTTTTCCTTATGTTTTTTTAATGGTTTTTCTCTTTTTTTTTTATTCTTAATAATAAAAACCGCACTAACACAATTATAGTAAATAGTAAAGAAATTTTTTGTAATAAATTAAGGACGAAAATAAAGTTACAAGGAAATAGAGAAGAATGAGAAGAAGAAAAAATGGACGTTTATCATCAAACCTTTGAAAACATTGTGGCAGCTATACTTTCTTTTATATACTTTTAATATTTTTGTCATCCTTATTTCATAAAATTATTCGTTTTATTAGCACATTCGATAGTTTTTTTTAATTTGATTATAAATTATATATTTGTCTTTAAAATTATATAAATTAAATCTTATTGATGGTAAATGGGCCAATAATAAGGACAACTATCAAGTTAATTTTTATTTTTAATTAAAAAATATATTTGAATAATTTCACATTAATTTACAATATCGAAATGTCGGAAAACGTGTCTTCACTCATTATAAAGCTGAAGTTTCATTTTTAGTTCTTGAATTAATTATGAATTTCAAATAGAAATTCATAAAATTTCACAACAAATAGTAAGGAATACTAATAATTTCTTAAACAATTAGAGTAATTAATTTTTATCGTTGAAGTCCTGTCCATCATAAATATCCGAATTCGTTTAACTAAAAATTGTTTTTCCCAATATTTCCACTATTTTCATATTTGAGAGTAATTATGTAATTTTATATCCACAATTTTGTTATTTATTTATTTCCACCATTTTGAATTCAATTTTTAAACTTGCCTGGTTAAAAAGAAAAATGGGATGAAAATTTTCATTAAATTGTTCATTATATGCATGAGAAAAAATTATATCCTTATACCAAAATGTACCATGTTGTTCCCAATTATCTCTAACTTCTTTCTTCCAAAAGTTCTTTCCACAAACTCCTAAAATTATTAAAATTCTAAAAAAAAAACGAAATATTTTTCGACTTTAAGTAAATATGTTTCTATCAAAAGGATATTTTGTAACGTCTGTTTCATTGTATAATGGTTGCGGGTGGGTATATGCCTACATAAATACTAAAAAGGAAAAGACGATAAAAAAAATCTATAACCAATGTCAATATCCTTTTTTTTTTCTCCCTTTATATTCAGTAATTACCACTATAGCTTTCAACAAACACATATACACATTTTTATATGAAAGTTTAAGGATAGATTTTATTATTATTATTAATATTAAAATATGTATATTTATTCGAAAGGGCATTAACCAGGATGGGTAATTTGACACACTAAAAATAAAAGGATTTTTCTTTTTTTTTTAACCAAAATAAGGAAAAAAAAAAAGGAATTTTCCCCTCGGGAGAATTATTTAATCATACAGAAAAAAAACGTTTCGGAGTTTCGGAAAATATTAAAACATATATTAAATAATCATATTTAATATTTGACAAACTTTTTAAATGGTTCATTTTACTATCATAAAATTTTTTTTACCATTTTATTATATTATGTAAAATTATTTACTTCCGGTTGATATAAATACCTTTTTTTTCATGTATATATATCCTGGTAATTTCTGAAATTTATATATAAAAATTATATTTATAAATGGAAGATTATTATTAATCAGAAGAGTAACAAAAAAATATAAATACTTAATTTAAAATTCCTCTTGTTTGTAGTTTTTTTTTTGGGGAATTAATTTTTATTTATACTTATTTCAAGTATACTTATATAAATTTTTAATTAAATTATATAATTAAAATTTAAATGAACATTATTCCCAGAAAGATATGGATAAATGAAAAATTTTATAATAAAATTAAATTTAACCTGGATATACATATTATATTATTTTTTTATAATACACTGAAAGATATTTAAAAACATAAAAATTGAAAATGTTAAAAATTTTAAATTGTGTCATTTTCTAATTATAATATAAATTCGATTTTTATATATACCTACTATATTTTTTGCTTGCATAAATAAATTAATTATAAGTATTATAAAAGTCTCTATTAATCTGGGGGAAAGAAAAGCATTAACCTATATATTTCTATTTTGTCTTCTTTTTTGGTTATAAAGATTTCAAATGAAAATTCCTACAAATTGAATCCAATTAAATTTTTGTATATAATTTAAATATAGTATAGAAAGAAATTCTACTTTTTCAATTAACTTTTTGCATTTACAAAAAAAAATATAAATTGAGGTAAGAAGCATAAAAATTGTTATGTTTTTTTTTCATTATAAAAATTAAAATCACTATCTTTATTTGAAATGAATATAATTTAAATATATGTATTTATGTATATATAATTAGGTTAAATATGTTAAAAGAAAATACAAAACTTAATATAAACATAGGAAAAAGAAAACTTTAATTGAAACTTTTTATAGAAATTAATCTCATATATAATTTTTGTTTTATTTAATTATATTTATTTTTTTTTTCTAATTTAAATAATGTAAGAAAATCTAATTGCAATATACATAATTACTTTTAGGTGGAATATAGAATATAAGTATAAGTATGTAATAATAAATAAATTATGTAAATATTCATGTAGTGTTGCCATTAATTGCCATGTATGTATGGTTTTTTTATTTTTATTGAATCATTTAACTAATTGAATGGGAAAATTAAGGATAATGATTTATATTTTGTTTATATGCTTTATTTTAAATGAGGAAATTGTGGAATTGTGGACGGAAAGTATACTAAACTATTCGCGTAATATACCGCATTTGATTTTAATATTTAGATTAAAACTACAATTGACATAAACAATAAAAGTTGGAGCTATACTTAATTTTTTGTTATATTTTGAGAAAACGTATACCTATAGAATTTGACATTAATTTAGTGTTACGACAAATTCATTGATAGAATTTGCCGAAGATTATGAATGTTTTTGCCATATATGTGAGATTTTTCTTGTTGACGCCTTGAGGATCTTCCTCATTCTCTTTCCCTTGAACTGAACTTTTTATTGTCGTCTTACCTAAATTTAAATCCTTTCTACAGTTTCACAACTAAACTTTACATTTAAAAAAGAGATAGACAATGTAATTGTCTGTTTCGTTCTTAAACGTATTTCGTTTCACAACATCACAACCCCTAAAAATATTTAGAGACATTAAAACCCTTTTAAAAATTTCAATAATTTTAAGTATATTTTACGTTAAACATTGAAAAACAAATTTTTCCCATTTTCTCCCAAATTCAACAATTTTTTTCCTTTTAAATTTAATTTTTTAGTAAATCTTTAATAAATTAAAAATATATTTAAAACATAAAGAACTGTTTTTAGATTAGAGAATTTTTCTCAGTGGATCCGGAAGAAGGGAAATTTTATCTTATTATTTTCCTCCTTTTTTTTCCTTTTCTTGGTAAAATTATATAGAAGAAATTCAAAGCTTTGTGGATAAGTTTCACTGAACGCATTAAAGCGTAAAATTAATTCAACGTTAAATGAACTGATTTCAAAAGGAACTTCAATGATGATTAGAAAACGAGAATTTTTCTTCCTTTTTAAATGACGTTCTAGTCTTTTTATTTTATTTTGTGAAATTAATTTCTGTTAGGATTCAAAAGAATGAAAATTATTGAAATAGAAAAATCGTTTTAATACCAGAAAAAAGTGATGATTTGAATTCAAATTTTCCAGGTTAAATAATTTTTATTTCTTCGTTTTTAAAATCTTATCAAATTGTAATTATTTTTTTATTGCTTTGGTTGTGGTTATAGTCTATAGAATTAAGGCTAATATCCTCTAAAAAATGTGAACTTATTTATATAATTATAATTATATTTTTACTTTACGTAAATTTTTCTCATTTTTCTATTACAAAAATTTGGAAAGGACAACATAAAAAGTGCCTAAATGAAAAATCTATTGAATTTTAGTTAATGTAAGGATTCTTTTTAGAACTTTATAATTAGCAGATTCAAGTGTTTAATCACCAAATTCAAGTGACATTACCAGCATAAGTTGGACAGGGCCAGATACTGCTCTCTAGGTCACCATCACCATAACAACATTAACGACCTAGCCGCAAAGTGGCCCAGTGATATGGTTCACTTCCTGAACGCCACAGTCCTGAACTAACCCTACCTAGCCATAGATCGAAGCCAGGGTATACGCGTGTCAGTGGTATCAAAACGGCGCTAAAGCTCTAATTGGAGTCTCCTGACCGGGGTCGGGAGGCTCGCCACTCCTACCAACCAGCAGAAGTTTAAGTATGAAAGGATATTGAATCAGTAAAATTGAAATATTTTAGTATTATCAAGATTGTGAAAGTAATTGTTACTTAATTTATATATCCGTAATTCATAATCATAGGTTTTCCCAAACTTAAACATAGTCTCTAAGGTTTCGAAAATACATATAGTAAAAGGCCAGACTATCCAAAACATGCTATTAACTTTTTAAACTATTTTCTTGTTAAACATATTTAAAAAAAATTTAAGTAGACACAAATTCACTATTTTCTGTTATGCATTCACGGTACATTCACTATACTTTTTTTTACCTTAAAATATATAAAAACAAAAAAATCTACCATAATAATAAATCTTTTTCTATTTTTTTCTCGTTTCAGGTATGTAAAATGTCCTTGTGCAACCCCTAAAAGATGAATTTTTAAGTATACAATATTATTTTTTTTTTATTTATTTATGTATATTTTAAATGCATATGAAATAATAATATAGAAAAAAATAAGTAAGGATAAATACGTTTTAGGTACATAAAAGGTTTAAGTTATGAATAAAAATGAATACGTTTATTTTTTTTAAACGTATAATATGAGAGCAGTGCACTTTTTACCTATTTATATAAATATTAAATTTCAACGATTTTTTTGTTTTTTTATATGTAAAAAAGGATAATAAAATTTCACTTAAAAAAAAGCACAAAATAAAATAAAAAGATGAAAAAATATGAATTTAATAATTTTTTTGGGTGCATTATTCAAATAATAATAATGAGAAATTAACTAAAATTTTAAAACAAATTCGGTTGAAAATTTCGAAATAATAATTTTAAAATTGATTAAAATTTAAAATTATTTCAATAAGAAAAATCGAATAAAAATAATTTTTTGTTAAATTGTTTATTTGTTTATATGCCAGTTTCGTGGTTTAACTATTATTTTGTCTCGGTTCATAATTTTTGTTAATTTTATCGTAATTTTGGTTATTTATTTTATTCTAGTTGCAATTTTAGTTCGCTAGCAATTATTTTGTTTCTTGGTTCGTCGTTTTCATCATTTAATCCTTGTTTACTATCGGTTTTTTTTTTGGCTTTGTCGACCAGAGACAACGATCATCTATTTAATTAGGTAAGCAAATCACTGTTAGCTAACATATTCCGTGACTTAAATTCTCGACGATTATTGGATAAAATTGTAAAGCACACATAAGATTGAACTCAAAGCCAATTCGTATACAATTAGTCCTATACTCCTTTAAAATTAATATTGGAGATAAAATATTTGTGCTTAATACTTAAAAGCATTTCACCACATTCAAAATATTCACAATTAATTTATATTAATAAAGTGACATTTTCAAAATATTCACTGGAAAAAAAAATATAATTTAAACCGCCATTTAAAACCACAACCAAAAACGCGTTCATAATTATGAAACTATGTAATCTGAAGTCGTACATCTGGTGTGACCTTTTTTATTATCAAAAAAGAGTTAAAACCAAGAAGCTCTTATTTTTTTTTAATTATATATATTTCGTATTAATTAATAATCATTTAAACCTGACCCATAATTATACAAGCATAAAAAAAACAAACCAGAAAACCAGTTTTTTATGCTTTTTTATGCTTTTATTTTATGTATATATTTAAAATACATATAAGTAAATAGCAGAGCATAAAACAACAATTTAGATTTACAAAATGTGGTGATGGTGTTATCATTTATTCAAAAAAAAAAACATATAGCAGCATAAAAAAAATATTTTTTTTAAAAATTATCAATTTTGAAATTGTTGACCACAAAATTTCGACAGAAATAAAAACCTAATTAATAATTTTCTAAATTTATTTTTTATAAATTTTTTTTTATATATAAAAAATTTATGAAATTTTATAATTATGAATATTTCCGGAATATAATTTAAATATTCCATTAAAAGATTTTCGTATAATTAAAATATTTTAGAGTTATAATTAAATATCCATAAAAAAACCACCAGTTTTTAGAATAAATAATTTATTAAGTTATTAATGATATTATTTTATGGTAGATTTTCGAAAAAAAAAATAAATAAAAATTATTACATCACAAATTAATGAAATATTTTATTTAATTGAATTCATTTTTCATGGTGGTAATTTTAATTAGCTATTTATGAGATATTATGTAACAATGTCAAAATAAATATTAACATTAAAATTATTATTATAATTTGCAACAATTTTTTTCATCACTTTTTTAGTAAAATTTACTAAGCATGAAATTTGGTATACTATAACTTTGGTAAAAATTTCGAGATTACAGAAGTGTTTCACAAATTATGCAATTTTCCGGTGAAAAAAATGTTTTTACTTAACTACGTATAATATTCGTTTCTGCAACAAAATGGGACTTAGGCTGGAATCCTTAAAAAAAATTATTACAATCAGTTTTATGGCATAACTAGAAACTTGTATTAATATTATTGAATGAGTGATAGTTTTAATGATTCAATCAATTGAGAATAAGTTGTCTTCGAACTGGACATCAGTTGAAAAATCTTCTAGCATAACGACTAAATTGCTTCTGACTTGAAATTTATCAGTTTGTAATTGCATGTAGACATTTCTTTTCTGATGTTTTAAATATCGATGGCCCCGAATAATACTATCGTAAGTGCAATGAAATTGCTATAACTATAGTAGTATTCGGGGACCATCGATTTATGTAATTTCTAATTACAGAACAAGTTTTATATGTATATATTACCTCATTTATCTTCCTATATTTCTATTTTAATCTCCTCGATAGCCCAGACTGCGTTAAATTTAATTGCAACTCATTGAAATATCTTTAAAAAAAATTTTGAAAAAAAATTTCAAATTAATGATGAACTTCTGCAAATAACCACCAAAGTTGAACAGAAAATTATGTAATCAAATAATTAAAATAATTTCGAAAAACAAAATTTTAATGTACATAATTTCTTTATTATACCATAAAAAAAACCACTGAGTGTTTTTGTTACACTCAAAAAATCCTTAAAGCATGAAATTATTTTCCAAGTCAACGGAAAAATAAACAGAATTTTAATTTTGTTTTTTTTTTATTTATTTATTTTTATTAAAATCAAAAAGGAAATGATTATTTTTTTTTATTTCTATTTCTTCTCTTTATCTTGTCAGAATTTGTATTTTTCTTTTGGTTAATATAGTAATTTCCCTTTCAATTCCTTCTCTCACCTTTTTTAACAAAATAGTAAAAAAATGTTTATGTTTTTTCTTACTTGACTGTCTTCTAACTTTACGTTGACTTTGTTGTTGTTGTTGTTGTGGCCAAAAGATATTCAATTAAAATTATTTATAACGTAAATTTACCTAATTCAAATCGCGCTACTTGCTATATACACAAAACCCCAAAAATGGTGAATTGCTTTTTATAGTAAACTAGTTAATATTCATGAGACCAAATCAACAATAATAGAAAGTCTATTATTGTTCGTTCGTTCTTCTTCTATTTTTTATTACTAGACAAAAAAGTATCATCGTTTTCTTAAATGTAAAAATTGCTTAACTGAAGTGTTGAACGATTATTATAGGTAATACTACTTACATATAGTAAAAGTTTATATATACCTATAAAAATTTGTCGTTTTCATTAATGGATATTTTATTTTAAATTTCCGGTCTTTTTAGTATGCAATCTTTGAAAGACATTGAAAAAAAGAACAGGTGGAAATGAATTTTTATCTTATAGAAAATTGGAATTAATATATGTAAAAGAAAGATATTAAATGTAAATTTCCGTTCCAATAAAAAGAATGAAATTTCTTTTGAAAAAATTATAATATTGGATGATCAATTTTTGTTTTGAGTTAAATTTTGTATTTTGTAGATTGCATTTTTGCTTACCTGGTGACAGGAAGAGAAATTTTAGTTTTAGATAAATTTTTACAAAAGCTTTGAATCAAAAAATTAAGAATTTATTAGATTGGATGAATAGATTTTTTATTGAAATGTAATAAAATTGATTTGATTTCCTGTAATATTTTTTGTTCCAGGAAAAAATATTTCCTTTAATGTCGTGTAAATAGAAAAATAGTTAAATTATTTGTCCAGGAATTGAAATATTTTTATCTTAAAATTGTGTAGAATTATATCTCTGTCTTTTTAGTGTTGGTAATAAATATTACTAGATCGAACTAATGGTCAATTTCTATTCAAGTGTTTGTCGAACTTTGACAAATCCTTTCGATTATTTTTTTGTCACGATTTATGAATCTAAAATTGTGTTTTTATACAAATTTTGGTGCAATATTTTAGTTCGTCCTTTTCTTTGACACAAAATTTACTATAGAAATCTCAAAAATTTTAGATAAATTTCAAAATGAAAATGTCAACAATATAAAAGTTTGTCTAGTCAAGTACATAAATTTTGAATCTATTTTTTGGTAATTTTTATGATTGACATATTTTTTTTTTGGCAACACTTTTTTTGGTAGAAATTTTGAAAAAATAAAATTTTGCTGGAAAGAAAATTCAAACTTTTTAATTTTTGACATTTTTATGTCAGCGAATTCTTTGAAAACTATAAAAATTAAAAAAAAACTATAAAAATTTCTTAGAAAACTATAAAAATTAAATTATCATCTCTAAATTTTTGACAAATTATTCTTAATAATATTTTATCAATATTTACTTACTTCATATTTCATCGAGAAACTAATAAAATTCTGTAATAATTACTTTAATTCAGATATTAGAATAAATGTAAAATAAATTGATTATCTTCTAATATCAATTTGCATTCAATTTTTCTACCTTTACATAAGTATTTCATTAAACTTAATAAAATTGATTAGTTATAATTAAATTTACATATAATTTATCATAAATAATTCCAAAAAACTTTTTAAAATCAATTTATTCTTGCATTAAAAATATTTCAATGTAATTTCATAAATCCTTATTTAGAAAAAAAAACAATGTTTACCTTTAAATTTATTTTTTTCCCATTATAATTAATTAATAATCACGTACAATTATGCAATATTTCAATAATTTTCTTGTTAGTATATAATCAATTTTAATATTGTTTTAAATTTCACATAAATTATTACTAATTGAAAATTGTTGATAATAATTTTTCCTAACCAATCTGATAAACAAAATGTCCGTAGAAATATCCTGATTATTATTTATTTCCTTTTGTCTACTAGAGTTTTCATTTTTGTATTTTTTACCATTAAACATGAAATTTACTTTACTCAATTCAGTATTTAATCATAATTTTTTTTTATCCATTTTATAACAAAATTTCATTATTATATTTTGCTAGAATTTCAGGAAATTTAATTTATCAGAAATGATTTTGTCGTCGTCGTCGTTGGTCTGTGGTACTTAGAGTTGTTCCATTGGAAATATATGCAAAAAATATAAAGATTATTTTTTTTAAATGAATATTAATAATAATTTTTATTTTGTATTTAATTTCCAAGCGATAAAATAGCAGAACGAAAAAATTTTACACAAATATAAAATGATTTTGTTTTTTTTTGCATTAGCTATTTTTGCATTTTTCTACGACGATAGGAAAAATCAGATTTTTATTATATTTTTAACGACACTTTAAAAACATGTAATCAGTTTGCTATTTTGCACTTTTGCTGTTGCTATAATTTTTTTTATGATGGAAAATATGAGCTGTGAATATTAATAAAAAAAAATATTTAATGAAAAAATAAAAATATCAGAATTATTCAGTTGACATGAAATGTGATTTTATTTGAAAGATATCAAGAAAAAAAATTTTGTATATAATTTTTTTAACTTTTAATTCTTGTAAGTTTTGCATGAAAATAACAAAAAACTTTATTATCAAAGAGGAGAGTTTTCATTTATTTAGTTGAAAAAATTAATTATGTTAAAAAAGTATTTTAATTTACGGCAAAAAGACTCAAGGACACGAATTGTTACCATTAAGCTTCAATTAAATTTATTTAAATTTTATAATTTATTTTGAATGAAGTGGTAGCAAGGTAGTACAAATATTTTAGGTGTGTTGGGTTTCGCCCAAGTCTCATATATTTCATCCTATCACACTTATATATATTGTTTCACTTATTTCTTTTAGTATAAATTTTCAGTTCAGTGCCGGCAACAATTGCCTTTCATTTATTAGTATCAGATCGAAAATTTTTCCTCAACAAAAGAAATATTATTTCAAATTCATATCACTTGCCAGTCTCCCATATACGAATTTAAAAACATTTCTTTGATTTATGTTCCGAGTTCCGATACGATCTATTAGAGACAATTTGCCAACAGAAACAGTGTTTACTAACCGAAGTGAAAATTTCTCTACTGAATATCTAAATCAGAGTTTCAAATTTATTGAATTATTTTCAAGCAACTTAGGCTTCATTGTAATTTTCCATTTAAATTAATTAATTTTCATCATAATTATTCAAAAATAAACCACAATTTTATTACGAATTTTTTAAATATAATCAGAAACATTGGTTATATTAAATCTGAAATTAAATATAGAATTACTAATAGTTACGAATTTAAAAAATAGACTTAATTATAAATGCTACAAAGCAAATCCATTAACTCTATAATATTGAAAATAAAATGTATTTACAATTTAAATTAATATTATTTATGTTAAAATTGTGGCGCTATCTTTTCTAAATGAATTTCAAAATACAATTTTTGAAAATTAAACCATGTAGAAATTTTTACTAAATTTTATACAAATTTTACATAAATTTTAATAATAAATAAATTAGATTGTCAAAATTTAAATGGTATACTAAAATGTTGTATTAATTTTAATTATACCAAAAGATGATACATATATACATATAGCATTGATAAGGCAAATTCGTAATTTTACGCTTTAAATTAGACTTTTTAGAAATCAAATTTTTGTAATACCTATTTTACTTTCTGCTAAACAAATTCGTTCTTTTAGGAATCAAAATTGTCTAATTTATGTTATACATATTTGAATAATAAAAACAGATTTTTCATGTATAATTATTACCCCTAATTAGTAATACAATTAAATAGGCTTTTTGTATACATATATCATAAAATCAATTATGAAATTGTAACATAAATTAAGAAAACGAATTTTATTTGCAATAAGGCAAATATTATTTATAAAAAGACTAAAAAATATTAAGTGTATCCTAGCATTGCCAATGCTATATAAATTTTTATAATCTTTGATTAGACTACCAACAATATTAAAAATTATATATTCAAAATTTTCAGGCTTCTAATTATTAATCTGTTAAAAAAAGCTTTTAAATTCAAACTAAATCATTTACATTTAGTCCTTTACTTAAATTGTCTAATATTAAATTATTTACGAATTATTAAATCCTTGTCAATATTATATTTTCTTTACAATTTATGCAATTACATAAAATTTCAATTCTTGTAACATTAAAACAACATAAACGTTATAAATTATATGTCTATATTTAGAGAAATTATGTAAAACATAATTGACTAAGGCCAATATAATGTGTCAATTATGTGGTGTACAACAACCTATTATTAAAGTTTATCTAAGGTGAAATTATTTACATTCCTTTTTCTACTATTATGTAGCTATAAATTATTTAACAAACTAAAATATAGTTATATTCATTTACTCATTATTATCATGATTATGTGTTTTGTTGAGAAATATTTACTATTACATAATCATCTTCTCACATTCAAGGAAAATAGTTTATCAAAAAGGACTAAAAAAAAATTGTTGTGTCTCTATTAAATTGTTTTGATGTCATTTCATTTCACGTAAAATTTATTATCATCAAATTTACTAAATGATAATTAAAAAAGGATTCTTGACATTTTTAAGAATAAATATACATAAAATATTTTTATAGTATTTCAAATTTCTAATTGTGACAAATAGTTCTAATATTTATGATAATTTTTAATATAATTATTTAAAATCTAAATTGTTAGAAATCTAATAAATTAATATAGAAATTCTAATTATAAATGCAAATTTAACTACTGTCACAAAATACGTTAAAACTGTCACCACAATTTTACTGCTATAATAATGGGACTTTGCAAGGAATTTCCAGGACAATTATGGAGATTGAATCAAGACACATATACTTTGATTATTAAAGTCTTCATTATGTTTCTGAAGAGCAGTGTCAGAGATTTTTTTATCTGAAAACGAATGTCAAAAATATAAATAGCTTTTAAGTTTATTATCAAAGAAACATGGTTAACACGAGCAAATCAGATGACCTTCGAAGTATTTTTGAATATACATAGAATTTTCTTGTATATATTCCAGCAATTACAATTATTTATTAAAATTCTCATTAAAATTTAAATTTCTACCATTCTGATCCGTTTTTTTTTTTAAATTTTTTTTTAAAAAATCTTTTATCAAATACATTAAATCCTGTAATAATAATAAATGTTTCCTTTAACATCCTGAATTCGTTTGAGTTATGTCCATCACCTTGAAAAAAAATTTCAAATATTTTCATATCCTTTAACCTTACCACGATTATCAGAAGGTTCATAACTGAAAAAAAATTATCCAGGATAATACTTCATATCCTCTTCATTATTATACACATGACTACTTCATTTCCATGTTCCATTTTACACACAGAAAACATTTAAAAAAAAAAAAAATATTAAGTGTATCCTAGACAACCTTTCCACGAGTTCTCAATTAACCTTTCGAAAAAATATGAAAATGACTTTTGTAATAGGAAAAATGAAAAAATATATTATATGTATATGAAAAATAAAGTTTGTCCTTTTTCTATCAAATGCCTTTTGCATACAAAAAAAATAGGATTTGCCTTTTGCCTCTTAAATACAAAAAAAATAGGATTTTCTGTACGTTTTCTGTACAAAAAAAAATTATACAATTACAAAATTATGAATAGAAAAAGTTAAATTAAATATTTAAATAAATTTTTTTTTTTGATTTAATGAAAGCAAAGTAGTGAAAATTTGCGTTTTATAAGTTTAATTTTTCTATCTACCTTGCACTTTTCATATTTTATGTATTCAAAAAAATAAGGATGTCCATGAAACATTTCTAAAAAAAATTTTTTTAAGTGCACAAAATTTTGTGAATAAATTTTGCAATGAAACTAATTAAAATTTTTCCTTGAAATAAAGGAAATGTTAATTAGTTTTTTGTGTATTTCAAAAAAGGATCAAGAAAATTATACCAATTTTTTAGGAATTTCTGAAAATGGTAATATAATTGTGTAGCTTTAATTTTGAGTAGTATTGAAAATTGTACAAATTTTCCTCTTGTGCCAATAAATTTTGATCTATATTATTAGTGTTCATTTTTTCGTGCCAACATTTGGAACTTTGATTTTTTAAGTTTTCCTTAAGAAGGAATATTAATTTAGTTCGCGCACGAATTTAAAATTAAACTCATCAATTTTCTCAAAGAAACTGAATAAACTGATTCTCATATTCCCCAAAAAGTTGATCATAAATTGTCGAAAAAACATTGTTGTGAGACCTGAAACATTGTTGTGAGACCACCTGATATCAAAGATCTTTCATTTTCCTATTCCAAAAATCGTTAAAAAATATTATAAAAATGATAGTAGTAAAGTGATTGTCTAAATTTTGTTATCAAATATTATGAATGTAACATACATAAATGAGATTTATAAATAGTTACGTATAGTTTGTAGCTGGAAAAGTTAATACAATTTCCCATTTATTATAAATTCAAATCACTGATTTAAAAAGTAATTTGTGTAATAGCTGCTTGAAAAAACTATAAACTATTTCTTAATTTATATAAAGTTTACTATTTTTCTCTCTACATATTAAAATTATAAATTCTTAAGAATTATTGAAATAGTAATAACACTTTACTTAATTGTTCTTCTCATATTTTCTTTGCCAACATAATATTATTTATTTTAAAAAATTTGAACTATTTTACATTGAGGGGTTCATCACCACCAAAATCTTCTCTTGAAAATGCCGAAAAAATTTACCATTTTCAAGTAGATTTCGTCATTTATTAAATTAAATTCGTTACTAGATCAAAAGCTAAGCATTAGAAGGTTCTTGTTAGAAAGCTTAACACGAATGTCAAGAACTAAACTTTTTAACTACAAGAAATTGGCATTATTTTAATTTATAGTTTTGGTAAATGTGAAGAAATTTAATTTGAAAAATGATGAATTCAAATTGAAAATGTTATGTTATATCCTTTTAACTTGTAAATTTTGTTAATTTTACATACAAAATGTCTACTAGAGACTGTCATGTCAGGAAATCTTTATAAAATTTAAATTTTGTATGAATCTGTAAAAAACCCCTAAATAGTTTTATGTTACTTTTGAATTTCAAAATTTCTTAAATTATTTTAAAGTAATATTTTTTACGCGCTCTGTTTGTATATTTTTTAAAATTTAAAAATATAATACATAATTTATTCTTTTTTTCATAAAAATATATAATAAATTACATAATTTTTTGTAGAAAATATTTCTCTCTCTATGAAACACACAGGAAATATTTCTGTGCCAGGATGTTCAAACTAAAAAATTTATATATTTTATTATTTTTGGAAGGGAATATAAATAAAATTGATTCCTTTTCCTTGTTATATTTTTCAATATATAGATAATAAATTCAAAATTAATATTATAGCAATCAATTTTTTTATATATTTAACTAGGTGTAAGAAAATTTATCTTTCTGGGGTGGCGAAGAAAAATATTATAGAAAAAATTTATGATTTAATAAAATATAAAAGATATATTTTAAAGACACTTTTTATATGCTACATATTTGATTAAAATATGTTTATAAGCAAATGGAAATTTTATTTTTTAATTTATATTTAAAATATTGTTAAATTTTCAAGTAAAATTTTCATTAAATTTTGCAGAAGTTTTCATTAAATTTTGTAGAAGTTTCATTAAATTTTGTAGAATTTTCATTAAATGCAATTAAACTTTTTGGCACGATTTTTTTTTTTTGATAAATATACAACAAAAAGGAAGTTTGAAATGAAACAATAAAAAATTATGCAGGATTTTGTCTTAGTCATCACATAATTTTTCGCTGTAATAATTTTTCACCTTTTTTTTTGTTATACGATGCTTATACGATCAAGTAAAAATCTCGTAATTTTTTCCTTTACTTTATATTTTTTATAGTGTAAATAATGTTTTTGGTTAGTCAAACAAAACGTGCCTCCATAAAAAAAAAATCAGAAAAACTTTTACACTTACAAAAAATGAGGAAAATTTTTTTGTCCTTTTTATTATTTTGTTTTTTTTTCTGTCACCTGTCACAAGTTTATGGAAAATTGTAGTAAATTTTTTTTTTATGTTCATACATTTTAACCACATTGACCTGGCAGGTTGATATTTTGCATTCATACATTTTATATTTATGTATCACAACATTCTTATGAGAATTTCAATTTTTTGATGTTAATCAAAATTTGTGTAAATTGAAAAAAAAATTAAATATGTAGAATTGTTTGTTTGACGATGCTGCAGTTTTTTTGGTTGGATTCGAATTTATGGATTTAATAAAAAATGAGGTCAGTATACATTCTGTCAGTAAATAATGTAATAGATGAAACTTTCAGAAGAATTTTTTATAAATTCTTGGTAGTAAAAAAAATGAAGGTAAAAATGTTACTGCAATTTCGTTGAAATATTGATTTCAAGGTATACTTTTAGGGCTTAAAATATTTTTTGGTTAACTAATATCTGAATTACCATTTTTTGAACAAATTTTCTGTATCAGAATTTGACAACTGGTATGATTATCAATTTATCTGTTCATAGGTAGTTAATCCCTTTAAATATAATTTTACTTCCGGCAGGATATTTGACGAAAATATCTAATTTTATCATAATTTTGTTTATATTTTCATCCCCACAGTAGACAGAATTTCTATGATAAATGAACGCATGATTTATAGAAATCAAATTTAATTTATCATCATAACAGAAATTTTTTACTATATCGTACACTTCGTACTTATGATTGACATCAAAAATGATATTTGGCTCAACTTATTTTTTATTTTATTTTTAGTTTCTGGATGATATAAAAATTTAGTTTTACAGAAAATTAAAATTAAATATAAATTGAATGAAAATCGAGACTACAAAATTAATTTCTAATTTCTGTAGGGGTAATTCCAAAAAAAAAAAATTAAGTAAATTAAATTTACTGAAAATTCTATAATTAAATTGAACAGAAAATTGAATCGGGTAAAAAAATTATCAGTAAACATTTCCACCAGCATTTTTGAAGAAAAAAAATTTTAAATTTGTATACATATAAAAATTTTCAAAATGGGGTAATAACGAAAAATAAAATTTAAACAGAATCTCATATTATGAATTTAAAATGAGGCATCGTTAAGGGCATCTGGTTAATATCATTAAAAAAAACAATTTCACTTGTGTTTAAATTTAATGATGATGATTTCCTTTTTATATCCAGTAAATGAATATTTAAATTTGTTGTATATACGGGTTTTTTTTTTTTTTGGCTACTGAAGAAGTGAAATTGAAAAAAGATTTAAAATTCTGTAAAATATTACTGATAAATTTTGCGCCTATGGACCGCGACTATCAAAATGAAGTATACCAAAATTTTTAGCTAACAAAATTTAAGCATTTAGGTCCCATTTAATGAGTTAAGAAAAAGCCTATAGTCGATTTAAGGAAATTTTGATTTACAATTTGTTAATAAGAAATTAATTAAGTATAAAGATCAAAATTTCTATTCAAAAGTTTTAATTAAACTTAAAATTTTAATTTTTTTTTTTTTGCAATTTAAGTTTATTTATTCCTTAACATATTTCAATATAACAAAATTTAAATTTCCTTTGATGCAATAATCTAATTTTCATTCTAACAAAAAGGTATTTATAATACATAACTTTTCTAAATAATTTAATATACTATATACCAAAATATATAGAAAATTACCATTTAAATTCAATTGCTTCTTAGTTGAATGTATATAGTCAAGTCATTATGTATTATTTAAAATTCACTAAAAAATCAAATATTCTATTTCTCCTCTTGTGAACTATAGAATGTGGAATATACTCTAACAACCACTAAATATTTTCAAGAAACAAAGCAATATAAAAACAACGAAAAATCAATTTCCTTAGGAATTGTAACAAGACAATATAAAAACCTTCACAAGTATGTACTTTCACCTTTATACAACAAATTCCCATTCAAGGCACGCACTTGAGAAACAAAAAATAGGAAAATTTAATGAAATCGAACCAATTTCTCAGATATTGTAAAGTGGGGGGTGGCCATGTAGAAACTGAAAAGTTACATTTTAGAAAAATCTTATATCATTTACCAAATAATAAAATGGAAATTTCACTTGAATTTTTTGTTTCATTTTCAATTTGATTTGGATTTGTACTTTTCGTTATTTTCGGTATAATTTTCGGCAATTTTACATATATTTGAAAAATTATTTATTTGACGGATGGATAGAATTTGGTTTTATTAGATTTTTCAAAAAAAATATTAAAGAATCGGATACCCAAATTTAAATTATTTTAAATTTTTCTTACAAATTTTCAATCAAATAAGTAATTTTAAAAACATTCTATCATTAAATGAACTTATAAGACAATCAAATATTCATCTGACGATATCAACCCAGTATACTAGAAAATTACAGGATACAAATATATAATAAAAATAGAAAAAAAAAATACTTCACATGAATGAATTTTTATGAAATCGTTTAAGAAATGACTAAGTTTTTCATTTAGAAAAATAAAATAAAAATAGGAAAAAATATTTTTTTCCTTTTAATGAAAATTCGAGATTTTCTACTTGATATGATACCACAAAAAAGAGCAATTTTTTTATTCTTTAACCACATTCTTCAACAACAACAAAAAGAAAATCAATTTTAAATTACTTTATTTTATAGAAATTTATTATTTAAGGATATGAAAAAGTAAACATTTTTTATATATATATTGGTAATTTTATTTTTGATTGATTGATTTCTTATATGACCAAATTACCATTTAAATTTTTTTGACAGAAAATGAACATTTCTATATGTATATCATTTCCGTATTTTCTGGATTGGTTTATATATATGTAAATTATGTATAGAAAACATATTTAAATATTTATATAAATTTTCATTAATTCTTTGCATATAATTTAAAAAGGAATCAAAAGAAATTATATTAGGAAAATTGACTTGACGCCAAAATTGTAGGTTTTCATTCATAGTATATTTTGAAAATTAATACACAGTTAAAAAAAATAATTAGATTTCTAATTATGTGAAATTGCAATTAATAGAAATTAATAAACATTGTTCAAAAGAATTAATTACACGAGAGGACGAGAGGACACCTTAGTTTAGAAAAATTTCCATCACATATTATTTAAACGAATTTTCTTATCTGAGGAAAAAACTAACACTCAATAGAAGCTCAAATCAAGATGGTAATAATAATAAATATAGCAAGTGTCTTAACGCTTCATAAATTATAAATCATATGTCGATAAATTAAATACAACCTACTTCCTATACTTTAGGTATGTGGGAGAGGATCCAGATCACCACTCCTACTCCTATCAAAAACTAACCACACATTCTTTTTTTCTCCATAAATTACTTTCTTAACCGTGTTGTGGGCTCTCATATCAACACTGATTTTTATCATCAGATGTTCAATTTTTAATAATGTTTTTCGTTACTTTTTTAACCGAAAGAATAAACACCCAAAAAATTATGATGGTATTATTTAACCAAAAAAAAAAAGAAAAGTTTTTTAAGTTAATCTTGAAATTGTTAATTTTATAACGAGATATTCTCCCCCCGTATAATATTTATTTATTTTTATGAATGTGGGCAGATGACAAGATGATTTAAGGAAATTTATTATTTAAAAAAAAATTTTTTATCGATGATCGCCGGCAGTTTTTTTTACATAAATTCTTGTCACTAAGTTTTTGCCTCAATTACCGGTTTTTTAGATTAATTTTTTTTTGTATAATTCACCCACGTTTGAACATAGAAATTCGATTTTAGACATTATGAATTTATTAAGTAATTATTAATGATTTATATTTTGACTTTAATAATGATATAAATACGGGTTTAAAAAATTTAAATAGTGTAATAAATAAAGAAATAATGTGGCTTAGTGGACTTGATTAAATTAAGATTAGAAAATTAGAAAAAAGAAATTATTGAAGAAATTTGAAGGGTTTGTAATTGGTCTACAATTATAAATATTCTATTATTAGAATTTCATTTTTTGTAACGTTTCTATGATTTGAGTCAATTTTACAAGAAGTTTTTATTTTACTACAAAACTTTATTTGTAGTTTCTTTCAATTCGAGGTTTAACTTCATTTTCCAATTTAAAAATTTATCGTTTAAAAAATAATTTAAAATTGTTTTAGTTTAGTTTCTAATTATAATTTATAGTTTCTATAATTTTGAAATTTCTTTAAAATTTATAAACTTTAATAGCACCACGAATTACTGTCAGATTTAAATTCCATCACTAAATCTCTTTTTACAAATACGACTTATTGTCATATTGAACGCCAGAAAAACGACTTGACGGGAGCAATATATAAATTAATTTTTAAATCTTGAAATTGTCTTAAATATTTGGCAACAATAATATGATTAGTTCCTTTTTACTTAAAAACTAAGTAGTTCAAATTGTTAATTTTTAATTTTCTACAAACTCGATTTTTAGTTTCATCAAACTACAATTTAATTTTCTATTATTTACTTATTTATTTATCATTATAAAATTAATTTAAAAATGAAAACATTATTTTCTACATTATTTTATCATAATTTTTCAATTCTTTTACAAGACAAATTTTTCTTTCTATCTTTTTGTTGGGATTTAATAAAATTATTAACTCTAAAAAACTGAAAATTTATTTCTCATTTTATAAAATTATACATATATATATAATATAATATAAATATTTCGTAATTTTTCAATAAGATTCCACTACACCAGGAGATGAAAAATAAAATACCTTAATCGAACGTAAAAGTTAGATAAATTGTTTGCAGATTGTTACACAAAATTTTGTTGTTTTTGTTTTTTTTTTGGGCAAAACAACAAAAAATATCCTTTAAAAAAAATATATATCGACAATTTTCATTTTTTCCTTTTATTTTTGCTCTTCTTTTCAAGAAATCACGATAAGAAAAGTAAAAAATAAAAAAAAAATATATTTAGTTACAAAAATTTAAGCTGATGAAAAAAGTTTGTTTTTGTAGAGAGAAAAAAATGGGATAATATTAGAGCCTAGGGAAGACACGTTAATATTCCAGGAGCAACAAGAATAATATAACGAAGAAAAAATAATGATTCATATCGATCCTTTAATAACAAAACAAAAAAGGATGAGCAACAATATTTATACGAAAAATATAATGTATAGTATCTTTACAGAGAAAAACAGAGAAAAAAAATATGAAATTTTCTAATATGTTCATTGAATTTATTGATTATACAAAATAAAAAATTATAAAGATATTTATTTGGAAAAATTGAGTGGAAAATATTGGTGATAATTTTTCTTATATATAAATTATTTACAAGAAAATTTCATTTTTACTATACATATATTTTCTTTTTTTGGGAAAGAAAGAAGTTTATTTAATTAATTTGATATTCATAGAAAATATTTTCATATAATTCTTTTTTGTATACAATTTTTGATTAATTTTTAGTCATTTTTATAATTTTGATTAATGAAATTTGTATATTAATATTATGATTTTTTTTATGGAAATTCAGAAGAACTACAATTATTTCTCCATTTTAATTTAACAAAATGCCATAAACTTTAGTGAAAGAATATATTTCTATTAATTTATTGGTAAATACTTGCTTTAATATTTCCAAATTTTGTTCAAATTGCAGTACAGGCCTAATTTGAAGTGCATTTACATATTATTTCTAAATTCATTATATTTTTACATTTAACTTTTAATTGTCCCTGCCTTCGATTATGAAGCTTCCTGGTCCAAGAATTTGATTCAAGTTAATTAATCCTTTTGGAAATTTGAACTTTCCTGATTATATATAGTCATGACTTAGTAGTCAATTACAATTTCATTTTAATGTCACTAAAGTGTTTCTTTATATAGATCAGCTAAACTCTATGATTCTGACTTTTGATACTTTAAAAAAAATAATAAATTTCACTTGAAAAGTACTAAATTTCTGTGTAAAGGTTCTAGTTATCTTAGAACACTAAATTTCACAATTAATACTGAATTTTTTGTTCCCATTTTTAAATAAATTCCTTGAAAATTCAGCTCTGGTAGCCCCCGTACTCTAAATTACAACATCAAATTAATTCCAAATAATTTTGTCTTGATCATTTTTCATATTCCATGATAAATTGATTAAATATCATGACTTAATAAAAAAATAAAACTGAAATTATCTAAGAACAAAATAATATTGACATTTTCAATTCACGTCTAAAATCTAAAGGACCAAAATTTTATTCAGAATTTGATAAAATTTATATTTTAAGAATGAAAGGAAGAATTTTTAATGAATAAAATATTTATTTTTTGTCTTTTGAAACCTTAAAATTTTATCAAATATATAAACAAAAGGAAATGAAAAATCATTTTCATATTTTACAAAAAATTTTTGTTCATTTTCCAAAGCAAAAAAACACAAAAATGATGAATTACCAAGAATGCATAATTTTTCTAGTCTCTTTTTTTTCCAAATATCTCGGAGACAAAAAAAAAATATTTTATAAATACGTAGCCAAAGAAAGGTACAAAAAATAAAACGAAATTTATTTAAGTAAAAAAAACAAAAGGAAAAAAATAATATTTTTATGATAAGGACGAATTTTTCTTCATTTTTTTTTTGGTAGATGAAAAGATGACAAGAAAATTATATAAAAATATTTTTCTTTTATGTAATTTTATGGGGAATTACATTTTGAACGTACGACAAAAATATATTTAAATGAAAGATGAACGATAACAATTTGAATTTGAATTTTCTTTGTATGTATTTTCATTTACGTTTTTAAAAAAATAATATGTTGAAGATAATTTAATTTTTTTATAATTTAATATTTAAATGACAAATCGATATTTCCATAAATTATCCAAAAAAAAAAAAAAAAATAATAATAATAATTTAATATTACATTTCTTTTTGCTGATATATTTAACAAAATATGAATTCGATTAATAATATACATAATTTGTAAATCAATCATATAAATATAGAAATTTCCTTGTTACAAATGTCATTTTTCTCATAATTATATTTGTAATTTCCTTCCTTCTATCTTTAAATCCAACCCACCTTTAATTAAAGTCATATCGTCCCCTTTTATGTCAAAACCGCATATTACTTAAAAAAATATTCAATTGAAAATTATATAAATATAAATTATCATCACTCCTTCTAACATTATTTTCCTGTCCTGTCTCAAATATCATTAATTGTTTTATTCCACAAAACCTACTCATCCCAACTTACTCACTTGTTAATCCATATACCTTTTTAACTTATATACATTAACTTGGGGGTATTAAAAGAAACAAAAGATAGGCTGGGAGAAAAGAAATTTAATGTCATTGACCACACGCATTAACAAGAATAATTCACCTCCCCCACATAACAGAAATTTGTCGTGTCAATTTTCCTGTAATTTTCGTCTGTTACAGATAAAAAAAACCGAAATATTAAATAAAGAAAATATCTTGTTCAGTCAACCCTACTCCAACTTGAAAACTGCCCACTTTCTTTTTTGTTATTTGGGTTACCCTACCCCAACAGAAAAAAGGGGGCGGTTTAAACAAAATGAATAAGCGTAACAATAAAAATCTCTTTTTTTGACACGTCACATTCACATTCCGGTTTTTATTAGCCATTTTCTCATTCATTCATTTTCTTTTTTTTTTCATTATGAAAATTTTCTTTGACATTATAACAAACACAAGCATACAAGACAATATTATTCTTGTGTTGTGTGTTATATCCTTTTTTATTATTATATGAAACTTAAATTATTATTTTTTTTTTTTCGTTTTGGTTGTTTTTGGTGTTTTTTTTTGGGGCTGTGAGGTTGGATGGATATATAATGGGGAGGTGTTGAATAAATGAATTTTTATATAATTTTGTCGCCAGAAAATTAAATGAAATGTGAACAAAATTAATTTAAAAATTTGTTTTCTTTTATTTTTTTATATTTTTGTTGAATTTTTTTTTAAGTGTGTGAAAATTTTGGTAAAAAAATCAGTGAGGTAATTAAATTAATTTTTCTTTTTTTGGGGAAAATATATAATTTGAAATATTAAATAATTTCTTTCAATTAAATCATTTGCGTTTTTGGTATTTTTGATTATATTAATTATAGTACAGGATTTTGTTTAGCTGGATTTATGATTTTCAAAGTAGACTTCGTCTCTGAGTCAAAATTAATTTATGTACATAAGAAAATACACTAAGGTTTCGGTTACATATCATAAAAATTCTTATTATTAAATAAGTTTGAAAACCTATAGATCACCCCATCTGCCACTATAAATTCTAGGTTTCGTATTCGAAATTCGAACCAAATCTAGATGAGATTTCCATTTTCAGAATAATAACTCTCTCGAGGTTCACAGAGCACGAAATCCTTCAAGGTTCACAGCACGAAATCCTTCACCACTTTAACCAAACCTACCGATTAAATAAGATCCAATTCACAATTAAATAATCAAAAGAACTCACTTTTTGTAGAGATATAATATATAATTTCGATTATTTAGAACTATTGTATTTAGTTTAGAAAATTGCTGTGCTGTGCTGCGTTAGTTTTAAATACAAAAACTAACAACATTCTTTTACAGTTAAATTTGAATTACTATAATTAAGAAATAATAATTGCTTCTAGATTTCTAGAAAAAAACTATATTAAAACAAAAAAAAAATAAAAATCAATCATTAAAATAAATTAAAATAGAAATTCTTCCATAAACAAATTTAAATTAGAAACAAATTAAATTTTATATTCATGGTATATAATAATCAAATCAATTTTGTATATAATATTATATTGATTTTTCACTGTATACCAGATGTCTATCGTCTCCCTTTAGATACACTACAAAATAATTTTTCTATTTAGTATTTATGCTTTGAAATTCTTTGAAAAAAATATTTAAAGTCTATTTTTCTATCCTATATACTTTCTAATGCAACTTAATTAAATTTCCTTCAATTTATATTCTTAGTTTAAATCAATATATTTATATTAAAGTCCATAGAACTTACAATATAGATATGTATATTTCTTTTATATATTTTTGTTTATATTTTAACAGATACATTACATAAATATTTAATGGAAAAAAAGTGCACAAAATCCAGAATTTAATTATATACATTTTTTTTAACAAAATAGTATTTTTTTTTTTCAATTTTATATAGATTTAAAAGAAAATTATAATAGAGGTTCGGTTTACTTTACTGATATACCATAATAAATTCAATTAGATTTTGATCAGATCAATAGAGTTTATCGACCAGACAATTAATTTTACAGTATCTATCTATGTAAAATGTATGTATATTTAATAAAATTCCAATTTTAAATAATCAACTTTAGGAGACTATGTGAACATTATTTTAATTGGCAATTTTACAAGAAATTTTATTATATAGATTATGCGAATAAGTATATTTTGTGTGAAAATTAGTTTCTGTATTACAAATTTAATTGATTTTTTTTCTTTTAAATATTTTA
Organism: Empis stercorea; assembly: GCA_949752835.1. Taxonomy (NCBI): domain Eukaryota; kingdom Metazoa; phylum Arthropoda; class Insecta; order Diptera; family Empididae; genus Empis; species Empis stercorea. The sequence goes on from OX457087.1 coordinate 8,968,713, forward strand.
ATTTTGTTGTGAAGCCAAAAACTGAACCAGAATTTTAGTAATATTTAAATATGATATTTTCATAAACGAAATATAATTATTTCACATCCGGTAGCTTAATTTTTGACATCCGAAATGTCAATTTTTGTAGTCATATAATTGTAGTCTTCTTTTGATCTAAGGACGAAACAATTTTAATTAATTTAATAATTGTCTTAAATAATATAAAATAATTAATCGCTTAATGTAATTAATATTAATATTCGGATTTGTAATTTAGAACAAACATCATATTGTCTCAAGGATCTGAAAGGATCTTTTTGATTATTGCTGTACACAGTTTTTGTTCCCAATTATATTTCATGAAAGTTTGCTTATAAATTTTAATAATTCACGAAAATCTGCTACACTCCTATACTTTGCAAATATACAAATGAAAAGTGAAAAAGTATAAATGAACTCTTGACTTCTTAATCAAAATTCTGCACCCTTTTGAATAAAAAAATATGCAAAAAAAATCCAATTTGTCTTAATTCACTCGTTTTTGGGATTAATTATTAATATCATTTATATTCATATTTTAAATAAATTATACAAAAATTATATTATTATAACAGTGTACAAAATAAAAAGACATTAACATATTTTCCCCTTTTTTTATTTATATCTAAATTTAATTTTATTCCACTTTGTCTGTAATTCATTTAAATTATAAAAACGGATATCATCATTTTACTCTTTTCAATATTCAATTATAGTCCATATATTATACTTCCTTCCTATCCAAAAAATTACAGACAAAAATATTTGTACCGAATTTAAAATAATATACAATATGCGAAATATCCTAATTTTCCACAGTATATTACCATTAAATTTGCACACCTGGTCAACAACAACAAAAATACTTTCAACAGACCACAAAATGTAAAATCCATTAATTATTTATTCCACCATTTCTATGTTTCATTTGAAATTATCAACTCATGTCACATATTTGTCCATTAATGTAAATTATTAATAGTAACAGCTGGAATAATGATCCTATATTATATACCTGAAAAAAAATTGTTTTTAATGAAGATGCAAAACGCAGCTAAACATTAATTTTTCAGAAAAAATATTTGCACAATTATTTTCAATTTATATTCCGCGAAATTTTGTCCCGAAATTAATTCTGAATGAAGTCGAAAATTTTTTTTGGATTTTCCCAGGGTAATGACAAAAATGTATATTCATAGTCTGTTTGGAAAATAATTAGATTTCCTGGATAAAATTCTATTTTCAAATTTTAATTATATTTTTTTCTAACCTAATAAAATAGAATTAAACTAGATTTAGAAATCAAAATGTTTGTGTTGATACAAAAAAAGGTTTAGCGTTTATCTAACAAAAATTTGGAACCGGAAATATTAAATTTCATAAATTTGTGTTACCAAATTATATGATTTTAGTTCAGTATTTTCTATGTCTGCAGGCAGAAATTGTATATATATGTACATATATGTACTATATGGAAAAATATTTTGTAAATTTGTGGTTAACCCTGAATAATAAATATTGTTTATTTATCCCAGAGAGTTGAACCATTAAAAAGCTTGACAAATTATTATATATGTATATTCCTTTTGGCTTTCAACATATTTATGGGTCCAAATTTTTTGCCGTGATGTAGAGGATTTTAAATTTTTTATGTTGAAATATGTTTTTTTATGACTTAATACTTTCCATATGTTTATAGTTCTAGGAAATTTTACAAGACTGTTTACCACAAATTGAACAAATTCTATGCATGTGATTATTCTTTGTTTAACAACATAAAAGGCAGACTATTATGATTAACAAATAAAAACTCATGACTATAGAAGGACATTGTCAATCTATGGAATGTAAATTAGATAAATTGGGGATAAGGTATAATAAATGAAATAATGTGTAAATCATATTTAAATTTTGGACAGAGAATATTCGTTCAGGAATATATGAGAATGACATTTTAAATTCACTTAAATTAATCGATGAATATTGTAATAATCGTCTAAAAATTAAGATTAAAATTAACGTTTAATTTCAGGAGGAAATTGACTTCATTAAAAAAAAAACAAATCAAATGATTAATTTGATTGGCGAGTCATAAAGTTAAAAGCAAATTTATTTATATATATTTAACTTTACGAAAGGTGTAATTTAAAATGCGGTCTCAGTTTGATTACAGTTTATTGTGTAAGAACATAATTAATCATTTCAGTTTGTAAATAATCATAAACTTAGCTAATTATGTTATGTTACCATCGTTTTTGAAAGCAACGAGAAAAATGGTATATATAATAGGTTTCTCGTGGTTTCATTAACTATTTACTTAATCTACACGTAAAATGGTAATGAACTTGTAAATATGATTGGATTTACACATATGTACATGATGTACATAAATAAAGCCGTCGAACAAAAGCAGACAAAACTATAATTCCACTACATAAAAGTTAACTATACAATTAGGTACATTGTGCTGATGTATAATTCCACCATAATTTGAAAATACAAGTAGATTTTTTTGTACTGATTACTTGATGTAAATTAACAAATTACCATCATAAATGGATATAGAGAGAAAAATTTGCATCTATAATTTGCATCTATAATTATATACATATGGAAATTAAATAACTTATAACTTCGTGAAAATTTAACTTTAAATTAAATTTTTATCCCATTCACCTCGTCATACACTTTACCATATTAAATTTTTTAACAAAATTCAAAATGATAAATAATTATAAAATATTTTCTGGAATTCCAACCAGAAGGATTTGTCTCTTGGGAGGAATAAAAACTTGTAAGAAAAGTACAAAACTTGAACTATATTATGCATATTTTATTGTCCAGTTGCCAAAAAAAGTCATCAGTAATAGTTTTTCCAAGTTTTTTATATTTCACCCATTTCTATATTTCAATTTGTAAATTGTCGTATTTAAAAAAAAAATTCATCTGGTGGTGGTGTACACTATTTTGTATTTTCATCCTTTTTTGCATACAAAAATATATGTTCTGGGCTGGGACTTTATAGTTTAATTTATCTTTTCTTTTTTCGTTGATGAAATTCTACAGAGTATAAAATGAGGCTATAGTACGGAAGTTAAAAAATGTTAACAAAATAACAAGATGTATAAAAGATAAAGAATCGTGAAAAACAGCAAACATGAAAATGTTCTAAATTATTTAAAGATATTTACTAGTTTTTTTTTCTATGTTGTAATATGAACAAAACATAAAAGAATTGTTTAGTCGACAATATTATCTTTTTTATGATATTATGATCTTACTATGTGGGTAAGCTAATACGAGTCTAGTGTCAATAATATTTATATTTTTATAGTATTGCATTTTAATATGCAAACTGATATACTGTCAATTTAGTTTAGTTAGATCGAAAATTACAGTCCATAAGGAGCAAATATTTATAATTTTACTTATTATTATAGTTGACTTAATCCATTCTGGGATGCTGATAAGTATTTAATTATTATTAACAATTAAATTTCTTCTAATATTAAGATCAATCTGTGCTTGCCATGAGATATATTTGCCAATCAATATGTGACTTCAGACATAGTTTCTCGACTATTTTAAACTTGAAATTATAATCCTTAAAATTCATCAGAATTAAGTAGAAGAATGAAACTTTTAATGAAACCAAAGAATCAATCTCGCGTTCTAATTGACTTTTTGGTTTGATTAAATTTCGATATAAATCGCCAGATACTTAACGCAAATTCTTGACTTTTGTATTATAGATCATAAAAAATGTCTTATCTACTTGATGGCAAAGGGCAGTTATAGTCAGTTGAAATTATAAATTTTACATCTTGAAATTGCATCTGTATAAACAAATATTACATATTCCATCTATTTCCAATATTCTTGTAGTATTACTCGTACTTTGTATTATAATATTTTAACATTTTTAACGATTCGACATCGAAAAAAATAAAATTATATAATTTTCAGTTTACCAAAAATTGTAATCATTTTTTTATTCTTGTATACCAACAAACTTATTTAGATACAAAACTATTCTGACTTTTTTTCTGGTTTCTTCTTTGGTATCTCTATATCTATACATTATAGTAAATATAGTATAAATAGCAATTCAAACTAAATTATATAATTTTAAGGAAGCTTTAAATATGTAATAGGAAAAAACAAGAATCAAATAGCGTTGGTACATGACCAAAGAGCGAAAAACAAAAGTATCATATTAAAATATAAAGAGTTCAACACTCGTTATTCTATTATTCAATTACATCCGTTGAGATTTTTTTTTTATATTACATTATTTATATTATTATACAATTTTGTTGTGAATTGTTTATACGAGAAAGAATTAATTTGGCCAATTCCATTTTTATTTTTTTGTGTGATATGTTGTAATGGGGAGGAAAACCATCAGAGAGATCGGATATTTCATTTAAAATTCTATGGTTGTTTTTTTTTTTGTGGTATATATAGTATAGTGTATATATGTAGTAGTAGGGGGATGAATAATAACCAAAATACAATTTGAAAAAAAAAAAATATGTTTTAAGAGACTTTGTGTAAATTCGTATAAAATTTATGAAAATCTTTTGGGGATATAAATATGCTGATTATGTTAAACGCAAATACAAAAATATAAATACATAAACTCTGAAATTTAACAAACAAACAGAAGAAAAAAAATATATAATGGAATAAATAAATAATTTAAATTTAAATTAGGGTTAAGTTCATTCGGGTCAGATATTTTTTCAAACTAAATATATGAAGAAGAAGCAAAATAATAACAACACCAGTAGAAGACAATCAAAATTATACAAAAAAAGGGTTAAAATGAGTATAAAGGACAATTAAATTTTATTAATCATATTTTTTTTTTTTTTTTTTGTTAATTTCTTTTTCTCTTTTCATGATTTCATTTTTGTTTTTGGTACCAAAAACCAAATTAAATTATAAAAATCTTTTACGATTTCCTTTTTTTCTTTTCGGGTGGTGGATTTTTGTTTTGTTTTTTTTTTTAAATCAATTTTTCTTTTTCATTTGGAAACTTTTATCTTATCCTCGGATGACTAAGACTTCCGGATTCATTATAATAAAAAAATAATAATAATAAGAAGAAAAAAAATAAATGATAAATAAAAACGGAATTTAGATAAATAGAGGGCGGAAAAAAAATATATTTAATCATATAAATTAGGGATGTTTTTTTTTTTTAATTTTGTTTATGAAAAGGAAATGAATTTTATGAAAATTTAATTGAATAAAAATGTTTTGGAATAAATTAATGATAAAGAATTTATTATTCTTAGATTTTTTAAAGCACATTTATTGTATATAAATTCATATTTAAATTATCGTTTAGTGGCAGTGGAGTTGGCTTGGACAATATTTAATTATCTGTTTTAATTCCAATTCAATAATATTACTCTAAAACTATAGTTTGAAATGAATTTTATATACAATTTTCAGATTAAATTAATTATTTTATAAAATATTTAAAACAATTGTTTTTCAAATTAATTTAATTTGAAGAATTCATTTGAAGAACTTGATTTTTGTAGAGAAAATTGAATAAAACTTTAAATTGCGAAATTATGTAATTACGGATCCATCTTCCGAATTTTCCAATAATTACGAGTAGGTAGTCATTTTCTTAAGATACAGAAAAAAGTATGTGGGGAATTAAAAAAAAGGGATTTAAATTAATTTGGTGCATAAAACATAAATATCAGATAGTTATTTCTATATTTTTAAGCAATGTAAAAATATTTAAAAAAATATTGGAAAAATTTAGGTGGAATTTGAAATTGTTTTCAGTAAAAATTGGCTTTTGGCATTGATAATTTTTTTTTACAATTTCATGTAAAAATTCATGAAAATACCCAGGTAAGCATAAGTTCCAGATTCAGAAAATTTTACTTTTTTTATTTCTCTGGGGTTGTTTCTTGAACCTTTATTATATTTGTTACATATTTGTAATACAATGATTTTTGTCGGATATCCATTCAAAAGGATATAAGTTTTTATATTTAAATTTCAAATTTCAATATTTTTCTATTTCTCTTATTTTTGGGGAAAAAATCAAATTTACGATCATAGTTGAAATTATACTGTGAAAAAATGTCTGCAGAAAGGGAGTCACCTTCTAGATAACTAGATGCTCTACTCTAATGTACTCAATTTTGAAGATACAATAAAAAAATTATACAGATTCTGAAAATAGAGACTTCAATCCTTAGAGCTCTCCCTAAACACCGGCGTATGGCGTATAGCGTCTGTCAAAATCGTTTCATGCACATACATTTTGTATGAGAGCTCCCGAAATACGCGGCGTACGAACGCCGACAATTCGAATGTCCAATTTTGATGGGCGTATAAAAATTTTTAATTTGATTTTTGAAATTTAACACTTTCATAAGTCACTTTTAATTTATTTTGAAATATGATGAGTATTTTTTCAATTATGTTTACCAGTAAAATTTCTATGGACGAAATAATAAAGAATTTTGAAGGAAATTAACAATAAATAAGCAAAACATGAAACAATTATACATATTTGTATTCATAAGTAGCATAAATAATTTCAAAAATTCAATCATAATTTCAATCATAATCGCAAAAACTGACTTATGCCAGTTTCAAAATCAACGGCTCATTATATTATAGATCCTAAATATATGCAAAATTATTTTCACAAAATATAAATTAAAAAAGTATTAATAATATTTAAATCCAAACAAAGATATTTCATTGTAAAGCATTTAATATCCTTTTTTTTTTGTGAACTACATAAATTTTTATTTGTCTCTTAAGTTATTAATATTTTTTATTTTGTCTTCTGTTCCTTTAAGGATTCTAATATAAACGATAAATATATGTAACAGAAAAAGGATCTACTATTATGTAATAGTAAAAATATCACAAGTACCATTAAAGTTTTTCTACAAATATTTTCCAATTTCTGGAAAAGTAAAAGAAAAAAGCATATTTTTTACGACAAGAGAAAACAAAATGAAAATTTTTCAAGTAAAATTTATTTCTTTTTTGCATAAATTTATTATATTTCACGAATTTCTTTTGCTTAAGAAAAAATTTATAAGATTTTACTCTTGAACACAAAAATTACTTCCAATTTTTCAAAGTTGTCTGTATTTTTTTTTTATTCTCGTTAATTCACAAATTTTTACATAAAAGAAAAATGATAATTTATGAACTCTAATTTTGTTGTTGTAACAAATTCAATCGATTGGAACTTTTTTTTTTTGGATAAAATTAACTTTTTGAAAAAGATTTTCTTATTATCCTAACTTAAGGATTTTAAGGATTGTAAAAATTAATAGTAAAAAAAAAAAAAGAAAAGTTATAAGATTTTCTTCATTTAAATTACAACAATTAACATAATTTAATGACCTGATCTATGTAGCAATAAAAAATCTCAAAGAGACTAAAAGATTAGTTTAAAAAAAAATACTTAATTGTTCAAAATAATTAAATCCTTACATTCAATAAAATTGAATTCATAGTTCAAAATCTCGAAAAAATAAAAATCTTGGAAAAATAAATAATTATTTTTTATTTAAAATTCCAAATTAAAAATAATTTTCTATTATATTTACTTTATTAATGTTGTGTAATTTATAAAAAATAAATAAAATAATTATATTTTAAATTTACTGGAAAATTTAATTATCGTATAGATTAATCAATTATTGTACGAGATTATATCAAATTTAATATTTAATTTAATTAAATGCCATTTTTACATCCATATTTAAAGCTGAAAACTTTTCAAAATTAATTAAATTTTTTGTAAATATTTTATTTAATTTAAAATCAGAGAAAAAATATGGTAATTAAATTTTTTCCCTATAATTATAAATAATTAATTATTATTTTAATTAAATTTTAATGGATTATAATTTTCTGTTTAATTTATAATTCTTCATTTTTAATTCGATAATATTAAATTTAATTGTTAAGCAGATTAAAATTTTATCCATAAAATAAATAATAATTCCATATACCATTAAACTTATTGGTAAATAAGTAAATGGGTGGAGTAATTGAGAAGGCAGTGTGTGTCTTTCAATTATTCTATTTACATACATATATAAATAATTTAGAAATTATTTAAGTATTATCGGAAACTATCATGTTCTTTTTTTCATCAATCCTACAACGACACGAACCAATAATCCTTATACTAAAGAAATGACAACCAAAAAAAAAATAGAACTACAAACAAAATTTTTCATTTCAAATATATAATGTAGCCAATTTTTTATATCATCCCCCAAAAATTAATCCTTATGATTGACAGAATAAAGCTCCTTGTCTGTCATGCTTCTTCCTTCCTATTATATTATTTACAAATTCTTACAATTCGTTGTTTATTTTTCTACTACATAGTAACGTACCCGTACGCATCAGGAATATCAAATGAGCAAATGTCTGCCAATCTAAAAATTGTAGTGATTACAAAATAGAATTTATACAAACAAACAAACAAACAAACGAAACGAAACTACAAACTTTTTACTTTAATTTATAATTTGAAGTTTTCTCTTCGTCCTTATATTTATATACATATATGAAATTGAACACAGGGACATGTACGTTTTATTTATATGTTGAATTTCTAAGGGATTACATTGCACCATAAAACGTACAAGTTTTTTTATATGTAGAAAAAATATTATATCTGTTAATTCGTCAAAAGTTCAACTATAAAAAAAAGTATAAAACACATGAAAGTTTGATGACTGATGGGTGGCGAAGCATGTACCCAAAAGGTAGATAACATTTTACCAAATGGTTTTTTTCGTGTACGTTTGTTTGTTTTGTGTGAGATAAAAAATTGTATTGAGGTTAATTGAGATCATCGACCACCATCATTTTTAGGCCTTCAAGTGTAACTGAAAACTTTTATAATTAAAAAAAAAAAATTGAAAATTGAAATTTATACGACATGTCCTTTTTTTTTTTTTGCTCTTATCCTGATCGTATACATTTTTTTTTTCATATTTATATGTCAAATTCTCTCTAGAGTTTGTTTAACTTTTTATGGATTGTCCCATTTTTTTTATATAAAGAATCCTTTTTAGTCCTTTGTATATAAACGATGTGTGCAATCAGACATTCATATAAAGAGATTAATTATTTATATTATGATGGCAATATAAAAATATTGCAGAAGTATTAAATATAAAAGTTCAATTATAATATAAAAAGGATAATATGTCCTTATAAAGAAACTGTTTAATATTTACAACAAAAAAAAGATTCTATAATTAATTTAATTGGAAATTTGTGCCAAGGATTATTTAAGTGTTAAATTAATTATGTTAATATATATTAATTTAATTTAAATATTTAATTAATTTTTTTTTTTCAAAATTCTTTTATAATTTCAGAGTTTAGGAATATTAGCATCAATTCCAGCTGGTTTATTAATATTATCATTATTTGGATTATTATTATATTTATTAACACGATGTTGTGATCGTAAACCACGTAAATCTAGTACACAAAGATGTCAAAATTGTACATTAATTATAATAACATTATTATGTTCTGCGAGTATAGGATTAGGTAAGTAAAATTTAAATTAATTTTAATATTTATAAATCATAATAATAATTAGTAAATCAATTTATAACAGAAGTCAATTTTGATCGTAATTCCATTATCTAATGAAAATACATTTTGTGCTTTTATTTAAATTTGTTGGTTTCCGAGATTTAAAATCAAAGAACTTGAAATTTTTCTAATTTAAAGCAAAACTATATAGTGCAACCGCAACGTGTAGTATATAATTTGTATACCATTTTGTTGTGCCTGACAACCTGAATTCGACACAGGGATAACTTATCGATATAATCATTCAAAATAGGCTCAATTTTAAATGAATACAAAAATAGTAAAAATTTTATGGACTTCATTTTCAGATTAGCTAAAATATAGAAACATTACTGGGTCGAGTCTCAATTACTAACCATATAAATTAATTTACTATTAAAAATTCAATTTTTCAGATAAATTAATTAAATTCAACAAAAAGTACACTAAAAAACTATGAATTTTAATTCCTTTCTTTTGAGACGATCTGCAGTGATATTGATAAGCTCCAGTTCATTATAGCTTCAATTGATTAGCTTCAATTTAAAGTAAACCATTTCAGTATTATATTTTTCTATAACTTTCAAATCATTATTTGATACATAAATATAATATCATTTAACTATAAAGGGACTTACATTATCTATTAATCTATTTAATGTCTTTCATCATTCATCATTTTCTTCTTGTTTTTTAAAAGTCAAATTAGTTAATTTTCAGTATAAGACAAAATATTTTAATCCCTAAAAAATGTCTTATCACTCCTACATAAATATTTAAAAAAAAAGGAGACATTTTCAAAATGGAAAGTTTTTAAATTGAATTTTAAAAGACATCTCTTATACAAGGATTTATTTATCCATTAACAGATAATAAGTTTTGTTCATTTTTTTTTCCTACCTGGTCAGAAAACAAAAAATTATCCTTATTAGGAAAAGCTTTTAATTTAGTATATATAAAAAAATTTACTTAAGAAGAAAATTTAACTATAAAATTTATACTAAGTATTTAGGCTCTGTCACTTAAAGTCCTTATTAAATATTTACAAAACAAAAAAAATATCTTTTAATCTATTTTGGATAATATTTATTTATTTTTTTTCATCTGAATTTTAGGTCTCTACGGAAATGATGATTTCCATAATGGTTTCCTACAGGCATTTAGTTCTGGTAAACAAGTTGAAAGTTTAGTTGGTAATTTAAAGAAACAGGTAAGTTTTTATATTGGTTTTTTTTTTTATATATTTATATACTTTAATTTTTATTAATATTTTTTGTTATATATAATTTTTTGAAAAATCCACAATTCTCATAAAAATTAATCTACCATCAACAGAAACAATAAAGTTTTATTTATCCAATTTGTTGTTGTTGTTGCTGTTGTTGTGAAAATCTACTAAAATACATAGTTAGTTCTCAAATACATAATCTATACCTTAATTTCAATTTCTATACCAGAAATAATTTTTTTTTTTTCGACTTCTCAAAAAATGAAAACATTTTCCATCTCTCAACATGGAAAAAAAATAAAATAAAAATGTCTATAATTCCCCTAAGGATAATTCACACCTGATCATCTTTATTGAACAAGAAAATAATATAATATAATACTGCAAAAATTTTTATCATTTATTCAACTAAAAAAGGATAAAGTTCTTAGAAAAATTCTATGTTATATGAATATGATATATGTATATAATACATATAGACAAAATTGACCTTTTTGTGTGGAAATTGCAACATAAAAAAACAAAATCTTATACTTTTTTTTTTTCAGCAAAATTATTATTATTTTCCTCCAATGAAATTGTTTATATATCCTTTTTAGAAAGTATATTGATAATATTAAAGATATCAACACACAACATAACTTCAAATATATATACATATATCTTATACTTATATATAAATTTAGATCACGTCTCTCTTATGTCGATACTAAATTGCAAAAGAAAATTCTTAAGAAACTTTACAAAAAAAAAAAAAAGTTAAAAGAAAAATTCTAAAATATTTTCTACTTTTTTTTTTTCACCTTTACAAATTTTGAAGGGGACAAAAAAATGTTTATATAACATTTATAATTTTTTTCTCTATAAGTCTATTGAATTGATCATATATCCTTGGACTGAAAATCATTCCACTCAGTCATAAGAGTATATATACCAATTTTTATCTAGACAAAAAACGACTTTTCGAAAAAAATATATATTTTATCTCATTTTTCTTTTCATTGAAATTTGTCTGTTGGACTTTTTTCTATATGAAAAATGATCTGGATAAAGTTTTATGTCAGACCTTAAGGGTGGAGTGAAAACAAAGTAGATATAATGTATACAAAAAAAAAGTCTGTCTTAAGCTTTAGTATAAATATTGCCAAGACACTTGTACTTTTTTTTTTTTGTTATATGTTTGAATATACACCAGAGTGTAAAAACTTCAACAACATAACAACAAGAGTAAAATATTTTATATAAAATTTAGATATGACTCTCTTATACACCTGCTGGTATATATCTCCTTAAATATGCCACTCAAGTATGGTGTATTACAACAACAACAACACAATTTTACCTAGGATATCTTTAAAACTTTTATATACATAGGTAAAAATGTACATCAATGATTTACAACACCATGAAAAAAAACATGGTTTTAAATTTGAATTTTTCTGCTGGTGGGGAGAACGAAAGAAATTTAACTTTTTATAATAGGTAAAAAAAAAAAAATTGCGGTATATATACCAACAAAATGGTAAATGAAAAATGCACTTTATATGTTATAAATAATTCATGGAGACCTTCTCTCTAAATTGACACTTGTAACGAAAACGAATCCTCCGTAATGTTTATTTTTTATTTTATACTTTGTTAAGGGGTTGAATAAGATTGATGAACAACTTTTGGTTATACAAAAAAATAATATGGGAAATTACTTATAATCAGAGATCATGGGTTTTAAATGAAAGTTTTTTGGTGGCAAAATAAAGGAAATTTCTTGTTACTAACTAAGAGGACACAAGTGATAATTTTATGGGGAGAAATTAAACAAATTTAAGAAAATTTATTTACATTATTTTTCTTCGAATATATTATAATAAAATTTATGATTAAAATATTTTCAAATATTTGACATCTTATTAAATTTCCAATTTCCATATGGAACAGATAAAAACTAACTATTAATTTTTCATAAAAATATTAAGGTGAAGTTCGTTAGAGAATATTTATTTACTATAATTTTTTTCAAAAAAAAGAAATCGTGTACAAACATAAATTTTATTTTACCATATTGAATATTTTATGATAAAAAGGACATTTCCGGGTCAGTAAAATCTATTAAATAATGTAAACAAATAAAAAATCTTAACTTAAGTCTATAAATTTTATTTATTATTTCAAAATATAAAATTTACTTTCAATTCAATTTATTACACAGATTAAAAGGATAAAAAGGTATAATAGAAAAATTGTTTAAGTCATTTACAAAGTTACATTTATATGAAACATTTTCAAAAAAAAATTTATCATATAATTTAGTACATAAATAATTGATTACCATCCATGATTTTTATGAAATTCTAAAAAAATTTCGACATAAAATAATTTTCCAAAAGTTTTTTTTATTCAAATTGTTCCAAAAATATTTTCATTTAAAAAAAATTTTTTTGTTTCAAAAGGAAATTCGGAAAATATTATAATTTATCATTTATGTATGTACAAAAAAATATTTCTCTGTCGGTATGGGGAAATATTCCACACTAAAATATAGAACCTATATAAAACATGACATTTTTCCCAACCCTAAGGATTTAAGGATAACAACGAAATGAAAGCCTTTTTACTTATACTTATTTTTCTTAAACTAAAAAAATGACATTATGTTAAAAGTTAGTTTATTGCTGTTATCAAAATTTCCTTGCTTTCTTACAAAAAAACAAAACTAAAATTCTATTCAATTTTCTTAATCCTAGAGGATGTTTTACAATAGCAATTTATAGAACACATACATGCATACATTTTTCAACATAGTAAATTAGTTTTGAAATGTAATTCTATTAAATTTTTTTTTGTAATGAATTTGTAAAAAATTATGTAAACTTTTTGAACTACCAAAAAAAAAAAAAAAATGAAAAGCTTAGAAGGTTTTTTTTACCTACAAGTAAGTTTAAAAAATTGTTCAAATTTTTACTTTTTAGTCAAGGACATTATTGTAAATTATTTTTTTTTTACCTATTTATATAACAACAGAAAAATCCTTGTTCATTGCAGTATACAAAGAAATTATAACTTCTTCTTATAATTTTTTTTTTCTACTTTTATGTAAGTAGTCTTCTTGAAAAGTTCTACTTAAGATCAAATCGTGTTGATTTTCATGTAAAACACTTTTATATCTACTTGTGTATAGTATATAATTTGTGATCATAATATTTTACTTAAGATATATAATTCTTAAGTATCCTTACATGATTTGAATGACAAAAGGGAGATAGAAATAAAGAAAGAAACTAGCAAGAAAATTACATAAAAATTTAAGAAGCTTTAAATACCTCACGTACTTACGTTTTTTTTTAAATAAATTTCATAAAGTTTTGTAAATTTGTAAATAGCCTTAAAGGATAAATATTGAAATATAGTAAAATTTATTGAAGAAAACTTTTCGATAGAAAATTATTTTTAAATAAAAAATGACTTTGATACATTATGCCATAAATGAAATTGCATAGAATGCGCTAGGGAAATTTAAAATAATATATTTCACAATTTTTTAATGTGTGATCCAGACGTAAATTTTTAATATATTAAAAATTTTGAGTTTTATTTGTATAAGAAAGTTTCGTCCTATGCAAATTTATCACAGAAAGGAAACAATTTAGAAGAAAATTGGGGAGGGCTGATACAGATTGACATCAAACGGCTACATTGGTGAGTAGGAGTGAGAAGCGGACTATATACCTGAATAGATTTTGAAGTTCCATAATCTAAGTAATAAAATACATCATAGAAAATAATTAATTAATCATTTTGCGAAAGAGTTTATCCCATTTTAATTCTAATATTTAAAAAAAATTATTAATTATTTGGGAAAATTCTTTAATTTCTTAAATATTTGTTTTGTTCAACTCTCCCAAAAAATTCTCATCCCTAACAAATATACTTGCATTTATGAGTCCTTTTAATCGACTCCTTCGAGTAAAATAAAATTAACATAAGAATCTTTAATCCATTAATGACCATGCCAATAGTTTAAAAATTAATTATAAATTTACCAACTAAAATTTCGTATTTTATCGCAATTTATTTCAAATTAACAAACTTTTATAATTAACAAAACTTTATTTAAACATAATTAAAGAAAAAAGTGAACTGAAATCCTTGATAATCAATGAAACTCTTAATTCTCTTATATTTCTTGTGAACAAAAAAGAAATTCAATTTTGACCATTTTTTTTTTAAATTCCCAAATCTTTGCTAAAAAAATCTTCTGTTTTATATTTCCCAACAAAAAAAAAACCCACAAATGATATTTTTCAATTAAATTCAATTATCCGTTTTTTTTTTTCATCCCCAAAAGTTTACCAAAAACTAAAAAGAAAGAAAAAAACTAATCAGTTTATATTACAAAAAACTTATTAAATAATTAAAAATCAATTTTACAAGTTAACCAATAACATCGAAACTCCTCTATATCTACGAATCGAAAAAAATCCTACAGAACAGGATCATTGAACTCTTTTCCTTTCCAGTATTAATTTTATATCCAGTATAACTTGTTTTTGTGTGTGTGTGTTGTTGTCTACAAGTTGTCTACGAAATAAACCAACACAAAAAAAGGAGAGAAAATTAAATTATATCCTTCCAGGTTCTATACTGTGTAACTAGATATAATATAGAAACACAATATTTAATTACGGAAAATAATAAAGAAAAAAAAATCCTTTATATACGATGAATCCTTTCTATATACATTTTCTACGATGTTATATACATAAATAAATGAAAATCAATTTAAAAAAGAAAAAACTGAAAGAACAATTTGAAACAAACCAAAAAAAAAAAACATTGTTGAAATCAAAACTTGTAATATAAAATATCCTTTATCATTAATTTTTTTTTTCATTTAAAAATGTTGTATAATGTACTTGAATTTTACTCGTAAGCCTTTCACAACAATATAATTGAAAGCATCCTAATCAAAAAATTGAAAACAAATATAAAGCAAGTCCAGAAGTGCATATATACTTTTTTCCCCCGATTGTTATAATTCTTTAGTAAAGTCATTCAGAGAAAAGGATCTTCAAAACTTATATACCATATAAAACTCAAGTTGAATTCACAATAAAAATGAAAATTACAAAACTTTATGGTTTATGATGATATCCTTTTTACTTTCAGTTTATATTAACAAAAAAATAAATTGATTATCCTTTGATTTATTTTGAAAAAAAAATTAACAATAATTTTGAAAAAGTCAATAAAAAAAAGAATTAACAAATAAAAAAATTATAATGAAATTATAAAAAATCGTAGAAATAAAAATGTTTTTTCTTCATTTCTATTTTTTTACTTTTTGAAACTAGCTTAACGATAACAAAAAAATCATATAGTGTTGAAACTTTCAAAAAGTTTTCTCATAAATATAAAACTACACAACTTTTAAGTACAAATTTAATAAAACAAAAAAAAAATTATGTATGTACACACTATATATCCTTTTAACTCTACAATTATCACGTTCACCATACAAAATTTAATATATGTATTTATATTATCATCTTTTTTTGGGGAAATTTTTAAATAAAATTTATACAATGATATTAAGGATATACATATAAATATTGTAGAAAGTTTTTGTGCAAAAAAGTTTTATGTGTGAAACATTAATATACATTAATTTACATATATTAATGTACTTTTGCACACATGACTAATTGATAGAAACCGCTAAATTATATAAAAAAAAGATTCTTTGTAAGGATATTTATATAATATGTGGGTGACCAACAAATTATATATTCATTTAAGGAATAAATATTATTAGTCCTTAGAGAGAGATAAAGTCAATATTTTAAAATTATTGGAATAAAATAATTAATTAAAATTGTTTAAAAAATATTTAAAAAATCAGGAGATCGAACTCCTGCATATAATTGTTAATTTTTATCAGATTAGTAAGTAACTTATTATAGTAAGACATTTAACATAATAATTTCGTCATCTCTTCTTGACTCAACAGCCAGATGTCCACATAGAGCTACTATATTCACTACATTCTGTTACAAATTGTATCCTATACTAATTATAATGGGAAACTACATTAATTATAATATAAAATTTACAATCTTACAATTACAATCTAATATAAAATTTATAATTAATTAAATTTTAATTTAATTTCCTTAAGAAAATTTTTCCCAAAAAGAATTATTATAATATTTTTTTGTACAAAGCTTACTTGTACTATTTTTATTCATTAAATTATTTCTTATCATAAATAATTAATTAATTTATATTCACTTTTGAAACAATACATTAACTTTATAAGCTCCACTTAAGGGTATATTTTATAACTATGGTATATAAAATATTTAAAAGAAAATTAAAACATTGAACGAGATAAAATTAAATATCATAATTAAAAAATCGCAATAATTATTGTTGTTATAGCAAATTCGTCTTTTTAAAATTCAAATTCGTCTCTTAAAAATGTTAAACTATTGTGAATTATTCAAAAATATTATTAATTAATTCATTTATGTATTTATTGCAATATTTTTCATTTAAAATATATTTTGTCTTGGAATTTGAATACATTTTGGGAGGTGAGACAGTCGAGTATCCTGGCAGCTCTGTTATAGCTCTGATAGATTAACGATTTCATTTTTACAATTAAAGTATAATTAAGGAGAAAATTGTAGAAAATTTGATGATTGAAATTTTAAAAATTTTGTAACAATTTCTAATGTAAAAGAAATAAAAGCCGAAATTTGAATTTAAAAAAAGACGAATTTTGAGCAAAAATATTTATGATAATTAAAAAAATTAAATCAAATTAAAAAATAAATGATTAAATATCCTATTTTACACTCATCCTTCCTTTTATTATAACAATTTCATATAATGGTATATTAAAGTGTTGAGTAAAAGATAATGTTCATTGGATTAAACTTTTAGCTTATTATATAGTTTTGCATAATTTAAATGCCTTAATGTTTAACGTTTTAAATATATAAGGGATCCTCTTTATAGCAAACTTATATATAAATATATACATTTACATACAAAAACATTAATATTATTATACAAAATAAAGGATATTATATTATAATAAAATTCTTTGAATAAAAATCAAGAATGTTTATTGTATATAATTAGAATATGTATAACAATAACATTACCGATATAATAATAGTATTTCTTATTTATATAATAAAGAATCTGAGTATTTTATAAGGATAATAATTAGTTCTCGAAATGGTCCTTAAGTAGACAAGGTTATATAGTATATACTTTAGTTTTATATAGTATGTTTAGTATTTTTAGGTTGTTGTGAACTTTATATAAAATGCTAAACTCTACGTACTTCTCGTTTTGTGTTTTTGAAAACATATTTTATTTGTACAATGGTTTTGTAATTTTTACTATAAATAAAATATTATTTTAAATACAAATAATATTTTATAATATTATCCCAAATAATTAAAATCAACTTTTGTGTGTATGTGTGTTAAAAAGAAAAATGTAGGAGTGAAAAAAGGTTATTTGAGAAAATTCCATTTTATACAATGTGAAATAATTTATGATATGTGAAACCATATTTGAAAAATATATAAAGGATAGAAAGGATTTAATTTAAATTATTATAATAAAGTTTTAAAAAAAAATTTTTGGGGTAAAATTAGTGTGGTTTTTTAGGTTTTATAATTTTTAAAATATATTTTTAATATATAATTTTCATAGTAAAATATTTTTTTTTTTTAGTATTAAGTTAATAGTATAATTTGTGAGATTCTGGCATATGTGAAAAAAATTATATCTATAATACTGAATCTATAGAGTATTTTTGAAATGAAATATATAATATAATATGAATATGGTATAGAAATTTATTATTATTATTCAGAGAGCTTCACCAACAAGATTTTATGACATATATGGAATCTTTTTGTAATCGTTTTTCCCCAGTCCTCTGTTTGATTTTCATTATTTAGTAAGTCAGGGAATAAAATCGGGGATATCTCACTTCTCGAGACCTGAACCCAATAGACTACCACTACAGATTATATAAAAAATGTTATTAAAATAATCTATGAACTTACCATAAATTTATTTCTGGTGAATATTTTGACTGTACTTAATATAAGTCTCAAAGTTTAAAAATTTCCTCTTTTGCTAAAAACATAAATTTGATGTATATATGATTACTTAATTTAGAAAAGTTATTGGAGAATTGCCTGAGTATTTAGAATAATTAGAATTTTTCGATCTAATAAAGCCATTTTTGTTTTTAGAATTCACCAATCAAATAAAAAATTCAATTTACTTAGTTCAATTAGAAATATAAAAAATTTCTAGCTTTTTTCAAAAATTGACTTACTATAAATTTAATTTCTGTCAAGTCATTTGACTAAAGAATACTTAGCAAATAGATTCAAAAAAAAATTAGGGACAATTTTAAAATTTAATTTCACATTTAATAGAAACTACTTTTTAGTGTGACGCTTTTTAATTTTACCTTCGTTAAACCTTTTCCAATACTAAAATTTAAAATATTAATTAATTTCAAAAATTGGTTTTATAAAAATATTTTTAAAGTTTACTCGCAGATCCTTTTTAAATATTTTTTTTTTGAAGAAACAACAAAAAAAAGTTTACAAAATATTTAATACTTTCTCACCAACAAAAAAGTATTAAAATTTGTAAAAAAAAAAAAAAATATCCTTAAAAATAAATTTACAAAGTCTCAATTTCTTTCTATATACATTGTTATCCTCCCTCATTTCCTTTTTTTGTGGATAGAATATTTTCTGTTACTTTTGTATAAGTAAATTAATTTTTATAAAATTTAATAGTTTTTTTCTATAATATAGATACAAGATCTTTTTTTCTTATTATCATTATTTTAGTGTTTGTGAGGGTGGATGGTTAAAGTTTTGTAAAACTATTGTAATTATATAGTTTTGTTCTATTAACAAAAAACAAAGTTTTTATTTTACTTATATATTTGAGAGACATAACATAATTACATATAAAAAGTGTATATGTAAACTTGTATACCATAAATGAATGAGTTTTTATACAGTGTGGGTTATAAAAAAAAACTAAATTTTAAACTATATTTTCTATAGTTTTGTTCTCTTTTAAATATAATATGAAACTTTCATTTTTAAATTTAAGTTTTATGAATTGAACAAGTTTGCTATTGAAAAACAATTTTTAGCAAATTATTTTACATCTAAAACTTTATTATAAAAAATTATTAAAGAAAAATTTTAATAAACTATTTGGTGTCAAATTTCTATAATAAAATATTTAAGGAGTTAACGCGATATCACTTAGCACTTTGTTTACAGTGATAATATTCCAAAAATGAAATTAAATCAATTTTGTGTGTATTAAGTATGTCTTCATTTACCAATTTAATTAAGTTGTAAACTATCATACTTTATTTCAAAAATTTCAAAAATATTGTATAATTTTAGAATGAGTAAAAATTTTGCTTGACTGAACATTTTAATCATTTTAGTTAAATTGTAATTAAAAACAAGTTTTTCAATTTTATTATTTCATTCAAGTTTTAAATAACTATTTCTATATTTCTTAATTTAATCCTTTAAAACTTTAAATATATAAGTAAAATAAAATATTTCTATTTTAGGTAAAGAAAGTTTTCTAAAGTAATTTCAAGAAAACTATTGTAATATTCCCAATACGCGTAGAACATATTTAATATCATTTTTCATATTACAATATGAATATTTAAAATTTTCCAAAAGAAAAAAAGTAAAATAAAATAAAATAAATAGTCTTTTTATAAAACTAGAAAATTAGTATCACCTGTGTTACACTTGAACTTATACCTCTGAGATTCATTTTATACAAATAATTTTACATAATATTCTACAGCAAAGAAACATTTACACAAAAGACATATAAGTACATAATATCTACTAATATTGACTTGTAATACTTAAACTTTCAAGTTTTGTTATCGAAAAACTTTTTGTACTTTATCCTTCATCTATTTTTAATAATAAAAGTAAAGGTCTTGATTTAAATTTTCTTAAATTGTATTTTGTGCTAAACAATGCACCTAATTACTATTTCCCGAAAGGAATTTTTGTCTGCACTTGAATATAAGTGACAATTAAAGTTAATATTATAATATAGATAATGAACATTGAAAGTTTCATCCATATGAGACTTTTACCCTTTAGATTTAGAATAATATTAATTTTATACTCGTATGTACTACGACTACGACACTACGAAAGTTGTTGTAGAATTAAATAATTATATTAATTTAATGTTAAAGGGAATAATGATAATAATTATAATCGTTCTTTTGGAGGTGAAACTATCTGATTAATTATTCAAATTTATTACAATATCTTTATCTTTGAGAGATTTAATTTTAAAATGATGATAATTTAGGGTTAAAATATAGAAAATTTATAATTTAATATTACAATGGAAGTGTTACTTTAATTATATGGACTAATAAAATGAAAGGAATAATTAAACTTTTCTAGGCCATATAATCCATTTTACGAAAACTAATATTTCAAAAAAAAAAAACAAATAAATTCAAAGTCATAATTACATTTTTTTAATTAGTGTCTCAACAGAATCACTCATGTGCCAGTATATATTTTAATTTCCTGGGAGTGCGGATGTACAAGTAATTAATTGGGGTCAAGCGGTCAAGTGTGAAAATATTAAAATATTAAGAAAATTTTAAATTGATCATTTTAGTTACATTTTTCAAATCAAATTCGTCGTTTTTCAAATCAAATGGAGCAAATCAAACGTTACTTAAATATGTTATACATATGTACCTACATCATTTTAATATTGATTAAAAAGGGCAATTATCCATAGTCCATAATTATTCTGCAAGTGGAATAATTATCTAGTAATATAAAAAAATTATCAACATTTCTTTTTTACGTTTTCAATCCTTTTTCAAAAATAGTTCAAGACATTATATTTCTCCGTTATTACTTACATTTTCCCCCAGGTACAAAATTTAATTACCACAAAATCTTTACCAGTTTTTTTACCTATTTTTAATTTGAATTAATTAAAAAATGTATAAGTATAAAAACATTTACAAAAACTGGTCTTTTTGTCCAATAGAAGAAGAAAAAAGACACAGAAAAAGGAAACTTTACGTTTATCCGTAATTAAACGTCCAATAAATATCTAACTAAACTATGCAAAAAAACCAACTATCACACTACATTGGATAAAAATACAATTCAGAACTTTTTCTTAACTAATATACATTAAATTACATGCTTTAAGAATCTATTATTTAATGTCTCTCCTGGCATTTTAAGGATTTTCAGTTTTTTGCTATATTTCGTATTGGATAATGTAATTTTTTTGCTGAATTTTCGTTCAATGTTTCTGATGTTTCGTATTTCCTTGTTTAACTATATATACAAAGGGGGTCATCAGTTAAAATTGTATTTCTTAATCATTTTTTGAAGGAAAAAAATGATGTAGTAAAACTAATAAGGATTCTAATGCCCTTAAGGTTAAAAGTATTATTTTTGTTTAATTTAAAATGCAATACAAGAAGGGGAAAATTAATGTGGGAAAAAGTAATACCTATAGTCAATATTATATTGAACAATTTCAGGGATGGGAATTGTTAATATTTCAAATTTTGTGGATTTTACATAGCTTAAGCTTTAAAATTATTTTTTTCGGGCCACCGATAAGAGACTCAAAATTTTCCATTTAGTGGTTAATTTATGTTACATACAAAAGGTAATATCCTGTTTTATCGATTCTTTGTCATAGTCTTCGATTATAACACAATTTGGTTAATAAAATATTTCTCTTATTACCGAATTTTGATAATTGTAGAAAAGTCTTTTTTTCTTGCTATTTTCCCAACTGAAAAGCATTAATAAACTAAGATTTTTTATGGCTGTGGCTCCTTCTTTATTAACTAATTTTAAAACATAATTTTCAGATATATTTAAATAAAAATTACCTTAAATTTTAGAATGCGCTTAAATTAAATAGTAAAACAATTCTGAAATTTTTAGGATAAAAATTTATTTAAAAATTTATTTTAATTTTTATTTCAGGCTGAAACCATTAAAATGGATCTTGAAACAAAATCATATAATCTTGAAGAAATAATTGATAAACCAAATTATAATCAAACAGCTGTTACAATATTATTAGATACATGTCGTCAAATACGTGATAATACATCACGTGCTGTTACAAGCTTAGATATGGTCGTATATTTTATGCGTGAAAATAAAGCAAATGCAAATGCTTTAATTGGACCTGATATATCCTTAAAGAATGTCCTTAATGTAAGTATATATATAATAGTTTTAATAAAAAAATAATTTATAATTTAATTTTTTGTTAATTATTAATATAGAAAACTGAATTATGGGAATCGATACGTTGGCCAGCTACACTTGGTTTTTTAACAATATTATTATTACTTTGTACCGTACTTGTTATTGGTGTTGCAAGAAGATCACGTTGTGCTTTAATATTTTTCAGTGTATTTGGTTTATTTGGTGTTATAATATGTTGGTTTTTAGCTGGTATTTATTTAGCAAGTTCAGTTGCATTAGGTGATTTTTGTATGCGACCACATGAATATATGTGCCGGCAAGTTGGAATGGTAAGACATTGAAATTCTTAAAACATAAAACTATGTCATATAGTAATTATATACGTAATTTAATTTAGTAAAATAATTACAATATAAATTCTAAAGATATTTCATTATTATAATTTCCTATTAGCTGAGGATATTCAATTATTTTCTATTGTTATTCTTAGTTCTTGCTCATTAAATCCTCTGTTTCAGTTACTATATTAAAAAAACCGGATGGTTAAAAATTTCTCATAAAGATTGCCTTATGGTTCAATTAATTTAAGATAGGATAAAAAATTACACTAATAATTATAGACAATATCTAAGCATAGTAGAAAAATTGAAACTTTAATAACATGAGTTTTTTTGATACCATAAAAAGGATTTTTTTATGATTGTTAAATTTGCCGCCAGGCAATAATTTAAAGAACGTCCAACCAAAAGAACAAAGACATTATTTTGGAAAATATTATGACAAGAAAAAAAAATGTTTTGTGTTAGAATTGGAAAATGAATTTTCTAATTTTTTAGATTTGAAAAAAAAATATTCATTTTTAGAGTATAATTACAAAAAATTAAATTTTGCGTTTTAGATTCAATAATTTAGTTTCATTTTCTTATATTATTGGCATTTGAAAAATAGTATGTTAAGTTATAAAAATCGTCAGATTTACAAAGTATTTCTGAAACTTTTGTAGAAGAACTTTTAAAACTTTTTGTATATACATCAACTTGTAATTTGATGAATACACAATTAATTTTCATTCAAAATTCAAATTGTATTTAGGGATTTCATCTCCTTATTATAAATTTATATATAAAATATATATTTAATAATATTTTTATAATAAAAATATTCAATATTATTATTATGTAATTTATGAAATATAGAAAAGTCCAGACGATGTATACTATCTTAATTGTGGTACCCTAAGGAATCGTTTCATATTACGACTAAATGAATCTCGAGACTTTGTTGAACGTGCCAGAGAATCTGTTTATTTGGTTTCAAGGTTTGTTTAAATTAGTTTTTTTTTTTATTAATCAAAAAAAAATCTCATTATAAATATGTTTACTTACATAAAAATGATTTTCATATATATGAATCTTTTAATTTATAAATATCCTAAAGAAATATTACAAACTTGAGAAGATTTTTTTTAATATAATTTTCTACAAATTTTTATTTTATTTCTATTTAATTATTATCTTAGAATGAGCCGTGAAATTTATCCACGAATGGATATAACACATACTTGTGATAATATGGATAAAGAATTAGAAGAAACAAAACGTAAATTAACAGTATTATCAGCGACGCTGGATCGTCGATCAATTGATAAACATTATACAGCTGCATTAAAAGGAATTTGTGGTGGTGGTTTATTGGGTTTAAGTTTAATGATGGTTGCTGGTATATTAACAGCATTTTTATTAACAATATTAGTTTATGCTGATTCACATGCTTGGATATATTTAACAAAAAGGTAAAATTTTATTTAATTTTTCTTAAAACGAAAAAAATTAAATTTATATTTGAATTTTTCTCTTTCTTTTAGACAACCTGAAGCTGATAAATCTGAAACAGCACCATTATTTCCAGCATCACCAGCTGGACCAGCAATATCATCACCAACAGCACCAATTATTGGAAGTGGAACAATAAATCGTACATTATTACATCATCATAATAATAATAGTGGAATTAGTAGTGGTGGCGGTGGCGGCGGCGGCGGTAGTAGTCATCATACAATTGGTGGTGGTGGACAACGAAATGGCACTGCAACAAGATTAACAGGGTTGGCACAACTTCCTCTACCTCCTTTACCAACCGGTAGTGGCGATTCGCCACCACCTGGTTATGATGTTGTGGTGCATGGCACAAGGCATGGCTTCAAATTTTTATTTTATTTTATTTATTTATTTTTTTATTAAAATTTTATTTAACAATTTTTGATTTCAGTTTTATGGAAAAATGATTAATAACATTTTAAAGAAACATTTTTTATTTACATACATACCAGAGAAACATATAAATAAGGAAACATAACATTTAAAGACTTTTTATCATTATTATTTTTTTTTTTTTTAAATATTTATTTTGTGTTTTAAATTTTCTTTATTTTTGTTTAAAATTTATAATTTTGGTTGAATTTTTCAAAATTTTGGTTTTTAATTAAATTCACAAAAATTCACGCATTCACAAAACACCACATAATTATTATAAAGAATGGACCATTTTAGTCATATACAATTTTTGGAATCATCAATTTTTTCATTGTTGCACCACACTAATCATCAATTTTTGTTGTGATTAATATTATTTTTTGTATATTTTATATATTTTTTGCAACATACATGCCTTGTGGAAAAATATTATGTAAACTAATCATTCTATTTTTAAAATTTTAATTTATTTTATTTTTTTTAAATCACAAAGTATTTAATTGTTGTGTTTATTTGATGGAATCTTTTGCACATATAAATATTAAAATGTAATTAAATTGGAAAAGTTTTGTAGGGAAACAGACAGAAAATTTGACACAAGTTAAATTAATTTGGACATTATTTTTCATTTTCAACTTTGATGGGGAATTATATGGTAGAAACCTGTATGAAACGTGGACAACTTGAATATTTTTTTCGGTTTAATTTTTTTTTATGATAAGTTAACTCAGGACTCAGGACATCGAAAAAATATTACATACTCATATGTTATAACACCAAACAAAAATTACTTTTTAAATTTAAACTAAAAAAACTTTAATGCTCAAAACAAAACTTACTCTACCTTGTACGGTGGAAAGAAAAATGTTTATTTCTCAGTAAAATGAATAAATTATTAGTTTTAGTTCGCATTTCTCTTTTAAAACAGAAAAAAAAACAATTTTTTCTGTCCTAGCAAGCATACCAAAAACAGTAAAACAGTACCAAAAAAATTTTTATTTGTAACATTTTTTATTTGTTTGTTATACCAAACACTATTATTTTTTTTTTTTTTTTTAATACTAAAAAGCTACCTTGGTCTCTAAATTATTCAGTTAAATTTTTGTAAAAAAGAGGAAAACTCTTAAAAACAGTGAAAAATTAAATTTTTTTTAAGCAACAAACAAAATTTTTTATTCGGTTCACATAAATTGCAAACATAACCAAAGTGTAACAAAACAATTTTTTCGAAATTAGAAAAATATTCATTTCAGTTTATATGGTACAGAAAAAGTAGTTTTTTTTTAAAGTATGATTTAAAATGTTTATGGTATTTAGATAAAGCATAAGAGTTTTCTTGAATTGAGGTATTTAGTCCCTAGTAGGGCCTATGTAGTCATCTTAATTATAGATTCTTCAATGACTTTACTATAGCAATACGGACCTACTTAGTAAGAGACATTAAAAGCTTTAAATTATTATTGAATTATATTTTTAGTCTAGTACCGATTTATGCGTTTCCAGTTAATTGAAAAGAATTTTTGTGTTCCTTTTTTCCTTAGGATATGTAAAAATAAAATTTCTAGTGCAAGAAAAATGTTAAATAATAGTTTTGTTCGTTAAAAGCGAATTAAATTCGTTAGCATTGGAAAAGACTTTATTTCCAATTGTGGATAGAATATAATGCGCACCTTTTTTTTATAAAATTTATTAATTAAAATATTAAATTCTCAACTATTTTATAATTATTGTAATAACAAACAAATATATATATATTTTTTTAATATATAGAAATTCTGGTCATCATACACTTGGTCGTTTACCATCCCAACAACAATCATATTTATCAGGTCCAAATAATGGTAAATATGCAACACTTAGCAAACAATGTAAAACATTAGAATCAAATGATTTTTACTGAGAATCGCTTGCCTGCAGTCAAAATGCAGGCAGTAGCTCTACAACCAATTTATTAAATACAACATCATCTACACTTGCAACAAAACATCATCAACATTCACATTTCTCATCATCAACATTACCACGTACAGCATCAACAAAAAATCAAACATCTATTGATCCAATTGCTGCATTACAATTAGAAAAAGATCCACGTGATGTCAGTCATAATGGTTTTAATCGTTTTGATCCAAAATATATAAGTATTGGTCCAAAATCAATACGTGGAAATGGTAATAGTAATAGTTTATCTATACCAACATCATCATCAAATAAATGTGCAACATTAAGACATGGTGGACGTTATGGTGGTTCATTAATATCAAAAGCTGGTGGTACTAGTCCAAATCCAAATTTAAAAAGTGCTAAAACACCAAGTATTGCAACAGTTTCAAAAGATTTTCTACAACAAGATCATAATCATCAAACTATACAAGCAACAGCAATTATAAATAATCCAACAACGGTAACAGTAACACAACAGCAACAACAATCAGTTGTTGTACAACCACCACCGGCACCAGCAATGCCACCATATTTACCAAAAAAGACTTTAAATACTTTCTCAGATATACCAGGTACAAATGGTGTTGGTAGTTCAGCGGCAGCAATACTTGCTGCGAAAAAAGAAATGGATATGAAAAAACAATTACAATTACAAAAGCAACAACAACAGCAACAACAACAATACCAGTATCAACAGCAAATGTTACAACAGCAACAGCAATTGCAACAGCAACAGCAACAACCATCAGTATACAGTATAGAAACATCAAATTATCGTCCAACAAAACAACAAAAAACTGTTTCAATTTTAAATCAACCACTGCCTGAAATACCACAAACACATCAATCAACACATTCGTCATCCCATCATCATCAACAACATCAACCATCTTCAGTAAAAGTCATTGAAAATCATCATTCATCTTCAAAAATTTCCCAACAACCATTATGTGCGGCAAATTTAAATCAATATCGTTCGTTACAACGTCCATCAGCTAAATTAGTTGTTGGCCAGCAACAACAGGCACATCATCAATTGCGCGGTGATTCTAGAGATTCACGTGATTCAAGGGAATCTAGAGAATCAAGAGATTCTAGAGATCTTCGTGATCCACGAGATGCTACAAATCGTGATCTTCATCATATAACATCATCGTCAACGAAGTTAATTCCACCGTCTTTACCACCTAAAAATCGCCATAAAGAGGAACGTTCATCGCGTTCATCAAATACTCAAACGTTACCATTAAAACGTCATCAACAACAACAACAATCAACTCATACAACATTTGGTTATGATCGTGGTGGACAAAATGTTTTACAACAAGTAGAAAAAGGTAAATTCAGTTTTATTTTTGCATTAGGATTAGATTAAAAAAATTAATTTTTCCATATTCAGAGAAAACTTCATCCAGGCATCATCATCATTCAAATTTGGATAATAATCAGCAACAAAAAATTAGTGGTGTTTCTTATGTTGAACAATATAAATCAAATTTAGTTCAACAAGCTAAACATTCACAACAGCAACAACAACAACAGCAACAGCATCCTGTGCCACCACAACGTCATGCCTCAAATATAATATCAGCAACGCAACAACAACAACAGCATCATCATAATAATTCTCATCAACAAAATAATAATTATCATCATCATCATAATAATAGTAATAATAGTAGTAATAGTAATAAAAATAATCAATCATCATCGAATTATGATCAACAACAACAACAAACATCGAATGTATACTATCGTTCATTGAAACGTGGTGGCACTCATGCTAATAGTGATTTATATTCTGTTACAGAATTGTAGGAGTGTGCCTGTTGCGGTGGTGGCGTTGATATTATTCGACGTTGTTGTCCCGCTCTTATTGTTGTTTCATCATCATCTGCTGTTGCTCCATTATCAGCATCACATAATAGTATAACAACAATAGCTGATAGTGATATTGATGATAATAATTATCGTAATCATCATTATCAACATCATAATAATTATAATTTAAATAAAAATAAACGTTCATATTCAGCATCAAATGCTGAACGTATAACAACACATTCAGCTAAACATCAAAGATCAGCAACAATTGATGTTGGTGATGCAACACGTTATGCTACATTAATGTCGGCTGAAGAAGCAGCAGCAATAGCAATGGTAAAACAACAACAACAGCGTAATATACATCATAATAATCAACAACAACACAATCAACAAAAGCAACAACATCAAAATAATCAAAATTTTAATAATAATATTGTTGTTACTAATGTTGGTCGTGGTGGTGTTATCGAATCACAACATCAACGACATCATCGCCGTGACAAGACGTTCAAAGTATGATTTTTAGAGACGTCATAAAATTTAATTTTTGTGGCGTCGAAAAATAAAATAAAATTAATTGCTATAGAACAGGATCGTAAACAAAAATATAATGAGTTTAGCTGTTAAATTTATAATGAGATTATGATGGGAGATTTGGTATTTAATTAAATCATTTTTAATTTTTCTTTTTTGAAATTTTCGTTCAAAATATATAAAGACAATCGCCCCATTTCGTATTTCTTTGTAACTAAAATCTAAAAATGAATTTTTCGTAAATATGTGTTCATTTTAATTCAGACTTTTTTTTGGTTGGACAAAAAGTTGCCAAGAGAGAATATCATACACTTCTCGCCCCCGGCAAAATAAGTACTCAGCACGACAAATTTAGCATTAGAACGGCAAAATATTAAATACGCGACAGAATAATTGAAAAACTATAAAATATGTAGTTTAAATTTTAAATTAACTTAATATTAAATTCGTTATTTGTCTCTACAACAACATAATTTATCGCATTGAATACAAATTTTGTCGTGGAGCAATAGTAATTCTGAAAATATAATTTATCGTGCCATTACATTTCCCGAAAGAGAATAATTAGTTATCTCTAATTTTAATACTTTATTAAAACTTGTAATATCTAATATGAAAATTCGAAATGTTCCCAAATGATATTAAACCAAATCATACCATCTCTTATTTATATACAACAATAGTTCCAAAATCATATAAACAAATTTATATATTTAAAAAAAAATAGATATTAGAGTTCAAATAAAAAATTCACACGACTTAAAAAAGATTGCATAATTTTTTTAAAAATTAAAAAAAACAAATTTTTTCCATTATTTTTAAAAATTTTTAAGATGATAAAATTTTTTTTGATAAAATAATTATTCTGCTGTGCAGATTTACTACATTCAAATATATATATAAATCGAAATATAAATTTAAATTTCTTATTTAAGAAAATTTCAAAAACATTCCAGGAAACAAAGATACCATATAATTATAATAATAAAATGTTCTTCTTTTCGTTTCTACAAATTATAAGAAATTAGCAATCAATTTAGTCTTTCATACCATTTTAAATTAAAAAACAAAACCATATAAAAAATAAACACCATTTAATACAAATTAAGATTTTAAAATCAATTTTACCATAAATAATTATATATATAATAATATTTCAAATTCTATAGTTCATCAAAATCATCAAATTTACAAAACATTTTTAATAACAAAAAATTTTACGCGCCACAAAAAAAAATTTGAAAAATAAAAAATTTAAATAATTTTTTTTTGAATTATTAGAAATATATTAAAATAAATTAATTATAAAATTTATTAAAAACAAAAAAAAATTGAACGTATATAATTATAATTAGAATATATTAAATAAATTATTATTATTATTTTTAAATTGGTATGTTTTTTTTACCTGCTAATATATAGAAGAGAAAGAGAGTGTAATTTGCAAGTGAATAATAAATAATTGGTTGGATAACATCAAAAAGAGATCAGTGCAGGTGTTCATATTTTAACAATATCATTTTTCTTTTTCATTTTGTACTGATTATTTGAGCTACAAACCTTAATTACATATACATATATTAATTCTAATATATAAATAATAATAACTATAAATATAAAAGCATAAAATTATTATTATATTATATTAATTATAAAAATATATATAGATATAAATTCACCAAATATACCAAAAAAATAATTAACAAAATAAAATAGAAATTTTGAAAAATTAAAATTTCCAAAAAAAAAAAACAAATTATGAAGAAAATGTTAAAAAAATAAATATACTTAGAAATAAATTTAATTAATTTAGATTTACATTATATAATTATTTAATTAAAAAAAAAGTAATTAAAATATTATTAAATACATATGAAGAAAAAAAAACTGTTGTTAGTGAAAGAATATAATTATTTTATTATATTCGAAAATATATATATATAATATATATATATATATAAACGTTTTAATCGATTTAAATATTATAAAATTTAATGATAAAATGAAAATTATTTAAAAACAAAAATAATAATTAACTAAATAAAAGTTAAAAAAAAAAATAATTAAATTAATATTACAAATAAAGAAAACTAAAAAGAAAAACTAATTAGAAATGATAATTATGAGTAGGACAAATTCATATGAAACAAAAAAATTTTTAATTAATATTTTTAATTATTTTTTTTATAAATGAATAAAACAAAAAAATCAATAATTAAACAAAAGTTACAACATAAAATTAAATTAAAAAAAAATGTTACTAGATGTGATGATAAAAAAAAATTTATTTTAATTTCTTAGTGGACTTTTAAACGTTCAACAAGTTCAAGAATTTCTTTCGACTTTTTTGTTTTTAGATTTTAACATCCCTTTCTATCTCATACAGAAGACTATAGAATGAAAACTAATTTTTTGTTATCTCTTTTGTTCTTCGGTTAAGTTAGAAAGTATATGAAACTGGAAGAAAACCGTTGAAAATAATTGTTGATCGGGAAAAATGTGCAGTAGAAAAAGGTTGAAAGTAAATGTTGAACGTTGTAAAAGTCCCACTTATATGTTAAATAATTTTTATGTGTGGTTTTTTTTTTTAAATAAACGTTTATATAAAACTCATTTATTTATTTTTGCTAGGAGAATGCATAAATACATGCAAAAAAAATTGTTTTTTAAATTGTTTTTTAAATAATTTCCTCCTTCAAAAAAAAAAAACTAAAAATAAATTTTTGACTAATTATAAAACAAACAAACAAAATGTGTCAATTTTATTGAAAAATATTTGTTAAAAAAAAATCAATAATATCATCTTTCTCACAGATAAATTAGTAGTGAAATTGTTAAAATTAAAAATAAAATGAATTACTTGTTAAAAATTCTATTATAATAAAAATGAAAATATAAATATTTAATATAAGAATTAACAAGTAATTAAAATAGGAATTTAATATAATAACAAATCGAATTTTTCAAATGTATATCATTTCTAATAATTGTAATTATATTTCAAATCCATGAATTTTTTTTTTAATAATAAAATATAAGAAATTATGGGGAAAATATTATGAATCCAGCCCATAATAATTCTCTGTAATATCGTTTAATATATTATACTATTTATGCAATTTCAAAATTGCAAATTATTTTAAGTTTTAAATCCAATAAATAATTATGTAAATTTTTAATGTTCAAACGATTAAAGTTCTCCGGTTCACCTTATCGTCTTTTGTTTGTATATTGAAATTATAATTTATAAAGTAGAATATAATCAACAGTTTACAAGCAGAAAGCATTAAATCATTTTTTCCATATTTATTTTTTAAGTTTTTAAATGTATAATAAACTGAAAAGTTATAATTACTATTTTGTACTGACAAAATGCCATAAGTTGCACATTATAATAAGCTATGTATATAGCATTAAATTCGATTGAAAAGCACTAAATCCTTGAATTTTCATCGACATTTCTTAAATAATCGATTTACACAAACTTTAATGGCCTATGCTTGTAAACTAACGAAATTTTCATTGAACAAATATTTTGAATAATTCAAATGAATAAATTTTTTTTCATTCATTTGAATTATTCCAAAACTATTTTACCTAGTAAAACTCATTCTAAAACTTTTCTAATCTAATACAATGTTTTATGTCCTTATGCCAAAAAAAAAAAAAACAAATAACGAGAAAAATTAAAACCAAAATTATTACATTTAAAAAAACATTAAATTTTAAACGTATAAATAGTTCAAAAACGAAAAAACTTCACTGTTAAAATTATAATATAATTATTAAATAAATAATATAAAATATTTAAAATAAAATACATGAACATTTAAATCCACACATTTTAAAAGTAAAAATATAAAATATTTAAAGTTTTGTATAGTGTTAATTTTTATAATTTTTTGTAACTTTTTTATATTTATTTAAAAAAAAAAAAATGTTTAATAAAAATTATTTTTTAAGAAATAAACACAAAAAAATTTATAAAAAAAATAATTATCATAATTTAGCAAAAAAACAAAAACAATTAACGAAAGTATATGCATTTTTAATAATTAAATTTAAATAATAAAAAAATAAATGAAGATGTTTTTTACACTGCTCAGTTTAGTTTTTTTTTTTACAAAAAAAAAAAGATAAATGAAATATTAATTAACATTTAAGAATAAATTTTTACTACTACAAATTATCTCTATTCTAATTATTATTAATTTTTAATCATAAAATATATTCTTTTTTTACTATTTAAATAATTTAATTATTTTCTTTTAAATTGTGATAGTAAAAATTTTATATTTTAAATTTTTTTTCTGTATTAGAAAAATGAATTTTTGTTTAATTATGTAATATTTTTTTTTTATAAATACTTATATTTTAACTATTATATAATATAGAAGAAAAATATTATATATAAAAAAAATAATTAAGTAATTGTGAGACTGCAAAATTTTTTGTGTAAAAAAAAAAATTTAAAAATACAATTTAAAATGTTATAAAAAAAAACTTTTCAACAAAAATAAATAATACACCATTAATAAATAATTTAAAAAAAAAAATTAATTATGTACTTCGAATAATTAAATTAAAATTGGCATAAAATACAAAAATTTATAATATAATTAGCCATGTTTAAAATTTAAAATAAAAATAATTGTTATTCGAATTTAGTAAATAAACAAAAATAATATATGTATTTGAGAAGTTTTTAAATAAATATATAAATATAAAAAAAAAATTGAATAAAAATTATGAAAAATATGATTTTTTTTTAAATTAATTTTTTTTTTCTTAAATTTATAACTACATAATATTAAATTATTTTTAATTTTTTTTTTTGTATTCCTTTTATTATGTATTATACTTTATGTATTTTTTAAAAAAAAAAGTGTAAATATTATATGAATATAATATAATGAAATATGATTTATTTAAAATAATTATGAAAAACAAAATTATATTTTTATTGTTTTCAATAGTACGTTAATTTACCCTTACGCAATATTAAGAATTGAAACAGCAAATAAGAATTGAAACATTTAAAAAATTGATGAATGCGAAACCGTAGAGATAATTCCACTTTGCCAAAAGCGATAAAAACTTAAAATATACAAGTAAATGCTCTTTTGTAGTAAAAATTTCGTTTCGCTCGGACTAGGTAGTGCTGCATACTTGGCTTAGCATAGAGAAATAGTTTCATAATAAAAACAATTCTATAATTTTTTTTGAATACATTTAATATGAAAAAAAGCCTCACCAGTGCAATACATTTACAAAATCAAACTTAAATATATAAATATAAAGAAAAAAAGTGCTTCTTAAAAAAATATATAATAAAAATAGATATTTTGATATATCAAAATAATTTTCACCAACTAAACCAATCTTGCCAATTATTTTGTAAATTCATATTCTTCAACATTTTTTTTAAAAACTGTTTTCATTACATGATTTCTCATACCTTTGGTAGATTTTCTCAAACTACTCCTTAAAGAAATTTTATTTTCTACAATAAATTCTTCAGTAGTTGAACGAAAAATTTGTCTTTCAGTTAAAGTTATATCTTTGGTATTAATATTTTCTTCATTTTTTTCATTAATTTGTTCAATGCTTGTTGAAATTGGTTTATTTGGTTTACGTCTCAAACTATGTCGAATTGATTCAAAAATATGATTTGTATTTGATGATTCACTTTGTGATTTTTTTGATAAATTATCATTTTCATTATTTAATGATCCATTTTTTTCAGATTTACCATGTGGATGAATTAATTTACGAATACTTCTTCTTATTACCGAAGCTACTGGATTGCTTTTAGATTTAGATTTTGTTTCCAATAATTTTGGAATTTCTTTTTCTGTACTCTGTGGTACAGATGGTTTTCGGTAAGCTCGAACAAATGGTGTTGGAGCCTTAAAATCTAAATCATCATCAAAACTGTCAACAAAAGATTTTTCACAATTATCATCTTTCTCTGTGTCATCACTTTCATTAAGTTCATCATTTTCTTTAGAAATATTTGGTTTAAATTCTTCAACAGTTGTAATTATTTTGTCTTTAAAAATATCTTCAGTAATATCTAGTTTAGTGATCTCAGTACAGGGTGTTTTTGGCTCCTTATCATCAACTAAAATATTAATTCCTGAAATGTCTACAGATTTTTTTATTTCAATGTCTTCATCTAAATTTTTATTTTTTAATTTTGCTTCGTTAATACTATTCTCCAATTCTAATTGATAACAATCTAATTCTTTACCAATATCAACAGTTTCTTCACTAATAACTGATAGAGAATGTGGAAAAGTTTCTTTGGTTTGTGATTTTAGAGCAGCTACCCTAGGATTTGTTGGTGTAGTAAATGTTAACTTTTCAGCCAATAATTTAGTTGGTGTCAAATTTTCTAAAGGTATATTGTTAAAGTCAATTCGATATCCAATATTCGGTGTAAATGGTATACCCAATGTCCACATACGGGGTAATTCCAAAGCCGGATTTTCAACGCCATTTGTTGGAATTTCAATTACTTTGTTCCGTTGTATTTCATATGGATTAACAATATTATCTTCAGCTCGAATATTTAGACCAGGATTGATAAAACAATTCGAATTTGATTCTTTGGGGTCTTTTGGTGGTGGGACCCTTTTCACCTACAAAAGTAATGATAAAAAATTCTTATTTATTTTATCTAATTACAATTCGTATAAAAATAAGGCTGTTCCTCTTTTGTATATAATAAACAAATAAATAAAAAAGAAATATTTAAAATCTTACTTCAAATGGATTGAATTTTTTATCTGGAATTTCTAAATTTAAAGCCGAATTAACAAAACAATTGGCTTCATCAATAACGAATTCTTTTTTTTTCTTTTTAGGTGGTTTCCGAATAACTTCATATGGATTATCAGATACATTTTCGACATCGTTATTAGTTTTTGTCGTTACATTTGTTGCTAATTCATATATGGATTTTATTTCCATACCAGCATAATTATTTTCTTTTTCTGCATAGTTTCTTTCTTTATTTTGTGTAAATCGTGTTAACGTTTCAAGAATTTTTTTTGTTTCTTTTATTGGTGTCGAAGTTGCAGATGTAAATCCTTCGTTCGACAATCCATCTGATGGAATCGAACATTTAGTATAATCAAATTCTCTTTTACGTTTTCTTGAAGGTGTTATTTCTAAGGCATTATTATTTACTGCACAAGCCATTTTATTATTTCTTAATATTTCAACCAAAATTGAGCAAAAACTGGTTCACGAAATTTCAAATAATAAAGACACTACACAACACACCGTTAAATACTTTTCATTCAAACTATTTCAGAACTCAATTCTTATTTTTCTATCAACAAAAGAGATTAAACAAACAAATTTACAATCAAAAGCATTTTAAATTTTAAATTTTGCTTGCAGCTGTCGTTTTGACAGTACAGCCAATTTTGATTTTTTGTTTTGAAATTGGCAGTACCAATAATTTATAAAACCCTTTACGCCAAAGTGGGTTAGAAAACGAAAGCCGCACATCCACCATTGAGAAGCGGCTATGTAGAAACGCATTGAAAAGTTTGGCTTACGTATACCGGCCTTATGCTGGACTTACTCTCGCCGTTGACGCGTGTACCGCATTAAGCGCTCCAATGTCAAATGACGCTGGTGACGCTGGTGACGCTTTGAGTAGCTACTCTCAAGGCGTCAACGCGGCTTGAATTTTGTTTAAATTAATTTCATTTGGTAATTTTCATAACATAAAATTACATGACAACAAATCTTTATAAAAAAAAATAATATATTATATCAACTTGACCATAGAATTTTGAATATCAATATAAAAATACAATACATAATTTTTACAATGACATTTGAACACGGCAACGCGTCAAAAAGTTGAAATCGATTGAACTTTTCTGCGGCAAGAGCGTCCAGTGCGTCACGAAAACGGCGAGTTAATCAGCTTCTATATATTTCCATACATTCGAACGCGTCATGCGGCTCACGCGTCTTCGGCGAAAGTAACTCCAACATTATATTCAGTGTAGACGGTACATTTGCTGGCTTATAAGGGATTAAGTTGGGATATACAGTTTTGACAAAATCATTTTACATTTATAATAAAAAAAAATTATACTATGTTTTTCAATTCAATTCAAGGATAATTTTCTGGTTTAATCTGTAATCCCACCCTCACTATAGATTTTATTTTTTTTTTGTAATAACGGTAGCTAATTTTTCCCAGTCTGATGGTTTGCTTCGAGTCGATTTATTCGTTGCGGTTGTCTGTGACTGATGCTTTAATGTATGGATCGGTGTGGTGTTCGTGGTATGATTGTTGTCAGTTGCTGTCAATTATTTGATTGTTTCTTTTCTTTGTTCAGTTCTTCTTTTCGGTTGTTTTGTTGTTTAGCGCATTCACGTTTATTCTTGATCGAAATTTGCAACCGCAATGTGAATTTTGTTTATAAATTTATATTATTTTAATTAATTAAAATCAATTGTTTCTTTTAAATTTAAATTACATATTACAAAATGACCGCCTTACCATCAGTTCTAGCAGCAGAAGAAGAGGAGAGGAGAAACTTTCGTGTAATATTAACATGTTTTCGTAATTATAAGTAAGTATATTCAAAATATAATAATGAAAAATATTCTAAAATTAAAGCAGAAGAAAGTTTATATATGAAAAAACATAATGATGCAATAAGAAGATCAACAAATCTTTTACTTTGTTATCTTCTTTTATAAGAATGCTTTCTTATTAGAAACACCAGATTTTAAATCCTGTTATATTTTAATTTTTTTTATAAGAACATGTGTTTTTGGTTGGTGGGAAATTTCCCATCAGTTTTTATTTCCTCCCATATGTAAGTCCAAAAAAAAAAAATTCGCTATCAGTTTCATTTGTTTTTGAACTTACCGAATCAACAACACGACGATATCAATGAATACAAAAAAGAAATTATTTGTTTATCAATGAGTACAAATTTTGATTTACTTATACATTAGTTATCATTTTATTATTTAAAATTGATTTATTGCAAAAAAACTTACTTTCTTTCAGACGATTTTCATATGTACGAGTTGATAAAACTGAAGCATATTTAAATAGTTTAACGAAATCACATCAGCATATGTTAGCAAAATATCGTGGAAATTTACTTAAAATTCGTGATTGTATTGATTCAAATAATCGTGTCTTACAAGAAATGATACAAAATGCTGATCAAATATTTCCTGGTAATGATTCACTTATAATAAAAACTGAAGATGGTCATGTAACTAATAGAGTTCGTTTACAAGATCTTGAAAATGTAAGAATTACTATACTATATTAAAATATAATAATACCTATTTGTAGCAAAATTATTATATTTTTTAAATAAAATTTATTTGAATTCATAATTATATAAATTTTGATTAGTCGTAAGTATATATATCTAGTTATTGAAAATTTATAATTATATACATTAAATTATAGCAAAAAATTGAATCCTTTAAATTGTTAAAGGTTCAGACAACATTAAAACAAATTGCCAGAGATTGGACAACAGATGGTGCAGAAGAAAGAGAACAATGTTATCAACCCATTATTGATGAAATACTATATAATTTTGATCCAAAAACGTGGTAAATATATTTTTCTTTAATATTATAGTTTTATGATATTTCAGTAAATAACAAATGTAATATAATAATTCAATAATTTATTTTTAAAAATGAAATTCTAACACTACGGTAATTATATATTTATAAAAAAACAAATATTCTATTTTTCTCTTCTTTCGGTCAGATTTAAATATCATTTTATTTTCAAATTTGTTTATTGCAACTTAAAAAAATTAAATATATTTATATTTTCTGTAAATACCACGTTTATTTATAGCAATCCTTTGGATATTAAAATTCTTGTACCTGGTGCTGGACTAGGACGATTATTATATGAAATAGCTTTAAAAGGATATTATTGTGAAGGCAATGAAGTATCTCTATTTATGATAATTGCATCAAATTTCGTTCTTAATTTGTAAGTTATTTTAATTATTTCACATTTATTTTTAATAAATATTCGTACGATTTTATTATTGTTTTCATCAGAGCTGAGGAACAACATCAATTTACAATTTACCCATGGGTACATCAATATGTAAATAATTTAAATCGCAATGATCAAGTTGCCCCAGTTAGTTTCCCAGATATTAGTCCAAAGAAAAGTGTTATTAAAGGTGTATTAAAAATGGCGGCTGGCGATTTTACAAAATATGCTGAACTTGATGAATGGAATTGTATTGCAACATGTTTTTTTATTGATTGTGCAAATAATGTTATCGAATTTATAGAAGTTATTTATAGGTATATATATATATAATTAATTTAGAAAAAAATACAATTATGTTATTTATAATATTTATTTTGTTCTTGTCTTTGTAGGCTTTTAAAACCTGGCGGTATTTGGATAAATTTAGGTCCTTTATTATATCATTTTAGTGATATACCAGGTGAACAAAGTATTGAACCAACATTTGAGGATTTATTACTAATTATTAAAAATATTGGTTTTGAATTAATTAAACATAAAAGTAATATACGTACAAAATATGCTCAAAATCCAAGATCAATGCTTAAAACAGAATATGAAAGTATAT
Source organism: Empis stercorea (assembly GCA_949752835.1). NCBI lineage: Eukaryota > Metazoa > Arthropoda > Insecta > Diptera > Empididae > Empis > Empis stercorea. The sequence goes on from OX457087.1 coordinate 9,009,088, forward strand.
TTTGGGTATGTAAGAAACCAATTAATAATCTAGTAGAAAATGAACAAATAATAGCTACAAATGGTAGAAGCGATGATATTGATATGATTCAATAGATTTATTTTTATACACAACTTTCGAAATATTATAATTTTTTTTAATATGTACTGAATTTTATTTTAGTTTTATCTTATTATTTTTATAGATATATTAATTTAAAAATGAACCTGATTATATTTTAAATTAAAAAAATATTAACACAACAACATCAACAAATTAAAATCTAAAGTTTAAATTATTATTCATTTATTGAAATTTGAATTTAAAAACTGTATAAATAATTGTTGTACTTTATCTAAACTAGTTGTACTATTATGCATTTTACTATAATTTAAAAACTGCCGACGTAATCGATTTAATTGCATTGAGTTCATTGAATTTGGTATATTTACTTTAATGTCACTACCTTTAACTGTAACTGGACCGAGTATACCAATTTTACGAGCTGATATAATATCATTGACTATTTGTTGTGTTGATTTATCCAAGTCAAATAAATAATTTGTAGAACTTAATGGTGCCTAGATAAAATAGATTAAAAAAAAAAAAATAAACAAAAATTAATTTTAATTTTATAAAAGAATTTGATTTTTTTTTTGTAACTAATAAAATTTAATTAATGCAATTTATGATGAAATATTAACAATATTATTTTTTTTTTTCAAACTTCTTATTTTCTTCTTTACATTTTAATTAAATTTAAAAAAAATTATATAATGTTTGTGCATATAATTTTAATTTGTATTGAATATAAATTAAAGAAATTTAAAATACATAAATATAAAATTATTTCTCTTGTATTCTTCATAAATAGACAATCAATATTAAATTGATAGTATAATTTCCAAAAAAAAGAATTTAAAATATTGAAAACTTTATGATTAATTAATTTATATTAAAAAGTTGAAATTTCATTAAATATTATTAACAATTTGAATTTGTTTTCTATTTACATTAAATAAAATATTGGTTTTACTATGTCATTGATCGTGAACAGAAATTCCTCAAAGACATAGCTTAAAAAGTTATTATAAAGTGTTTTATAAGCAATATAACAAATATACAGATAGTGAAATAATTACTTATTTACAAATTTATTTTCACAATTGTGAAAATTCTAATTGATTCGTGGAAATATGAAATTTAAATGAGTTACTCACATTTTGTGTAGATTGATTTGGTGGTAATGGTTTTGATGTAAAGAGTGCATCATATATAGTATCAAATTCTAGTTTTTGATCAGGAAAACATACAAACAATGGACTATCCCATCGACAATTACCATGAGGTTCCTCAAATCTCATACATAATTCATCAAATATTTCTTTTGTGTATGCAATATTAGAATTATTTAATTTATTAATATCTTCTTCATTTAAATTTTGTTGATTTTCAATTCTATTTTGATTAAATTCCCATGCTTTTTCGTTTTCTATACCACAAAATAATGTACATTGATTACTTCGGGCTGATTTTGTAGCACAAAATAATTCATACCTATATCCTACAAATTTCCGACATTTAATAAAAATAATAAATTAATTAAATTAAATTTACCTTTAATATAATTGCCTGCATCTAATATAATTACATCTTCTTTATTTAAATGTCGTATTGCCTCAGATTTTAAATCACTTCTTACTACTTTTTCTTTTTGGGAATCTGCAAAGTATTCATTTTTTTGAAAGCCCGCCTTTGGAACAGCAAAGTTTTCTGTAACCACAATAACATTTTTATTTTTCTCTTCGGTAAAAAATTTTCTTAGCTCTTCAGTTCTAGTAGATTTTCCACTACTTGGAAGTCCAGATATAACAATTAAAGGCATTTTTTTAGAAAATTATAATTAAAAGTACAATACTACAATACAATAAATATAAATAGGTAGGTAGTCAACAACAATAAATTCCAAATGAGACTGTCAAAAATTTGTAAACTTTTTACACGTGTTAGGGTTGCCGACAGCTGCTAATATGTTTTATAATTTTACAGCTTATGAAAATTATTAAAAATTTCATATTTTACTAGTCAATGAAAAGTTTTTGGATTATTTAATTTGATAAAATCGAAATACCAACTTAATTTGAAATGGACTTTTGTTATAAACGCACATCTACAAAAAGGAAACTTCTGGACTGTGAAGCTGGCATTCCTATTTATTATGATTATGACATTTGCTGTGACAAAATTACAATGTCACTCAGATGAATTTTGTTTATAAAAGTTTTTATTTATATTTTGAAAGTGGATATTGGGTAATACGGCGACAACAACGATTACCAGATTGTATCATCCTCTTTGATCAATTCCAATATACAGACGATTAGACAATGTCTGACAATCGCAGAAATAAGAAATTCAATAAATTAAAAGTAAGTAAATAATATAAAGTTAAAATTAATGCCTCCAAAAAATACAATGTAAATAATTTCATTAGGAAAGAAAAGATGATCCACCAATTCAACCAAAAATTTTATTAAAAGCCAAAGAAAAGGATCCTCCACCAGCACAACCACAAATCAGCATTGCAACACGAGAAATTGTCGAAACTAATAAATCATCACAAAGTCCAAATGCTATTACAATTCAAACAAAAGATAAAGATAATTCTATTAGTGGTGGAATTCAATCTTCAACATTATCTGTTAATAATACAAATCAACAACAACAACCATCTACAAATGTATCATCTTCAATTCAACCAACTGAATGTCTTATACAACCTGTACCACAAATGACTCGACCAATAACAATTATTTCTTATACAAGTAATCAAATCAATCCAAATACAACAAAAGTTCTACAAAAAACTAATACAGATTTTTTAGTAGTTGGTATAATTGGTGGTCAAGGTGTTGGTAAATCAACAATTCTTAATTTATTGGCAACTGAAAGTTCAAATTATGATTTTAAAAAGAATTTATTTGAAAATAAAGAAGCAATATTTCCAGTTAAAATAAAACCTGGTAAAGGACCATCATTACCACGAACTGAATCATTACATATGTTTATAACAGAAGATCGTATAATTTTTTTAGATTTACCACCAGTTTTATGTAATCCAAGTAAAAAAGATGATACAGCTAATGAACTTGATGATATAAGAAATATTATATTATTATTAACAATTTGTCATTTAGTTATTGTTGTACAAGATAATTATTTTAATTTAAATTTAATACGTTTATTACAATTTGCTGAATTATCAAAATCTAATCATGAAACAACAAAATCAACATTAGTTAATGATTATTTTCCAAATATATTATTTGTAAAAAATAAAGCAAAAAGAGAAGATTTTTTACCAGCTAATAAAGAAATTGCTGAAAAAATGTTACGATATTTCTTTAAAGATTCACAAATGCGAATTTATTTTGGCCAAACAGATAAGCAAAAACGTAAAGATGTCGATACAATTAATTATTTTGTATTTCCTGATGTTACAGGTGAGATATAATAAAATAGTTTTGTTTGTGTGTTTAGTTATCTTATTATATTTATGTTTCAGATGATGATGAATTAAGTGTTTATCATCCCAAATTAAATATTTTAATTGATGAATTAAGAAGTAGAGTTTCAATGACACCAAGAAATCAAATTTATAATGGAAATAATGATTTAAATGAAGCACTATGGTTTGAATTATTAACAGTAACAGCAATGGGAAAAAATGATTTCTTTTTAACTACTTATGAAGATACTAGACGTTATTATACTCATAGTGCTGGTGATCAAATGATTAAAAATAATATGAATTTTGTGGATGGTGTTGAATGAATATATAATAAATTATTTTTAGTAATGTAAATAAGTCCAATCGTTTTAATTTTTTAAGTATTAGGCCGTTTTCCTTAACGTCAAATGATCGCAGTACTAATGTATTAATTCTTTTTACTGGTATTTTGACTATCGAGACAGTGAAAAATCAACAAGTTTAGCTTAACCAATGCTCTTGTTGCTGTCTCGTTGATTAAACCACTATAAAAATTAATAAAAACATTGCAGTATAGTTATCCAAAATTATAAGTTAGTTTAATAGACTTTGCTCATTTTTAACAGATGTTTTTTTTTAGATAAAGTTTTAACAAGGCAGATGTAATTACATTTATTTTAATTTAAAATAGGCTTCTCCTTTTATAGTTTATCATCGAATATCTAAGTTAAATGTATTTTTGTTTTTGCAATAGAAAATAAAACCTTTTATATAGTAACAAAAAATATTTCTTTTTCAATTTTTATATGTTTTTATTGTTTATAAAACACATCATACAAAATCTTAAAAATAATTACAATATAATTATTTAATAATTATATAATTCTTATTCTCATGATTTTTTTATTAATATAATTTTTTTTTTGTTATCATTCACACAATCATATCAGTCGGCAAAAGAAAAATTTAATCTTTTTTTTTTAAATTATTTCAAAAACTAAATTATGTCCTTAAAAATTATAATTTAAATATTTTCAATTATCTTTTTTTTTTTTCAGTTTTAAATTAAGAAAAAGTAGGACGACATTTAAAGTGATTTATAATTAAATATTCTTCTGAGAAATTGAAGATACTATTATTATTTTTTAATTATACAACGATAAAGAGAAAATTAATTAACACAAAATTTAGGAATTTCCATTTTAGTTAATGGAAATTATTAAATTTGCTAAATTTTGATTGTAAAAATTAACGTTACTTGAAACAAAAATATGAATTAAATATTTATAAACCATAATTTTTTTATCCAGTAAAAAAAAAAGAAAAATAAATAAAATAAAAATTGCAAAATTAATTTTGAATTGATACAAAAGAAATGAAAAAAATGAACCTAATTTGTTTTATTTTTAAATGCTAAATTTCTAAATGGATATTGGCAGTCCTAATTATATTTAGTTTTTAGAGTTCATCCTTGAGTTCATCATCTTCACTGCCAGGTGTTGGTGGTGCTCCTCCTTGACCTTGATATAATTTAGCAATAATTGGTTGTACTATAGTTTCTAATTCTTTCTTTTGTTTTTTATATTCTTCTGGATCGGCTTCTTGATTTTCTTCTAACCATTTAATTTTTTCATCAATAGCTGTTTCCATTTTTGTTTTTTCATCATCTGATAATTTAGCACCTAATTTTTCTTTATCACCAATTTGATTTTTCAAACTATATGCATAACTTTCTAATTCATTACGACTTTCAACACGTTCCTTTAATTTTTTATCTTCATCTGCGAATTTTTCAGCATCATTAATCATACGATCAATATCTTCTGGTGTTAAACGATTTTGATCATTTGTAATAACAATTTTTTCTTTATTACCAGTACCTTTATCTTCAGCTGATACTTGTAAAATACCATTAGCATCAATTTCAAATGATACTTCAATTTGTGGGATACCACGTGGTGCTGGTGGAATACCAGTTAAATCAAATTTACCTAATAAATGATTATCTTTTGTCATTGGACGTTCACCTTCATATACTTGAATTGTTACAGTATGTTGATTATCTGATGCTGTTGAGAAAATTTGTGATTTTTTAGTTGGTATAACAGTATTTCTTGGTATTAATTTTGTCATAACACCACCAACAGTTTCAATACCCATAGTTAATGGATTTACATCTAATAATACAATAGCATCGGTATGTTCTTCACCGGATAAAACACCAGCTTGTACAGCAGCACCATAGGCAACAGCTTCATCTGGATTAATACCTCGTGATGGTTCTTTACCACCAAAGAAATCTTTAACTAATTGTTGTACTTTTGGTATACGTGTTGAACCACCAACTAATACAATTTCATGTACATCTTTTTTATTCATATCAGCATCTTCTAATACTTTTTGTACTGGTTTCAATGTTGATCGGAATAAATCCATATTTAATTCTTCAAATTTAGCACGTGTTAATGTTTCTGAGAAATCTTCACCATCATAAAATGATTCAATTTCAATTCTTACTTGATGGCTAGCTGATAATGCACGTTTTGCTTTTTCAACTTCACGACGTAATTTTTGTACAGCACGATTATCCTTACGTATATCCTTTCCACGTTTCTTTTTATATAATTTAATGAAATGATCCATAACACGTTGATCAAAATCTTCACCACCTAAATGTGTATCACCATTTGTTGCAACAACTTCAAATACACCATTATCAATTGTTAATAATGATACATCAAATGTACCGCCACCTAAATCAAATACTAAAACATTTTTTTCACCCTCCTTTTTATCTAAACCATATGCAATTGCTGCTGCTGTTGGTTCATTAATAATACGCATTACATTTAAACCAGCAATAACACCAGCATCTTTTGTTGCTTGACGTTGAGCATCATTAAAATAAGCCGGTACTGTTACAACAGCATGTGTTACCTTTTTACCTAAATATGCTTCAGCTGTTTCTTTCATTTTACCTAATACCATAGCTGATATTTCTTCAGGTGCAAATGTTTTATCACCTTGTGATGTTGCTACTTTAATATGTGGTTTTGAATTTTTCTCAATAACAGTAAATGGGAAAAATTTAATATCATGTTGTACATGTTTATCTACCCATTCACGACCAATTAAACGTTTTGCATCAAATACAGTATTTTCAGGATTTGTTGTCAATTGATTTTTAGCAGCATCACCAATAAGACGTTCACCATCAGCTGTAAATGCAACATATGATGGTGTAATACGATTACCTTGATCATTTGCAATAATTTCAACACGTCCATTTTTATAAACACCAACACTGAAAAATATGTAAATAAAAATACGATATAATAAACATTTCTATTTTTTTTCATCGCACGTGACAAGAATTAAATAAAATTTATTAAATAGTACATTGAACTTTATGAAAATATATATTATAATAGTAATATAAATTTATTAATTTAAGTTTACTAACTTACCATGAATATGTTGTTCCTAAATCAATACCAATAACAGTTCCTAATTCTTTATCTTTTTCTTTTTTCTCTTCAGCTGTTGCTGAGAGGGCAATGAAGGCCACAATAGCCAATAATATTTGTAATCTCATTTTGTTTCTTTAGTATTCTATAAATAAAAATAAGGAAAATAATAAATATTTTTTAAAAATATATATAATTATTTATTTGATTAAAAATTGCTATACTACTTTTCAAAAAATAAAATAAAGAATTCTTATAACAATTTTAGGCCTTCATTTTGCCATAAACAAAATTTCGGTTATAATCAACAAAATAATATTCATATATTAACCTATTTTTTTCTCTACATTATAATGTACATACTATTATATTTATTGTTAAATTTCATTTTTAAAAAATACATTTTAATTTGATATTCATCAAATAATGGTATATATATATCGTTGACGTGGTTTTTTAATTCCTACTCTTTGTCGTAATACAAAAGAAATGTACAAACATTTTGTATTTAAAGTAACTATATACATTTGAATTAACATATATACATTTTTAACCTACTTTAGAACTAGCTGTACACGTAATCCTAAGTTTAATGACAAAACAAGAAATTACCCTACCATACAATACAACACTTATATATAGGTACCACTGATTTAAGACCACGTATTATCTATAATCAAATACATATGTGTACATAATAGATAGATGAAAAATATTTATAATGAATAAGATATATTATAGGAAATATAATTAAACGCTCTAATAAAACTTTTTTTTAGTTTAGTAAACTTTTATTTAAAATGATTAATGTTAAGAAAAATTTATTAAGTTCTTTGAACTATGGTTAAGTTGGGTTTTTTAATGCCGTTTGACTACAACTTGACATTGACATTCGGTGCTTCGCAATGGTTTTTTGTTGTGTGTAACAAAAAAGTAATATTTCAAGTTTTATCACTAGGCCGGTAATTTTATAATTTTTTTAAGTATATTTATTTATAAATCTTGGAATTATGCTAAATAAAATTAATGAGTTAATTAAAGTATGAAAAACCCGACGTTTTTAATTTATGCAATGTTTTAAACTTATATAGATTTTTTTCCGTGTTCATTACATATTCCAAATTATATGATGAAAATATAATATTTTTATAAAAAAAATATAATTGTTTAAATTGAAGAATCTTTCTTCCAACACAACGCCCACCATATTTTTTTTTTGTTCTTATTCTTATTAGAAATTTCAGAAAATGTTTTATTTTAATCCTCAAATAAAAAAATATCCATTTTTACAGAATATTATAATATCACTTACTATTATAATAATAAATACTTAGTATCGACAAATATAAATTATATTTAATTTCAATATTGAAATGGAGGAAAAAATCACAAACTTTTTTAATTTTTACCACGTCAACTTTTCTATTCTTTCTACAATTACAATTATAATATAACAATGACGTTTATTTTCGAATTCTACCGATTATACACGACAAAATTTCCAGAATTTTTTTTTCTCATATGAATTTTTTTAACACTTTTTGAAAAAAATATAAAATTGCCAAAAAAGCAACTTAAAAAATGTAAAATGTTACTTACATTATTTAATTATAAATAAAAAATTATTATTTGAAACTTTTTCCACAACAATTTTAAATCTATATTTGTTTTTTTTCTTCTAATTATTCATCCACTTCTAAAAAACCTTTAAAATATTTTATTCTACAACTTAATTCCTTTACGAATGAATTAAAAATGAATGAATTTATTTTACTTGCCGGGTTTAAAAGCACAAAACTGACACCAAAAAAAGCTCTATATGCGTGGTTTAATTTTATTGGTTGATTTGGTAAATTCTGATTGGCCCACGTCTGAATATAGAGTAAAATATACAATTGTCAACTATTTGATGTGAAATAAATGTACTTTCTACGATATTTCTACATCTATTTTCTCTTCCATAACTTTCCGTCCTCTATTGGATTTTTGTCACAACGAAACCTATATTCAATTTGTTTAATTTTTAATCAGTAGGTGTCATTAACATAACTTCCACAAAAAATGTGGTGGTGGATGGTGTCAGAAAAGAAAATACAGGGAAATTGGCACCTACTCAAAAACAAGTGTCAAATAAATAAAAAGTTTTCAGAGGTTATTTATTATTTTATATTTTTTAAATACAAATTCCAAAAAATAAATAAAAATGACTACTCAGCGAGCTTTGCCGCATTCTAAAGAAGCACTATTGAAATCTTATAATGTTAGGCTAAAAGATGATGTGAAAAGTATGCTTGAAAATTTTGAAGGTTTGTTTGTAAAATCTTCGTTGTGAAAATAGATATAAAAAAACAATTCTATTATTTTAACATGTATTATTATTACAGAAATTGTTAAATTAGCTCGAAGCGAAGTCGATTCTCAATTATCTAAAATAACACAATGTGAACAGGACACATATGAAATGCAAGTAAGAGCAGCGAATATTGGTATGTATAACAATAACTATCAATAATTAATAGTGAGTTTTAGGATTTATTTACAATTTATGTTTTTACAGTTCGTGCTGGAGAATCATTAATGAAATTAGTATCAGATATTAAACAATACTTAATACTTAATGATTTTCATTCCGTTAATGAAGCAATTACAGCAAATTCACAATTATTTCGATCAACACAAGCTGAATGTGATAGAAAATTAATGCAATTACGTGATGAAATGGCAATGGATTTATATGATTTAGAAGAAGAATATTATACGAGTATTTATAAATAGATTTAATTAAAAAAATTTATGTTATCGAATAAGTAAATATTTATTATAATTCAAATTTAAATTATTTCTTTTTTTTCATCTTAAACCTATCTAAAACTGATGAACTGTTCAGTTCTAATGGTATAAAATCTGGATTGTCTTCATTAATTTCTACTTTATGAGTAGCAATAATTTCTTTTTTATTTTTTCTTATTTCTTGAATGAATTCCTAAAAAACATAATATAATTGCAAATACAAAAAAATCCTGTTTGCCAAAAAATTAAAAATATTACCTTTCTCTTTACATCTTTAACAATTTGCTTATTTCTCGCTGCTTTTACAGAACCACCTTTACCTTTCATTTTACGTCTAGATTTGAAATCGATTTGTGGTGCTTTCAAAAAGAATAATGATTTCTTCGCATTCACTTTACTTTCTAATGTTTCAATATCAACACCTCCAATTTCATTTGGATCTAATGTTATAAATTCGGCTGGTATTTTTTCAAGTAACGAATGAATTTCATTCTCTTTTCGTTGTGATTTAGTTTGGAATGGATTTGCTTCTAATGCATCAAAGTTTGGTTCACCAGAGCCTGGTACTAATAATGAAGTAAATCCTTTTCCAGTTGATACACCTAATATATCTTCATATGGACAAAATCTTAAATCATAAATAAAGTCATCAACTCTATGTCTTAAATATGGTGTAACTTTGTTTTCAATTAATACATTCGAATATAATTCACATACATTTCCCATTGAAAATGCTAAAACTCCTTTTTGTGAAATTTCAATTTGATTCGCTGGTAATCGTAATTTATAAATTGATAACGGACCCTCTAATTTTCTTACATCCCAAACTTTAACTTGTTTATCTAATCCTCCAGTTACCATATGATTACCTTTAGGATCAATTGCTAAAGCTGTCATGGGCGTACCATGACATAACATTTTACCTATTGGGTCACGACATTTTGGCGCCCACATTGATACTACACCGTTTCCACTGCCAACACATACGACACCATTATTTGGATTTTGTCGCATTATACGAATATCACCTAATCTTGATTGAAAACTTGCAACCATTTCACCAATTGATATATCTAACCATGATAAATATCCATTATTACTTGCAGCAGCCAATAAGAAATGATAAGGTAAAAATTCTAATTTATTTATATTATGTAAACGTTTAATGCAGTGAATTTCTGTGCCCTTATTATCATAAAAATATGTCCATTTTTTTTGTGCACAAGCAAACATTGTTTCTACATGTAACCATTGTACATCGGCAACTTCCTCCATAACATTAATTTCACAACTCAGTTTTTTTGTTATCCAATCAAAGGCAGCAACATGACCTCTTCTACCACCAATTAATAAATGGCGACCATTTTTAGTATAACGATGATGATATGGACCAAAATCTAAATTTAATTTGAAATGTTTTGATGCTGCTGTAATATCGACATTTTGGACAATGTCACTTTGTCTAAAATCAGCTGATCGTTCCTCTTCATCTGGTTCAATAAAACTGAATATTGAATTATATGAATAAAAATTAATTAGCATTATATATTATATCAAGTACATATATATTTATTTATAAAAAGATATTTTACCCATGTTGTTCGGTTAATAAAATTTCTGTTCGTGCTGCTTGTTCAGTAGCATAATTAAGATAAATTTCTTTTTTCTTTAATTTTGTTTTAAAAAAATTCGTTTTTACACCGGTTTCATCAATTTGCTCACCTCTGGAATGTTTTTCTAATATAGCTGGATCAATTTCTGGGTCTTTAAATTTTTTCTTTTTATTAATACGTTTATGTTTCCAAGATAAACGTTTTTCGTATTTTTTCACTTCAATAACATCACCAGTAAAATCATTTTTCTTTGAATTTTTTTCAGCTTTTTTTAAATCAATTTTTTGTATATCAGAATCATTTATTTCGCTATCAAAATAACGTGATGGTTTCGGACGTTTGAAGGTTTTACCTTTTTTCATTTTGATATTATCTACTTCCATTGTATTTTGCTACTATATTTTATTTATATTCCTCAAGGATTCCGAAATACTCGGATACCAAAATTAAAAACAAGAAAAATTACAACGTGCGTTTTGATTTTGACGTTTGTAACTTCAGTTTTTGATAAGTAAATGAGTTTGACAGCGTACCCTAGTGTAGCCTAGCGTAGTTAATATTAATGCACACAGAAAAAACCTAAAAGGAATTTACATCGCAGTCCAAACAAGACCGGGTTTTCATAATTTTAATTTTACTTGTTTTTTTTCATCCGGTTCAAGATCAAGTTCTCGTTTTTTATATAGAAAACTACAACATAACCCAAATATTTATCTTGGTCAGGTAGGTCAGAAGAATGAGACCTGGATAGATTTTAGTATGGGAATTTATAAGCAGATAGCATTACAATAAAAATAAAAAAGACTATAAAAGCGCAGCCTGGCGCAGCTAATATTAACGCAAAACTGCAAACCGAAAAAAAACTTTAAGGAATTTACTTCACAGTTCAAAAATAAAACATACAACATACAATAATAAACGCAAAGGGTTTTGAGGATTTAGTCCAATCATTCTTATTTGTTACAGCGTACACATCATTTCTTATTAAAGTTAATAGTTAAAAGTAAATTTTTTTTATTAAAAAAAATGGAATTTTATGAATAACACTAATATTCCTAATTTCACAGACGACTTGGAAATATATATTTTTTTCACTTTCACATTATTATTTTTAGCGTATTAAATACACTTAATTTTATTTATCATAAATTAATGAAATCACGTCGAATTGTTAGAATAAAATTAAAATTGTGCGTTTCTAAATGACTACTCACAAAAAAAAAATATTTTATTACTCTTGGTTTTACATTCATTCACAAAGTATTGGTGAAAAGGCGGTTCAGAAGCGGTACGTTTTGGGTTCGCCAAAAGCGAATTCGTTTATTTTCTTAAACGGAAGGTATGAGAATCGCGGTAAGAAAACCAATCCGTTCCATCCCGACATCCAGGTCTTTATGGAAATGTCAAAAAATAGTCAAGGTACACACCTTTTATAACATAAAAAAATCAGACAAAAATCAAAAGTATTTTTAGCATCTCCTAAAAATAATTTATAATTATTTTTATTAATCATTAATGCAAATTATTCTTCTGCATCAAGAAATTTGATATTATAGAAATAAAAATCCAAAAATATGAAGGATAAAATAAAAAGAGGAACCTGCATTTTAAGTGAAAATCCTTTTGTTTATGCTTTGCAATCAAAATACCGTAGAGAAAGATGCGATTTCTGTTTAACTGCGTAAGTTGAATATAAAAAAAATATAATATTTATAATTTTTAAAATATTCTTTTATATATATTAACAGGTCAAAAATGATGAAATGTTCCAATTGCGAGTATGTTTTTTATTGTAATCGTTCATGCCAAGTAAAAAATATTTAAAAAATTTATTATCCTCAAACTCAAGATAACTTCATTGATTTTATTACTATACTTGAATCAATAGGTAAATGCCTGGTCAGTACATAAAATCGAATGTGAATTTTTGAAAAATGTTGGAAATAGAGATATACCAGATTCAGTCAGAATGTTATCTAGAATTATATTAAAATTAACAAATGGTGGTGATAAGGTAAAAAGTTATTACACTAAGGATCGTTATAGAAAATTTTATGATATGATGTCACGTATGCCAGAACTATATATATACGATAAAATTTATCAAACTAAATAATTTAATTTTTTAATAGATTATGATGAATTAAAAGAAGATCCTAAACGTATAGAACATTTGCAATCACTAGAAGTGGTTTTAAAAAGTATTTTAGGAAATAAACTTGTACCAAACACAGAAGCATTATTGGGGTTATATGGTCGTGTAAGTAATTTGAAATATTTGTTTTTTTTTATGGAATAATGCCAAATAATGTAGATTTTTTTTATTAATTTGTTATAAATATATTTTATGAGATAAATTGAATTGAATTTTAATTTGTTAATTGATATATCACCTTGTTATCATTATCAAAAATTCCAATCAATTTGTATTTTTAATTTTATGAATTTAGAATTAATTTCTTAATATTCCGGCTTTGAAAATTACCTACATTTTATACTTTTTCAAATTAATTGGCACTGTAAATTTCTTTTTATAATTAAATTTACCTATAATATGGCGCTTGATTCTATTTTAATTACAGCTATTAACAAATAGTTTTAACATTCTTGATCCCGAAATGAACTCAATTGCAACTGGTCTTTATTTAGCTGTTTCTGTTACGGATCACAGTTGTACACCAAATGCAGTAGCAACATTTGAAGGTACTACTTTGAAAATACATTTAACTGAGGATATACCATGTTTGGATTGGTCTAAAGTATACATTTTGTATTATATAAAACAAAACAAAAAAAAATATTTTTATTTGATTACTTTTTTTTAGATATTTATTTCTTATATAGATCTTTTAAATACAACTGAATATCGTCGTAATCTTTTACAAAAAAATTATTACTTTTTATGCATTTGCAATAAATGCTTAGATTCACAAGACTCAATTGAAATGTTAGCTGCTGTATGTCCTAATAAAAAATGTAATGAATCTTTAAAAAATATTGAAAATTCGAAATGTGAAAAATGTTTTATTACAATTTCTGAAAAATTTCGAGAACAATATAAAGATATTATGCTGATGACAAAAAATAATTTAGATAACATGAAAGACAATGCATGTAAAATTTATATGAATTTACATTTAAATTTTTTTTTATTTTAATAAATTTTTTTAGATTTGGATGTTTGCAAAATGTGTCTTAATAAACAGGAAAATGTTTTACATCCAATGAATTTATATCATATACAAACTTTAGATTGTGCATTTGATAGTGCAATCCTATTAAATAATTGGACAGATGCATTAAGTTATGGTCCGAAATTAATAGATGGTGTTAAAAAATATTGCGGTAATTAGTCAAATTAAGTCACATATATTAGGTTTATTTGATTCAGAATCTTCTTTTAGGTGATTTTAATCCACTACTTGGTATACTTTATATGAAATTAGGAAAAATACAATTATTACAAGGATATAATAAAGATGCAGAATATAATTTACTTGAAGCTCGAAAGATTTTAGAAATTACACATGGAAGTGATAGTATATTCTATAAAGATGAAGTAATACCATTATTGCAATCCTGTTTTCTTCCATCAAATACATAAGAACTAACAAAAAAATGCATTTGTAAATATATTATTATACAAATTTATTTATGTTTAATTTGGTAAACTTTTAAAATAATATAATTTATGTAAAAAGTTGAATTTTTCTTTGAGGATTACAAACTTACAACTCGATTTGTTTACATCATCCGAAAACATTTATCCCATTATTTTATAAATTATTACAAAAATATATTTCATATTTTTTATAACTAATTTAATAAAAAATAATGATTATAATTTCTTTAAAATTTTAAAATGATTTTTTTTTTAAATAATTGAAGCTAATGCATTAGCTCGCCTATCAGTATTTTGAAATAATGCTCTAATAAGATGTTTTATTTCTTCTGGTTTATAATTAAGTGTAAGTGGTCCTTTACCTTCAGACCATTGATCAGTTATTTGTATTAACGATGCACTAAGAATCACTTTTAATTGTGTTAATTTCATCCAATTTTTAACTTGAATAACTTGATGATTCTCCTTAAAATGGAATTTTTTATATTCATATTTTTTTAAAAACAATAAAGTTAATAAATTAATACCTCAAATAATGTTGGAGATCTATCTTCAATAATACCTATTATTTCTACTAATTCGTTAGATAATGCTGTGGATATATCTTCAATAGCAATTATTTTACGAATTATTTCACCAATAAAATAATTTAACAAACTACTCATAGTTTTATTATAAACATAATCTGGTAATATTGTTTGCCAAACATTTTTTAATAAATCCAATTGTCTTAGACATTGTCTAACTACTTTTTGTGGTCCAATACCAATTTCAGATAATGTATCTGTTAAATCTGACAAAAAATAAATATAAATTAGTAAATATGAATTTATAATAATTGGAATATATTATGCATCTTTTATTTACCAAATCCTTTTAAAATTTCCATAAGTTGACCTTTTTGGTTTTTTAATTGTTTTGCAAAATGATCATTACCTAAACTTTGTAATGATTTTATTAAGATCTCAAATGATTCAACACCTTTATCAGAGTTCTTTATTAACCAATGTGCTAAGTACATACAATTATTATGAAATAAAGCTGTTTGTTGTGGAATACTTTGTAACATTTTATCATGATATTGTGGAACTTCTATTATATATTTTTTAATAATGGCATTAATTGTTGATAATAATCTTTTAGATATATCTGGAGAATCTCTTGATATATCTTGTGCCTCTAATACCAATTTATCCATAATACAAATTAGTTCCTACAAAAAAAAATACTATATAAATTATTCAAAAATTTTTATAATATTTTCCTATTACCAAAGTACATCTTGATATCATACATTTTTGAAATATTAACGGATTACTATTTATTTCACTAATTGGATTATTTTCAGCTATTAATGACATATCATGTAAATCTTTTTGCATTATTTCAATTGATGAATTTAAAATATTTGCACAAAAACGATTTTGAAATAATATACCAATATTATCAGCATATTTAATTAATTCTTTATCATTATCTTCAATTAATAATAATGAATCAACAAGAGTTTGATTTAAATTATATATATCATCAACTAATGTTGATTCATCCATTTCTTCCATTGTTTCTGGTATAGCATATAATAAACATTCATTTATTAATATATTTATTAATTTTCCTTTCATATAATCACCAAATACACTTAAAACTGATATTTTATCAGATATTTGTATATTCATATAATTTAAACATTTTATTACTAAATTAATATTTTTAAATACCATTTTATAATTTGGTCGTAAATGTTCTGATATTTCTTTTAAATCATACGATAATGATAAATCAACATATTCATTAGAATTTTCATCATTAAAATTAATTGATACTGGTTTTTTAATAATTGGTGTTAATACATTTTCTAATAAAAAATCACATAATTTACTTGAATTATATTTTGTATTAAATAATGCTATTATAATATCATTTAAATGATTTTCATCTTTTGTTATTTTCAAATTAATTAATTTTGTATTTTGAAATGTTTTTTCATTAAATTGTACTAATTGTTCAAAACATAATTTTAAATTATGTAATAATAATTCAGATTCAATTTGATATTTAATTTTAATATTTTGATAACAATTTAATTTTTGTAATATCTTATCATTTGGATCATTTATTAATGATTTTAATTTACCAATAATATCCATTACTATTAAATATTCATTATTTGATTTTGCTTCATCCAAACATTGAAAATATTCATCAATTTTTAATATTTTATATGTTGTACGTATACCTAATGCAAGTTCATCTAATTCATTTTGATATTGACGTAATTCTTCAGTTGCTGAATATAAATCTTGTTTTGTATCACTTTCAATATTTTGTAAAAGATTTTCAATCTAAAATAAACATACAAAAATTTATATAGTTAAGTAGGTATTAAAAATTCGTTACATAAATTAGAGATTAAATGATATTCAAAATACAAAGGATTTTTAAACGATTAGTAAATTTTAATATTTTCTAATACATTCTAATTGGAACTAATTTGTAATCTAATTTTATTTTTTATAATTACCTCTCGTACTAATTTTTCACCTTCACTTAAATAAAGCTCATTGCTTGTTAAATTTGGTAAAAAATCAACATAATTTCGATCTATATAATCTTTAGTTTTTTCTTGAAATCTTTTTATTTCACCAGATATTTTAGTTAAATTCTTTCTAGCATCAATTGATTCATTTTCATAAACAGTTTCTACAATTTCACGAATAAAACTCATTTTTTCCAAAATACTAATTTTAATATTATTCCTTTTTAGTGACGACTTTATTTGTATTTTGATTTGAAGTTTTGATTGATCATATATCATATTCTATTCTATCCAAAAATTGTTAAGTTGGCAATTCTGTTGAGAACCACATTTGCCATCTAGTGTATGGAATAGAAAGTTTTTAACCCGGTATCAAAATAGGGTAGCGTTCTGAAATTATATGAAAAACATGAAAGATTTCATTTTACAACCAAAATGTAATAGTCTGAACTATACCTTTTCTATAAGGCGAGCGTGGCTGGCTAGGATTTTTGGTATTAAAATAGTCGAACAATTATATTTATTTTTACTTTGTTATTAATATCGATAAAGTGCTAAATAATATTATTAATTTGTGATTAAAGTTTTCTACTATTTTCCTATTTGGAACTACTAAATAAATAATTTTTTTTAAAATACATTTTTGTTTGTGAAGCATTTTTTATAATACCTTGTAGTAGTAACAAATACCAAAGAAAACTTAAAAAAAAAACAAAAGTATCGTGTGCCTACTTAACACCCCGTATGTATAAAAGCCATTGATTAATTTTATTATATTATAATTATTTTTAGTTAAGTACAAAAATATAAATACAAAACATTAAAATTACGATTTTTTCTTAAAAAAAATATATATTTTCATTTGACCACTTTCTAAACTGAATTTTATTGTAGTAGTTATTTACCTATCAATTATTACTTTAATGTTTGAGGGGATGTGCGGTGACATTGATGATTAATTAATTAATTCTTTTTTAAATATTTTATTTTGACAAGACATTTTTTTTTGCACGTCTTCGAACTGATAACAAAAAAAAATTATTTATAATTTATAATTATTACAAACTATTAAATATTAATTTTTTTCATTCCAACAAAAAAAAAAATGGAATCACCACCATCAGTATCTGGTAATTCAAATAGAAAAATGAGCAGCTCTGAGGAAGTATCCTGGGTAACTTGGTTTTGTGGATTACGGGGCAATGAATTTTTTTGTGAGGTTAGAAAAAAAATTATTTTTATTAAATTATATTATAAATTATATATGCATAACTTTTTTTTATTTGCGATTATAATTACAATTTTATTATTTATATTTTAGGTTGATGAAGATTATATTCAAGATAAATTCAATTTAACTGGTTTAAATGAGCAAGTTCCTAATTATAGGCAAGCTCTGGATATGATATTAGACCTCGAACCTGGTATTTCTTTTTTATATCTTATTTTTATTCAAATTTTTATAATTTTGTTGTTGAAATTTTAGAGGATGAATTAGAAGATAATCCACATCAGTCTGATATGACTGAACAAGCTGCTGAAATGTTATATGGATTAATACATGCTAGATATATATTAACTAATCGTGGAATTGCCCAAATGATAGAAAAATATCAAACTGGTGATTTTGGACATTGTCCAAGAGTTTATTGTGAAAGTCAACCAATGCTTCCATTAGGTAAAAGACAATTTTTTTATATATATATATATATAAATATATAAATTTTTATTTTCATAATTTAAAACTGAATCAGTGTTAGTTGTTATAGTATTTCTAGTAATTTTTATTTATATGTACAAAAAAAATTTGCATAAAAAGATTTATATACATTGAATCTACGCAGTCATTTTGTATTTAAAAAAAATATATATATTTTACCTTTTTTTACTGTTCTCTGTAATAATAACAAAACTGTACAATTGTTAATATATTTCTACCTGTTATTTTAAGTACACTATATAAAAATATTGATATTTTCATTTTATTGGCTTCTTATATTTGCATTATATACCATATATACCTCTAATTAATTAGATTAAAATTTGAAATTTTTATATTTTATTTTTTTAGGTTTATCTGATATACCTGGTGAAGCAATGGTTAAAACATATTGCCCAAAATGTATTGATGTTTATACACCAAAATCATCACGTCATCATCATACAGATGGTGCATATTTTGGTACTGGTTTTCCACATATGCTATTTATGGTACATCCTGAATATCGTCCTAAACGTCCCACCAATCAATTTGTTCCCAGGTAAATAAATATATTAAATTGAATTTCATTTTTACATATATAAACGCTTTCATATCACTTTTGTTTAAAAATATCACAATATTTTTTTTTTTTTTTTTTGTTATATGCTCTTTTTTTTATAATACATTTTTTATATATCATTTTAATTGTGTTTTAAAAAATCATATAAAAATTTTTCTGTTAAATGTAAAACAAAAATACCATTTTTCTATCTCTTTCAGACTTTATGGATTTAAGATTCATAGCTTAGCTTATCAAATTCAGTTGCAAGCAGCGGCTAACTTCAAAATGCCATTACGAGCGGTAAATTTGAAGTGAAATTCTCACAAATACATAAGAAAAAAAACAAAAAACAAAATAAGCAAACAAATCATTTAATAAAATAAATTAATTAAAAGAAAACAAAAAATATATTAAATATTCATTTTTAAGACATTAAAAAAAATATTATATGCAAACAAACAAAAGAAGAACTTAATTTAGAGAACAAAATATATATATATAAAAATTCTTAAAATTAAAGAAGATAATAATAATAATTAAAAAAAAAACAAAATTATTTGATAAGAATTGATAAATTACTGAAATATATTTGAAAAAAAAAAACATTAAATTAGACAATGAAAAATTATAAAAAAAAAGCAATTTTTTTTTTTTTTTTGAATATATTTTGTCTCCTTTTCTTTTTTTCATTTTAACTTTTCCATCACCGAGATTAGAAAAATTATGACCAAGAAACAATAATGTGGACAAATTACTAAAAAATACCATTTTTCATCATACTGTTTATTTTCTTTTTTTCAATTATCTTGTTTTTTCTTTACTTTTTTATTCATATATATTATTGAAAATTTCTATTATAATTTTTTGAAATTATTTTCATATATTTTTTGTTGTTGTAGTATTAATAAAGTCATAAAAAGTATTGGTACATTACTATTTGTTTATATTTTCTTTTTGTAACTAATAAAAAATTATTACATAAGCTCATTTTTGGATGTGTGGTACTTTTGAAATTTTTAATATTAAGGGTTTTTATTTTTGTTAGAAGATAAATTTTTGTGTATCGGAAACTATAAATTTCATTATGCACAATTTTCATAATTCTCGTGTATAATATTCAATGTTACATTTTTCTTTAATAAATCCATAATTTTATAACGACAAACATTTTTATTGATAAAAAAAAATATTAAAATGTATGTAAGACAAAATTTTATTTTTTGTATTTTTTTTTTCTTTCAATTTTTTTTTCTTGTAGCGAGGACCAAATAAAGAAGAAAACGATGGAGATAATGACCGTCCAAACAGAACTTAACAATGAAAACTTATAACAAAATGTTGTTGTAGTGTTGAAACATCAATCACAAAAGAAATAATTAAACCTGAAATAAATAATAAAACTACTAAAATTTAAATAAAGAAAAAAAAAACGATAATTACTTTTTACACCAATTTTAATTTTTAGATTAATTACATAAAAGCTATATACTATTTCATATTTTTAGTTTTTGAATATTCAAAATATTGATTTTTTTTAGATTAAATTTAGAAAATTCAATTATTATTTTACAATTTAATCTTTTTTCCTGTATTAAATTTGGTTTTTTTTTTTTGCTTTGAATTGTTGGAAAAAAGTGTAATGAAATAATATGGCAAAATCAATTTTTTTTCCTTTATGCACCATTCAATACAAAACATAATTCCATTTTTTTCTACTTTCTGTTTTATTATTCATATTTTTATTATGAAATACAAAGGAATACTATAGTATATAATATGAAATTTACTACATTTTTCCATCCCTTTTTTTTGTGGAATTTCATTAAATTTTAAGTACATATTTGAATTATAATTATTATTGTTTTTAGTATATTCTTAATTAGCAAAAAATATATGAAGTAGATTTTTAAAATTTAAATGTAGTTTCAATTAATATGGTTCGTTAAAAATATATAAAAATTGTGGGAAATTTTAGAGACCTCACCGTTAAAATATATGCTGACGTAACGTAATAGATACAAATGGTTCTAAAACTTAAATGTGTTATAATAGTAAATTAGCAATAAGTTATAAGTTATACATTTTTTTGATTTAAATAAATAATTTGCTAATTATTTATTTATGTATAACAAAATTCTGCATAAAATTAAAAAAAAAATTTATAACGATGTTTAAATTTTGAAAATCATAAAAGGTTACTACATTTGCAATAGATGTCGCCGGGAGTTAGCAACTGACATGCCAGTTAACAGCTGATATGCCTGTTAACAGCTGGAGCTGACATTTCTCCTAGTTTATATTAAATCTCGAAAGTTTAAAAGTACTTTTTTTGAAAATTAAAATACCTCATCGTTTACATTTTTATTTAAGTTATTCTTTTATTTATTGTTTTTTTTTAAATAGTTTTTTAAGTAAAATTTTACAATATTAAAGCACAATGAAAAAATATTTATTAATGATATTATTAATAAAATATTGTTATTGCCTTTTAGATCCCGTATCTATAGGTGTTGGATCTATAGTTGCCGGTAGCTTAGGTTTAGGTGGTTATAATTATTTTGAAACATTAAAACAATATTCATATTGTAAATTTACTGAATGTTGTATTAATGACCACATTCCAGCTAATATATACGGTTTGTTAGTTTTTCAAATAACTTTTTTGAAGTACCTATATTTTTTCAAATTTTTGTATTGTAGGATTAGAAGTTGATTTAAAGGATAATCTTTTTGGTCAACATATTTTAATAGAACAATTAATACCAGCTTTACGTGGTCATTATCATTCACGGACAAAATCTAAAAAACCATTAGTTATAAGTTTTCATGGTACACCAGGTACTGGTAAAAATTATGTTTCCGATTTTATAGCAAATAACTTATATAAAAAAGGATTAAAAAGTCAATATGTCCACAAATTTATGGGTAGAGCTGATTTTCCACTAGAATCAAAAGTATCAGAATATAAGGTATATCGTATGTTACAAGATTTCTATATATATTATAAAATTTTATTTGAATTATTTTTCTTATTTATAGGAAATTATTAATACTAAAATTCGTCAAGCATTGTCAAAATGTTCACGTTCATTATTCATTTTTGATGAAGTTGAAAAAATGCCATCTGGTATTTTTGATGCAATAACATCATTTTTAGATCATAATTGTCATGTAAATGGTGTTGATTATTCACAATCAACATTTTTATTTTTATCAAATTTAGCTGGTTTAGAATTATCATATAGACTTGGTGAATTATTAAAATGGGGTGCACAAAGAGAAGATACAAAATTACAAGATTTTGAAAAAATATTAGAAGATCATGCATTTAATTTAGATGGTGGTCTTCAAAATGCTAATATAATTGAAGCACATTTAATTGATCATTATATACCATTTTTGCCATTAGAAAAACATCATGTCAAAGAATGTATACTTGCTGAATATAAACGATTTCATATAATTCCAACACAACAATCAATAGAGTTAGTTATTTTCACTATAAACAATATTTTAAATAATTTTTTTTTGTTTTATAGCGATTTATTAAACGAATTTATAACTTATGATCCAAAATATGGTTTATTTTCAAAAATGGGATGCAAGAGATTAAGTAAAAAAATAGAAGTTGATGTTATGTCAAAGTATCTAAAATAATATTTGTTTTCGATTTTTTTTGTAAATATATTAAGTTAATTGTAAATACAAAAAGAATAAAACACAAATTTTTTGATATTTATTAAAAATTTTTTTTAATCTAAATTATTTTAAAATATAAAAATTATTCATTTTACATTATACATATTTTTTTTATTTTACCAAGGATTTATCCATTTTAATCTAGAATCTTTTCGTAATGTTTCACCATCTAATCGATTTAAATCATTACGAAATTCTTCAGTTGCTTCAATTCGTTTACTATCAATTTTTATTTCTTTTGTAACAATACATTCACCATTTTCTTTTAAAAATGTATGATTTAAATCATTTTCTGTTGGTTCACCAAATGGAAATGTAATTGGTGTTACTTGAATTAAATGTTTTATTTTCCATAATCTAGCATTATTTTCAGGTATATTTTTAACAACAGCAAATTCACTTTGTTTACCATCTAAACCAAATTCTTGAAGTAATTTCTTTTCCCAATATGGATTACCTTTAACTGGTTTTATCCTTTGTACACGAAGTAATTTAGAGGGATCAATTGGTGGATCTTCATGATTTGGTGTTCTAAAAAAATATATATATAAATATATTCATTATCATTCATCAACTCTAAAATGAATAGTAAATCTTACCTAGGATAATATATTATATTTCCATAACGTTTTCCATCTTTATATAAAAACTTTTTATTGTGTTTTCCATAGCATCTAATTATATTTATGGTCGTTTGAAGTGGATTCAGTAATTTGAACATATTTTATTAAAAATAAATATTCAATTCCAACTTTGTTATGAGCAAATTAGTAATTTAGGTTACAAAAACTTGACATTTAAATTTTGACATCCCAGTGGATTTTAAGTAAAGTTTATACATTGTACTTTGTGGTCTATTTGTAAGGGATGCACATATAATTCACTCAATATATATCTCAATATAAATAATCATAATATTATATTGAGTGAAATTGTAGGACCACTATAGCATAATTAACTATATATAGAGAATACTATAATGAATGTGTTTACCAAATATTTTCATCACGATTACACCTAGTTTTTAAAGAAGAAAGGTGGTGTTTTTGTTCGATTTTCTGTTTGAACATCAAAAATGAGTGTTGAGTAATTTGTGGTGTATTTGAGTGTGACAATTCAATATTTGAGTGTGACAATTCAATATTTGAGTGTAACTAATTAATGAGTGAGAGTAACAATTAAATGAAGGAGTACAATACACTAATTTCGTTACAATAACAAAATTTGTGTAAGGAATGTAATAACTTAATCTACTTTATGATGGTAAGAAAGTTGCCTAATTTGATATAATGTATAATGTATAGTGGGGAGTTATTCAGTTAGTTCACCTCTCCTCTCTATAGTCAATAATATTGTTTACAAACTCAATAAAATCATTTTCTTTAACTTGTTTTTTAAGTAAAACCCCAATCCTATTCCAGCCCCAATCCTATTCAAACCAAAATCATCAGGTGCTATTAAATATAACAATCTTTTAAAATAAGAAAAAGTTTTTGTTGGCCATATGATACTTCATTTACGACTAATTTTTAGGTAGGGGTATGCGTATGGTATACAACGAATTTTTAGGTATGGTTATATACATATACATATATGTATTATTTTTACATATAAAATATCTCTTTTTTCGAAATAAATAAGCAAACACTTTTATATTATGTTATGAATTATAAATATCATATTTTATTTTGGTAACAAACAAACAAAAAATATAGAAGACTTTATAGAAAATAATATAATTAAAAATTAAAATAATTTAAATAAAATAATACAAAATTTATGTTTCAAGAACATGATTTAAATATGCAATATAACAAATAGCTAATTTTAAAATTTCTATTTTAGATAATTTTTTATCTGGTGGCAATGTTGGTAATAATTTTCGCAAATCTGAAAATGCTACATTAAATGCTTCAACACGAATTCTTTCACGTGTTGCATGTGCAGTTCGATACCTATGTAGTTCAATAATATAAATATAATTATTTTAATTTTTTTTTTAAATTAATTTTTATTATACTTTAATGTTGCACGACGTCTTCTTCTCCTTTCCTCACGCGACAATCCAACTAATTCAGATGGATCTAAATTTGTTATTGGTATAGTTCGACGACGTGGTGTATTTGTTGATGGTGGTATATTTTCACATGGTGACATACCATGATGAAGAAAATCTCTACCTATAGATGATGTTCTATGTGGAAAATTATGTTCAATATCGTAAACCATAATAATGATCCTCGTAATATTGAATCCTTTAGAAAAAGATTGTTTTTTTTTTTAAATTATTATTATTTCTTTTTAATCATAACAAAATAATTAATATTTTATTTGAATCTAAAAAAAAGGATAATTATAATAAGTTCAACCCTTTTTATTTATACCACAAACCAAAAAATCACACTTATGGGTGGTTTATTTTTAACATATTAAATAAAATATTTTTATTTGATTAGAATGCAACTATATAAAAATTATATCTGTTTTTGTTCAAATTCAAATCAAATATTTTTGTTATACTTATAATATTTTTATCTCGAAGAAGTTTTATCCTAAGGGTTGTTGGGGTCTTGTAAATATTTGTGTGTTAATAAAATAATAATGAAATAAAAGATATTCTGTTTTCAAAGAAGCCTATTATTATTATATGAAGGGGCGAAAAATTATATTTTGTGCTCTAGAACAAATATGAATAAAGGATTCTTTATAGTATTTAAAAAAAGGGTGAAATCCTTATTACATATAACAATGCACAGTATGCATGACAATTTTTTTTTAAAATAAAATCGTGATGATCTGATTTTTATTTCCAATAAGCAATAAAATTTCTTATTTATAGAATATTTTAAAAATTGAAACAAATAATTTTTGTTATTGGAACATAATTTTGAATTAAAAGCATAATATCATAACTTTATATAAGATTATTTTAAATATATATTATGCTATGAATATTTATATGATACATTTTTAAATTTTATTATATACATAAAATTATTTAGGTTTCTTTAAAGGAATTTTTGGAGTTCACAAATTTAACATTCAAATAATTAATTATTTCATTTGGACCAGGAATATTATAAATATCAAATAAATCTCTCAAACAATTTTCCAATGATATAGATATAGACAATTACTCCTATTTTTTTTTATTAAAATCGACGGGAAATTTTCTCTTATAATAATTTATGTAAATAATTTAAAATATAATTTAATTTCGTCGCGATAGAATAAAAAGATTTTAAAAACCATAAATAATATTAAACATGGGATAGTTTGAGTTAATTTTGATGAGTGTAATTATAATTGGTTATGCGTTATGATATTTGAAATATATTTCTTTTAGTATCTAAATTATAATAATTATTTTCTTGGAAATTTGTTCTTTTTGACTTTTTCCCGATTTTATGTAGTAATTTTTTCTTACTTTTTGAAATGAAAATTAATTAAAAATTTTCATAATTGTTAATATATCTTATTTTTTTTCAGCAATTTTTTTTTTGCATTTTTCATTATAATACCAATTAGTTTTCTTAGAAATTAAATAAGCTATAATTTTATTTTCAAATCAGACATTCTTTATAATAATGATAGTGGAAGCTATATTGATTTTTTTTACCTGTAATAAACTGTACAATAAATTTTATTCCAATAAATTTATAAATATCGCCTTTCTTGATAAATTAATTTAACATTTTCTCTTGTTTTTAAAAACTATTTATATTGCACTTTTAAATAAATATTAATTTTATTACACTTTTCAATCACTTTAAAATATTTTTTTTCTTTTGCAAAATTCTAATTTCTATAAATAAATATTTTTTATATAGTATTATGACTTTTTCCCGATAACAAAATACGACTGTCTGGGATACAAAAGTATCATTATCCTTTTATACTCTTGCCTGAAAATGGACCTTGTTGTAACCAGCAGATACATAAAAAAAAATTAATCTTAAATTTTTTTTTCATGTTGTTGTTTTTGGCATATAATAAATTTTCTTTTATACAATTTTTTGGTATATGAAAATTCCTCCCTTTTTCAACATTTATTATAAACATATATATTTTTTTTATACGCGCAACTGATGCTCATCCAGTCAGCATCATATGTTTTATTTAAGAGGGATGATTTCTATTAAAATCCCGCCCCTTGTATTGAAATATATGTGGAATTTTTAAATATGGTGGAAAATATTTGTATTTCATATACCTATATAAAAAACAGCAATAATATAATTGATTTGATTATAAAATTTAATTATTTTTTATGGGTAAATTATATAATAATTTAATAATATTCATAATACCTTTTAATAATAAATTGATATATAAATTATTGGGTCAAAATATATACATTATAGTAAAAAAAAACTTTTGCTAAAATTTATCTTAAGTTGAGAAAGTCATTATTAAAAATCAATTTTTTTTTGTATATATACTTTTATTAAATAGAACCTACATTTTATTTTATGTATAGAATGTAGTAGGTATATATATATTAAATATTCGTGACATGATCCTCCACAAACCAAAAATAAATCAGGTCTTATGTTCATATAGTTTACAAAAATAGTTTTTTTTGTTATATAGGACGAGAATATAATTTATTTCAATAACACAAAAAAAGAAGATATTATCCTTATTGTACTTTGTATATATATTTAAACATTAAAAGCAAATTTCAATATATAAAAATTTAGTAAATATGTATATAGTGAAAAAAGAAATTTTGTTTTGGTTTGGTATAAATCGTTTAACTAAAACTTTTAACCTTGATTATAAAAATCATAGGTAAAAGCAAAAAAATATATAATAATAACAAAAGTATAAATGAAAATCCTATGGTGAAAAATTTTTGTATGTTGATTAAAGGCCGGTGCAGAATTGGGGCTTTAATCGATAGCGTTAACTTTAACTTTTATATTTTGTATTTTGCCAAGTTCTTCCCTTCCAAAAAATTGATTTTTCACCAATATTGAAATAGTCTAGCGCTGGCGTTCATTTTTCAACTTGTTGAAAGCCAGTGCTGGCTTTTTTTTCGCCTAGCGTTAACTGCTGGTATTGTGTTCGCTTACATTGATTTCCACATGTTGAAACTTTTTTGAAGTTAACGCTATCGATTAAAGCCCCAATTCTGCGCCGGCCTTAATATAGTTTTATTTAAGCTTCTTATAAAATGAAGAATTATTTAGTTTTACTATATTACTTAATAATAGCGTGCGACATCAAAAATTTTACAATCAAAGACAGTAAAATTAAAATAAATATTATTTATAATTTTTTATTATACAAATTACATTTTTTGACATTGTCTGTTAATGTTAAGGAAATATAAAAAATATCAAATAATTTTATTTTTATGCAAAAGTTAAATGCAAAACATTTAAAAATGCATTCAACTTTTATAATCATATTCGTAATAATTTTATATATTTATATTTTAATTTTGAATTCTATTTTTATATTAAATTTTTAATTAGGTTTAGGTACATCATTCCTTGTTTCTAATTAATTTATTTTTGATTTTGATTTTATATATATAGAAAATATTCTTCTTTGGTTCAACAGCCCGATGGTGGCTTACAGTTACAGGGTACAACTTAGACGTTTTCCGTACAGGATGTTGCAGAAAAATTTCATTAATTTAATAGTGAACTGATAGTAAATAGTTTTACTAATATTTAATAGTAAACAATTATCGAACAAATATTTAACTATATAGTAAAACTTCATCTTAATTTTCCTTATTACTTGTGGGGACACAGGTCCTTATCTTAATGATAGATATATTTCAATTTACTTTTACTATATGGAAAATTGGACCTATATAAATTTTATATGACCAAAAC
The DNA here is from genome assembly GCA_949752835.1 of Empis stercorea. NCBI lineage: Eukaryota > Metazoa > Arthropoda > Insecta > Diptera > Empididae > Empis > Empis stercorea. The sequence continues at coordinate 9,038,403 of OX457087.1, forward strand.
TCTTAAAATATTATATTCTTATTTATTTACTGGTATAAATACTGGTATACCCATTTAAAGCTAAGTACTAAAAAGCAACATATAAATTCTTTCAGCCAGTAATTGAATTCATGAACCGAAACTTTAGTTGACTCCATTTAACCCACCGTCCCGTCGCTTTGTAATGAATAATTGAGCAAATTTTCTTGCTCAATTATTGTATCCTTTTATAATAAAAATAACGAACTGTCATAATTAATTGAAAACTGTCTGGTAGTTAAGGTGAAAAGTTTTGAATATTATTATATATATTTTCTATGCTCCTTTTTAATTTCCCCTTGTCTATAAGCCAAAAAAATAATAATCAAATAAAGTTACACGCATTTCGTTAGATAGAAAAAAAGACAGTTGAAATATTTAAATTCCTTGCATTTTCTATATATTTCCCATAATATATTCCAGGTTTTTATGCAAAACAAACATTCCAGAAACTGCCAGGAAACTAAAGTTTATAATATAACTCCCCAAGGTAACAGGATATTATTATTATTACTTATTATGTATTATATATATTTTCATTCCTCCATTATATTTAACACGGCAATAAATGAAAAATATTTTTTTGAGAAAAGGTGTAAAATTTAGTCCTTTTTTAAACTTGAATGCAAGGGAATGTCATTTTAAATTTATAATTTTCTTATTTAGAGGACAAACAAATAATTAGAAAAATAATAATTATAAATTAATTAAATATATAATACTTGGAATACAAAAATTAAATAATTTTAGGAATCTATGAATTCAATCAAAAATAAATAAAATAAAATAAATTATCAAAAAAATATGTCTATACTGTGATTTAAATGGGAGTGTTGTTTATTTTATATAGAAGGATATTTTGCATATAACTAATATTATTATTGTGTCTCTTGGATACGAATTGTTCATTTAAAGGAATTGCTGAAATGGCATTAATGTTTAGTGCTAATCAGGTATAAATATGTAATATTTTCTTAAATTATATTATTCTATATAATAATCATATTTTTAAATTTGGAGAAAATTTAGTTAAACTATTTCGGATAATTACAACAAACAAGGGTGTGTTCTTGAAAGACTCTTTTTTTAAATAAATTTCATGATATTTCTTTCATGGTAATATCATTTCTATGCTATATATTATATGAGAAAGAGTTCCAAAATGGGCTGAAAAATAAATAATATTTGATATATAAATATATTTCTTATGGGATATTTTTGGAGAATAAACTAAGCTTAGATTTTAGTTCTAAATTTTTAACACAAATGTCAAACAATGGATTATTTTCACAGATTTTCAAACAACCTTCATAGTGTAACAACAATATACTAAGACTGGCTAAGACTAAATGTGGCTAAGACCTAAGACTAAGACACTCTTCTATGTAAGTTGAACTAAAAATCAGACTTAGTCTATTAAATTATTGAATAAACAGTGTATAATATCAGATACAATTTTTTTAAATTTAATATACTTGAACATTGAGAAATAAATGACACTAACAAACTTAATTAAATGAAAATAGTTTATAACGAGTAATGGGAACATTCTTACAAAATTTTTAGATACCATGGCATAGTATTTTGACTTTTTCATTCATACAAATCTAGATATTATTAAATAATATTATAACGTTTTGACTATCAAAAATTTCTCCTAATCGATATTCAGATTCAAAATTATACAAAATAAATTTTAATAATTTTCATATAAACATGCAATCATAGATATATTATAGTACGATTATTTATTTATTTTCGGTTTCCAAAAAAATATAGTCATCAAATATCTAAACTCTAAAATATATTTCCAAAGACACGAATAAAAAAATATGACATAAAAAAAGTATTTACTATATGGTTTAGTATAAAAACGATTTCCTGTGGAATAGGTTGTAAATAAATATTTGTAAATATAAATTTAACATTTATTTCTGGTTTAAATTTCAAAATTTTGTAAATATTGTCTAATAGTTTAGAGTTCGTCTTCGTCTGTATAGTAAGTAAAAAGTCTTATCATAAGTTGGGGTCAGTTCTTAAAATTCTTATTTAATATCTTAAAGAATCTCTGACATCTGTTTTTACTATTAATTTGTGCAAAAAATAATAATAATAAAGTCCAGTCAAATTATTTCTACATTTTCCGCAATAAACCGTGAAATTACATTAATCGAGTTTAATAACACTTGTTCAATTGATATTTTCAATAAATACAAAAATTAAGACTTATATCCTGGGTATTTAACTGGATATCTATTTAAGGGATTATTCATGGTCTATCACCCCTTCCAATTATTTTAATATAAAAAAAAGAAACATCCAGGATATTCAAGCTTCTAACTTGTAGGCTTGTAGCTTTTAGGTAGAATAAAAAACTCATATAAAAAAAGATGTTTTATTTATTTAGAAACATAAAAATATTACACGTGTTGTGTTAAATCATGTACAGAAGAATTAGCTATTCTTTTTTTCTTCATATATTTAAGGGGTGGTAACTGCATTATTTTTTTTACATTATAGAGTAAACATAAGGTTAGTACAATAGAGAAAAAAAAACACTTTTATCCTTATTGCTGGTAAATATTTTCTTCACATTTATTGCTAGACAGATAATCCTTGGAAATAGAAAGTGATAAATTGTCCCCTAGAGAAATAATAGAGAAAAAAAATAGAATGGTCCATGGTAACTTTTGTATTATTTGTTATAATATGGAAATAATATTGTCGCTGGATGATGCAGAAATAAAACTTAGTATTGTTAAAATGATAGTAAAGTGCATATTACCGAAAAATTAACCAAAATAGAAATTCTCTGTATGTATATAGTAATTTTTTTTCAGAAATTATAGTAATTGAGTTTAAAATCAATTTATATTTTGGTAATTGATCATCACAAAAATGCAACAAATAATATACTTCTTATAATACATTTTTAGTCAAATTAAAACTAAATTTGATTGAAAAAGGATATATACAAAAGAAAATGTGTTAACATTAAGTATATTGTCAAATTGAGATAAAACTTGTAATATTGAAAATATAATTTTTCCCTTTAAATTCGTTAAATTTCTATATTATTTGAAAATTGAAAGTGTGTAATTGCCGTATAAATTTAATTAGTAGATGAAGTGATAATGGGATGATACCCATGTAATTCTCCCAAGGGATATAAAACGTGTGCATATGACTTATACACGGTTGTTGTGTTTTTGAAGTGTGTCGTCATTGATGTGATTATACAAACTAATTTGAATTTTATTTAAATTGTAATTTCAAAATTTTACTATTAGTTTTTTTTTGGTTTTGTAAAAAAATTGAGAATTCTCTCAGATAGACCATAATTTGGTTATTTAATTTAAATGGCAAAGCCCCATATACTGTCTGGTCAGGATACTCCAATAAATGTTTATGTGAAAATAGTAGCATCATAATAATTTTAGGAAATAACTTTGAATAATTAATATTTTAGAAAATATTTAATAATTATATTAACAGATGTTAAATTCAAATTTAATATTAAATTAGATATAAAATATTATTTTTATTTTTATAAAATCTTAAAAATGATATATAATTATTCCTCATGATAAATGATTGTCCGGATTTAATGCTAAATAAATATAATTTTTAAAAAAATATATGGAATAAACAAAAGATTACATTTAAGGATTAACTTAAATTGATTTTTACACATGTTATCCTGAAATTGTAATTGGTGTTGTAGGTATATAAAGATTTTTGTTTATTTTTTTATTGAATTAGATTTTTTAATATTTTTTTGGTAACAAATAAAAAAAATTAGATAGGGAGTGATGAGTTTATACTTCATATCTTTTTTTTTTTGTAAAGGATTTTTAGGATTTAGATATATAAACGGGAATATTAAGACAAATTATAATAATATTTAGGGGTGAATAAAGTCAATTGGAATTATTTTGAATTGAAATATGATTCAGTAAATATATTATAGACAATTTATTTGAATATTTGTTTAGAGGTTATTGATGATATACTTAATAGTTTAAAAAAATCATTTTTTATGCAAATTTTAATTTAATTTTTCAGTGAAATTGGACTTTTAACAAATTTAAATTGCTCATTTCACAAATCAAATTGAGCTCATTTCACAAAGCAATTTAAATTAGTGTTTTTCGAAAATAAAGACAATGCTTTGGAAATGGACGTATATTTAATTTGGGAAAAGAGAAATATGTTTAGTCAATAAGAAGAAATTTGATTTGGGAAAAGACCAATTTGAATTTGTAAAGAAAAGAGACCAATTTTCACCTGGAAAGCTTCATAGAAATTTTTTTTTATAAAATATTTAACTTCTTTTTATACATTTTTTTTTTATTTAGTTTGAAAATACATTTACTCCTCATTCACTTGGTAATTGGGAAGTACCAAAATATTTTCCAGATAGACCAAAACAACGTACTGGTTCAACTAAAGTTATATCAAATGAAAATGGTCATTTATTGCCACATGTAAAAAGGTAAAAAAAAAACCAACATAAGTAATAAATTTTCCAAAATTCTTAATATAAATTTTTTTATTATAGACCAAAGTCAAGTCCTTGGGGTTATTATAAAAATACTTGGCAATTACCAGATAGAATATCAAGACATCAAATTGAAGATATTAATGGACCATTAATTGGTAAAAATAAATGGATTAATTTAAAATATGATAAAGCTGAAGAAGATAAAAAAGCATGTTTAAAAGCTGATAATGGTAAAACGCCACCATCTAAAACACAACCACCAAAACGAAATATAAAAAAGAAAAAAATTAAACAAACACAAGCTCAGGTTTGATTTATTTATTAAAATATTAACAAATAATAAATAATATTAATTTTTATTAATTTCTTAATTTCTTTTTTTGGTTTTAAAAAATAAAGCAAAAATGCAAGAGAGTTTGAAAATTCTTTTGAAATCTTATCATTTTATCTCAATTTTTGCACTTATATGGGAAATCAATATAATTTTTTAATTTTCATTTATAATTATATATTTTTCTTTGATTTTATATTATACAAAATTAAATAAAACTTGTAATTAATTATATATAAAAATTTGTATTAATTATTATTATTTCCATTTATTGAAAAAAGTCATTAGATTTAGAATATATACCAGGTGATTTAACAAAACCAAACGATCAACACGAATCTCGTGGACTTTTGTTACAGCAAAAGTACGATAGAGATTTAGGTAGATCACCAACCCATATACAACCACCAAACGAATTATATTTAGAAAAACATCAATGTACTGATGCTGTTGCATTATTAAATGCTGAAGAACAAAAACGGCGTAATCCATCGCCACATGTTTTAGGTGAAGACGTTGAAGATAATTTTGAAAAAATGCGTTTATCTGTTAAAGATATACCAGATAAACCAAATGCAAGATCACCATCACCAGTTGTACCAGCATATTATAATTTTCAATTGGCTAGAAAAATGCATCAGGAAAATTTAGATCATCAACCATTACCAGATGTTGTATCAGATAATGTATATAGAAGATTACAAAGTCAAGGTTTTGAATATCCGGGTTTAGGTTTAGATGTTGATGTAGTTGCAACTGGTGTTGGATTAAAAGCATATAATGCTGGTCCAACGCATTTAACAAAATCAAAAATTTACCGCCCCAAAACTTGTGGTACAAAGAAATTACAAAGTAATAATAATCAACGACAATCTGGTATATTTCGTCCACAATCAGTTATTGATAAAAAAATGGGACAAATGGATTTAGCAATATGTTGGGATTTTCGACCAGCAAATCCAGATGATGAACCAAAACGTTCTCTCCATATAGATGGTACAAATGAATCTGCTGGTCCAGCCATATTTACTGTCGTTAGAACACCACGAACACCAGAAAATTTAGATACTGGTCGTTCTGGTGGTCTTTTTACAAATACTTTTGGTGAATTGGATTTTTTCGATAAAGATATTATACGAAAAAAGAAATCATTTGCTGCTGCTGGTATAGCAGGTGGACAACAAGTAGATAATAAAGTTGGTCAATTAAAATGTAGTTGTGGTACATCACCAATAAATTTCGTCAATACAGCTGGTTCAGATCGATGTAGATCGAAAAGTTCATCTCGTAATGGAAGTGCAATTTTAGAAAATAATAAATTATATAAAAGTTCACCAAATTTATCACGTTTAGTTGTTAGTGAATGTAAAGAGAATACTAATACTCATAATACTGCACATTTTGGTAAACAATATTTATTGGAGAAATTCCATAGACCTGATAAACCACATAATTGTAGTAAATATGGTCCAAAAAATCAAATAAATTCTGGTGGTGGTGGTGGTGAACAAATTAATCATCGCAAGCAACCTGGATTTTTTAAACGAACTATGCGATTATGCCATAAAGTAGCACCACAACCATATCCCGAAGAAAGAGAAAAAGAATTTTTTAAACCAGCATTTAAAGCTGGTGTACCAAATGTTAAAAATGCTGGTAGTTTTGATAGTGGTTGTAGTACAATGTCAAGTATGTTTACATCATATCCACAAAAAGTTTTAGTTATACCACGTCCAAGAAATCCATATTCAAAAAAAAATTATAATATTGATACACTTGTGCCACCTTTTACAAGTTTCAAAGGTGGTGCAGGTCAAGGTGGTTATCCAGAATATTGGAGATTAGCAAGTGTTTATCAGCATGCATATAAACCAATTGAACAAAGACGAAAACCATTAATAGAAACAGTTTATAAATAAAAAAAAATTGGACAATAAAAATAATTTCTGTATCGTAGATTAAGAAAAATTGTAGACTTAAGATTTTAAATATAAAAAATTTAATTTTAACTGGTAAAATAAAGAGGACGTACAAAAATAAAACACATAAAAAATAATTTTTAAAATTGCTTTTTTTTTTATTTATTATCAATTGTTGTTTTTTTATATATATTTTTTTATCACTTCGTAATTTTTTCTCGTCAGCTAATAAATTTTATGTTATTTTTTTTTTTTACCTATAATTAAAAACACAAAATAAGAAATGATTAACTTAAATTAAAAAATATGATCAAGTAAGTATTTTATCACAATCATCAGACAAAAAAAATAATATAAAATATTTTGTTCTTTTTTTTACCTAAAAATTAAAAATGACATAAAAACGAAAAGACAATTACTTTTTTTTTAAAGGGAATAAAATTTTTAATTATTATATCAATTAATTTTTAGTAATTTGAATAGAATTATTATTTAAAATAATGTTATATATAATATAAGTAGATAATTATATATAGCAACTATAATTATTATATTTTAATTTCAATTTTTTTTTTTTAAGATTTATATTTAATGCTTTTATTTTACAATTATTAATTTTGGTTTCCTTTTCTTTCTAAAATCTAACTTTTTTTTTTTTGTTAAATGTATTTCTGTTTTAAATCTCATAATGTTTTTGCGCTCATCAAAATTAATTTACATATTTTTTACGTTTGTTTATATATTTAAATTAACAATAATTTCTGATGTTAAATGATTGTTTTACTAATTTGATTTTAATTTCTATTTATTAATAGCAAAACATATATAATCTTTTTATGAATTTCTAGACTTTCTTGTCTTTACAATTTTTTTTTTGTTTTGTTTTTTTGGAAATAAAGAAGAAAGATTTTACAAACTTTTTTTTGTTTCTTTTTTTTAAAAAACAAATTTTCATTTTCTGTTCATTAATTTTTTTTTAATAACAATATTTTGGATTTATTTTATTAAATAATTTGATTAAATTACGATTAATTTATAATATTTGATAATATGTGTATAAAAAAGAGAATATTTATAATAGTAAAATTAATTAAATAAGATTACATGATAATATAATCAACACACCTGTAAATAAATTTGAGTAAATAATAATTTCTATATAAAAAAAAATCCTGGATATCTTTACTTCAAAATTATGAAATTAAAAAAATACTTCATTTTTACTTGAATACTTAAATTTTTTTTTTACCAAACCAAACCAAAAAATTATAATAAATTTTTTTTTTTTTATTTCGAATGAAGTAAAGAACCAAAATATTTAACATATAATATTATTTAAATCTGCTAATTTATGCTTTGCCTCTGTCTGTGTATTTTCATTTAAATACACAACATAAATATACAATTTATTTTTTTTTGTTTCAAATTAAATGGCAATTAATTATTTTACAAAATTTAATTTTACAAAATTATTTATTTATTCTAAAAAACAATAAGAAATCAAATTTTTAATTACTTTTTGACAATTTTCATGAATTTTGATAATTTTTATTATTTTTAAACAATTTACAAAACAGTAAAAATATATCTTAAAATTAAAAACACAAACAAACAAAAAAAAAAACAATCTGATTTTCTAAAAAATATATTCTATTTACGTAATGAAAATTTATATAGATTTAAAAAAAAAAATTGTTAAAAGAAATATATTTTTTTCAATATTGGAAAATATTATTGGACATTTTACATTATGCTATGTTGAAAATAAAAATGAAATAAAACAAAATATTTTTCTTGATAATAAAAAAATAACCTGCATATAACTTGTAATTAAAAGTAATTAATAATTAATTAATAATTATTTAGATTAAAAAAAAATGTTAGTAGTCAATAGTGTGAAAGGAAAAAATTATATTTTTTAATTTTTTTCAAAATTTAATTTACTTGTGTTTTTCTTTTGCATTAATTTTGATATCAAAGCAAATATTAAATTAATCATTATATTATGACAAATTTATGTTAACTGTTATTATTCTATATGGGTGAAGATTTGAGTAGCGTAGTAAGAAACAAGAGAGTATTTTAATCTTGAAATATCTCACCCTTTCGGATTATTCACAAGTTAACATAAATATGCCAATAATAATTTTTTTTTTCAAAAATTCTTAGGATTTAAAAAATCAATTATACAAAATAATATTTTCTATATAAAAAAATAATTATAAAAGTAAAAATTAAATATATAATATTAGATTTACTAATATAAATTAAATTTAAATTTATCTAATTTAGTTTAGTTATTTAAATTTAATTGTAGTGACAATTGAAAATATTATTATATGGATGAATTATGGATGTTAGTAGTAGTAAACTGAAACATTACATATCGTTTTATGGAAACAATTAATAATTATAAATATTTCGTACAAAGTTTTTTTTTGTTTTTAAAGTTAAATTATAAAATTATTAAAATAAAAAATAGTTTATTATAAAAAAAAAGTATTTTCTGTTTGTTCTGTAATTTACTTTGCTGCTTTAAACTTATGAACTAAATTACAAATCTTATGTATAGCTTTTTTTTATTCATATATTTCATTAATTTTTTTATTAAAGATAAGAAATATCGTAATAATTGGCTGATATTTTCTTTTTTGCTCATTATTTTAGGAAATTGAATATTTTTCATTTAAATTTAAAAATTCATATTATGCACAATTTTAATTAGAACCTTATGAATTGCAATCGTTCTATAGAGAAAATAATTATAATAAATCAAATGAAAATATTCAACTTTCCAATTTAAATAATATCAGATATTATAATAATAAATCTCTTGTACAATATTATATTAAAAAAAAAGAAGAAGGAAATTATTTGCTAGAAAAAGAAAGAAATTACATTGAAATTGCTTTTATATTCTACATTATATATGTATATAATAATATTTTTAATTATAAATTTTATTTGATATTGAAGATTTTCAAAGATAGCCACATATTTGTTAATATTTTCTCATAGTTTTTATTTTTTTTCTATTTCTACATTTTTTTCAGAGCTGTATTTATATTTTTATTCGGTACATTCGTTACAAACTTTTTTTTTTTTTAAAAAAAATATTTTTCACCTAAATTGTAAGAATATTTAAATATAAAATAAATGATTTTCTATATTTTAATATAATTTAGCTTAAAATTAAAATTAAAAAAAAAAAAAATTATATAGATCACACATTAAAAATTTTCATTAATTTTGTAATTTGTTTTGACTAAATTAAAAATAATCTTATAAAATATAATAAAACCAAATTATCACTAATATAAAAAAAATATTATTAAATTAAAAAAAAATTTTTGAAAATTTCATGGAAATTAATAAGAAAATAATTATAATAGAAATTGTTTATAGATATTATGCGAAAAATAAAATAATGATAATGAAGAAATGAAAGATTTAATATTAAATTATTTTAGGTTTTAAAACTAATGATAAGATTTATTTAGGCACTAGTAAAAAATTATGATTTATTATGTACATATCATCTTATTGAGAGAAAATTAAGTATCTTTTTTTTGAATATTATTGATTTTTATAATAAAACTAATTTTTTATATAATATTAAATTATGATCAAATCAAATTGTGAGGAAATTAGATATACACAAGATCTTTAAACCAGAATTAAAAAAAGTATTGACGGTTCTGTATATTACATTTGTCATGAATAAATTACAATTCTTTCGATTCTAGAGTTGTGATAATATTTATGGAAGAACTACTTCCTGGTATTAAAGGCATATTTAAATATGAATCTCCAAAAATCAGAAGAGAACATAAATTAGATAAACTTTACACACCAACAGTAAAGTTTAAATTATTGAGGAAACTGTCAATTTCAATTGTATAAAATTATAATAAAAAAATTATTACAATTTTTAATTTGGTATTTAAGTGCAATACGAGAAAACGATAGATTATGTAGAATTTCAAGTCCCGCCAATCGAAATATACAACTTTTTAAATTATAGTTTGAAAATTAAAACCGTATTTACAATTAAATATAAAATAAAAAATACTAATAAATATAATTCTAAAATATTTTATATATATAAAAAAAAAATTATATTCAACAAACCCAAATAATTGTTTCCTTAAATCAGCTTATGTCTCTCTTTATCTCTTTATAGCTATTCAATATTTTTAATGAAAATCCTTTGAATTCTTCTTTTATCATTATCATTAACACCAATTTTCTTTTTTTCGAGTCTATCGAAAATTCTTTTTTTACTATCCGCAGTCTTTGTACGTAAATAACTTTCTGAAGTCTTTTTTGATTTAACATCTACTGATGATGGTACTTTTGTGGTTCTTGTTGTTGATGATGACGATGAGGATGATTTTAAAACAACTTTACGATTTGATGATGCCATAAAACCTTTATTTGATTTTTTAATTTCTGGTTCATCATTACCATCTTCATCATCATCAGCATTATTATCACTATCATCTGTTTCATTTGGTGTATGTGTTTGTGGAGATGGTGTATCAGCTAAAAGTCTTTCTTCTTCTAGAAGTTCATCCTCATCCTCATAATCATCAAGAATATCATCTTTATTAAAATCAGTTTGTACTGTTACAGTTTGTTTATTTTTAACAACTGGTCTAACAACAGCTGTAGTACTTGTAGCAACTGCTATAATTTCTTTTTTAAGATGTTCACTTATATTACGTTTAGCTTCTGGTAAAATTTTAGCTGTAGGTAATGTTCTTTTTAATGCAAAATGTTGTTGCTGCTGTACTTCTGGAATAGTACTTTTTCCAGTATTTATTGCTGGTGTTGGTATAGTACTAGGATTTGAATTTTTTTCTATTTCCTTATTTTTTTTTAAAGAAATTATTTTACTTTCAGTGACAATAATTGGTTTTAATTTTGCTGGTGGTTGATCATCTGGTATTGAAGAAGATTCCTAAGAGTTTTTTATGCAAAAATTAATATAATAATTAAATTTACATATTTAATTCAAACTTACATCTGTTTGTGTTTTTCCTTCGGCTGCTTTTCTTCTTCTCATTTCTTTGTCACGTAATATTTTTTCTCGCATTGTTTTTTGTTTTTCAATTTCTAATCTATATGCACGAGTTTCTTCGTCCTCCGGTTCCTTGTTAGGTTAAAAAAATAAAGAATTACATTTTTAAATAATTAAATTTATACAAAAATAATAAATTTATTTACTTCATTTTGGTCTTTATCTCGTTTTCTATCTGGAGAACAACTTCTTCTTCGTTTTGCAAATTTACTATCAATTTCTCGACTACTTGCTCTACGACCTCTGCCTCTACCACCACCAAATCCACGTCTATTATCTCGATTATCTAAATAACGATCTTTTCTCAATTGTGGCGAATAACTTCTTTCACGATTACGATCCGGTGATCTTGCATATCTTTTTTGTATATGAATTCGATTTTTATTAATGAATTCTTCTTGTTGCCTTAATAATTCTTCATCACTTTGTAAATGCGGTACATGTGAATTAATTGATTGCATAAATTGTGTATCTTTCATCAATTGATTTGTTGCCGCTTCAACGCCACCTTTGAAATTTGGATTAATTAGAACTTTTCTTGGTAAAACATTATTTCCAGATGTTGATTGTGTTGTTGATAAACCAGAAGCTCCACTTGTTGGAATTTGATTGCCAATTACATTTCCACCATGTGGTGATAATGAATGTGGATGATGTTGAGCATGTGAAGTAGGTGGACCCTGACCACCACTACCAGATGGTGCCATTCCACTTGATGGTGTATAATTAATTGGTGACATTCCAGCTGACGGTGGCCTTAAAGGCATTCGTGGTCGCATATGTTGCATATCTGGTCGAAACATTGGACGTAAATTATTTTGTGGATGTGGAAAACTATTATATGGTGGACCATTTGGATGAATTTGTGATGAAAAATCTGGTCTAGGTCCACGTGGATTAAACATACCACCGCCACCATTATTATAATCATTTGGAAATCGAAAATTTGGTCTATATTCCATTCGGGGACCATTTATATTATTTTGTGGATGGAATTGTGGAGGACGTGGAGGCATTGGATTATTAATACCTTGATGATATTGATGTGGAGGAGGAAATTGATTTGGATTTACCTGTTGGGGATTTATATTTTCATTAGGATGATGAGGATATTGGGAATAATTTATATGTGGATATCTTACAGGTAATGGTGGTCGTTGTCCTGGAAAAATACCACCTCTTATAGCACCACGACCACCACCTCGCTTTAAATGCATATATCTACCACTGACATTACCACCATGCGAATATTTTTCTATATATAAAATAAAAATCAATTTTACTGCATAATTTCAATTATAATTTTGGCAACTTTACCTGGCGATGAATCAACATTATCATCCCTTTCATTTGTATGTTTAATATTAGTACGTTCACCACGTTGTTGTTGTTCATCGCCATCTTCGCCTTGTTCGTGATCAGTTGTAGTAGTAGTAGTACTTTGTTCGAGATTTGAACTACCTTGTGAACTAATAATTATTCCATCATCATTTTTGACACTTATAATTTGTATTTCTTGTGTAATACAACCTGACTCTATTTCAACTTCTTTATTTGTCGATGTTACTTCATCTATTTTAGTAATATTTTCATTTTCATTTGTAGAAATAAAATTCTCTTCAATATTTTGTTCATTATTTTCACTAATATTATTATTTTTTAATTGATTTCTTTTTATTGGCGATTCACCACTAGTTGAAACATCTGACTCTGAATTCGATTTATTTTTAATCATTTCTTGGTTACTAATTGGTGTTGTAGAATTATTTTTATCTAATTCATTTTTATATGCTGATGATGTTGTTGACACTTGTTCAGGTTCTTTTGTTTTACAAATTGTTTCTTCTTCTTCTTCTTTATCATTTTCAACTTCAACTTCATTTACTTTCAATTTAGTACTAACCCATTGTTCCGCTTCATCTTTGAGTGCAGCCTTTTCTTTCTCCAATTCTACAAACAACAAATATGAAATGTCATAATTTGCCAGATTATTAATATTTAATTGTGTTTTACCTTCATCTGATAGTAATAAGTCATCTTCATCTCCAACTAATTCATCTAATTCCTCACCTAATTCATAATTAAGTAGGTCATCACTAAAAAAACACATTAAAAAGGTAAATTAATTCCTCGAATTTATAATAAATATTCTTTCTCATATAATTTTGACAGATGGTGAATTTATACAATCGTAATTGTATAGGGAGAAACGAGAAAGGGTAACAAAAATTTATAGTTTTCCATTAAATCACATTTCATAACTTTTTGAAATATCAAAAAGATTATTTTTTTTAAATGCAAAAAATTAAATATAATTAATTAGTTAATTGAATAATAAAAACTGTACATTTGTAAACATATTTCTAGTATTTATATTTTGTATAACATAACCTTAAAATTTTATAAAATTTAATTTTCAGTTATTATAGAAAGTAATTCTTTTTTCACAATTTCTATTAACATAACACAACATAATATTTAATTCTTAACTAATTAAGTTAAATTAAATGTATAAATTGTGATTAACAAAATTATTTAAATTAAAAATACACAAACTTACTTTAGATCAGACATTTTGCATTAAATAAAAATGCTTATACACCACGACAACAGACTTCTTATTGTAATTCACCACATTTATGATTTTTTTTGCTGATGTTGTTAATACAAAATTTTTTGACGGTTGGTAGAACTGGCATTTAATATTATTGACACCTAAAATTATGCAAAAGTTAATATATTTATTAGCAATATTATATTTCTATGTTCATAGTGGCTGTTTATACACGCCTGCCTAGGAGCGACTTGATATACTTTTTGTGATTAGATGCGCCTTCCTCACCCAATTTTTTCATTTAAAATTCAACAATTTCAAAATGGCCGAAACTGAATTTTAGGGAAAAGATCGTACCTGGGGAGTTTATTGAGGAACATTTTGGTATTGAAATATGTTAAGTTTGACATTCGTAAATTGAAAAAAATCATTTTGATTTTGAATGCTAGAGTTGTAACTTGTAACTCTTAATGAGCCACGAAGCGCATAATCGTAGAGTTACAAGTATTAATAAATCTAAGTTTTACTACATATTCGTAAATACAAATATTTAACTAATCATGAATTTGAATTAATTTCATTGTAGAGTCAAGTATAATATTTTACATTTTAATTGAGTTTAGATAATTAATACTATGTATAATAAATATAATATATTTGTTTCTATGTATATTATTATACATGGTATAAATTATCTAAAATTATGTAAAATATTATACTTGACTACAAGTATAACTTTCAGCTATGATGCTTGCCAAATTTCTGGTTCCTCGAATAATGCGATCGACGTATCCATCACTGTTTTCAATATAAAAAAATATTAAATATAATTTAATTTAATATTATTTTAATATTTGTTTTATAAAAACATATCACAAAATTCTTAATTCCTCCTCTGTTTCTTAATTCCTCCTCTTTAATTATATATTTCATTAATATTCAGTATTAATATTAATATTAATATTTATTTGCTCTATATTTTTTCCGTGAAACATAGAAAATTTATTATATAAATATTTATATAATATTTTATATACATATTTATTGTCTATATTATTATATGTATAATAATATAGAGACAGATTTAAAAAAATTAAGGACAGAGAGATATATATATTTATCCTGATTTTTTTTATATTCCGAAAATAAAAAACCTGAAAATTATTAGTTTTGATTTATCATTACGATTATAAAATCTATGAAATCTCTATTAGATATGAAATCTATTTTATTTGTTTTTATATAAATATTTCTCTATTTGTATTAAGCAATTATTACATTTTTATTATATTATTCTAATTTTATTTTATAATACATAGTTATAAATTAGTTTTCTATATATGACTCAATTGAAGTTTTGATATTACGATATAGAAAGATAAGATAATACTTCATAGTTCAACATTTAAAAGAAGAAAGAAGGATTAATTCATTTTAAACAAAGTTAGAAAGGTCAATTTTTTTACTATTTTCCATCTTTCTATAATATTTTATTTTCCTTTGTATAACAAAATTGAAAAAGGAAATTAAGGCCAAACAAATAAAGTCCAATAAATATATAAGTATTACGATAATAATTTTGAAATCCTTCTTTTATCTCTATATAAATATAAAAATATAATTTTTTTTTAGAAAAAGATATAATAATTATCTGCTTTTAAAATCATTTGTAAAAAAATAATAATTAGAAATAATGGAAAATATTTCACTAATAAAAATATTGTTTATATTTTCCACAATTACTAATTTATTTATATTTTCTTCCGGAGATGTTGCTCGTTCGGCAGTTTGAAAATTATGGTCAATGAAAAATATTTTCTTCCGGAGATGTTACTCGTCCGGCAGTTTGAAAATAATAATAAATTTTTGACAAAAAAGGAATTATGGAAACTTGAAACAAATGGAGAGGAACGGGGCAACAGAAAAAATTTCTAAATTTTTTGAACTTTTTTTACCTCTGCCCGCACTTACCTCTCTTCTACGAAAATGGTTCAGGCAGTCGCCTGGGCAGGCGTGTATAAACAGCCACATACGGAAGGTCAAAATCGGCTGATTTGATTACATCTTTTTTTGTAGAGATAAATAGGGTCATATCCATATCATAGATATAAAGATAGGTATATACTTTACCTTCTAATGGGAAAAAACGTTACTGTCTCATCTAGTAATTGTATCTGTGGTCTTATCCAGAAACTTGTTATTTCAACTTTCTTAACAAAGATATTATATTCACCAGGGGAACTCATATTGGCTGGCAACCTAATGTTTTCAGTTTTTTAAGTCTTTTTCCATTTTTGAATAAATTTATATTATATATACGGCTTTGATTAATAGTTAATATATGAAAGAGGATGTGGAGGCTAGAAGCAAAGAAATATAAGAAGAGTTCAAAACTCATACAAAAAATTTCATATGGAAGCAAATTTTAAGATTAAATCCCACAAGAAATAAAGCATTTTCAAATACACATACTTCAAAACAATTCGAAATATTTCCTTCCGACTAGGTTAATTTTTTATTTTTAAGAGCTACATATTTGCATACAATTTTTTTTAAAAAATAAGCAACAGCTTTTTTTCTATCCATGCACACACAATTTGTGGGATTTAAAAATAAATTAAAAAATTAACAGAATTTCTTATATGAGTTTTGAACTCTTTTTATATATATATATATACTCTTTGCTAGAAGCCACTGGGTATGGATATGGACCAACGTCCAACGACATAGAAGATATATATGGATAAGCCATAAATATAAAAATTTGAAGCCACGCCGGGTATAGTTGTCTCTTTTTTTGCTAGGCGAATTGTCAAAATATAAAAATGAGAAATTAGGGGCGGATTAAGTTTTATTTTTAACTCGGACAATTTCTATTTCTTAATATTTTGAATGTAACCATAAAATTATATTATAGTTAGAGGTAAAATTGGGTAAAATAATAAAATTTAAGTGCATAAAGAAAATTCTAAGTAATATTTTATTACCTGAAATTATAATTATATTACTCAAATTATCCTATAACTTTTTATTGCTTGAATGATAATTATATTATCATAAAAATAAATTAGACGTATAATTGTCTAGACATTTTAATAACCCTTAATATTTTATCCTCTGACGCCATGATTATATTACTGCAATAAAATAGAGGTATAATCATTATTGAATGAAATAGAGGTATGATAGAGGAGAGCTAGGCCACATATTTTAATACATCCCAGTAATTAATATTATAATTTGGATAAAATAAAATAATTTAATTACAACAACAATTTTAATAGTTTTATTTGATTTTATTAGTTTTATTTTTTAAAAAATATTATTAGCCCTTAAAATGAATTAATTTCGTAAAAAAATTTCTTATATTAAGTTCATTATTTCGTGTTTTAGTTTCATAATTAATTCTTATATTGAAATATAGATCACAAATAGCTTTAAGTAACAAGTTAAAATGATTATTTTCAGGTTCTTGTTCTAAAATATGACTATCTAAAATTACAAAAATATTTTCCCCTATAAAATTTAAAATAGTTTTAGATGTTAATTTTAATAGTATGTTTTTTTCATTAAAATTAACTATTTGTCTAAATAAAAATTCACAATATTTAGTGATTTTAATAACATCTTTTGATGGAAACACAAGCCCTCCTTTTGTTTTGTATCCAATTAGAGTATGCTCAAAGTCATAATCTGTTGATTTTGCTGAAAGCGCGGAAATACATGTGCCACATTTTAGTGTATTTTGCAATTTATACACAACAAAACCTGCAATATAGGTTGTAATATTTTCAGCACATTTCGATAATGGCACATATTCTTCCAAAATTGCGTCTTCTTCATTATTTAAGTTAGTAAAAAGCAAATCAAAATTGTGTTTGCAAGAATTGTTAATTTGAAAAACTGCAGAAGTACATGACAATATAAAAATATCTTCCTGTAGTACACAATTGCCAACACCACTATCTCTTATTTCACATAATCTTTTATAAGCCGCTCTGAATTGTCTGGCTGTTGGATTGTCGTTGCTGCCCAAGCGTGATCGAATAGAGCTGAAAAATAATTCGATATGATCCTGGGAGATTTTATATGTAGGGAAAAATTGTAATTGTCCTGTTGCTACATAATCTTTATATATTTCACAAATATTTTTTAAACATATGATGAGTCCTTCAAATCCCGTTTTTCTGTTACCATATTGAATGGATTGAATATAAGGAACCACCTCTTCAATATAATCAGATATATCTAAATAAAAAAAGAACGAAATTAAATTAAAAATTTATAATACATAATTTTAAAGTAAACATACCTTTGAAATTTTGTTGGCACATAGCTTTTTTTAAATTAAATGCAGATATTTTGCGGCTATTTAAAATATCAAAACATTTATTCATGTGCTTAAAAAATGCTATAGTAGCTTCGCATCCTGTAAATTGAGGTAATTTCAAGTCATGTAAGCAAAACTCCAATAAATTCGCAACAGATTCACTAAATACTTGTGCTGATAATTTTACTTTCATTTTTTGTTTATAGTAAAGTAAATGCCTGCTTCGTATTTTATTTCCTAGATGCATTCTCTCCTCTTCTTGTAACTTATGCAGATTTTGGAGGTAGACCCAATTTATTACATCTCCATTATCACGCACAAGAATTTTTTTATCACCTAATGCATTTCTGATTAATTTAATCATATGACATGAATCATAAAATATTCTTATTTTATGTTTGTTTACTAGGAAAAATTGGGACTCCATATTATTTTCCAAATTACACCCAAGTGTTCTGGCCATAGCAATATTGGAAGCTGCTCCATCAAATGTAACAGAAATTACTTTTATATTACATTCTTGAATTTTTGTAATACATTCATTAACTAGAGTAGCTTTTTGTTGTCCATTTAATGAATTTGTCAAAAAATATGCGACAGGTAATTTCCATGATCCATTAACTGCTACAACCATAAATACGAGAACTTCTTTAGCCACTTCCGTGGTATCTTCTATTAAATTGTTTCCCAAATTAATATACCCATGGTTCATTTTGCCATCCCATTCCACATGCCTTCTTATTGCTATTTCATCAATAACTAAAGAGCAAAATAAATCTTTATTTGTAAGATAAGCATTTTCATATGATTTTTTTAATGCTTCAAATGCTTCTTTAGTGAATCCAGGAGATCCGTCTATCGACATATACCACCTGGAAATTGTTCTTGGATGTGGTAAAGATAAATCAAAAACTTTTCGGACATATTCATATGCTTTAGGAGAAAAAAAATTCAATGTTAAAGCAAATGATCGAAGTGCTGGTGAAAATTGTTTTGGAACAATTTGTTTTTGCATTTTCATTTTCATTTTTTGCCGCTCAAAAAGTTCACTTGTTACAGAGGAACTCGAAGACATTAATTCACTAAGGTCAGCCGAAATTAAATTTTTTTCTTCCAACTCCATGAGCAGTCTATGTAAACTATCTATTTTTTTTTTATAACGCCTGTTTCCTTGCTGTACAAATTTTAGATTTTTTATCTTATCTTTGCAAATTCTGCCGAGTTGTGTGTTTTTTTTTTTTTTAATTAGATATTTTTCCTTGAGTTTTTGAATACTATTTGGAGTTGCCGAAATTGTTCCCATAGACGATGATGATGAAGTTGCCAGAATTTTCTTAACGATTGGACGTTGTTGCGAGGTCTCATTTCTCATTTGAATTTCTTTATTCAGTGAACTCTAAGAAATAAATAATACATATTAGTTACATTTTAATTAAATTTTTGAATTATCAAATATTTACCGAAGTACACGGCAGTTGTCGTACATCTTGGAGATCTATATTTAACTGCAAAAATTTAAAAATATATACATATACACATTATATATATAAAAATATATTTATTTCTTATATAAGATAATAAAATTTACGTTGGAAATTGGAACTGCATCAAGTGCTAAAAAATATTTATTTTTTCCAATTTTTTTAAGATGTTTTAGTAAAAAATGTTTGGAACAAATTTTACTACTTCCTGAAATAATTGGTACCCAATCTGAAGTAGTTATTGCCTCAATCCATATATTTTTCATCTCTGAATTAATTGGAAATCTAAAATACACAAAATAGTATTTTTATATTTATTCTATTTTATTTCTGAGGCTATAAAATAAAAAAAAAGAGCCAGCCCTGGAATTCTTAAATCAGCTGACATTAGTGTATTATGACACAAAATTTTGAATAAAAATAAAGTTGTAAAATTATTAAAATTATTAAATAAAATCATTAATTTATATAATTATTTTGATCTTATTTAATGTAAATAATTAGTTATTTTAATAAAACTAGTAAAAAAATAAAGTAAATAACATACCTATGCAAAGAAACCGGGTTTTCTATATCAATATGCGATACACACTTTGGCATGATACACGTCTTTCTTCTCACACTTAATTTCACACTTTTATTCATTTTAAGTTTTTTCAATAAAGTGTCTATATATTTTCTGTAATCACTAATTATTTTTAATTCACAAATTGTTTTTTAAATAATTTTTTAAAAACACAACCATTCACTTCAAATATTTGTCAAATAATAATTTGACACTTGTTCGAGCAAAAGGAAAGAGAACTACCAAAATCGTGGCTTCATAAACAATTTTTTCGGTATACAAATTTTTAGTGTGTTAGAAAGACAGATAATATTTGTATCCCTTCCATAGATTTCTAATTCGATGGTATGGACTACGAGTGTCGCATAGACATGTATTGTATCAACGATATAGAAGATATATGGATAGGGCATATAAAAATTTGAAGCCACGCCGGGTATAGTTGTCTCTTTTTTTGCTAGCCGAACTGTCAAAATATAAAAATGAGAAATTAGGGGCGGATTAGGGTTTTTTTTAATTCGGGCAGCAATTTTTAAGGAGATAAATTTTTTTTTTTGAAAAATACAAGTAAAGATCATCTTAAGGAATATTTTAGGTCGCGCAACGATAATTATACAAATGGAAAGTAAAATAGAGTAATTTGTTTAGCTAGTTAATATTGTTAATTTATATTGAGACTCTTAAACTTAAAAAAATAAGCCAGCCCTGTAAATCTAAAATCAGCTGTTATAATTTTTCTCATATTATTAATTTGACACTTCGTCGAGCAAAAGGAAAGAGAACTACCAAAATCGTGGCTTCATACACAATTTTTCAATATATTAAAATTTTAATGTGTTAAAAAGAGAGGGAACATTTATGCCACTTCCATATATTTCTTATTCGTAGTATTGTATACTGGCTTGAATTAAAGGTTATTAAAATACCTACATTTTGGTAAAGTATACGAATAGATTGAAAAGCATTGTCATACTCAACTCATACTTACTTTCATCATTAATAGAAAAATACTATATTTATATTAATGTTATTCATTGGGTATGTACTACGAGTGTCGCATAGACTCGTATACTGTCTTGAATTAAAGGTTATTAAAATACCTACATTTTGGTATAGTATACGAATAGATTGTAAAAAGCATTGCGATACTCAACTCATACTTACTTTCATCATTAATAGAAAAATACTACATATATTTATATTAATGTTATTCATTGGGTATGGACTACGAGTGTCGCATAGACACGTATACTGGCTTGAATTAAAGGTTATTAAAATACCTACATTTTCGTATAATATACGAATAGATTGTAAAAAGCATTGCCATACTCAACTCATACTTACTTTCATCATTAATAGAAAAATACTATATTTATATTAATCTTATTCATTGGGTATGTACTACGAGTGTCGCATAGACACGTGTACTACTGTCTTGAATTAAAGGTTAAATACCTACATTTTGGTATAGTATACGAATAGATTGTAAAAAGCATTGCCATACTCAACTCATACTTACTTTCATCATTAATAGAAAAATACTATATTTATATTAATGTTATTCATTGGGTATGTACTACGAGTGTCGCATAGACTCGTATACTGTCTTGAATTAAAGGTTATTAAAATACCTACATTTTGGTATAGTATACGAATAGATTGTAAAAATCATTGCCATACTCAACTCATACTTACTTTCATCATTAATAGAAAAATACTAATATACTAAAATACTAATAATAGCCAATTCCGCACCGCGACCTATAAGCATATGAATATGTGCGTATTGTGTATACCCTACTGATTTGTTTTCAGACAATATCTAGGCTTTTGAAAAAGCCTAGTATGTTCCTGAGGGCAATGCCTTTAACCTCTAGTGAGGTTGGGTTGGGAATCCCTTTTCAAAAAATTATTTAATGATACTAATTAACTTAAGAAATCTTTTGAAATAAATAACTAATAATTTGTAATATTTGATTAAAATATATTTAGTTATAAATTAACTTTTTGAAATGAAAATTAAAAATCTTTTCTTCTTAATACTTTTACCAACTAAATTATATTTATATATATATATGTATATTATGTATATAATTTATTATGTATATTTTGGTATATTATTTAAGATAGCCTAAATTATATATAATTCTTTTATTTGCTTTTATTTTATATATACAAAAATTCTATATTATATATTTGAAATTTATATAAATTAATTGACCTTTAATTAAATATTATTTTCTTCATAAAAAGCTTTAGCGGAACAATAATAATTATTCCTGCTTTATATTTTGTCAAATATTCTAAGATATAATTCAATTAGCCAGAAAAATGTCTTTCTTATTATATTATTTACACTAAGAAAAAAAAATAGAAAAAAAATTTAAATTTTAAACATAATTAAATTAAAAATATAATTTAAAAAATAAATTAAATAAATATAATCATAATTTTAAGTTATTTGTAATATTTAAAAGAAATTACTGTGGAGCAACATCTCCAATAAAAGAATTACTTCTATTACTTTCAATATTATTAACAGCTAATAGCTCAGTTTGTGATTTATTGTCAAGCTTTTGTTTAGATTCAGTTAATAGCCCATCGATTTTATTAATTTGTTGTGAATTAATTGTACTATTTGAATTAGTTGTACTATCCCAATTATTTGTACTACGAACAACTGACATATTTGATTGTGATTTTAAGTCCATTTCTGGGCCTAATTGTCCATTTAACAATACTTCTGATTTCTTATCTGTTACTGGTTCTTTTTCATGATTTACTACCGTTGAATTTGCAACTGCTGGTGTTACAGCTGATGCAGTACCAATAGCTGATACCGTGGCTGGTATATTAGATGTTACTATGGCTGGTACAATATCTGATAGAGTGTTTGGTATAGTAGCTGATATTGTGACTGGTACAGTAGCTGGTACAATGCCTATTAATGGTCCAGTAGCTGATACAGTAGCTTGTATAGTAGCTGGTATGACGGTTGATATAGCAGCTGATACTGTACTTGCTACAGTAGCTGTTGGTACAATTTTTGATTCAGAAATTTGTTGACCATTAATTGGTAATTCCTTAGATTTTGCTTCTCCAATTATTATATTAATTGTCGATGGTATTTTATCTTTAATTATTTCTTCTTTTGGTATTTCAATTATATTATTTGCAATTAATTTTGAATCAACTGTTGTTAAATTTTCTTTTGATTTTATAACATTGTTAATAGTTTCATTTGATTTTCCACCATTAATTATAATTGGTATTGAATCAATTGTCTGTTCTGATATTGATTTCTCTACCGGTTTCATAATACCATTTAATGTTTCTGATGATTTTGTAACAATAGAATTTAATGTTTGTCCAATTGGTGGTTTTAAATCAGTTTCTAATGATGTTACAGAAGTTGTTGTACTAATTTTTTTAACTTCTGGTTGAGGTGATGCTGCTTTTGATGTTGGTGCTGATCTTGGACTATTTGTAATACGTTTTAATCTATCTTGTAAAACTGTTGTTGGTTGTGGTGCTGGACTAACACTACGACGAAATTCTTCTTGTTTAGCTTCTAATATTTTACGAATTTCATGTATTGGTTTTACTAAAAATATTGGCACTTCATCATCTCGACGCTAAGCAAAGAAATATTAATTAATTAAAGTTTAAAAAAAAATATATTTTTTATATAATTACTTGAAATAGCATTTCCCCTTCAAAATCAACCAATTTATGTTTTCTGGCTCTAAGTAGTAAACCAACTACTTTATCAGAAATGTAATTGTAAATCTACACACACACAAAATAAGATATTTAAATGAATATCAATTTTACTTGAAATATTTATTATCTGCACTTACATTGAAAAGATCACCAAAAAAGATGATTCTCAAATCAGGATTTTCTTGATCTGGAAAACCTTCTGAATTGATAATTTGACAAAGTTCTAACATTTCTTTGCACACATGTATATTTGCTTTTTGACCACGCATTTCTGTCATACTACCAGCTAATGGCCTATAATTTAATTTAGTTTTTTTAATTATTAATTTATCAAGAAAAATAAATCAAAAAAAAAATTTTATTAACTTACTTTCCATACTCATCCTTACTGAAAGATGGTTTCGGTGATGAACGTCCATCGATATTTGTAAATGGGTTTAAAAGTTGTGATGCATTATGTTGATTAGCAACTTTATTAAACATTGCTACTTTCGATGACAACGGTGAATCCTGTAACAAAAAATTATAAATTATTAATTTTAATGAAAAAAAGAAATTTTTACGCTTGAATCCATTTTTTTTTTTTTTGGTTTTTTTTGTTTTTTAACTATTTTTTTTAAATATTTTTTTATTAATTAAAGTTTAATTAATTTCTAATTTTGATACAAATGTCAAATAAAATAATCACAAATATAAAACTAACATATTATTTATTTATTGATATAAAAACTAAATTTTTGATATTAAAAAGGAAAATCAAAAATTTTTGATTTGAAAAAATATAAAAAAAATTAATAAATAAAAAATTTACAGCACAGTATAATTTGTATTTGGGAAATAGAAATTTTGTGACTGCAAATATCTTTTCTATATGAATGGTACTTATATACCAATACCAATATATATGTCTATTCTATACTATATGAGTATTTGTTTCGAGAAAAACGCATTTTTCCATTAAAAAAAAACATAACTCAGATTAGATAGTCAGTCTTCCTAGATTCACTATCTCTTTCTGTCATAATTCTCATATCTAATATTTGTATTTAAATTTTAAATTCTCTATCTCTCTCTGTCATTACTTTCAAGTATTTACAACATTTCCACTTCCCTTACGACCAAACAAAAATTTGTAAATCAATCAAAGTACAATGAACCATTAAAAATCTTCTCTAGCATACACAAAATTAAATTAAAATTAAAGTGTCCACTATGAAATCTGAAATGCCATCTAATTAATTATCAGGAGGAAAAAATGTATTTTCAAAATTTTGTATAATTCATTAAAAATTAAAACCAAAAAGAAAAAAACCAGAAAATTTTTTAGTCTTTTTGCCAATTATTTTTGAAAATAAATTTTGATCCCCTTCCCAACAAAAAAAACCAAAGCAATATTTTTAATTTACGAAAAACCGCATTTCCTGAAAAATAAACCAAATGTCGTAATATATCATACGTTTAAGTCAAACATATACATTATTTTTGCGATTCAATTAATTAAATTGACATTGAAATTGTTACAAAAATAAATAAAATTAAATAAATATCAACAAAATTTGAAATTTGAAAAAAAAAAAGAAAATTCCTAATTAAAATATTTGAAAACGCCACACATTTAAATTTTGATTGAAGAAAAACTTTTTTTTTAGTATCAAAATAAACCAACCGGATATTTTATTTTTGATTTACGTCATTCGATAAGAAAGATTATATATACGATTTTAAAATTATTTTAAGGATTCATTTACAACATTTTATAAAAATCAGAATTTTCATTAATGAAAAATATTGTATTCATAAGAACAGATTTTATCAAATTTATTTAATTGTATTTATGGCACCAAAATTGCATATTCTTAGGCGTTATTAATTAGCAAAGGTAGTTAAATTATTCAAATTTAATTTGACAGTGTAAATATTAAAAATATAGATTAGATTGATTTGTCATTAATTAACAAAAATTATTTTAAGATCTTGTAATTTGGTTACAATTAGCATGACTAATATTTTCTTATATTAAATTTTTATTTTCTAATTTTAGAAAAAAAAAATCAGATTATCTAATCTAATAATAAATTTGCAATTATAGAAAACTGGCATAATTCTAATTTAAAACTTAAACTGTCAAAAATTGTTTACAATTTTAAATCATCAGATTTGTATAAAAGAAAATTATGATTTAATAGTTTTCTGATATTTTGAAAATAATTTAATTAATTTTAATAGCAAAATTTTTTCTAAATATGTTAGTAAAATTCAGGAAATAGTTGGAAGGAAGTTCCACTATGGACTGTAGCTAAGACCAAAGGATGATAATTGTTATATACCATAGATTTCAGCAAATTAAATATAATAAATTTAACTAGAAATATATTTTTTTTTTTCACATTATAAAATCTCCTTGTATGGTCGGCTGTAGTCAAAAATAGAAAAAAATATAAACTTCGAAAATATGAAATAATTATATAAAAATTGGCCAAGAAAATTATTATATTATTTTTAAATTACATTCTTTAGGTGGGGAGGTGAATTTTTCTTTGTAATAAGAAAATTACATTCGGTTTGGTTAATCATCATAAGATTTTTTTTTAATTAAAATTATGATTCATTAATTTTTAAATGATATTTTAATTAGAATTTTTTCTATTATTATTTTCATATGAAATAAAATATATAAAATTTTATATAAATATATTATTTTAAATTTTGGTTTTTATTTAAAATTTTTTTGTTAATTTAATTTCTGTAAAATTTTACAAGTTGACAATGTTTTTTTTTTTTTGAATTTTATTAATCATAAAAACTAAAAATGCAAAATAAAATCTTTTTATAATATTACCATATATATTTACTTTCTTTTAATGAAAATATTTTAAATTTATTACCCAATAAAAAAAAACTAATATAAAAACACATTTTTTAAAAGCAATGTAATAAATGTAAATTTTATGCATTTTGTCGTCTAATATGAAAAATGTCCATTAAATATGAAGGTCAAGATCAATTGAGCAAATGCATTAATTGGCGAAATGAGAAATGAGATTGAGCAAATGCATTAATTGGCGAAATGAGTTTTGTCAAAAAATAAATGTTTGTTGCATTTTAAGAATTTTTCAAATAATAATATTTTATTGAAAATGTTCCAAAAAAAAAGAAATATTTATTACTTATAATAAATTTTTGAAAACTAAAACAAATTTATAATATTATTAATTGGTAAGCAGTTCGAGATAAAAAAAAATGATATTGTTAATAAGCTTTCAAAAAAAAAAAATCTGATTTTGAAAGGAAATTTTTTTTTAATTAAAAAGAAATTTACACATAATTAAAATTTTATAATAATTTTTAATTATAGTGTGAAAAATACAATGTTAAAGAATTTATAATTCTATTTAACAATTGGGATATTAAAATTTTTTCTTTTTATTGCGAAAAACTTTTTCCAAAATTTGTTATGGCTTGTAATAAACAAAGAAAGTTTAATTAAAAATTCCAATTTTATTAAATGAAAATAATTAAAAGATTTTTCCATATCGTTTTTCCCACACATATTTAAATTAGTTTTGAAAAAAATGTTTCTTAGAGTTTAGAGATGAGTTTTAACACTTTTAAGCGAGTAATTTTTTAAATGATATTTAACATATTTAACAATAAATAAAATTATAAATTCAAATTTGTAGGGTTTTTTATTAATATTTTTTTTTTTTCAAAATAATTTAATTAATTTTTAAAAATTTCTTTTTATAAAGTAAAACATAACTTTTTGTGTAATTAATTGTAATTAATTGCTGTAAGAAGTTATAATGTACATGAAGAATTGTGCATACTTTT
This sequence comes from Empis stercorea, assembly GCA_949752835.1. Lineage (NCBI taxonomy): Eukaryota > Metazoa > Arthropoda > Insecta > Diptera > Empididae > Empis > Empis stercorea. Next base: position 9,066,742 of record OX457087.1, read on the forward strand.
AGGCATAATTAATTATTTTAATGCATTTTGTTTTTGGAATTTAGAGAAATTATTAATTATTCAGTACCTATAATAATTTGGAAGTACAAATTTTAATTCACGTTGAAGTATTGAAATATTGTGACATTTAGATAATATTCCTGATCACGAGAATTAGGCCGTTTTCGTTAACATCAAATGATCGCATTGCAGTACTGCAATGTATTAATTTTTTTTACTTGTATTTGGACTATCGAGACAGTGAAAACTCTACAAATTTAGCTTAACCAATGCTCCTTCTGTCGACTGGTTGCTACCATAAAAACGAATAAAAACATTGCAGTACTGCGATCATACTGCGCTATTAATTATATTGACTTGAGATATAAAAGGATGATACACTATTTTAAGTATCGTCCTATACTAAGGTCATATCATGAAATGAAAATTGAGTGATTGGTATATATTTATGAGTAAATTTGTTATAAAAAATATTCTTCTTTTTTTGATAAATCGCGGATTGGGCGCATTTGACAACTGAACAACTATGTATATGAATTCCAAATCTGCTGAAATTTATATGTATATGCAATTGTAACTAATTTACAAATACAAAAATGTATATTAATTAAAATAAATTTTTATTGTATTTTTGATCCTATAAACTCTTAAAATTTTCAACATTATTATAAAAATATCATGAATAAATTTATTATGATAATAGAAAAACCACCTACAGTTTTTCAAAAAAAAAAAATTAATGATGATACACTATTGTTTTTTTATACATTTATATATGAATTTTCCCACATTTCATTTTATTTTTCTGCAAAAAGTGTTAATAATATGTTTTTTATTTTATTTCTAAATTAATTCACACGCATTTGTGGTGCTCGTTAAAATTAAAAAAAAAAAAATATAATACAATATTATTTAATAAATATTTTTAATTTACATATACAACTAAATTTCCTTTCAGTTTTGAATTTGTTTTTTTTTTTTTTTTTTTTGAAAATGAAATATAACTTTTTCTGCAAACGTGCACACGATTTATATACATACTTATGTATATGATTTTTTTTACTGTACATATATCATATTTATACATAAATTATTTCTTTTTGTTTTTCTTTTACCAATTTTTATATTTTCCTATAACATGTTTTTTTTTTCAATATTTCCACGTTTGTGATTTTTTCTGTTTTGTATAATTATATTTTTATTTTTTTAATTTATGAAAATAAAAGTGAGCATATAAACATAAATTTAAAAAAAAAACTGAAGTAAAAAAATTGTGAATAGAACGCGGTTTTAAGTTCGCACACTTTTCCTATGAATCATAAAAAGATTAATATATAATACCATATTTTTTATTTAATTTTTTTTTGTCGTGTAAGGCATTTATATTAATATTTTTTTTCATTTTTTAATTCTGTTTATATAGATGTAACATAATTTTACTTATTTAAAAAAAAAAAGTGCATTTTTCAATAAGAAAAATATGGTATTCAAGTTCATAGACATTATTATATATACATAGTAAAAAAACAAATTTTGAAATATTTTTAAACTAAAACTTTATTAATAAATGTGAGAAATAAAAAGATTTTGAAGGTAGAACAATATTTAACTTTGAATTTGAATTGAAATAAATAATTTATAAAAGGTAATTTTAAATAGTATGGTTTCTATAGTTGATGGAAATTGTAGAATTTTTTTTTGAGAAAATTATAAAAATTATATTACATTTGAAAATTAAATTCATTAATCCATTTATTGGTTAAATTTACTATTCTTTTCAAATATTTAAATATTTAGAAGATAATTATAGCAAAAATAATAATTTGATGTAAAATTAACACTTTCTATCACTATTTTCATGAAAAATATACTATACCAAAAATATTGATACATAGCTAATTTGATATTAGCATGCCAAATATTAAATTCCAATAATGCCTATACCGAAATAATGAAACTATTCAAAAAAAATTTTTGATGCATATTTTTTGCTAAACAGACCGAAATGGTCCTCTTATTCATTTACCTGACATTCTGTTGCTATTATTATTTTTATACGTCATCATTGACAATATAGTAATTAGTAATGTTTATATATTATATAGTAATTTGTAATGTTGATAAAATAACTCTTTAAAAAGTATTAATAAGCCCTTAAAAAACCATCAAACAGAACACACTTTAAAAAATTTCGAATAGCGAGTTTTGTCCTTAATTGTCCAGTCCAGAAAAAATCAAAAATTTATAGTCTAAAAAAAATTGGATTTAAATTGTCCAGCCTAGAATCACTGTTGGTAAAAGAAGATTTGTTTCATATAAATTAAATATGAAGTATGAACGCACATAATTGACTTCAAAATTATCAATTTTTAAGATCGATATGTTTCAAAGATATACGATCGAAATCGAAACTACAGGGATTTTACTCAAAGCAAGGGACATTCATAAATTTAAGATTAGATTATGAAATATAAATTAAATATAGTTTCCAATTTTTGAAAGATTTGCCAGACGGAAAAGTTTATTATAATTATTATGACTAATTTTTTTTTTTTTTATTCTACAAAATTAATGATCCCATAAAAATTACCAATTAATTATTTTCTTATTTATTCAAAACAGTTAAAAAAGAAATTAATTTTTTTTTCGAAAAATTTTTAAAAATTGAAATTTTTTCTTTATTATATTTAAATCTTTATTTAATATTTTATTTCAAATTTTCCACCATCCTTCAATGCCAATTTTAATTAAATTTATTTCTAATATTTATCTTAATAAGATAAATTTTTACACAAATAATTTTTCAAATATAGACATAACATGTTTCATATCTCTCTTCCTTATGAATTTAAACAGAAAAAATAAAACAATATGAACATCGAGACAAAATAAATACTTGAAATATTTTCTACAGCAAAAAAAAAAAATATAATAATCAAAAATAAACCACAAACACAAATAAAATTTGAAAATTTATGCTTTTTTTTTTTAAAAAAAAAAAAAAGAAAAAAGAAAATTCAATTTTTGTCAAGATCAAGAAATAATATTATTCTCATGGTTATGAAATGAATTTGTAAAGAATGAATTTTGTATTTTATGTATTGTATAGCTATGATAATATTTTTTGAAACTTGGCGATAAAGTGACGGTCATTGCCAAGAATTTTTAAAATATATACATTTGTATAATATGTTTGCTTTGGTATAGAAGTGTAAAAATTTTTAAAATGAACAAATTGAAAAAAAGGTCACACAACAAAGTAATTATTATTTTAAATTTAAAAAGTGTTGATAGGATAATCATTAAATCAGTTCCGGTGGGATATTACTTCTTTACCAATTTCAAGTAAAAGTTTTTATGTGGAAACTCTGTACTTTTGAAAATTGATTGAGCAAATCTATTTGAAAATCATTAAAAGTTTAGTAGAAGTTTGCATAATAGTAATATGTAGAAATACTAGATTAGGATAGTGTCGTAATGATAGTTTCATATATTGTTTTTAATATTTCATGGATCTACGATTAATAATTTTATCAATGTCCGCGATCAATCAAGGTATCGATCAATATATCCCGTTTTAATTACATATTATACCAATACCAGTAATTGAATGATGACATTTAAGAAGGGATTAGGTTCGTTATATTGAGAAGGATATGTAGCGATAGAACAAGAGTTATATGGATCAATTATGGTTTCTTCGTATTATGATCCAAAATGTTAAAATATCGTTTTGCTGTATGAAAAGTTTGATCGTGCATATGAAAGTAGTTTTCGTTAAAAATGATGTATGATAATTAATATACTTAATTACAAGATTTGTATTGATCTATATTGATCGGCCGATTGATCTACAAAAAATGGATTCATAAAATCAATCGGTAATCAATACCGATTGATCTACAAAAAATGGATTCATAAAAGTCTTATGAATTATAAAAGGTTGTGGTTGTGGTTCTCATTTGAATAACAATATAAGAAGATTTATTGATTCCTGAGATCTCATTATCTCAGTATATCATATACTGAGATATCTGTACTTATTTATGATCACACCATAACACCATATTAAAAATTATCTAACTAATGAATTATGAATTGAAAAATCCTAATTTAAGATAAATTTTAAAGGACAAAATTGATATAAGTTTAATTTTTAAAGAACCATATTTCTGATTAATGAATATCTGCTAATATTTATATTTATATTTTTTTTTTGTTATTTTAATAATATTAACTAATTAATATATTTTACCACAATATGACGGAGTGATCCAAGTTCATGACTAACATCAGCCATTTTTGTATTTTTAAAATTATTTATTTAAACTGAATTTATTAAACTTTTTTTTGAAAATTATAAATAAAAAAAATTATTTAATTTTCTTTTTTTTTTATATAAATCTTCAAATGCGATTACTTTTTTTTTCAATTAATATTTAAATTGATTTGAACCAATTTTATATTTATGTATATTTCTTTTTCAAATTCAAAAATATATGATTTTTCTTTAATATTTTCACTATTTGAATAATCTTATTTATTGATTATTAATATTTTTCTTTATTTCTAACTTAATTTTCTATTCACTTTTTATTATAATTAAATATTCTTTTTTTTTTACAATTTCCGTTTTTAAAATCTCTTCATAAAAAAAACTGACTTTTCCTTAAAAATTTAATAACGTTTTTTTTTGTGTTTCTTTTTAAATAAATTTTTTCCACTTTTTTTTAATTAATTTTAAAATTATATTATGAAAATATTATTTCCTTTTTTTTTTCTTTTTCTTCACAAAATTATGAATTTTTATAGTAGGTTTTATAGATCACAAAAATACTTTTGGTTTATGTGATTTAACACTTCTTTTCCATTTAAGATGTTGGACAAAAGTGAGCAATGATCTAGTTACGTATTACGTTTTTATATATCACGATCAAAAAAATGTATAACGATTATAAATGAGTGAAAAAGATGGAAATTGTAAAAGTTCAAACATATTTTTTATTTCATATAATTTTTATGTTTAAATATATTTTTCTATTTTATTTTTTTTTTTTGCATATTTTTCTGTTTGTTTGTTTGAAAATAAATATATATGTATAATAATTTATATATTTATTACATCTGTTTAGTATACCAATACTTATGGGAGATTTTTTTCTTTAAAAGTTTACTAAAAAGAAGCTTTCTGGGGAAAATAGTTTTTTTTTTGGTTTATTAATTCGAGAAAATTAGGATTGAGAAATTTTGTTAGATGATTTAGATTTATTTTAAATGGTTTTATATTTCAAATTAATTTTAAGGTAAATTTAAATGATGGTATAAAGATAGAAATGACTATGATGAGGGTGACCTGACATAAGTTATTAGTTAAGAAAAATTATCAAAAAAAATTACAAAAAAATTAAATAAGGGATTTCAATTTTAAATGTCTTTTTGATTGACACTAAAAAAATAAATATGGGATTGAATTTTAAATGTTTTTTTGATTGGTCATTTTTTGGACAAGGTTAAATTTGTTATCGGAAATCAGAAACAAATTAAAAAAACTAGAATCGATACTTACATTAATTATACTCAAATAGAAATAGACAATGATATATAGCACACTTAGTGACCGAACCCCAGGCAAATATTATCCTTTTTGCTGATAGTTCTTAAATGTTGGTATAGTTCTTAGTTGCCTTTTGAAAAACTGAAAAATATATTACCATTTTTCTTCAATTTCTACTCTGTCGCTCATAATATACAGTCTAGATTTCTCATGATCTCGGTATAAACGTACACGACTGTCATAAAAATATTTGTTTCCTCATTATTCAAAATATTTTACTACACCTCTTACTGTCACTTTATCATCATAAATTATTCTGAAAATTAAATTTCTATTAAAGTAAACTTAAACCAACAATTTAATTGACTATTTATTAATAATTTTGAAAAATTTGAATCTGATCGATCAAATCTAATCGAATTATAATTTCCATTTCAAATTCTTTCTTTAAATTGATCCAAAATAAACTAAAATTCTTGTACTATAAAATTCATTCATTAAGCACATGTTTTTATCTTCCAATTTTCTTTCTTCAAAATAGAAATAAAAGAAAAAGAAACTAATTTAAATTTTACTTAAGTATTTTCGTTGTTATTTTTCTTATTTCATTATGAAATATTTTTCTATCTTATACACTTTATTTCATACAATTAAAATCTTTTTTTTTCACCCGGTAATATTTCGTTAGTCTCGTGCTAAAATCGTTTTTTTGGCTACGATTTTGTTCTTTATATTTTATATTTATTATTATTATATGCAAAAAATAAATTGGGATATTAAAAATACGAAACTGATTTTTTTTTATATATGTATAAAATATCATTAATGAATTTAAATAAATAAAACTTTTCCTAAATAACATAATAAAAAAATAATATGTATGTATGTATACAATAATTTTGTGTTTTTGTTTGTGGGATCTGGGATCAAACTCCGAAAATTAATTGGTATCAGGCGAATAAAGGTGGATAGTGTTAGTGGCACGTTCAAATCATCACAGCAAAATTTACATAAATATTTGACCAAGTTCATTTCCGAATTAAATAAATTTCAGGGAAAACAAAAAAAAAATGCAACGAGTATATTTACTATAATAATTTTTAATGGTCAACCATGAACTTTTGCATATACATATGTACATATAAACATTTTGACTAAAAGAAATTCAATGGAAATAAATTTTTTCCTTGTCACAAAAATTTTTGGGTGACTAATAATTTATTGAATTTTTAATTATTGTGAAAATTTAGTTTTCAAGAAATTTGAGTTAATTTTCAAATATTTGAATTTTCTTTCAATATTAAAAAGTTAAAGAAACTTTTAACATTAAGATAATTTCATATAAAACGACTTAAACAGATGCAAAAGAAATTTCCTTTTTGTTAACCAAAAATCTCCACGCAAAATAGTGTGTTTACCTATAAAATAATTATTTCAATACTTTTCGGACATGGATTTTTAGGACCCCCATTAAAATTAATTAGAATCACAAAACTTGAAACATACAATTTGTAAAACATTTTGTTTTGTAAATATTGCCCATATAGTTTCATTTGTATGGTGGGTGGAAATGACAACTAACTACAGAATCAAAAAAAAAAAAAAATTACCAATATATTAATTTTAAAACAATTTGTTAATTATTTTAAATGATTAATGAATAATAATTTTTTTGAGCAATTGCAATGCGAAAATTTTGTATTATTAGCCAACATCGCAAAAATTAAAGATTTTTTTTTATGACAAAAAAAACATAAAGTGTCGAATGGGAAGGTCGTACTGTCATACAAAAAATTTTGAATATTGATTTTTTTTTTTCAAATAGATTTTTGTTTAAAAAATAACGTTTTTTTTTTGTCATGAAATTAAAACCAATTTTATTTGAAAAAAAATTGAAGAAAAATTAGATAAAAAAAAAGCAAATGACAATTTGTTGATTTCTTTCTTTTTTTTTGTGAAGCTTGTCTAGACTGAAATGAAAATTTTCTCTCTTATTTATTATTAAAAAAAAATTCCAATTTAAATTTTTTTTTTGCAAAATATATCAAATATAATTGTATTTTATATATATTTAAGTTATTGATTGATTAGTATAATTAATAATTATTATATCGATAGATAAACCTAAAAATCATATATATGTAAAAAGAGGAAATTGCCAATTAAGGAGATTCTCATTATAGTTTTAGAGTAAACTCAAAAAATAAATACGTTGTTAATATCGTTTTGGTCTCTGACGTACATAGATTCATTCAAATTTAGAACTAAAATAAACATTATTACTTATTATTGTTTTATATTTATTTATATTTTTCTTTCTTTTTTATGAAAAGCAAACTAAGAAAAAAAACAACAACCATTAAAATCCAAAATGGATATGACGTCACTGAAGAATCATCATTTTTGAAAAAATAATAATAATAATAAAAAAAATTATATTTATAAACAAATCAAGTGTAAAGTGTGGTAAAGCTCAATGAAATTTGCTATAAATTCTATTTTTATAATTAAATTAGAGTTTAAGGGGTTTGTTTAAATAGTTGATGTTTCATTGATCAATCAGAAATAATTTTGGTGATCATGACAAAAATTTTGAGTATAAAATTAGACAGTGATATATGTATTTGAATTTATCTTGTTTTGGAATATTTGCATATCCTTAGGAGTTTTTTTATAATTTCAATATTAATATTGTGACATGACAGGATATTTTAGTATTTCTTCTTTAATTAATTATTCATTGTTTATCTTGGCAATTAAAAATTAATTTATATTTTTATTTAAATTTAGAAAGTAGGACTCAGAAACAAACTCTTTTTAAAATCTTTAAATGAACTATGGTTCGAAGATATAGTATTATCATATTGAATGATAATTATAGAGTCAGTAGTCCTACACTTATGAAGCTGGAAAAACTGTGATAACAGCTACATATGAAAATATATATTTAAATTTTATGGGAGAAGAATTTTACATGGTTCTGTAGACAACAGAATGTTTAACAAATTTCAGGATCCTATTGAATGCTGTTCTTCTGCAAATTGGATTTAAGTTATCAACATATTACCGAAATTGTATAAAATCAAAAATTGAAAGCACATTCCTTAGGAGTTTTTTATAATTTCAAAGCATAGTGACGACAGGATGAAAACTGGACTCATAGAGATGACTGGAGGACAACAGAATTCTATGGACAAATAGAAAAAATTTTGCTGCACATCTCGAAAATTTTAAGAAATTATAAAAATATGCAGCAAAGTTTCCTTTAGGAAAAAACTGTAATGTAAAACTACGAATGGAACTTAACTAAAAAGAATTAAATGTACATTTTCTTTTTTAATTTCGCAAAAATGTTCTTATTAATTTTGAAAATCAAAAAAAAACATAAAATTTTAACATTCCATTCAAAAATTTTAATGCTGTTTTTCTTTCTGGGTTGACGAAAAAAAAAAAGAAATATATAAACGGAATTTCATATCCGAAAATAATAATAAATTCTGGAGGTCATTTCGTTTTTAATAAATAAAAATAAAATAAAAATATTTATGAAATTTTATTATATGTACTAACTTAAATTTATTATGGTGAATAAAATTTTGTTATTTTATAAAACATATACAACAACAACACTGAGCATATCCAGAGATCGTATAATAATTTGTATTTGAAATTTTATTTCAAACATTATATTGTATATACCAAAATATTAATTAAGAATTTTGAAATTTTGAAATTTTGTGTTTAATTTTTAATAATATTAAATTGCGATGATTTTGGCCCATGAATAATTTCAAGAAATTTGTGTTTTTTTTTTGCTTCTTTGAGTTAAAATTAGAATAAAAACGGATATTTTGCTTATTGGATGTGGTATATAACATATTTAAGTAAAAACAATTAGTAAAATTGAAATGTTGTTGGGAGTTTCCTGTGATTTTACATGAATTTTGTTTAAATATTTATAAAAAAAAAAATTATTATATTTTTAGAGATTTGTTTTTTTTTTTTACATTTTAAACAAAATGATTCAAAATTTCGGAATTTTTGTTGTCTTGTATTATTTATATACAAGAATTTTTTGTATATTTTTTTTTCATGTTTGCAATTAATAAATTGTATAGTATTTTTATAGCACATTTTGTTTTAATATATAAAATTTTTTAAGGAAAATTTTTGTGTAATAAATTTCCAATTGATTTTAGAAGATATAATAAAAAAATATCATTAAAAAATCATTTATATAGTTTTGTTACTATGCAGTTTTTCTTATATAAATTTAAATTGGTTATAATACATGGAGGAGATTTCATTTATATTATAAATTATAAGATTGCGTTATATTTTAAAATAGAATTTTGATAAATGGATAATTCATTTGTTGTATATTAAAAACTGTTTGAATTTTATTTTTAAAGATAACAATCTCTTACGAATTGGTTCATTGGGTTGGTATGAGTGGCAAGTCACCCAACCCTGAACAATTAAGGTTAGTTAAAGCCAACCTGTGGCATTCAGGAATTGAACCATATTGGTGGGCAACTTCGCGGCTAGATCGTTGACTTTGTTTAGGTGGTGGTAACCAAGAGAGCAGTATCTGGCCCTGGCCAGCGCTGGACACTTGTATGTGAAATTTACTAGTATCTTCTTTTCGCTTGGCTCAATTACGAATATGTATGTAGTTATAAAAGTATTATATCAAATTTTTAGTACAGTATAATTTCTATATTGGATTGAAATTGTTTATACGCCTGTGTGTATGCAATAATTTAAGTCATCATTATTAAATTGTAAACTTTTCCTAATTTCTAATTAAATTTTTGTAAATCATAATCTAAAATTTCACTTATTAATTTTGAATATATATAATTTTAACAAACTCATTTTCTTGTTATAATTAAAAATTTCACTTGATTTTATATAATTATATTCTCGATGAGTAATTAAAATTTTACTATAATTATATTTTGTTTTTTGTTATTCATTGATGAATCCGTTTTAAGAAATTCTTCTAAATGGAATTTTTATGTAAAATATATTTATAGAATTTTGAGTAATTGAGGAAAATTATATTTATGTATATACAAATATTCCTGGGTAAAAAATTTTTTATTTGTCGGTATTTGTGTAACCCTCTGTCCCTGAAGAAAATTAATTAAATTGAAGCTTTTAAATTCATATTTTTTTTGTCGACATCTCATTTTCAAAATTAAGTTCAAATAAAAGTTCAAACATTAAACAATTTTCAAAGACCCTAAAGTAATTTATGATTTTCAAAAAAAAAAATTTTTGTAAAATTTTTTATTTAAAATCCATCCTTGAATTAAGAAGAATAAAGACGCCTAATTTTTGAGTGCTTGATAATCAGGCGTTTCTGGTATCAAAAAACTTTTAAAATTTTTTAAATTTTCATAAAAGAAAATTTTTCTTTATTAAATATGTATTAAATTTTCATGTGTAATTATAGAAAATCAAAATTTTTATCAAATAAAATTATTTTGTATATTTTTGATATTTTGCCAATAATAGAAAACAAAAAAAAAATTCCTAAAGAATTTATACAATGTACATATTTATTTTTCTATTCAATTTGTTTTATTTTAGATTGATGCTTTGAAAAACATAAATTTCTGTTTTACATAATATAAAGTTATGTTTGTTATTTTTCATTTAAAAATTAAATTCTCTTATACCATGTTTTGTTTATTAAATATAATAAGAAAATTTAAATAGTAGAAAATTAATAAAAATAATTATTTAATTTGATGGAAACAAAATTGATCTTCAAACATTTCATTATGTATATGTACGCATAAATTATTTTTTTCTTAATAAAATAAATATTGAAATTATCTTAACAATTTCAAAATGTGTTTTAATATTTAACTATAAACTTTATGATTATAATATGTTTATAAATTGTAGAAAATTTTAAATCTATATTTTCACTCAATCTCTACAAATTGATAATTGTATATATATTTTAATTTATCAATTTAATATTTTTCATACAATATTCCAAACCTATAATTTTTATGCGCCGGTTGAGATGATTAAATATTTATTTAAAATTATAAACTCATTATACGAAATATATCTACTCTATCGAATTTTAATGTTGTAGTACCTAATTAATATCTACATATTTAGGCAATATATTATCGTAAATTATCAGTAATTTAATGTGAATGTGGACAGTAAATACTTAAGTCTTTATCACTAGATAAATTCAAGAAGCTTTGATTGATAAGTTAAAAGTTTAGAAAGTATTGAATTTTGGAATGAAGAATTTCTGTCAGTTTAATTATTTATTTACTGAAATTTTAATTTAAATACCTCTTCAGAATTGTTTTCCAGTTTTTTTGGCTGAAATTCTATACTTTTATTAAAATTATTACGTACAGGGTATACAGATACAGGCTAAGACTTAAAAGATTCATTTGAATTCAAAAACAATTTTGCCTGGAATTCTTTTGTTTTTTAACTAAAAAAATTATAAAGGAAATATTTCTGACTTAAAATTCCTTTCAATTTTTGACTGAATTTCCAGGAACTAGAGAAATAATATATATCCTTTTTTATTAAGAAAAAATCTCTACTTGATTTTACTCCAAGAAAATTACCATTATAGATATTCCATCAACTAACAAAATTTCCAATTTAATTTGAAATTAAAATTTCAGTTATAGTTTCTTTCTACTCGATAATGAAAATCATAAAATTATGATTAAAAAAATAATAATTATATTTTTTATCCTCTATGTCTATACATATGTATATACCATATATTTCATTTAAATTGTTTTTTTAAATATATATTTTATACTACATTTTTTGATTAATAATTTTCTAGGTGTAGTAGGTGTGCCGAAGCTCCAATTATATGCGCAAAAGTAGTTCTTACCACAACAATCAGCATCTTCCACACAATTATCACCTCTATTTCCGCATAAGAAAACTGCTGGACTAACTAGAGCCATTAACAATATCACAAAGAAAAGAACACGCATTTTTGATAAATTTTACTCTGCTCTAATTTGACTAATGAAATTCTAAAATTAAAATATAATTTTTTGTTAATTTATTAATACTTTTAAATAATTACTTATTAATTGATGAGAATTCCTTCAAAAATTAGATACAATTGTTGGATGTCTTTTGGCTTTTATAATTATAAGCAACAACACGATTATTTTTTATTTGTTTATCGAACGAAATATATAAAATGGTAGAAAAGCTGTTTTAATATTTAAATAATTGTTTAAAAAAATGTTTAAAGTTTTGTGACTACGTCAATGATTTATAGAAATAAGAAATATTTTTAAATTTAAATAATTGGTTTTAATTGTTTTGTAGGTCTAATTTTTAAAAATCCAATTTGTTGCGATTCTGAATCATATTTTTACTTTCCCAAATCAAATCGGTCCCATCACGACGGACTATATATTCCCATCACGATGCACTATAATTTAGCAAAATCAAAGATCAGGCCAAGAACTTAAATATGAGTACAATATTATGTAAAATATTATACTCAGAAATCATAACATACTTTTATAAAAAAAAGTAATTTCTTCTTATAATAACTATAGGTAAATTTTTTATCAAATGTCAACCGAAAAAAATTATAATTAAAATATACAAAAAAATAATTCGAAAATATTTTAAAATTTGAATGAGCTGTTAAGAAGAAAAGTTAGTTATGGTTCGATGTTCGATCCCAGAAATCAAATTTCTGATAGCTTCCAATTCTTAATAATGAAAATCATAAATTATGACCTTTGATTAATAAATAATAATTATATTTTTGGCCTTTTTCTTAAATAAATAAAAATGAAAATTGTTTTATGAAATTCAGGAAATATATTTTCATTTTTTTTTTCAAATATTTATTTTAACTACATTTGTACACTGATGAAGTAATTGTGTTATATTTCCATAGGCAACTGTTACTACAACAATCAGCATGTTTCAGACATTTATCATCTGTGTTTCCGCATAAGAAAGCTGGACTTACTAGAGCCATTAACAATATCACAAAGAAAAGAACACGCATTTTTGATAAATTTATTCTGCTCTGTAACTAATGAAATTCTAAAATTTAAATATAAAATAATTAAATATAATTTTTTTGTTAATTTATTAATATAAAATAATTACTTATTAATTGATGAAAATTCTGACAAATATTAATTACAATTATTGCATATCTTTTGACTTTTATAGGCAACAAGACAATTATTTTATTGAAATATATAAAATGGTAGAAAAGCTGTTTTAATATTTAAATAATTGTTTAAAAAAATGTTTAAAGTTTTGTGATTATTACGTCAATAGAAATATTTTTAAATTTAAATAATTGGTCTTGGTCTTAATTATTTGTAGATCTAATTATTCTTTTTACAATTCTATTTTTTTCCGATTCTAAATCATATTTTTCCTTTTCGAAATCAAATCGGGTCCCATCACGACGGACTATAATCCCATCACGATGGACTATAATTTAACAAAATTAAAGATAATGGACTGAATTGAGTCCAGTATTATGTAAAATATTATACTGATGATAACATACTTTTATGAAAAAAATAATATTCTTGCTATAATAAGTATAGGTAAATTTGTTGTCAACCAAAAGAAAATTATAATTAAAATATACAAAAAAAATAATTCGAAAATATTTTTAAAATAAAGATTCAATTAAAATTTGCTAATAACATTTTTTCTATATTAAAATAGAGATGGAAAATATTGCAAATTTATTTTCAAATTTAATATTACATTATTCCATTCTCATTACTACAGAAACTGCAAAAACATAATTATATGAAAATTAAATAGAACGCCTAAAGATATGTAGTTATCATAAAACAATATTAAAATAGAAAATCATGAAATATTGAATTTTTATTTGGAAAAAGCTATTTTCGAATTTTTTAATATACATATATGTACACAATTATTTTTAATAATATAATATAAGAACTGAACAATATTAATTTAGAAATTTTCAGATTGAAATCTATCTGAAATTATTTTCTGGACATTATGATTTAAACATAAAAAAAATAAATTAAAACATCATTATACAAAATTGATCTCCAATAATAGAGAAAAGCGCAGACTCATATTATTTCTTTTTAATTTCGAAAATATATTTTAAAAGACTTTTAAAAAAATGTTAATGTCTCATTTACACTTTTCAAATTTAATTAAGAATTTGACTACTTAAATTATTGAAATAAATAAATACCAAAAGTAAATTTCGTATTAACTTTAATAGTCCAAACTAAAATTTTAAAGTTGTTGAAATCCACAACTACGAAAAAAATATCTATTTTCAGTTACACAAAATTTATTTATTTTCTTATAGTTTTTTTTAAGAGGTAAATCTGAAAGTAATTTTCCTAATTTTCACAATTTTATAAATTTTATATTAATTGGGTTTTAGTTTAATAACAAAAATCTATTTATTAAATGTTTTTTTTTTAATAAGAAAAATTAAATATAAGATAAATAATTAAGTAATATGTATATATTTTTTTAAAATTTATTTAAAGGTTATCTCCGTCGTAGTAAAATTAAAAATTATTGAACTTTCGGAAAATGTCAAATCGTTTTGAACCAAGACAATCATCATCATCAAGTAATAATAATTATGGCAGGTCAGTAATTAAATCATTATAATATAAGTAGTTAATATAATTTGTATGAAAATTGGTAAAAAATTTAGATTAATTACCTCAAAATAGATTTTATTAGGTCCCGGTGTTAATACATGTGGTATACCAAACCCCATGTATTAAGATTATGGAATATCTAATGCTAATCTATACATCATACATTAATTTTTGTAGTATTGAAAACATTATAATTAAATTTTATAATATAAATTTTATTTTTATAGACCACTGACTGGTAGTTTAACTGAAATGCGGGGTAAAAAAGCTAATGTCCTTATATCCAGAGAAATGTTACAACTTTGTGAGATAATTGATTCACAAGGACAACCAAATGAATATAATCCAGAATTAAAATTTATACCTTTTGGTGATTTATTTGATGTAAAAAATTGGCAAATTCTTATTTTTTTTATTTATATATAATGTTAACAAAAAAATGTTTCACAAAATTATTTAAATTTTAGTTATATAATTATATATCAAATAAACTTGTTGGTATCCTACTCCGGGCACGTAAACATGAATTGGTTCATTTCGAAGGTGAAATGTTATTTCAAGTAAATTTTTATTTAATTAATTGTAAAAATTTTTTTTTATTGTTTTAATCATAATTTTTTTTTCTTTAATATTTTTTAGCGTAGAGATGATGATGTTCCAATATTTATGTTACGTTCATTAACAGAAATACGTGAGATGCAACGAATTTTGGATGAGAAAGTTGAAGAAGATAAACAAAATTCAAGTGGACGAGCATTACCTACTACAGTTTTAATGGATAGAATGGAAAAATCAAATCGTTAATTAACAATATTAATTATAAATATTATTATTTTTTATATTACTAACGAAAGTATATAATATTTTACTTATATGACTAAAACCAATAAATAAATAATCTTTGAAGCTACTCAAGAAAAACTTTCAAATTAACCCCAAAAAAAAAATTTTTTGACCACCATAATAATTTTTTTGATATAGTAAATTTTTTTGAGTAATTATAAAGTTCATAGTTACTATAATTAATTATATGACAGATAAGATACTATTTATAGTATCTGTAATAATTAATGCATGTCTGTAAAATTGTATTGCAAATATAATAAAATATAGTAATTGAACACTTGGAAATATGGTATAATAATAGAAAAATTTGGATTTAGATTAATTCCAAATTGTGAACTTTTTACTTTAAAATGTTAATTATAAATTGAAAATCAATTGCAATATTGTATTATTATTCATATTTGTTATAAAATTTTCAGTAAGCATAATTATTAGAAGGTATGGATAGAATGAACTTATAGACTTATGTGACCATAAGTAGGTTGCGCTCACATAAGTAGAATATTGTACTGCAACATGCCACCATAATTGGCACCATATGTTTTTTAGAACTCATTTATTTGTCACAAAATCTTACATGTTCTGTAGTAAAGTCAATGGGGGCTCAATGAGATCTGGCCCATTTTAGTCTAGTACGTAAAATACCTTCATATAGTCACACAGTATATGCTTTCGACATTTCCGCACGTCCACGCCTAAACTTCCCATTTTGCAGTAGAAAGCAAAGAGTAAGGCCGTTTTCGTAAACGCAGTATGATCACAGTTCTGTAATGTTTATTCGTTTTTATGGCAGTTTAATCAACGAGGCAGCAACCAGTCGACAGAAGGAGCATTGGTTAAGCTAAATTTTTCGACTTTTCACTGTCTCGATAGTCAAAATACTAGTAAAAGGAATTAATACATTGCAGTACAGCGATCATACTGCGTTTACGAAAACGGTTTAATTTATCGAGACTTCTAAAACTAATATTTCAGACGAGAGTGTCTCGTAAGAAAGTAAGATCAAAAGTTGCATATTTCTTATACACTTGAGAAGTAAGTAATTTAAAATTACACATCTATGGTATATTCCTCTTAAATAAAATCACTGATATATAAGTATTTATTGTAGTTCTAGATTTCTGGTAAATTTAAATATACATAACATATATAAATAAATAGTTTTATAAACAAAATTTAAGAATCAGGAAATAATTTTTTTTATTTCTTTTATACTTATCTATTTATTAATTCATCATAATCACTATTTTTCAATGTAAATATTTCCAAAAAAAAAATATATTTATTTACAAATAATAATACACTATTTATAATAATATACTATTTACTCCAAAATAGTGATAACACTTTACTTTAATGGCGAACTTAGAAAAAGAAATATATTTCTTTGCAATTCTAATTGAAATTCAATTTTAGTTACATAAAAATGTTCATAGTGATTACATTATTCACAATATTGGCTATATTAGCCATTATACTATATAATAAATATTATCGTATTATAAAATTAGGTGAAAATTTTGGTGGTCCACCAGCAATACCATTTTTTGGTAATGGTTTATCATTTGTTGGACGTCAACCCGATGAATATTTACAAATAACATTAGATTTTATTGAACGTTATTCATTAAAAAATTGTGTTAGAATATGGATTGGTAGTGAATTAAATATAATAATGTTTGATTTAAAAGATATTGAATATATATTGGGTAAAACAATTCATAATGATAAAGCCCATGAATATAATTTATTAGAACCGTGGATGAAAGAAGGTTTATTAATTAGTAAAGGTAGAAAATGGTTTCAACGACGTAAAATTATAACACCAGCATTTCATTTTAAAATATTAGAACAATTTATACATATATTTGATCATCATGGTTCAATGATGATTGAAAAATTAAAAAATTTACAAGAAAATGAAGAATTTGATTTATATGCTCTTATTAATTTAGCAACATTGGATGTGATTTGTGGTATGTTAAAAAATTGAAATTTATAAATTCATTTTGATAAGAATTAAATAGAGATTATTATATAAAAAATTTCGGTTTTTTTATTGATAGCATTTTTAACCTCTGCATAAATTTTGCATGAAAAGAAACTTTTTTAGCATTTATAAAATATTGAAGCAGCTTTTTGCATATGAAAAGAAACAATTTTTTTAAATATTAATTTTTGCATTTTAATATTTAATTAGCTTTGTTTAGTATATTTAAAATGTTTCTTCTATTCACATTACTAATTTTTATTTGTGGTATTTATTGGTTAATTTATAATATTAAAAAATATTATAAATTTTTAAAAATATGTAAATTATATTCGGGTCCAAAATGTTTACCAATAATTGGTAATGCACATTTAATGATTAAATTAAAACCAGAAGAATTTTATCTTAGTATTATGGATTTTTATAATAATTATCAAATTGATGGTATATTTAAATTATTAGTTGGTCCAACTGAATTAATAATATTTTTTGGTAATTTAAAAAATATTGAAGAAATATTAAGTAAATCAATACATTTAGAAAAATCAAGACAATATAATTATTTACGGCCATGGATGAAAGATGGTTTATTAATTAGTTATGGTAAAAAATGGTTTCAACGACGTCGTATTTTAACACCAGCATTTCATTTTCAAGTTTTAGAACAATTTGTAAATGTTTTTTATAAACAAAGTAATATATTAATTAAACAAATTAAAAATAATATTAATAATGATGATAATAATAATAAATTATTTGATTTATATAAATATATAAATTTAGCAGCTTTGGATGTTATTTGTGGTAAATATTTAATTAATTTCAGCAATATTGTAATTCTATGGTATTTTCTTATCAGTGATTAGTGACGAAATAAGATTTTTTGAATATATGTACTTATTTGACCATCAATTAAAACGTTTTTATATTATACATAGTAAAGATAGCAAGCAAATGTGTACTTGTACTTCGCATTGTAAATAAATTTTGACGTAGTTTAAAATTTTTGATTTATAAATATTTAAATTATTTGATGGACCAGAATTGATCTAAATTGGCTCGAAATTTATCGAAAAAAAACAGATATAATGTAAAAACAAATGCAATCGAAATGTTGTTAAGTGTTAGATATAGAAGGCAGATATATAATTACAGTCAGCCAGATATAATAACAGATATATAAAATTATTTTTAAGAAATATTAAAATACTGGAAGGATTAGCTACTTTTCCAAAAATGAGCATCAACAATTTTTTATTCCAATATTTTTATGTGAAAAGAAAGTGAATAAATTATGTTTTGTAATACCATAGACATAGATAAATTTTATCTATGATAATACTATAATTGGATTGCTTAAGTTTATATTCCTTAAACTTATATGTCCTTTATGTTTAATCACAAACTAATAAACTGTATACAGACGATTATATTAGAATACCATTTTTGTCTACAATTTTCTGGCTCCATAAAGAGAAAAATGATATATTCTGGAAAAATGTAGAATGAAAAGTAGAGAAATTCGTCGCTCTCTTTACTTTTTGTTCTACATATTCTACATTTTTCCAGAATATATCATTTTCTCTCTTTGTGGAGCCAGAAAATTGTAGACAAAAATGGTATTCTAATATAATCGTCTGTATACAGTTTATTAGTTTGTGGTTTAATTTTTAGGACCATATGCGCACATAATAGTCATTATTTTTGCACACCATATGTTGTATGTATGTCTGGCCACCCATAGACTCATATTCTGTAAGATTAGCTATTAATTTGCAATATTTATTGTGTTTATTATCACTATTTAGAGAGTACTAAGGTTCAAGATAATAATAATTTGTCTCTTATACTAAAAATTTAAATAATGATTAAAATTTAGAAAATATCTTACAATGGCAAAATATATTATTTATTATTAACATAAATTATACATACTTATATTATTCTATTTTCAGAAAGTGCTATGGGTGTCAGTGTAAATGCTCAGACGAATGCTGATTCAGAATATGTTCAAGCAGTTAGAACGTAAATATAATCAATCTTTTATTTATTTGTTAACATAATAAAATACAAATTAATCTATAATTTTTTTTTTCATTTCCCTTCATTTTGGCATGAAATAGAATTTCCAAAGTTCTGCACAAACGAATGTTTGATATTTTATATCGTTTTGATTTCATTTTTAAATTTACAAAATTAGCAAATGAACAAAGAAAAGCATTAAAAATTATTCATAGTTTTTCCGAAAGTGTTATAATCTCAAGACGTGAAGAATTAATAAAATCAACAGAATTAAAAAATTCATTTAATTTAATAAATCAAAAAAATGATAATGATGATGATGATAATAATTATGATAATTATGTTTTGGGTAGTAAGAAAAAAATGGCATTTCTTGATATATTATTACAATCAGAAATTGATGGTAAACCATTAAGTAATTTAGATATACGTGAAGAAGTTGATACATTTATGTTTGAAGGACATGATACAACATCATCAGCAATTTTATTTTTTTTTTATAATATTGCAACAAATCTTGATGCACAACAAAAATGTTTTAATGAAATACGTGAAATTCTTGGTGATGATAAATTAAAACCAATTACATTTGATGACTTAAATAATTTAAATTATATTGAATTGTGTATTAAAGAAACATTACGATTATTTCCATCTGTACCATTATTAGGTCGAAAAATCAATCAAGAATGTGAAATAAGTAAGAATAAAGAATATTTCTTTATGTGTATAATATTTATTAATTCTCCTCTTTTCTTAAATATATAGATGGTAAATTGATACCAGCTGGTACAAATATTGGTATATCACCATTACAATTGGGTCGAATTGAATCAATATTTCCGAATGCTAATCAATTTATACCAGAACGATTTGATGTAATTAAATCAGCTGAAAAAATGAATCCATATGCGTATATACCATTTTCAGCTGGACCAAGAAATTGTATTGGACAGAAATTTGCAATGTTAGAAATAAAAAGTATTGTATCAAATATATTAAGAAATTTTGAAATTGAATATTGTGGTGTTGGTGAACCAATATTAATTGCTGAATTAATATTAAAATCACGAGATCCTTTAATGTTTAAAATTAAAGAAAGAATATATTAATAATTCAAAATTATATTGGGTGGTGGTGGTAAATTGGATTATTATGGTAATTCGGAGATAAGAAAATCATCAATAAATTTTAGTTTTTTTTAAAAGTTATTACTAATTTTAAGTTCTTTATGGTATTTAAGCGTTTTTGTAACAAATTTTCTTGTCATATAATTTTTTTGTAATAAATTTATAAACAAATTCTATTTGGTAAATATTTATTTTTATATGCTTTTATTATGATTTTTTCGATTTCGAAATGCAAATTTCTATTATGAATGTTTGAAAGTATTTAAATGAATGAATTACTGCACTGTGAATGTTCAAATTTCCAGCACTGCCAAGGTTAAAATGTGCTGCACAGTGAAAATATTCATATTAATCACGAAATGTTTTGTTTCTTCAAATGGTAACTAACCTTTTACCACCGGGGTGACTTACTGCACTAAAAAATCGTACTGGCAATAATCGTAACTTTTTGAATCAGCTATTATAACTCTATATACAAAGATAACACCCAAATAAAATTAGTTTCCATGCGAAAGTGTTAGAAGAAAAGAAAAACAAATAAACTTTATCTATATAATTTTTTTTTATTATTATTTTCATTTCCATCACTTTTTCATTTATTTTATTATATATTTTCATTATAAATTTTATTTTTTTTTTATAGAAAAATTGAAACGCCATTAATTTTTTTTTTGTTAAATATAATAATATCATTTTTCATTTAATATTTTCAAAATCTATAATATAATTTATTTTATATTTCTTTCTTTTTTTTTTTAATGTATATAATAATATTAATTAAATATTACAAACTCTTTTATGCACTTTGGTTGGAGTTTCTTAATTAAAAATTTAAAATTTATTGATTTTTCATTAATTTTATTTATTTATTATTATAATTGTTTATTTTTTTCTATAGTTTTTTTGAATTTTTTTTTATTTTTATATTTATTTATGTATATTTTTTATTGAACTCCTAGTTTTAATATAGGATTTTATTATATAATTTATTTTTTAAATAAATTTTTTTTGTGTATATATAATAAATTTATTTTTCATATTTTCATTGAGATCATAAGATTTATAGAGAGTTCATAGTACCATTTCTTTTTTTTTTTAAGTAGGTTATTAATTATTTGATTAATATAATTTACTTATTTTTTTTTTATAATATTTACATTTTCTTTATTGATTGAAATAATAATTTATAAAATTATAATTTAATTATTAATTTAAATTTTATACAATAATTTGGCCCATATAAATATAAAACAACCAAATTGCAAATAAAAATAATTGTGTAAAAATTTCAATTTTTCTAATATTTTAATTAAAGAAATTTAACGAAAAAGAAATATTTTTGTTTATTTAAAAAAAATCAGACAAATTTGTATAAATTTCGAAATTAAAATATAAAAATATTCAATTTTATTATTAATAATTTACAAAATTAGATAATTATACGTATATACGTATACCATTTTGAAATTAAATTAAAAAAAAAAAATCAATTAAATTTTCTATGAAAATTGTTTAATTAAATTTTGAAAATTGTATTAGTAATAAATCATTGAAATATTTTAGATTTTTTTTTATTGAATTCAAACATTTCGATACATTCTTTATCGTTAAGTTTTCTACTTTTCAGACTGAGAGTTAATATTTCACAAAATATTCTAAGTTTTAAAATTATTTTATTAAGTTGTTTTCGAAATTTTTGCAATAATACATCGTATAAAAAATGATATTTTAAATAGTTTTACTATCCATTTATAATTTGCAAAACTACAAAATTCTAAAGGTACTATAAACCTACTATATATACATTTATACTATTTAGTACAAAAATTTCACAGATTGAAAGAGAAAACAATTTTTGAAGAAGTGAATCTTCGTATGATCAGACTAGGTAGTTTAAATTAGTAACAAAAAAAAAACATTACTTTAATTATTTTCATCTGTGAATTTTTGTTCAAATATAAATTTAATTTATTTTTTAAATACATAAAATTAAAAATTAAATTTTCTGTTCTTATTTAAAAACTACAAAAATTTAGCAACCCAAAAATGAAATTTTATATTTGGAAGTATTAGTTTTCTTTTGTTAAAATTTATTAATTATTTTAAAATCTTTCTTTTATGCATGTAATCAACAATAATTTTTATTTTGGTAATCAATAAATATATATAATATTATATATAAGTGTGTATATATAGTTTTTAAGAAAAAAGATTTGACAAAAAGAATTTAGGGATTTTGCATTTTTTTTTTTGTAATTTTAATATAAATTTTTCAAACAATTAATTGCATTATTATTTTATTATTGATTTAATATTTATCACTACGCATTGTCGGAAGGTACGCAATTAATTTCAACAAACCAAAAAAATAAAATAAAAATATTATTTGAATAATAATTTTATTAGAAAGAAAAATGTGTAGAATTAACGTGGAATATATTTAAATTGTTAGATAAATTTTTAAAAAATGTCATAAACAAATAGAAAAGATATTTATTAATACTATTGTCAGAATGTCGTTATCTTTTTACATTTGTGAGATCAGTAATATGTTTTCCTATTATAATGTAAATTTAGGAGTAATGTTTTTTTTGTCGTACAATTCAAATAATGAATGTAATTGTACACAAAAAAAAACTTTTTTACTCCTATTGTATACTTTATGACATTATGTATACACTTTATGATTACTTTTTCTATAATTCGATTGTATAAATTAATTTTGCGTATATATACATACTACAAAAATTAAAATATTTTATTAAAAATTTAATTAAAAATTAGATTTTCAATTTATATAAAGCAAAAGTAATTTACACTAAAAAAATATTTATAGTAAATTTGCGTAAATGCAAAAAATATTTTTTATTTTTGAAATAATTAATTATCCGAATATACGCAATTATTAAGTATTTTGCAACAAAATTTAAGAACAATTTAAATTTCAATTTATTTTTACATTATTATTTATATTTTGTACAGTAAAATATTTATACACGATCAACTACTTGTATTTATATTAATATTATATTTTAATCTCGCGTAATTATTAAATTTATTTTTATAGGCTTTAAAAAAAGTATAATTTTTATTATTTTAGTTTTTATTTTACTATGTAGAAGACAGTCGTTCATAGTTTTTTATGTATATATATAATGTTTTCACCCAAAAGAGTAAATAATTCTATTTATTTATTTTTCCTAAGAATACAAATGATCATTTTGATTTAACGATATTTCATTTTAAACTTAATAATATGTACTCTTTTTTTTGGGTGATACAATTGTTGTATAATTTATATATATTATATATTATGAAGATCAAATTGCCAAGAATAATTAATTGATTGATTATATATATTTTCACAATAGTTGTCATTAAATTATTTTAATAAACTTCCTTTTTTTTAAGTATCAATTTATTATTCTTGACTAAAAGATCCTTTAATGCCCTTATAAGTAATAATTGATAAATTTTAATTGGATTTTTTTTTATAATTTATTTAATATATTTAATTAGTCAAATAAAAAATATAATCCAATTTTTGAACAAACAAATTTTATATCCATAAATATATATATAAAGGAAAAAAAATTATATATTTCACATTTCTCAGTTAAGTAATTAAATATAAATATTTGATAATTTAAAAATTACAAAATTAAAATCATTATTTTTCTTATTATTTAAAAATTTGATTTAAATGCTACAATTATTATTATTATTATTTAGTAATACTTTCTAAAATAGTTGTATAATAATTTTATGGGCAGTTATGAATTTATTAAATCATTATTTTAGTAATATTGATTTTTTTTCGTCTTCTATTATTTTCTACACTTACTAAATTTTTATATCGTAATTTTTTTTAGGATGATTTTGTTTTTTTTTTTATGTTTTTCATTTTTTTTTACAAACTTTTTTGATATCACTAGCAATCTAAATTTTTAATTAATATGATAAAATATATAAAAGGAAAATTCTTTAATTTCAATTTTTTGACTTTTTTTTTACTCACAACAAAGTTTCAATTTTCATTTTATTTTGAATTTAAAAATATTCTAGGCCAATTTTTTACGATAATGTTTTTGATTAATTTTTTTTTTATTTAATCTAAGAAAAATAATGAAATTTATTTTCACAACAGTTCTTTGGTTTTTCGTTGTAATTTGGTTTTTGGTTTTGGATAGGATAATTTAAATTGTAAATATATTGTAATATATAAAAAAATTGAATAGACAAAATTGAATTTGAAATTAATTAAATATTTATATATATAACAAGATTAAATTGATTTAAATTTTCTTAAAGATTATAAATTTTCTTAATACATATAAACAGGAAAATGTTTTTTTTATAGAATACTGTCGTTTTCATTGTATAGTATTTTTTTTTTTCGTTTGGGAAACTTAAGCATAACAGTTAAATAGATTTTTTTTTTGTATTCTGGGAAAAGTTAACATTTTTTATATCAATAAAGCATAAATGGAATTTTTTTTTTTATTTTAAAGCATTTTTTCAAACAATTTAATTTTTTTTAATGGTGAAAATTATAAAAGAATTAAATTATTTAAAAAAAATATTTGCTTAAATAATTTCTATTAATTTGGAATGAAATTATTAAAGTTGTTTAAATTTATTTCAGAGTTGAAAAAGAGATTGAAAGTTTGGATGAATATTTCTGTTATGCTAATACAAAATAAATTTAAAATTAAAGATGCACAATTTTTAATTTAATTTGAACCAATAATGAGCCTGAAATTAATTTTTATTCTAAAAGAATTTTTTTTGCAAAACAAATCTAACAATTTACAATAAAATATATCAAATATTTCACATTTTATTTTTTACATATTATAAAATTTAATTGAAAAACTTAATTAATTAATTATAAATTCTTAAATCCAGAAAATTAATTACAAATAAAAAACTGGAATACAAATTGGAATAATTTTAATTTAAAAAAATTAATAAATTCAAAATTTAGTCTAAAATCTAGAATATTTTTTTAACATAAATTCATTATTTCATTTTATTATACATTTTCATAAAATATTTTTCTTTCATAAAAATTCACAATTTTCTCAATTTTACTTTTTAAAAAACTAAGTAATAATTAATAATTTTTTTTTATAATTTAAAATATATCTACATATATATTTATTTAATAATTTTTGTATATAATATATATACATTTTTTGTTATCAATTAATTTTTAAATACATACTTACTTAAAAAATAATATTTTTCATTTTATAATATATTTTTTTTTGTTAAAAAAAATAATAATAATATAATTAAATATAAATTTTCTGTTTTTTTTTTAATAATTATAATTAAAAATTATTTACAAATTATTTATATATTAAATTATAAGAATGGATAATGAAATGATTTTTTTCTGTATAATCCATCTATTAATCCTGCAAATCGATCTTGAAATATTGAAAATTTCAAAATTTCACATATATTTTTTTTTTCATACAAATTTTTTATTGTAGTTTTTTGTTGAGTAGAAAAATATTTATTTTGTGTATTAATTTTGTTGTAGTGTGCAAGTGTCGTTGTTGTTGTTGTTGGTGTTTTTTTTTAATAATTTTTTTTGTTGATGCATTTTCCCACCAGGAGGATCCAAACATTTTTAGAACACAATTTTATATATTTTATTTTTTATATATATATTTAGGTTTTTATATGGAAACACAACAAGTCGTAGTCGAGAATTTTTTTGCATGAAAAGTAAAAAAAAAAGAAGAGAAAAATATAAAAAATATATTTTAAATTTTTTATGTTTTATAAAATTTTTAAATTTGTTTTTTTTTTAATGTAAAATATATATTTAATGTAATAATTAATTATATTATAATGATTTGTGTATCTATCTATTTATAATTATGTAATTTAAGTGAATGTTGAATTTCTTTTTAAATTTAGTGATTTTCTTAACACTTTTTTTTTATGGTGAAATCCTTTCCACCACACACACATAATTTATTTAAGATTTCGACTTAGAATTTCTTTCAATTTGAACGTTGATATCATATGCAAAATTCAGTTACTAAATTTTTATTTGAGATTTAAAAAAAAAAATAATTACAAAAATATTTGCGTAAATTAAAAAAAAAAAAAGTAATAAAAAAAAATTCATATGAGAAATTTGTCTTCGTTTAAATTTTTTTGACCACAATTTCACTATAGAGAGAAAAAAAATAATGTAGTTGGTAAGGACATATTTTTAAAAAAAAAACAACAAAAAACAAGTCAACATGACGACATCTAAAAAAAAAAAATTAACATTCTCCAAGTTTTCGGTGAAATTTTGTAAAAAAAAAAATTGCAAAAAAAATTATTATACTTAATTTACTTACCATAAATTTAAATTTTTATATAAATTATTTTTATTTATTTACTATTTTGTATGGGTTTAAATTATCTGAAAAAAAAAAAAATTTTTTTTTTGTATGACTCACAAACTTACGGAAATGAATGATTATTTCGGATTTTTGGGCTTTTCTTTTTATTTTTGTATTTCTGGGAAATTGTACGAGAATGTCGTAAAAAGTTTAATTGATATTTTATTATAAGAAATTTTGTTATACCAATTTCCTTTAAGTCACACTTTCTTACATTCTTTTACATCATCCATGTAAGATGTGTGTGGAAATTGTAAAAAAGTGTAGTTCAAAAGGAATTAGTCTAATAAAAGCTTTTAGAAATGATTAATAAGAAATAATATGAGCAATAAAATGGTACAAATATAAAAAAAAAACTTGTAACGCATAGTCCTTAAACTTATTTAAAAAAAAAAATGAAAAAAACAACAAAAACAAAAAAAAATCTTGGAGCTTAAAATACATTATAAATTTCTAACTTCAAGTCAAACGATTTAGACATAATATTCCTGTAACCCTTAAACGAATCAAATAGTTAAATTGAATATATAAATATCAGATTTCGAGATAAAAACAAAAAATCATAAAAATAAAAATTAAATTAAAATAAATTTTCGTAATGAAAAAGTTCTGTACAAATTTATACACTGAGAAATTATTTTCAACCTTTCTCTACTGTTTATTAGATCAAAATTGTGAATTGTGACCTCCTCGCCACCGTTTAAGGGTTAAATAAATATTTTTTAGACTTTTTTAACAATTAAAAAAAAAATATATATTACAAAATGGTTCCCAAAAATCCGTCATTCAAAAATTTTGATGTATTTTTTTTTGTAAAAAAAATTATGTTGACCCTGTTCCAAAAAAAAAAAAAAAAAAATTCACATCAATAATTATTATTTATTTGATCAATTTAAAAAAAAAAACACGTTTCTAAAATGACAAGATTACATATTTTCTTCATTTAACAGATTATTATATTTTTATACGAGTATAAATTTTAAATTAAGCTGTTTTTAATTTACTCTCTTTCCATATATATTTCTTTTGATGAATAATATTTTATATTATTAATATTTTTTTTTATATTAAATTGTCCATTAATTATTTTTAAAAGTAAGGAAAACTACCAAAACATGATAAGTGCATTTTTGACAAATTGTAAAATTAATTTTTAATAATTAATAATTAATAAACAAAATTAATTATGTGACAAAAATATTACCAAAAACATAAAAAAACCTATTCTAGTTCCAATAATTGGTATTTTACAAATATTTGATTATTGAAATTCTTTCTCAAACTTTTTTAATTTGCTCTGCCGAAAATTTAAATTTTGTAGATATCATGTTTTGACAATTTTCCACAGAATTTAATCAAAATTTTAAATTTTAATTTACATTTATATATAATCTATTATCTGCAAATATTATTAGCGAAGTCATTTTTAATTAAATATTATTTATATATTTGACTTCAAAATCAAAATGAATCTCTAATTACTATTAATTATTATTACTGTATACTTTTTATTTTGTTTTTTAGTTTAATGTTAATAATAAACTCTTCTTAATAACTACAAAAAAAAAATAGAGGTGATAATCGTAATTTGGTTTGTTTGTTTGTTTCAAGCGCAAAATTATTATTGGTAGAAAGAACTATAAAATATTGTTAAATTTTTCTGTTCTTAATTAAAATGTCGTTTCAAATTCGTAAATCGGAGTTAATCAAGTTAAAAAAAAAATGATTAATTATGTTTTAATAACGAATATTCAAATATGGTCGCCAGAATATTAATTAAGATAAATTTTCAGTCGAAATTCAAAAATTATCAAACCAATTAAAAGACTTGATAGTGTAATAAAATATATGTGGCTATGGACGTTTTAGCTAACGTCAAATGATCGCAGTACTGCAATGTCTTTATTAATTTTTCTGAAATTTTGACTAGCGTGAGTGTAACCAATTCGACAAATTTAGCTTAACCAATGCTCCACTTGCCGACTGTTTTCTGTCTCGCTGATTAAACTGCCATTACAATGTATGAAAAC
This sequence comes from Empis stercorea, assembly GCA_949752835.1. Taxonomy (NCBI): domain Eukaryota; kingdom Metazoa; phylum Arthropoda; class Insecta; order Diptera; family Empididae; genus Empis; species Empis stercorea. The sequence continues at coordinate 9,096,401 of OX457087.1, forward strand.
AATACAGTACACTAACAAATCAAAATATTTGCGCGACTGAAAAAATCAACCTTTAATGAAAATTGACTTTTAATATAATATTCTCTCATATTTAATATTACATGGATAAATATTTATTTAGTTAAACTAGCAACCAAAATTTGGGCTATTTCATTTAAAATGCTAGGTTTAAAAAAAAATTCATGTGAATGAAATTTCACCAAAAACTTTTTAATTTAAAAAAAAAAATAATTTTCCAAAAAAGCTCACCACACTACTAATGACAAATATTCTTTGCTTATAATCTACTATAATAATATTAGGTTAGTAAAAATTTCCCGTTTATATAATGAGATTTTCCAACATACATTAATAATATTATATTTATAATTTATGTTTATTTAGGGTTCATCAAATGTTTTGTCAAAAAAAAAGTTATATTTCTTTTTAAAGTTTATTTACAATTATTATTTAAAAATTTATGATTTTTTATTATTAATTTTAATTGCTGTTTGTTTAAAAAAACAAGCAAATATATTTTAAAAAAAAAAAACATTATGATCTAACTTAATTTTAGAAAGAGAGAGAGAAAAAAAATGTTAGAAAATTTCAAAATTTAAAGTGAATTTAAAGTATATGTATTCCTTTTTCCGTGAATTCTTAGCGTTTAAATTTTTTAATCATATTTTGACACCATTAAAATTTTTAAATTTATGAAATAAAATATGTTGATTTAGAATATTGTTGGCATTAGGAATTTGCCACTATCATTATCAACTTTAGTTTAGTGAAAACGTCCACTGTTTCTAAAGAATCAGTAGTATGAGTATGACTATTAATTTCTGCTAACTGTTCAGTGTAAACTATTAACTGTCTTCAAACGAATTAGTTGGGAGACAGTATCACTATCAATGTGTATTTACTGTCCCACAAAAATTGCCACTGTCGCCAAAAAATCACTGACGACAGTATCCAATGAATGGTTACTATGCAATGAAAAACTACTAACTTGTGTCTCCACCGAAGACAGAACAAAAATTTGAAGTTTCCAACGACAATAAAGAAAAATTTCGAGACATTGTTACAGTCTGTGATAGTAAATTAAAAATTTATTGAAAGATTTTCTTACAAATAATAAATGGAGTTTTTATATATTGTCTGACAGTAAAATCTAACAGTGACAGTAATTTACATTTGAAGTCAGTAATAGAGATAATGAGAGAGCGAGCTAGTATTATTAAATTCTTGAGAAAATTTAAAAAAAAAAAACATGAAATAAATGGTATTAATGACGAATTTAAAACGCAATAGCCAATTAAACTACATTTTTTTTCGGAAATGTTTAAAATGATTTTTCACAGAAAACGCGCAACTACCATTTTTTTTTGTTTTAAATATAATATTTGATTTTTCTCTTTTTTAGTCCTATAATTAAAATATTTTATATATGTATATTATATATTGTAAATCTCTATATTATTAATAATGTACATATATATAATAAATTGATGTGAATATTTATATAAATTTTTATGATGTTTTATTATATATATGCATATATATAATTTTTTCCAATTTGAATTTTTGTGTCCTGAGAGAGACACAACACACACACAAAAATTTGTTATTATTTATTTTTTTTTCCAACTATAATCAAAAAACTATAAAAACTGCTATAAATTTTCTTTTTTTTTATTCACCTTATTTTTATAGTTTTTTATTTTAACTTAAAATTAGATGAGAGTAAAATTATTAATTAAATTTTTTTTTTGTAATATAGCAGTTATATTTCTAATGCGGTTGATTTTTTTTCCTTTTTTTTTTTATATATTTTAAATGTCATAATTAAGAGAAATATTAAAAAACTAATGAAAAAAAAAATTATTATTTGAAAATTTTAATTCTGTATTTTTTTTTTTGTTAAATATATTTGAAAAAAAAAAAGAAAGCGATTAAAATCTAAAAAAAAAAAAAAATTAATTAAATGAAAATTAAAAAAAATGTTAAATTTAATTCTTATTATTCCTTCATTGAAAATAATATGTAAAAAAAAACAAAAAAAAAAAATTGGGAGAAAATTCTAATTTTAACTTTTTGGGGTTTAAAAATTTTTCCCTTTTCTTCTGTTTTTCTTTTTATATGTTTTTTTTTGTTTTTGTTATTTAATTTTTTTTGAAATTATTTTTTTTTTAGAGATAATTTGGATTATTATATGGATGAACTTTTTGGAAACGAATTTTTTGTCTACCTCTGTGCATAACATTATTGTACATATGTACTGCTTGTCCAGGTGGCATAAATGAATTTGCTTTTGCTTTGCCATGTTCTTCGGCAACACGTACAGTTAATGGTTGATTACCACCTTCTGGGATCACATTATTTAATGCTGAAATTGCTTCTTGAGCTTCTTCACGTTTATTAAATCTAAAAAAAAAAAAACGAATTTAAAGATTTTATATAAATTAAAATTTATAATTAAGTAATTAAAAAAAAAAACTATATATCATTGGTTTATAAAAGTAAAAGACATTAACTCTGAAAATGTAAGTTTTGATTGAGTAAATAAATTATTTAAGAAAGGAAAAATTTTTTTAAGGAAAAATTAAGGAATTATTCAAAATGATTGAAATCTTGCCTGTTCGACTTATCATGTTTTGTCAGTTAAAAAATGTTACTTTATAAACGTTCAATTTACATAAAGTGACTTCATTTCTTTTACTTTGTAAACCAATAATATTTTAATTATTATTTTTCTTTTTTACCTTACAAACGCAACACCACGAGGTTTTCCAGTCAATTTATCTCTTAAGATATTCTTTTGTACAATTAGACCATATTTACCAAATATTATATCTAATTGATCTTCAGTTATTGTACGTGGAAGATTTGTTACATATAAATTTGTATCTTTGATTGCATCACTACTAGGTCGAGCAAATGAAACCTTCGAAAAAAAAAAAATATATTATGAAAAATTATGAGAATTTAGAAATATAAATTTAATTAATAGAATTTTTTTAAATTAAAAAATAAATCTGATTCAAAAATTTAATTAATAATTGAATGGAAAAAAGGAATTTTTGAATTATCACTAATTTTAATGACTAGAAGATTTAATAATCGGACTATCGAAATTAAATTTACAAAAATTTCTATACTGATTTGTACGCGTATATCCGTTAATGCTCGCAGTACTGTAATGTTTTAATTCATTATTCTAGTATTTTGACTAATTTAGCCTAACCAATGCTCTTTTTGTCAACTGGTTATGGTCTCGCTGATTAAACCACCATAAAAACGAATGAAAATATTATAGTATTGAGATAATTTAACGAATTCACCATAATTTCTATATGAAGGTTTGTACGAAAGTTTTGGCCAAATGAAACTGCTATTAAAAACTATAATGTTGTTAGGAACTTGTATGACAAAAATCATCATTCCAAAATGAGGTTAACACCCTATAAACTTAATCTGTTAATACTTTTCAACCTACATTTGTCTTTGTACAATAAATATACGTTTTATTTTAATACCACATTTTACGATCTCCTTTCCTAATTCTATAAAAAAAAACAAAAATATTTTCCCTAAGTTCACACATTTTTTTTAAGCTTTCAAAGTAATGAAAAAATAAAATCTACTATAAAAAATAAGAAGAGGAAAAGCCGATTTATATTGTAATATAAAATAAATGACATCAGTTTTCATAAAATAAACGTATAGGTACCTACGAATAAGAAATATATGGAAGGCGCATAAGTAATAAAAATTGAAGCCAGCCTGGATATAGTAGTGTCTTTCTTTTCACCACCGAACTGTCAAAATTAATAAATAGCAAATAAGAGCCGGACTAGGTTTTTTTAATTCGGGCAGCAATTTTTAAGGAGAGAAAATTTATTTTTTTTGAAAAATTCATGTAAAGATCATCCTAAGGAATATTTTAGTTCGCACAATGATAATTATACAAATTGAAAGTAAAATAGAGTAATTTTGTTAGCTAGTTAATATTTTTAATTTATATTGACTCTTAAAAATAAAAAAATAAGCCAGCCCTGTAAATCTAAAATCAGCTGTTATAATATTTTTTATATTATTAATTTGACAGTTCGGTGGTGAAAAGAAAGAGAACTATCGAAATCGTGGCTTCATAAACAAATTTTTCAATAAATTAAAATGTTAATGTGTTAAAAAGAGAGGGAACATGTATGCTCGTTCCATATAATTCTTATTCGTAGATAGGTACATTATAATATTTAAAAATAAACATGTCATAATTTTCAAATTTCTTGTAATTCATTACCACCTGAATACTTCCATTACTCTTTTTAGTGGTCGTTTATGTAAAATTCCACCCCAATTTTACTACATCAAAAAAGTGACAATCTTTTAATTTTTTACAATAACAAAATAATCTCATAATCAGTTAATGTAATTTGTATGAAAAAACAAATCCTTTTTAATTTTTTGTGTAAGCATAAAGGAAATATATGATGTGTAATGTTGTTTTTGTTATCTATGTTGGAGGGGTATTTTAATGTCAATATTATTTACATAATACATATATTTACATATTTGTGTCATCTCATCTAAGTAAAATATTTTTGTTTTTCCGATATTATATAAAAGTTTTCTGCTTTGTTCATTTTTTAATATAATTTTGTTTTTGTTGTTATCAAGGATGAAATTATGAAATCAAGTACATATATAAAATTTACACCTCTTCATTAAAATAATCGATAGACTAGTTTAGAGGTTTTGTTCTTTTGGAAGGTAATACAGGGTGAGTAAAAAATGATAGTATATTGTAAGAAATTCCAAAACGTTTGAAAGAATTAAGGCTTTTTAATCAATCAAGTCTCATGATGTATGGAAGACTAGTGTGTTCTGCGACAGAAATATATATTTAACTGTCAAGCCTTTTAAATTTTTGAAAATTTCTGACTTAAATAGATCATCATTCATAAGCTGCGACTGAAAATCAACTTTTTCTACGATATAAGATAATATATTTCCACCAAATTTACATTTTGTTTTATTATCAGCTTATTGATCAAAATAAATCCTTGCAAAAATAGTATACAGCAAAATACTTATATGATCTAAAATCGTAGAACGAGAACTGGAATATACTGAAAATTATAGAGAATAACTCTTAGAAAAGATCATGTTGTGCGGAGATTGAAATTTTGATTTAACTTTTAGATCCGAAAAGTCGAAGTAATAGAAACGTAATTTTGAAATTATCAAACGACATTCTATTGGCTCAACAGTGTTCTCTATGTGGATTCACCCAAATCAAAAAAATATGGAAAAAAATTACCATTTTGATAATATAACATAACTCGAAATCACCCTGTAAGAATGAAGAAATTATTAACTTAATAGTAAAAGAAAAAATAGATTTTTCGCGTCTTTCTTTTTATAAACAAAAAAGATATTCTTTTTAAGTTCAAGGTCGATGAGTGTTTGGGAAATTTTTATTATAGATTTTCTTTTTTTCATTAAAATTAATTATAATTCTTTGTCAATAAAGAAATTTTTGTATTTTTTCATGTCATGGGCATAAAAACTTCAATTGTTTTTTTATACCTCTAAAATTTTAGTTATAAATAAATAAAGAAAAACTTGCAAAAAAAATATTTTATTATACAATTAAGAATTTTTTATTACCTTTAAACGTTTATTTCGGACTGTTACACCATTTAAACTTTTTATCGCTCTCTGTGCGTCTAAATCAGAACAGAAATCAACAAATGCATAACCAAAACTGTAACCAGTCTAAGAAAAAAAAATTAATTAATTAAGTAAATTAATAAATAAAATAATATTTTATTTAAAAAAAACGAAAAACAAAAAATATAAATTTGATTATATTACCTTAAAGTCTCTCATTATTCGACAGGTATTAACTGGACCAATAGTCCTAAATAATGAATATAATTCACGATCTTGCATATCTTGTGGTAAATAGTTAACAATTAAGTTACTACCAGCATTACCACTACTACCATTACCCATATGATAACCATGTCCACCACCACCAGGACCTAATGAACTTGTACTTGATGCAATATGACCCATTGTACCTAATGCATTGCTAGTTCCAAAATCATTACTCCACATATTACGTCCACGTTGTCCTCCCATTTGTGGTGGATAGCCACCAGATGCTGTTGCATATGATGTAAAATCTGTGTCCTGTGGTGAAAACGCATAACGTGACTGAAATTTTCAAAGAATTTGAACTTGGACGCGATGCTTTTTATAGCTTTTTTTTTTTTTGTGAATTGAGATAGAGGGACAACAAACGTCAAATAATAATAATAATATTTTGAATTTTTATACATTAAATAGTGCAATAAATAGATTGGAAAAAAAATAACTTGAGTTATTGACAGTCAAATTTATTAAAGATGAATTTAACAAATAACAAACACTAATCATAATAATGTGACAGATATTATTTAAGATGAATGAAATATGATGAATGCAAAAATTCATTAGAAAAAAAATCATAATGAAATAACGAATAATTTAATTAAGGTAAATGTAGAAAAATATGATTAAAAATATAAAATACAAGAATGACTGAAAGTAGTACTACACATTCCCTTAATGATTATTGAGAGACTAACTAGATATTCTATAAATGCAATCACAAAATTAAATATTTCGTATTTGTAATAAAAATAGAGTGAAATTTTGGTAATAATACTGACAAAATGCAGTTGAAATACTCAATACCAAATGATTTGTACATGAAAATTCAAACTTTATTAATAATTTTGATGGTTAGACATTTGACCAACAATTAATTAGATTTCGTGAACAATTAATTATTTAATTAACAATTATTGATTAAATATTGCATATAGAACTTTGCCATTTAATCGAAAAATCTTAACCAAATTGATTTTTTTTTTTCAATTTATTTATAAATGTTGGAAATTCTAAGCTCGCGAAATGTAAGGTACTTACTTTAAAAATATAAAAACGAAAGAACTAGTTTTCGTATAGAAAAAGAATTTGACATTTCCTTAGATATGATACTACTAAATTTATTTGCAATAATGAAATTGTTTATTAAAAATACTAAATCATGTCATTTCCACACTTTACCTTAATCAAATCAAATAAATAATCTTGATACATGATTGACAAAATACTTTGAAACATTATACAAAAATTTTTTAAAAAAAAAATATATAATATTTATTTTAGTTTCATCCATGAAACATAAAACAGAAATTTTATTTAAAAAAAAGAAGAAAGAAACATATTCGAAAATATAAATAAAGAAATAACGAACAAATTTTTGAAGAAAGACATAAATAAAAAAAAAAACTTTTAGATAAAATTTAACTAAATTTACACTTGGGGCGCGCACCAACCAAATAAGATAGAAAAAAAATTGAAAAGTTTTCTTATAAAAATCTACTTAAATATGTTTTTATTTTTATTTGTCTAGTAAATTTTTATTTATATGCTGTTGTTTTTTTTTGTATCTTAAAAATATATTTTGTTTTGTGTATCTTTTTTCCTTAAGCTTTTTCAATTCAGCATAAAAAATATATCAAAAGTATTTTTTTTCCTTCTTTTGAATTTTCAAAAAAATGTTTGTATTTTTTTGTCGGTTAGTTTTCTATGGTAATTTTATCATAACTTTTTTTTAAGTTACGATAAAAATATATAAAATAAAAAACTTTAAATATTTTTTTAAATATCACAAAAAAAAAATTATTTTAATTTTTTTTTGTAAGTTTTGATATTTGGTTTATGAAAAAGTTGATACATTTCTTCTGTGTGTGACGTGTTAAATAGAAAAATCCATGGCATTCAAAAACATTGAAAATATTTTTCATTTATATTTTCTTATTGTATTTAAATATTTTTTTTCGTGTCTTTAAAATATAAATACAATGAAAATGTTGAATTAGTTTTCATTTAATTTAATTTCTGTTTATTATTTAAAACAATATAAAAACATGTCTGGAAGTATGAAATTAGAACTATGGTAAAAATACGTTTAAATGTAAGACGAAAAAAATAAGAAATTGAGGATGAAAATTCGTTCTTTTTTACAATTCAAAATTGTCTTACAATATTTTATTTTGTAATAAGTTTTTCCCAAATGAAATTTGCCTTTCCTATATAAAAATCAAAACTATTTTCTCAAATCAAATTCGTCCATTCACAAATTAAATTCTTCTTCCCCAATTGAAATTCAAAGAAAGAATAATTTGAGCTTAAATTGTTATCAATAATTAATATAAGGAATAAACTATTAAATATAATTGCTTAATTTTTAACATACGAGTATAATTATAATATTTTCAATCTATAATTCAGTCTTGTTATTTAAATATAGGAGAAATTCTTTTGTTCAACTAATTCATACAAAGAAATTCTTAAAATTAATATTTTAAAATCATTAATTTTCTCCGATTTTTGTTTTATGGACTAATAATTTCCAATTAATTTCCAAAATACAAATTTTCTAATTAAAATCTCCAGTGATTCAGTAATAAACAGAACATCATCCCCACATAAGGATTAATAACTTACTACGTGAATCGATAGTAGTTATATGAATTGTGATAAGAAATGGCTCTAATTCACTGAATTTTGAACATAAATCGTTTTTTCATACTTATTTACTTATTACTCAGGATAGTAAATTAACTTTGTGTAATTTGAAATTAAATCACTATTTGGAAATTCAATTTAAAACAATTAATTATTTTAGAATTAATTTAATTCAACATTGTAGTGAATACTTTCATTGATAGAATATAAACCACGTGCTTTAAACATGTAAAAGTATCCTTGATTGACAAAGGATTAAAAAAATAATATAAGTCAAATAAATTAGCTCAAAATCAGTTATCAATTCAATAATTATTGAATATTATATTATCGTAGATCTAAAACTTAATAACAATTGAACCTAGTTCTACAATTTAATTTATCGTAATTTAATTTTTATGATTTTAACAAAAAAAAAATATTCATCAATTGTAATATATTGAACAAAAATTATATTTAACAAAAATTAAATCAATATTATTTACCAAAGATATTAATTTAAAAATCCTCTTTTTCAAAAAAAAAAAACTAATTAAGATGTTAAGAAAATATATTTCTGTCTTAATTATATCGTATGAGAAAACTAATAAAACTTGTAAATATAATTTGTGAAATTTAATTTTCAGTCAAATTTTTCCTCAATTTTTTTTTTAGTTCAAATAATTTTTTTTTTTTTTTATTTAAATAAAAACTTAAAAGACACGACAATTTAACAGAAAATTTCTTCCGGATATCTATATATTTATAGAACAAGATCAATACTAAAAAAATGAATTTTGTTGATTACTTTATTTATTTTTTTGGAAAATTAATATATAAATTAGAAATTCTGAAATTTTTACCCTACCCCCTTTTTTTTTTTAACTAAAAAAAAAAATATTATACTCAATTAATTATATTTATTTTACATCCCACAAAACTTATATTAAATTAATTTCTTTTAAAAGAAATTTATATATCAATCTTTTTTATTTAAAATTGTAAAAATATTATTTCTTTTTTATAGGCAAAAATATTTGAAAAATTTTCATGGTTTCAATTTACACAAGACACAAAAAAAAAAAAGTGCAATTTTTGTCTAGTTTTTTTTTGGTTGATGTGCTGCTGTACTGAGTGATTTAAAGAGTTTTATTATAAAGTGTAAATCTGTGCACCATCCCCAAACAAAAATTAAAATAATATTTTAACATAGTATTTTGGTCGAACAGAATTCTAAGTAAATTTCAGGCATTATAATAAATATTTTATATAGAAATAATTAGTTTTAAAAATTAAATAAAATAAAAATTTGTTTAAAATCAATATACAAACCATTCCGGAGGGCAAAGAATGAGACATTCCCCACATACGGCCGCCACTGCTGTTAGGAAGAAAAACAGAAATATACCTATATATTTAAAAAAATATTTATTTGATATATTATAAAAAAATAATTATAAATAAATATATATACATAAAAAATATTATATTATATATACGTATTTAAATTTTATTTCTATAATTAGAAAATATTTATTATTCTATGTGTTAATATAATAAATTAAAATATAAAAATTGTGATTGGAAAATATTAAAAATTTTTTTATAGAAAATGTAAAATTCTTAATTATTTTTTGTTGGAGAAAATTTGGATGAATAATTTGATATTTCTACATTATTACAACACACTAAAAATGTAGGATTCTATAATGTATTTTATTGATAGTTAAGAAATTTCTTATTACATATATATATGTAGATGATTTTTCCGACCGATATAACAAATATTTATATATTTTTACTATTTTTTGTATACAGGCTTAAATAGTTCTTTTCATATTTTGAATTAGGCCTTTTGTAAATCAAATTTGAGAGGATTATAAATATTACTAACGTGATTACAGGTCCAACATCATCGCATATTGGAGGAAGATTTAAATGTGATTATTAAAGATCGACTTTAGATTAGTTTACTTAAAAGTTAGATAATAGATTTATTTCGATATTTCCTTCTAGATATATCAGTTTAATTATTTAATTTAAATATTTATCAAATTACTTCAATTACTTCTATTGACCATAAATTTCAATTAACTTATACATACGATTATTTTCATCTACGGAAATTTTATAAATTTTGCAGCATATACTGTAGGTATATCAGTAATTGCTTATATATTATAAACAACAAATCATGATTTGAAAATTCACGAATTCAAGTTGAAATCTTATCCACAAGATAATATAAAGAAATTTTTTTTAATAAAATTAAATAATTTTAATTTGCAAAAAGACAAATTCATAAAAGACAGATTTAACCTGTCTTAATTTTCCATTATTATTTTTAAAATTTCAAAATATAATTCCAAAGAATTTCAACATTATTTGTCGATATCTTCTATTAATCCCATTTTCACTTGAGAACACAAATCTAGGTATATATATTTTTGAAGACTATATATAATTAAATCTTCTTATTTATTTGTGAGACTACTGTCAATAGTTGGTCAATTCATCAATTAAATTTTAAAAAAAATAAAAGATTTTCTATAATACAAATGACAAATTTCACATTATAAATTTTTATTCAAAAAAAAAAAAAAAAGCTTATAAATGCTTAGGAAGAAAGGAATCAACATAATTCTAAAGATAATCCCTTTTTGCTCCTATCTAAATAAACAGACGAAACACACAAAATGATTTAATATTTATGTCACAAACATTTAGCAAAAAAAAAAAAACAGAAAGAATGAAGAAAACACCACCAACATAAATAAACTTTACAATTTTTTTTTGGTATTTTTGGATTTATAGTAAATTTTTGACTTTCATCCATTGGGGATAATCTTTCCATTATAATTTCGTTTTTTTTCATTCAGAGCTGTTTATTTTTGTTGTTGAAGAATATATATGTTAATATTGTGTTATATTGTTATCCATTATATTTTTTTTAGCTTCTCAATGGGATAATAGCGTAAAATGTTTTATGATTATGATGAATTCATATTTGATATTCTGCAGGATACCCAAATGAATTCTCTTTCTAATGTATGCAATTTTTTTTACTTATATCTAATAATGTGTTTTTTTTATTTCGCTTATTTGAAAAATTTTATTTTAATTTTAGATTGGATTAAAATTTGATTTATGTATTTTGGGCAAAAGTTTTTAGTTTTTCCTTTTGTAATCAAACAAAAATTAATACAATATTTTCATATTATACACTAATAGACTTTATAGATATATAATGGGATCAGTAATATGGAGTTAGTTAATAGTGAGACTGAGTGTCAGATTTAAAACAAACTATGAATTAAAAACTACGACAGTCTGTAAATGTTTTTGATTTCAAATTCAATGTAATTTTGTATTTTTTCCTTAAACAATTCTGCGGCTTTAATGATTACTCTAATTATTCCAATTCATAAATTTTACATTTATCATTCAGACTTAAATATGCTTTAAATGCAGAATACTGACTATTATTTATAGGCACATAAGGACTTACAATAGTCCAGATATTTAGTAATCTTCCAACTTACTAAGAAAGCAACGTGTAAATTGTATCACAATTGTAGAAATAGACGAGTAATGAAATGATAGTAAGCTAAATGATTGCATTTATCAGAACTAAGTTCTTGGTAAACTGGTCAACTTTCGTTAATGCTGTTTCTACTCTACCTAATGATATACAATACATAGTTTAATTTGGTTCAGTTTAAATTTGAGCAAAAACAAAATTTGACAAAATATCAAGAATTCAGTAAAAATTCTGTGTTTTAGACTCCTTTCAGTAATGCTGTAGTGAACTTAGGCTCTACAGAAAATAAATAAGATTAAGGTTAATTTTCAACAATATTAAATCCCATATTTCTACCTATAACAATTAAAGATTTAATATTAAGTGAACTACATTTTGAATAATAGGAAATACGAGTATACAATTAATCATATTTGGTCCTGTCTTGCTTTTATAAATATCATTTAATAGACAATAATTCAAAACAATCTATTACTTTTTTAAATCATTCACTTTTTTTAAGCATATACATATATATGAATATATATGTATGTATATACATAATATAATAGCCCATTGTTATTAGAAAAATATCCTTTATCATGGCCAACAACAAAAAACAACAGCAAAATGATATAAGTATGTATAATTTATATATATGTATAAAATCATAAAATCCATGTTTTCTTCTTTTTTGTGTGGTTTTGGGAATAATATATTTTTTTTGTGTTCTCTTCTATTTCCTGCCTAAATTATGAATTCAAATCCTTTCTGACCTTTTTTTATATTTTGGTTTATGTAATATGTCCTGGCAATTCAAATAAGTATATACTTTATATAAATAGCATAATGTAGTATAAGTATATATTTTGTGTAATTTCCGCATTTCTGAATATTTATTATAAATAAAATATTTATGAAAAACCTAAACTGTCAACAAAAATCTCAGAGAACAGAATAAATGTCCTCTTCATCTTCTAAACTTATGTATTACTATAGATATATAAAGAAATGAAAGGAAATTTATTTATATATATATGATTTTATATTTGTTATATAAAGATTGGAAAATATAGTTTTTCTCAGAAAAATGAACAACGATGAATATAAACGAAGGTAAAAATAGTTTAAAAGAAATCTATGTCAGAACCTTGACACAATTTTCCTTGATACAAGAAAAAAAAATTCCAATTTTTTCTTTGTGTAATTTTTTTATTTTTCGTTCGTTGCATATCCTTTTATTTTATGATTATATATTTTTAATGATATTCTCATTCATTCATAAGATTTTTTTATTGTAAATTGTTTTTGATGTTATTGTTTTTATAGATTATAATTAAGCAGGTATATAAGAATTTATATATATAAATATAGGCTTGAAAATTCATTTTGATGTATATATTTAACTAATAGAATATTCATCATTGTCAAATAAGGTTACTTGTAACTCTAACAGAAAGTAAAACAATTATACGTCTGAATCAATTAACAGGAAGAAACATATCATTGGATCAATTAGAGATTCGACACTGCAGAGTAAGAATAGAAGGTATATAAATAATAAATATTGATTATATTTTCAAAATGTATATAATTTGATTTGCTGTTACTGTTATAGCAAAGCCGTATATAATATTATATACGGCTTTGGTTATAGATTAATTTAACTTAGATTTGATTTTTCATTAGGTATAATACCATCTTCATATTATATACCTAATTTGAAATTGGTTGGTTAGTTTGAAATCAAGTAACCATCAACATATTATATACCGAACAAGTCTAAATTAAAATTAGACACTTTTTACATATTTCCTAAATAAGGATACCATGAATATAGACAAACAGCAAAAAAATACATACTTAGTAACAGATCAATAAATGTAGTAAAATTTCTTGGCTTGACCTCTTATAGGTCTTCATGTAATTCTGTTATAATTTAGAATTAATTATTTTCTATGAATTCCAAATAATAAGTTCCTGTGAAGTAGAGAAACTGTTGTCATTTATATAAAAGCTTATCACACGAATATGTTAAATTGGACCTAAGCGCTACAATTTCACCAAAGATGTAAAATTACATTTACTTAGTTAATTGTAAATTTTACTAAGAGTACTGGTACTCATTTAAATCTGAATCAATTTAAAATGAAATCGATGTATCGGCCTTGAGTCAATTATAATGCTCCAAATTCGATATAAAATTATATGTTACAAGTCACAGTGAGCCAAAAAAAAAAAAAACATTCATAAAAATAAAAACCTTGATTTTTCTCATATTAACCAGAAAATAATCATAAGAAAAAGTTTTCCATTTCAACCCTAAAATTTAACTTCAACCTCTGGTAAACTATAATCTAGTTTTTCTCTCTTATTTATTAGCTTTTTATACATTTTATTATATTTCAGTATATAGTTTCAGTATATATATATATATAATAATAATAAGTAAATCGATTTTGGGCAACGAAGCAGTCAGGCGTCTTATAAGAATTCTTTTCTATCAACAATTCGGTAAAAATAAATATTTTCGTTATTTAATAAAAATTCAATCGCTAATGTTTTAAAAATATTATAAAAACACACACAACATAAATAAATAATAAAAAAAAAAGTATATCTTATGCTTTGTTTTTATGTATATTAAACACTTTAAATTTGTATGGTGTATAAATGACGGCTAGTTGTCTGGCTTTATATCTACATTTATGTAATATATATAATATATAAGTATAGTACTAAGTATATAATATTTAATTCCAACTGAGATTCGCATGTTTCGTCTAAGGCCAAGATATTCTTTTTACCCCATTTTTCGATTTATAAATTTGTACTTAAATATATTTTTTTTTACTTGTCGCGTCGCATCATTAGGAGACAGTGAGGAAATTTTCATTTTTTGATTACTTTATTATAATTCTATATTTTATCGCAGTTTTATGTTTAAGTAATAAGCAGCACAGCAGTTTAAATATATAATAAACTTTTTGGTTTGTTAAATATTATATTTAAATAAGTATGTGGTAAATATTTTGGGGACAAATTTTAACTAACTACTATTCTGTAATTCATTCAAATGAGTAAAATAAAAAGTTATATTATGTATTTTTTACTAATGACCTAAATAATTTAGCAATTTGGTTTGATACTTTTTCCTTGATAATTTATAATTTATATTTCTTTCCATTTGGTTGGAATTATTTATTTAATAAATTGTCCTCAGATTTCTAGCAAAAATCTGAAGTAATATTTGAGTAATGTGATGGAAAACTGAGATGGAGGTAATAGCATCCTAGAAATTACTCTAGGTCTAGGACATAATTTGGATTTTTTTTGGAAAAGTTCCATAAAACATCAGATTCCAATAGTATATGCAACAATCTCTTTGTACAATCAACAAATCCACCCTGGTCCCTACTACCTATACCTAGTGTAATTTGTTCTTCATTAATTTTATTTTAATGCTTTGCTTTCTTATGAAAAGTTTAGATACTCCTTTTTCAAAGTTATTGTAAGAGTGTACAAATTTTCTAGTCCAAAACGCAATTCAATTATACTAGCGAAATTATAATATCAAATTCAATTGAAAATATATTTCTTGAAGTTACAATATATCAATTTTTTCCATTGACTATCGAAAAATCTAATTTAAAGCTATACTATGGGTTCTTATTAGTTTATAATTTATACTACACATTTGTAGAACACGCCATTTAAGACTGCGGGTACGTGAAAATCACATATACCAATTCTGAACCAAAACAAAGTACCTACTTAATTATCTTAAAATTATAAATTATTAATTTTAATTGAAAGTAAAAACTAAAATTAGCTCTTTATGTATAATACACTATAAACCATAAAATTTTATTTATTTTTCTTCGAAAAAACCATAATTGGTATTATAGCTAAACATCTTAAAGTCCACAGAAACATTTACCCATAACACACAAAAAATATAGTATAAGTAATAGTTAAAATCAATTTTCTTTTATTGTCTTCGAAAATAGCCTTGCGTGCATAAAGTGGGTTTGTAAATTTATACATATAAATACATAAATGCAATAAAAAGTTAAGAAAATAATAATATTAAATTTATAACTATACAATAATATTTAAGTAGTACAAGTAATTTTAATATTATACCAAAAAACCAATGTCCTTAATGATGAAGTTAAAGTTTATGTGCATAGTTAATGGCTGCAATGAGGACACAATGTTATAATAAACTTTTTGTTTGTGCTTCTTAATAAATTATTTAAAAGGACAAAGGCAAAAATTTATTTAGGACATGAAAAATATTAAGTATATTGTATACAATAGTAATTTATATTAAACTAAGTATATATATAATGTATGTAATGATTTATATAAAATGAAGAAATTTAGATTTTTATCATTAATAAGTATATAAGTATAGAAATAAGATATATATTTAAATTTCCTACCAATGATGAAATTTTATGATAAATGAATGATAATTTATAATGTATAAAAAGTTTTATATGTTTATATAAGTAAAATTGAATAATATATAATAAAACTTTGTTCAATGACTAATGAATCAGAAAATACGAGAGTAGAACGGAGTAGAATAGTAAGTCCAATAGTAAAAGAGTTGAAAAACGAATTAAACCACTAGAAATTAAGTAATATAATTAAATAATTATAGTATATACATATATTTAATTTTACTCTTACTATAAAATATCGTGCTCTAAAATTATTATTCTGTAGTATATTCAAGTGTAGGATAAACGAATGAAAATAGATAAATTTAGAAGAAGGAAATTGATATTTTATTGCGTTAAACGAGTAAAAATTAATTCCTAATCGGTTTCACTATAGTATAAGATGTAGAAAATCATTGAACAAAGCTATAAAAACTGATATAATAAATATGATACTTATATAATATATAAAGATAAATGATTTTCAAAATTATAATTATTACCTCCGATAAGAATTACGCGACATTCTTCTATCCAAACTTAATGAAACCGAACTGAATGGATTAAACATTATTTTTAATTACCTAAGTAAATATAAGAATTTCTATTTGTATATAGGTATTTGGTTTTTTTTTTATTAAAATTGTGCTTTTAAGATTATTACTATGGAATGTTGTGCAATTATCAATATATATTTTTAAAATTTATATAATATATTTACCGGTACATTATTACTTATAATTAGAATTTGTATATATTTTTCGTGTTTAAAATCACTTTTATAATTCTTAAGTACATAAATATTTAAATAACTTCACTATTTAAAAATGATATTATAAGAAAATCACTTTATATAATTAATATTTATTAAGTATTAATTATTCACTGAAGTTTACTGCAATATAAAATAGTCTTATTATACAAGCTAATTATAATCATACATTGATTTCAATTTTGAGCAAAATAAAGTAATATAAGTAAATTTATAATTTAAATTTGCTATAATGCAAAGCTTTTTTTGCCTATTTAAATAATATAAGTACTAGAATAATAATATATCAAGAAAGAAAATTTATTTTACATGAATTTATGTTGGCGCGCAATAATAAGGCTTTAAAATAAAATTATATCGTTTTAATAATTTTTAATAAGAACTTAATACTTATACATTTGCATTTAAAGCCTGCAAAAAATATAACAAAATAATTGTAAATAAATTTTTTAAGACTTTAAAAATATCACCAGTTTTTTTAATATTTGTGTATATGTAGTTGTTTCATAAGGGGCGCAGCGCATAAGGTGTATAATTAATTTATATTTGATTTTTCAAAAAATTCATAGAAACATCATTTATTATTTGATATTGATTTAAATTGCATATATTTTGTTTGCAAGTTTTTCTGATGATTTTAAAAAAGAATCGACAGGTGGACATTTACTTAAATTATTAATAAGTATACATATAATCTATAGAAAATTTTGTAGGCAATGTGAAAACGATTTATAACGAAACTAGAATTTCATAGAATAAATAAAATATTAAATACTAAATAAAATATAAGTAAGAAATGTAATTGTTTAATCAGGGATTTTGGAAATATATTTTACTCTGAATTATAATTCACTAAACGTTCAGTAAAGAATAATCCATTATCTTGGAAAGTGAAAGTAAATAAAGTAAATTTAAAATAGGAATCTAATTGAGCATTATGTACTAATATGATTCATTTCATACTAGTGAGAAGTAAAAATTTTAAAAAATTGTTGATATAATCTCATAATCATTATATATACTGGCGCAAACTGAATTGAGTGATTGAAAAATTTAATATACTATTAAGTATACATATATTTAGTGAAATTTGGTACATAGACTTCTTCAATTGGTATAGAATAAAAAAGGATAATTACTGAACATTTAATTGTACAAGATAAAATAAATATACTTATTTAATTCTGTTAGTAATTAAATAAAACTAAAAAACAACATTAGGTACTTACTACTTATTTAATTTCGAGTTAATGGTTAAGTATAGGTACTTAAATTAATTATATTTACCCTACTATAATATGAACCACAAGTTAGTGTAAATAATATTATAATTTAGTCTTCTATCATTACAATGTGTGTAATTTTCTAGCTTTTAAAACAGTCAATTTATCAAATTATTTATTTAATTATATTTCTATATTCTACATATATACTTTCCATCTATCAAATTTTTGTTGTTGTTAGTAAATTGCGTGAAATAAAAACAACAATTTCATGTAATCATATAAAAACAAATTTTTTCTCAACTATCAATTATTTTTGATATATAATATCGTATTTAGAAATTGTTTATCCAAAAAAAACCATTCTATGAAATTATTTGGAACCAAAATATAATATAATTATAATTTACTTATTAAGTATATAAGGTAAAGAAATATATATATATATATATAGTTATTATAATTCTGTTCAAAGGTTATTAGGAATTAGGATATACAGCATTGTAATATTTTGTTATATTAGTTCTTTAATAATGCAGCCCATGAAAATGAAATTTAATATTATAAATAAAATTATACTATATAAGTACACACTATACAAATTTATATATAGTAAAATTTTATCGAATGTTTAGTCACTGTCTGCTTCTAGTATATTGTATATACATACTATGTACATATATATTCAGAATGAAAAATTCTTGTATATAGGTAACTAAAGCCAAAGAAAGAAATCGATTTTTTTTACACACAATTTTCTATAATATAATTTTCCTACATTTTTGATAGATTTTTTGTTTTTGTTGTCACTAACTCAAATAACAAATAATACATCAAACTATTCAAAATTGCCCTATAAATGACTATAGTAGAGCATTAGCTAAAAAAAAATCATATAGTAAATTTAAATAAGCAAAATAGTAAAAGAAAAAAGAAACAAAAATTTATTATAATATTTACCTCGACCTATACGGCGCATAGCCGTTCATACTGTTGTACATATTTGTTTATTTTTTTGCCCTTCTTTACTTCTTCCAAATCTTCAAATTATTATTATTTTTGTATCCAATTTGTTTTTTCAGCAATAAAATAATGTCTTTTATTTCTTAAAAATTATAAAAAAAAGGAAAAGCAATTAAGCTTCTTTTATGGAGTGAAAAAATGGAATTATAACAATTTAAAAACACAACAATAAAAAAAAATCTTAATTTTATAATTTATCTTAAAACACTGTAGGTATAGTTTTTCTATGTTTGGATTTTGATTATTTTAGAACCAGTAAAAGGAATGAACCAACAAACAAAATATTGGAAAACTTTTAAGAAACACTGTTTTTCTTCTTTTTATCTTCTACTTAAAAAATTTCCAGCTTAAAGATTGCTCTGAGTTTTGAAATCCCACAAACCCAGCAGCCAACAAAAAAAAAAAAAAGGCACGCAAAAATCAAAAAATTACTTGTAAAAAAGAAGCTAAATTAGTTTTTTTTTTAAAAAAAAAAAGAAAATAATAAAACAAATTTTTTGTTTATTAATTGAAATTTAAAAAATTTTTATATCTCATTTTTCACTGAAAAAGAATTTTAAAAGTAAATTTCAAAATAATTTTATTTTACTATTCTTTTTTTCCCACCGAGAAAAAAAAATGTCATCCACGCGTTGGACGACGACGACGACTTTTATAAGTTTTTTTTATGTGGAAGAACACTAATTTCAGCAATTAATTTCGTTGTTTTTATAGTTAGGAAATAAAAAGTTTTAAATTAAAAATTATTTAATATTTAATTAATGAAATTTTTGCCTTGTTATTCCAGGCTCTAAACTATAAAATTTTATTGAAAAAACTAAAAACAAAATTTTACTTTTTTATTCTACAAATTTTTTTTTTTTGGCACCTTAACAAAATGACAACTGACACACGAAAAAAAAAGAATGCTTCACCGCGTAGAATTTTTCTACCAATGAGAAAAATATTATGTATTTGGAATTCCTAGTTTCGATATTCGTAAGATATTTTCTAGAATAGTTTTTATCTTTTTATATCACGATTTTTTGATAGGAGTGGGGTTGGAAATATAACTGAAATAAATTTATGAAAATTTGAAATTGAAGGAATTTAATTAGTAATAATATTGAATATTTTCAAAATATTCAATTTAGCAAACATATTTCATATTTTATAAATTTTCCGAAATTTCTAAGAAATTCGATAATTTTTTGCTTTTAGGGTGATTGCGCCAACGCGATGTCAATTTAACCCAACAGCCGAATAAAAGCGACATCTATTTTTTCATCATTAAAACTTCTCATATATACCCTACAACTTTTTTTTAGCGTTATTCAAAATATATGATCTTGATCTTGTATTGGACGTTGGACCGATAATCCTCTCCCTCCATCTTTAGTTTGCGAATATTATATTATTATATATATTCAGAAGAGTTCAGCTCAGCGTAAATATTTTACTTCATCAAAAATTACGATATCGATCGAATATTTTAAATTTTTAGGGTTGAAATTTGAGATATTTTGCTCAGATTTTTACTCCTCAGTTACTCTCGCCGCTAATGACGCAGACGCGTGTGGGTGTTTTGAAATGCCAAAAAAAAGTTCAAATGTATTGAAATATTAACGCTCGCCGCAGAATTTCAACAAATCGATTACAACTTTTTGACGCGTTGCCGCGTTCAATTTTCTTTGTAAAAAACATGTTGTATTTTTATATTGATATTCAAAATTTTCTGGTAGAGAAGATATATTAATTTTTTTTTATTAAGGAATTATTAAAATATATTTTTAGGTTAGAAAAATTACCAAATGAAATTAATTTAAACAAAATTCATGCCGCGTTGACGCCTTGAGAGTATCTACTCAGAGTGTCACCAGCATCATTTAACATTCGGACGCGTCATGCGGCATTGGCGTGTACGGCGAGAGTAACTCCAGCATAAAGGCTGATTTTCATTACCATGAAGTTTAATTTTCATTACCATGAATTTGCAGAGGTACACAATTCATATTTTCCTGTTGTTTAATAGAGAGAGAAACACATCTGCAAAATTTGACATTCACGTCTTTTTGTAGTTAATATTTTGACATTGGCATCTTTTTATAGCAAATATTTTGACATTGGCGTCTTTTTGTAGGAAAAGATGTCGCGTTTCATCTTTTGCTATAAAAAGATATGAATGTCAAATAAAAAAGATATCAATTGCCGCGTTCAGCAGAGAAAATTTATCGAGCGCAAAGAGCCGCACTAGATAGAGCCGTTATTGCCGTTCAGTAGAATTTTTCGATAAATATCCCTTAAAACCCCCTCTCTATTCAATATTCCACTAAAAAAAAATTGCTGCTCTATCTGCTCGATAAAACTCGATCGCTTCGCTCGAGCTCTAGCGCTCGAAAAATCAACCGTTTAGTAGAAAATTTACTGGAGCGCTTGATCCTGCTGAACGATCCAAATGTCAAAATAAATAGAAAAAACAGGAAAATCTTTACCATAAAATTTGCTATAATCACCAACTAGAGTTGTCTTTTTGTTTTACATGTTTTTTATATCTATCTCGTTTTAGTTTTCGGCAACTTCATTGTAATGAAAATCAGCCTTAAATAAGTAACTACATATAAAACCATTGTTACCGCAGTCATATATGCCGGCCGGCCGGTGATATCATTCAAGCGACCACTTGTTTACTTTCAAAATAACATAAACAAGTATACGACTCGTATCGTATTCCGTCCCACTAAATTTTCATTTGTTATTTGAAAACATATTTATTACATAAATTTGTTATATGAGATTTGAGAACTCGAAAACTCGATTAGTGTTTAACGTATATAAATTATTTCCTCATCTTGATGAGCGATAAATTCTTTTATTTCCAGTTTTAGTTTATATTTAGCCGTCGATCGTCTGCCTTCGATTTAAAACAAAAAATCAAAAGTTTATTTTAAATTTGCAATTAAATTACGTAATTGATAAGAAAATTATATCTGAACCAATTTTTTTTTTGAAAAAGTAAACTGATAACGTTTAAATTATAGTAAAATTTTTCCAAATTATTTTTTCTTGTAGTTAAAATCATTATTGTGGAATTTTTATACTATCCTTCACTCTAGTAACGAAGATTTAAGTTAATTGAAGGTAAATTCCGGTTTATTTAAGAATTATATAGTTAAAGTTAAATGAACTAGATAGTTGGTATATAGTATATATACATGTAGAGGAAATTTAAAAATACTATAGATAAATTTAGTCAGTAATTCAAAAATTATCTAATCTTTTACAATATATTTTCGTATTTAATGATAATCAAAATTATCTAATCTTTATTTCAAAAATTTTTTGCTAAAAGATATACAAATACTTCTATTTTAAAGTTGAAAAACCTGTGTGAGGAAAACCAAATCTTATCTTTAAAATTTTATACTATATTTAGGAAAAATATTGTTAACTCATTATTGTAGGTCAAAGATCAAGGAGTAAGTGATAAAAATTTTGTGATAATTATTTATAATAACTATTTATATTTTAAATTAAGGTAAATATTAAAAAAGTGAATTATTTAGCATGGAAAATAACACTTGTTTGCTTATGAAAAAGTTAAAATCGTTGTGTGGGAAACGAAATGTAGTAAGTGTTGAATATATAAATCAATCAAATAGAAATTTTACAGGTAGATAGTATTATGAATGAAAAAAATTTAAACACTTTTATCTCTGAAATTGATTTTTGATAATAGTTACATTTCGTTTCTCACACGACAAATTATACTATAATTTAGTTTTGTTTGTCAGATAATTAAAACTAGTATATAAATTTATTTTTAAAATTAACATATGTTTATTCATTTCAAATATAATTTTAATTTTCAGATTTATGTAAACATAATTTAAAAAAATCAATATTGATTTATTATGATTTTTGAAATTCTGTTTATTATAATTGGTTTAGCAATATTATTAGATTATTTCAATAAAAAACGTCGTAACGATATAACATGTAATATGCCTGGACCAATAAATCTTCCAATAATTGGAAATGCATTAGCCTATGTTAATAAAAGTCCAGATGGTAATTAAATATTTTAATTTTAATTTATAAATTTTCTAAAATATTTAATAATATATTTTATATAATCGCAGATATTATGGAATATGTATTTAAAAATCGTAATAAATATGGTCCATTATATAAATTATGGATATTTAATCAATTGGCAATATTCTCATGTAATCCAAAAGATGTTGAAATTGTATTAAGTAGTCCAAAATATATACAAAAAAATACATTATATGATTTATTACATACATGGTTGGGTCAAGGATTATTATTAAGTTCGGGTGCTAAATGGCATTCAAGACGTAAAATTATAACACCAACATTTCATTTTAAAATTTTAGAACAATTTGTTGAAGTATTTGATCAACAAAGTTCAATATTAGTTGATAAATTAAATACAAAAGTTGATAATGGTAAAGAATTTAATATTCATCCATTTATTTGTTTAGAAGCATTGGATATAATTGCTGGTAACTAATTTATATTTGAATTAAAAATATTAACTATTTATAATCTTAATTAATTTCTTCTTCGTATAGAAACTGCAATGGGAACTAAAATAAATGCACAAACTGATTCGGAAAATGAATATGCACGAGCTGTAACAGAGTAAATATCATTTAATAACGTAAAATAAACTTATTAATAATTCGATTTTTCCTTTAATAGAATTACAAATATAATTGCCAAACGATTTGTAAATGTATGGCATCGATTTGACTGGATATTTTTATTAACATCACCAAGACATAAAATTCGACAAGATAAAGCTTTAAAAGTCCTACATACGTATGCTGAGAATATAATTAAAGAGCGTCGTAATGCACTCGAAGAATCATTAACTAAAACATCTTCTAATTTAAAGAATATTACTGAAGACAATGATATTGGTAATAAAAAACGAATGGCATTATTAGATATTTTATTGCAAGCATCTGATAGTACTGGAAAATCATTAACAAATGAAGATATACGGGAAGAAGTTGATACGTTTATGTTTGAAGGACATGATACAACAACATCTGGAATTTCATTTGCACTATTTTGTATATCACGTAATCCAGACGTGCAAACAAAACTTTTTACCGAAATCAAAGAAGTTTTGGGAAATGATAAAAACTGTCCAATTTCTTACAGAGATTTACAAAATTTAAAATATTTAGAATGTGTAATTAAAGAAACTTTAAGATTATATCCACCAGTACCAATGATTGGTAGATATTTTACAGAAGATGTTGATTTAAGTAAGAAGTTTTTTTTATAATAATAATTAATAAATATTTTCAATTTTTTTTTTTCTGTTTGCAGATGGAAAAATTATACCAGCTGGTACAAATTATACTGTTGGTTTATATGCAATGTTTCGTGATCCATTTATATTTGAAGATCCCGACTCATTTAAACCAGATCGTCATTTGATTGAAAATACTACAGAGAAAACAAATCCATATGCCTATATACCATTTAGTGCTGGTCCAAGAAATTGTATTGGTCAGAAATTTGCAATGTTAGAAATGAAAAGTACAATATCAAAAATTTTACGATATTATGAATTGTTACCATTTGGACCAAATATGAAACCAATGATGAATTTAGTTATGAGATCTAGTAATGGTGTACACTTAGGTTTGAAAACTAGAATTTATTAAAGAATAATATTGTATTGTATATGTCTTTAAATTATCAATAAAATAAAGTAGATTAATTTAAAAAAAAATTGCAATTTCTTTTCTTTCAATTATTAAGTTATCTTGTTACTATCTTGTTGAACATATAGGAAAAGATTATATTAAGTATGACTAAATAATATTTAATATTGTATTTAATGTAATCAGTGGAAATAATCTTCATATAATATTTGAACAAATAAGCGATATAATTGGTGATAAAAATTTAAAAAAAATCTTAATTATAGTTACAATATGAACAACTTAAGATAATAATTTTTTTTTGTGTATTACAACCAGTATTAATTTAGACGTTAAAACAGAAGGTAGTGATCTGGCTTTCATATATTAAATTTAATAGTAAGTTTGTAAAGAGTTGTGCAAAAAATTAATAACCGTATAAAATTAAGCGATTCAACCCTCTGAACATATACATATATAAATTTTGAACGTTGAACCTTAAATTTATTTGATAATAGGATAAATAGTATAGAGGAGAAAACTTCATACATTTTTTTCATTATATATTACATATTATAATTCATTTTAATTTGATGTTTAAATTAATTTGATATTATACTTCCGTTCAGTTAGGCTATTTAACAGAGTTTTTTTTTAGTAGTGATGTGAAAATTTTATAAAATATAATTTTCATAGAAATTTTACAATGGAAAATTTAATAATTATAAATTTGAATAATTAAAAATAATCGTTTGTAAATTATTATTTCAAAATTATATGACATTGTTGATTTTATAAAAGCCGAGGATTATGAATCAAGTGATAGCCGTTGCAAGTGGTATATAAATAATCCCCGTAACGAACTTTATTTGGTTTATATTATTTTAATTCACGGAATATTTTGTAAATTTTCCGAGTAAATTTTGAAATAATTTAAAATTAATATTAGTGTATTATTTAATGAAAGCAAATTAAATTTTAGAATATTTTTATAATTGCTATGTTTACTTAAAATAATAGTTCTAGAATCAAAACTAATTTTTTAAATTTTTCGCGATTTCTATTTTTCCTGTTTATCTTCTTTAACCATATTCGATTTTATTTACACTTATTATTTGTAATTACAAGTGAAGGTTAAATATATATTTACTTTAAGTCAATTAAACTTTCTTGTTTTATAGTATAATAATAAAAAATTGTAAGTAAAAAAAAACAATGTTTATTGAACTTACAATAATTTTATTGACACTTGCTGTACTGGTGGATTATTTATCAAAAAAAGAACGTAATGATTTAACAGCAAATATACCAGGACCAAAATCATATCCATTAATTGGTACTGCATTAGAATTGATAAAACGTACTCCAAGCAGTATGTATTCTTTTTTTACTAATTTGCTTTATATTATATAAAAATTATGATTTTATTTTTTAGATCTTTTACAATTTAGTTTAAATAATCGCGAAAAATATGGTCCAATTTACAAAGCTTGGTTTTTCAATCAATTATTTGTATTCTGTAGTGATCCAAAGGATTTAGAAATTCTAATGAGCAGTCCTAAGTATATTAATAAGGGTTCTTTGTATAAATTATTAAACGTTTGGCTTGGTGATGGACTATTATTAAGTGCAGGATCCAAATGGCATTCAAGAAGAAAAATTATAACACCAACATTTCATTTTAAAATATTGGAACAATTTGTTGAAATATTTGATCAACAAAGTGCTATTTTAATGGAGAAATTGAAACCAAAAGCTGATGGCCAAAAAATTAATATTCAACCATTTGTATGTTTGGAAGCTTTGGATATTATTGCTGGTAAATATCGTTTAATTACAGTAGATATTAAACATATATTTAATTTTGCCTTTAGAAACTGCAATGGGTACTAAAGTCTATGCACAAACTGATCCAGAAAATGAATATGTTAAAGCTATAGCTGAGTAATTTAAATAAAATTAATTAAAAATAAATATAATAATTAATTATAATTTTCCTTAGAATTCTGGAAATTATGACTGAAAGATTTGTTAGTATTTTCCTACGTTTCGAATGGTTTTTTACAATTTTTGCTAGTGATAAGAAACAACGACAAAGCAAAGCAATTAAAATTTTACATGCTTTTACTGAAAATATAATAGAAAAACGTCGTAAAACACTTGAAGAATCAATAGCAAATGGTACATATAAGCCAATTTCAGATGATGATATTGGTAGCAAGAAGAAAATGGCTTTACTTGATATTCTCCTTCAATCTACTATTAATGGTAAACCTCTAACAAATGAAGATATTCGAGAAGAAGTCGATACGTTCATGTTTGAAGGACACGATACAACAACATCAGCAATGTGTTCAACACTTTATCTTATCTCCAGAAATGAAAATGTACAAGAAAAACTTGTTGAAGAAATTAGAGAAGTTCTTGGAGATGATAAGGATAAAACTGTTTCAATAACTGACCTTCAAGATCTCAAGTATTTAGATTGTGTAATTAAGGAAGCTTTGAGAATGTATCCATCAGTACCAATGATTAGTAGACAATTAGCAGAAAAAGTTAAATTAGGTAAACTTTCAGTTAAAAATTTTCTAATTAACCTCTGTTAATTATTTAAATTCCCACAGATGGCAAACAAATTCCAGCTGGTACAAATGTTTCATTTAATATTTATGCAACACAACGTGATAAAAAAATGTACCCAAATCCACATACATTTAATCCAGATCGTTTTCTAATCAATAATACCGATGAAAAAACAAATAATGCATTTGGATATATACCATTTAGTGCTGGACCAAGAAATTGTATTGGACAAAAATTTGCCTTATTTGAAATGAAATGTACAATAACAAAATTTTTACGTCATTATGAATTATTACCAATGGAACCAGATATGAATCCAATATTGAATTTAGTTTTAAGATCAAGTAATGGTGTACATTTAGGTTTGAAACCAAGAGTATATTAAAAAATTAATTTAGATTTGGGTGTATGGTGTATGTATATAGTTAATAGTTTTAATAGTATATACTTAAAATTTCTGAGTTCACCAAATAACAAAGCCGATTAATTGATTGGTAAATAGTGCGCACTGTATTCTTTAGTAGACATAGGCAAGATTATTGTATTTATTGCACATTATTATATTAAAAAAAAATATACATATTATGATTTTTTAATTTATTTATTTTTTTGTCTTAAACCTTTTTTCCAGAATAATTGTGCGAAGTTGTTATCTTTAATGGTTTATTTACTGATAAAAAGTGACCTGAAAACTGCAAAAAATATAAGATTTGATTTAGTGTTAATAAATAATTTCTATATAATATTAATCAAATAAAGATAATTATATTATCTTAAAAAAAAATTATATTATACTTGTTTATTTGAACAAAAAAAATTCAAAAAAGAAGATAAAGAATTTTTCAAAGTTAGTGGTCACTGATCGTAATAAGTTTCCACCTCCAAAATATTTAATTTTTTTTATAACTATACTCAAAAATTTAAATTCTAAAAATAGTTCTTGATTAACAATTTGTTTAAAGGTAGAGAGAGAACCGGCTTAAAACAAGTTACAAAAAGAGTATTATACATTTTTTGCAAATATTTATTTATGTTTTTGATTCATTCAATTATTCTATGAATTTAGTTCTCTATCGTTCGTTAACTAAAGAGTTTTATATATTATTACTACATATGTATATTCCAGTTGAATGAATCTATTAATTATTTTTTATACATAATTTTTTTTTTATTGTATCAGTAAAATGTTTATCGAATTGATAATACTTATAATAACACTGGCTATAGTGTTGGACTATTTAATTAAAAAAGAACGTAATGATTTAACAGCAAATATACCAGGACCAAAAGCATATCCAATATTTGGTAGTGCATTATATTTGATGAAACGTAATCCAAATAGTAAGTTCAAAGTCGAATTTCAATTGTTTTTATTAATATTTATCTTAAATATATATTTTTTTTGTATGCATATAATATTATTATTTAATGTGTTATTTTAAACAGATCTTTTAGAATCTGCAATAAAAAGTCGTGCTGAATATGGTTCATTATATAAAATTTGGTTATTTAATCAATTGGTTATGGTTGGAACTGATCCAAAAGATTTAGAAATTATAATGAGCAGTCCGAAATATATAAATAAAGGTTCATTATATAAATTATTTAGTGTTTGGCTTGGTGATGGACTATTATTAAGTTCTGGTTCAAAATGGCATTCAAGAAGAAAAATTATAACACCAACATTTCATTTTAAAATATTGGAACATTTTGTAGAAATATTTGATCAACAAAGTGCTATTTTAGTTGAGAAATTGAAATCAAAAGCTGATGGTCAAAAAATTAATATTCAACCATTTATTTGTTTGGAAGCATTGGATATTATTGCTGGTAACAATCATAATAAATAATACAATATTAAATCCATATTTGATTTAGCTATTCTCTTTAGAAACTGCAATGGGAACGAAAGTCTATGCACAAACTGATCCAGAAAATGAATACGTTAAAGCTGTAGCAGAGTAAAATAATTTTTTTTGTTCTAAAATTTACAACCGAATAATTAAAAAAAAATTGTTTTGTATTTAAGGATTTTGTTAATAATGGCTGAAAGAGTAAATCATGTTTTCCTTCGTTTTGAATGGATATTTAAAATGTTTTCAAGGGAAATGAAAGAACGCCAAAATAAAGCAATTAAAGTTTTACACACATTTACAGAAAATGTAATTGAGAAACGTCGTAAAGCTCTTGAAGAATCAATAGAAAATGGAACATGTAAACCAGTTACAGATGATGATGTTGGTAGCAAAAAGAAAATGGCTTTACTCGATGTTCTCCTTCAATCCACTGTTAATGGAAAATCTCTGACAAATGAAGATATTCGAGAAGAAGTTGATACGTTCATGTTTGAAGGACATGATACAACAACTTCAGCAATGTGTTCAGCAATTTACCATATTTCAAGAGATGAAAAAATTCAAAAGAAACTTTTTGAAGAAATTAGAGAAGTAATTGGTGATGATAAAGATCGTAGTATAACATTAAGAGAATTACAAGAATTAAAATATTTGGATTTAGTACTTAAAGAAACTTTAAGAATGTATCCGTCAGTAGCAATGTTTTCAAGACATATATTGGAAAATGTTAATTTAAGTAAATACAAATTTTATAGACATTTTTATATAAAAAAATATATTAATAATAATTTTTGTGTGTTTTTTTAGATAACAAATGTAGTATACCAGCGGGTACAAATTTTACACTTAGTATATATACCATGCAACGTGATGAAAAATTCTTTCCTGATCCAAATATATTTAATCCAGATCGGTATTTAGTTGAAAATTATGATGACAAAGCTAATGCATTTGCAAATATACCATTTAGTGCTGGGCCAAGAAATTGTATTGGACAAAAATTTGCATTATTTGAAATGAAAAGTACAATAACAAAAATTTTAAGGCATTATGAATTGTTACCAATGGAACCAGATATCAAAATGGTTTTGAATCTTATTTTAAGATCAAAGAATGGTGTACATGTTGGATTGAAACCGAGAGTTTATAAAAGTTAATATAATTTTATTTGCTTGTTTCATAAATATGAAAAATTAATTATATATTATTTTAACAATCACCAAAAAAATAATAATTGTTTTCGAATTACTAATAAAATTATAATAAGAATTTGTAACAATTTCTAATAAAAAGTGTGCTTTTTTCGAATTACTAATAAAAATATAATTTTAAATTATTTAATATTCACTTCTTAACTACGAATAATTTTTTGATTCCAAATAACTTTCTGTATATTGAAGAAACTATTTATGTAACTATTTAATAATCTAAATTTTTTGTCGATAGAATTGACATTCTTTTTTTCAATCTAAAAATTGGAGCTGCTGTGTAATTTTACTAGAGCTACTTATTTTAAAGATGAGGAACAACAACGATTCATGAGTCGATAAATGAACTTATAACCTCATGCATCGCAGCTTTAGTGTACTAAGCCACAGAAATATAATATTGATTTAACATTTTATTAAAAACTCTCTTACCTTTTAGCTATATATTTTTTCAAATCATTTATTGGTTCCTATTAGTTTTTTTTATAAGTATTTACAAATAATAATTCCGAATTAATTTTTTCTTATTTGCATTTTCAATATATATGTATTTTGCCGGGAGTTGGTATTTCATTTTTAGCAGTTTCACCTTCACCACTTTCTAATGCTTTGGTACCAACATCAATTGGTGGTGTAACTTCGCTACGTGGATCACGATTAGCATAATAATTAGCTGCTAAAATATGTGCAGGTCCGCCGGGAATTTCTGGTGGTGGTTGAGTTCGATCAGCTAAACCATCTTCAAATCGAAGAGCAACAGTATGTTCCCTCTAAAATATAATCAAAGTTATAAATTAACTAACCTTTAGCTTACATAACATGGTAAATAAATGAATTAATATTTATTGTCAACTTACGCCAAGTAGAAAGGCTCGTAGTCTTTGTAATGCTGGCCCAATATCACGTCTTAGAGCTGACATTATTTAAATTATTAAATATTTACAATATTTTTAATATTTTAATTCAAAATTTCTAGTGACTGATGGATGAATTATTGAATCAAATCTACTCAGCTGTTGAGTAAATTTGTAAAGATAGCAAAATGTTATTGATTAAAATTATGCCAATTTGACAGTTTCAGATTAAAAATCGCACACAGATGGCACTATTAGCAACTGCCATCTATTGCATTTAAAAATAAATATATTCTAAACGGTAACATGAACATTTCTCTAAAATAATTTCCCAAATATGTATGTAGCGATTTCCCTTTTACGAAAAATTTCCGTCTAAAATTGAATAAATTTATAGAAAATGTAATTAATAATAAAGCAATATATTAATGAAAAAAAGTAATTAAAATTTATTTCGATGGCACAAAAACATATACTATTTTTTCTGATAAACCATAAACTGTCAAATTTTTATTATTCTTTACTATATTTTTTAATTATTTTTGGCGCGAAAATTTTGAATACAATATAATTCCAAGCGAAAATTTTCAATAACCCAGCAAGAAATTTTCCATTGATTCCGTCAATCAAAAATAAATCAATAGTCATTTTTATCATTTTTGGCACGTGCTATTGAAATGTAAAAAATTGATTACTATAGTTAAGTGGTAATCAATTATTAAACAGTTAATAATTGATTCTAGTAATCATTTTCTGATTGGCTTATTTTTCTTATTTTTATTTTTTTTATATTTTAATTAACTGTCAATGTGAAATAAAGTGTCAAAGTGAAGTAATATATTCCAGTGTGTACAAAAAGTAAATAATTATGATTATTTAGATTTTTATAAAAAAAGTTTATTATATTTAAATGTAAGTAAATTTTAAAATGGTTTTAATTATAATAATGGACAAGATTTACTTAACTTAAGAGAATAAGGGAATCTGAAAGCGATAATGAAATTGATTCAGGTGATGAAGACATAACTTTGCAGCTTCATCAGGATAGAGAAAATGAAATTTCACAAGATTTGATAGCTGCAAGCACAGAATCCACGCACTCAATAGAAATTAAATAGATATGACTCAATAGAAAATGATTTGGAAGATTCCAATACAGATGAGGCTAGTGAAAGTGAGGAAGAAGATGACAATTATTTATCTGAAATTTATT
The DNA here is from genome assembly GCA_949752835.1 of Empis stercorea. Lineage (NCBI taxonomy): Eukaryota > Metazoa > Arthropoda > Insecta > Diptera > Empididae > Empis > Empis stercorea. Next base: position 9,129,314 of record OX457087.1, read on the forward strand.
TCTTTAACTTAATTTTATTTCATTGTAGAAGCTGTTGAAACGTAAAATTTCGGCGAAATTGAATTTCAGATCGCCATCAATTAAACTTTCAGAGCTGCAAAATTAAGTATTAATAAATTTAACTGGTCCCACAGGCAAAAAGAAAAGCATTAGTTATTTATAAATTTTAAGTTGTTTTAAAGTCAATGAAAAATAATATTATTTTAACTTTTTTTTATTTTTGTTAAAGATGAACTTTTTTAATTTAATTTTTTTGTTAAAAATACGAAATCTTAAACTTTATTATTAATACAAAAAAATTTATTTTACATATAAAATACATTTATAAAGACTGAATTCATAATTTTATATTTTTTATTTAAAATTAGTTATATATATGAGATTATGATTTTAAAATTGTACGATTTTATATTGTATTTATGATCTTTGCTGGATAATTTATTAAAATGTAAAAGCAAGAAACGGAAATATAAAATTATACAATTTCAGAATCGTAATCTCATATATAACTAATGTAGATGTAGTGGTTTATTTATAGAATCAGTTCCTAATTAATTTTAGGAATCAACTAAGGAATCACAGTTTTATCAATTATTCTTTAATTTTCAGAATGGCTGTTATATCAAATATATATATCAATTTTTAATTGATTAGTAGAACCAATTTATTATAGGTCAGGATCTAGTCCAATCAGAAGCTTTAAAAAAGCGGACATCATCTATATAAAATAAATGGTTAATAATTGATTATTAATCAATATAATAATCGATTCTTTGATTCCAGAATCAACTTATTATCAATTTGGTTTCAATTCATGTCTTGCTGGGAATATACAATGATAAATTGTCAGTGAAAATTTGAGATAATTAATGTGAATTGAAAGTTCCTAGAAAAGAACCTAGAGTCATAAAATCGTGTATTAAATTTTAAAGTGATATTAAATTTTATGTGTTTTGAATGTTTTGAACAGCAAATGTTAATAAATACAGAAACCGAAACAATTAACTCACAAAACGTCATAGGTCAGTGCAGTGCAAATTTTCATAAATTTTTATTAACATAATTTAGCTAATTTATTAACATTATCAATTTTACCATTATTTTTATTGAAATTTAAAAATTCTCTCTACATTATTGAATTCCCAATGTTTCACTATTTTCTATTTTCCCACATTCACATATCATTTTTCAACATTACATTTACTATTTACCACAAGAATCTATTAGTTAGTGATGTACATTTTGTTTTTGTCCACAATACACAATTGCACTCAATATTAGCAACATTGACCCTTAAAATGTTTCTTTTTATGTTACTTTATTATATTAAACTTTAAATAAAAAACCGATTGAATGATGACAAACTATAATTGTAGTTTTTGAGTTCTGAGTTGTTACTTTTGAATAGCTTACAAAAATAATATCGGCTTGATCAAAAACCAAACGATTTTTCTAATTAGAATGTAGTGTATGGAAATAAAAAACTACCTAATAAATCCAAAAAATTCGTTTTATTTCTTGCAAAACTAATGAGCTTTTTGGTTAGATTCAAAAGATATGCTGTATAGGTAAATCATTTAAATTAAATCTGCGTAAATCATTTAAAATTAAATCACAATTTCTTAATTAAATTGCTAAGAAGATCTTACCATATATAAATTAGGGATGATTTTTTAATAGAGAAACTGCTCAAGCTAATTTTAGAGAAACTATATACATACTTAATTTCGGAATTTGATTTGAACATTTTATTAAAGAAACTGCAATTAAGGAAACTGTTTCATGGAAATTCATTTTCGGGAAATAAATATCATATAGAAACCGCAAATCCTTTTAAACAGTTTTATTTTCTTTTTTTTAAATTTTAGTTTATTAAAAAATAAAAATCTATTTTATACGAATTTCAACTACACTTTCTTTTTTTTTTGTTAGTTATAAATATGATATAAATTAAATTTTTCTTTAGTATTTATAAAATTTTCCAGGTGTAGGTAATTTAGTTTTTTTATTAGTTGAATCTTCTTCACACTCATCTTCTTTTTTTGACTTTGTTAATTTTTTACTAGAATCTATAATAATTGTTGGTCGTTTAACTTCTCTACGTGGATCACGATTATAATAATAATTATTAGCAAGTTTACATGATGCTGGACCAAGTGGAATCTCTGGTGGTGGTTGTGTCCGTTTAGATAAATCAGGTTGAAAACGAGTGTGTCCGACAGGTTTTCTCTATTATATATATTTTAGGAAAATTTTATGATTAAAGATAATATTTTATATAATATATTTCATTAAGTATGCATTTTTGCATGTGTTTATTTACCCCTAGTAAAAATTCACGTATTTGTCTTAAAAATTCTCCTGTGTCACGACGAGACATTTATACAAAAACACAAAAATTAGTAAAAATAAAAATGTATTATTTCATATAAAATAATTAGTTTTTTTAATTTTCAAATACAATACAATTTTTTTTTTAATATGTCAAATTATGATTCATTAATTTATTTTTATTATAATTTTTCTGATATATTTTTATTGATCCTAAAAAGGATCTGAGTACTCAAATTGATTAGAAATTTATAAAATATAGACAGGTTATACGTTGAATTTTTACTATATATAATTTTTTCTTTAGTTAAAGGTGCATTAGAATGGATTAACAAAAATGACGAACAGTGCAATATTAGGCTTCAGTTTTAGGACATGCCTTTGTTTAGTGCTACCAGGGCCCTATGATCGGGAATTTGAGTACTCAGAATCTAAACATATATACACAAACATATTTACATAGTCAAATTACCGATCATGGGATTGAATAATCAAATTACCGATCATGGGATTGTTGTGGCAATGATGTCCTTTATTACTTTGCTACTGACTAAAGTATATTTTAAGTGAAAATATTTATTTTTCTAAATTAAAAAAATATTTGATTACAAATTAAATTTTACTTTTATAATCCTAAATTTAAAAATCGAAGTCATTCGTGACCGAACCGGACTATATTAAACACTCATTTATATCATTAATTATTTTTATTTAAAATCTATATTCTTCAAAAATATTTTCCATACTCTAATTTTACTATAATTAAAAAAATGTTTTCTTATCTTTCCGATAAAATTTACCAGATAAAAAAATTATTTAAATAACAAGTTCACCGGTCCAGGAATTTAATTTTCTTATAATGTTAAAAATTCCCTAATAAGGATATCTATGGCAAAATTAAATATTTTCTTATTAACTTTTTATGCTCTTTTGATGCCACAACTGATGAAATAAACACTTTTTTTAAAAAAAAGCTGTTGAATTCTGCGCTTAACTTGTTTCAGTGACGGTTAATTATTAAATTTACTTTGATAAAAAAGAGATAAAAATCGATTTTTTTTTGTGTAGGGACGAAATTACATACGAAAAGTAATTTATTTATTTGGTGGCTGTACGGGCCACAACATAATTGTCACCAATTTTAGTTGATTTTAAAATCAAATATTTTTGATAATTATTTTGTTTTGGAGATTTTTGTAATTCTTTGTAATAATTTCAGATATATACTCGAAAATTCCAATTGAAGATTGTAATTATATATTAAATATAGAAAGATTAATTGTTTTTCATTTCATTTTGTGAATATTTTTTTATGTTATGGTTTCACATTCAAGTTAAAAATTTTTTGTAAATTGTATCATCATTTTTTTTAGATCCTTTTTTTTTGGAATTCCAATGAACTTTGGCGTTGTTGGAAATCTAAAGTGAAAGTTAATTTTAAATTGAAAAAATGATGTAAATTTTTTATCTAAATCAATTCAAATAAATATACAAGAAATTTTATGTTTTAATGTTTCTTTATTAAATTTTTTTTTTGTAATTTTTTTTAGTGTTTATGTATTGCTAAAATAATATAATTTTTGTATTTTATACATTAATAATTTTATATAATAATTAATTTTTAAATTTTAACATATTACAATAAACAGAAATTTTTATTATGTTAGTATTTGCATAAATATATAATTTAGTTGTTTGCTAATTTTTGAAAGAGAATTGAAAATTTTTCATTATTTTGAAAATTTGTTATTGAAAAATATTCGATAAATAATTTTGTTATCTGCAGTAGTACAAAAATTATATAATATGTTAACATGAAAGAACGTTTTGAATAATAATATCATTTAATTTCGAAAAAAATTTAATTTTATTACAATTTATGGTAAAGATAATTCTCAAAAATTACTTCTGGACTTCTATTAAAAAAATCCATATCTCAGATCTAAAGAAAAATCATCAATTTAGGAAAATTATAAAATTAGATTCCTAGGTGATTGTAAGAGATTTATTGTGGTACATTACCAAGAAGAGTTCGGTCATTAGATATCCTGTTATTTGTGTCGTTAATGTCTTCTAATTTTTCAAATGTCTTCTAATTTTTGACTTTTTCCAATCCAAACGACTTATATAAGATATTCGAGACTCAATAATGTATTTGTCGGATACCTAATTACCGCTTACCTTTTTGACGACGGTTCTATTCGAAATTAAAATAATTTTAAATAATCTATACTTTCACATTTATACAATAAATTTTTGACTGAAGATATCGAACTAAATTATTTTTTGTAATTTTTAATTTTTAAATCTTTTATATAAAAAAAAACCTATTAATAAATGTTACCTACAGTAAAAAAAGGGCGAAAATTCGAAAAAATTTAAAAATAAAAACTTAACAATAATTAAAAATGAAATTAAAAATATTATTAATAATTCATATCTAATCTAAAAATTAGAGAAAAAAAAAGTATAATTAATTATTAATTTTATTACTGGTCTTACTCTGTTTTATATAATTAATATTTCAAAATGTGTGACAGAAATTTTATTTAATATATTAAATTCATTTTTTTATTAAATGATAATTTCAATTTATTATAAATTATTTGTTTTAAATAAAAAAAAACAGAGAACGATTAAATTAAATAAAGTAAAAATAAAAATTAAGAAATAAATGGTAACTTAAAAATTTTACATTTCAAAAAGAAAATTAAAAATTTCAAAAATTATGTTTCAATAAATTTTCTTAAATATATTTTATATTTAAAGCTTTTAACATAATAAAAATTATTTGAATTTTTTATAATAATTATATAAGTAAAAAAAAAAGAATTTATTTAACTTTATATACCAAAATTATTTTTAAAATTCCTTATAATTTAACAATTTTATATTATATATATTTTCATTTATATTTTAAAATTAGGAATTAAACAGAACTATATAATATATATTTTTAATTATTTAAGAAAATTATATAATAATAAATTTATTTCCATATTTGATTTCGAAAATATAAAATTAAAAGATTTATTTAGTTTTTGAATTTTTAATATATAAGAAATTAATATATAGAAAATATAGCACCAATTGATATGAAATGAAAATGAAAGTATATAAAATAAAAAGTAAATATTTTAATAATTTCATTATAATTTTAATTTCTTTACAGTGTAGTTATAGGCTGTGATTTTAAATAAATCATATAGGGAATTATTGATTAATTAATTAAATTTTTGATATTACACCAAATTTATGATTAGTTTTATATAATTAATTTAAATTAATTCGATATTTTTATAAGACTATAAGATATAATTTTTATTCTGAATTGGAGAAGTTTGTTGATCGAAATTTGTTTAGTATCAAATTGAACTTTGTTATATCAACAAATTTCAAATTTTAATTAATAGTTTACAGAAAATGATTCAAATTTTTCATTTAGAACCAAAAAAATAAAACTATTAAAATAATTTTTCTTTAAGTGCAGAAAAAAATTAGTGTTGATATTTTTTTTTTAGATTTTTTATAAGTTTTTGTTAGTTAGATTTGGGTTTTTAGTTAGAAATTTTAATATTTTACGTAAAAGCTAGAAAATTATATTTTCTACTATATAAATAGTTAATATATATAATGATAGTTTATATTTATAGTGTGGATTTGATAGTGTTACGTATAGTGTATAGTATATAGTTCCTATATAATAAGAAAAGGCTGTGACGGTCAGAAATTTTAGTATTTATTTCGTATATACAAAGCTGGCCTACAATATTTAAATTAATTTTTTTTTTAAATTTAATATAATCTGAATTAGATTATAAAGTAATTTAAATGATTTAAAGAAAACTTTTATACCATTTTCCATTTAAATTGAATTTTATACGAAATTTTGACCAAAACTAAACACGATTATTAAAACTTTCATGTCTAACTCTCTAGTTATAAAATCATCTTATATTAAATTTTTAAAAAAACACACATAATTTTTTTTTAAAAACTAATTTGAATATTTTATAACTCACAACCGCACTTACATTTATATATAGATATTTTTACCCGTTCTTCCATATCTAAAAAATCTCTAAAACTTTACTAACTATATAAATTACAAAAAAAAAAATCTCATTACAAAAAACCATCGCGTTTTTCCACATTTTTCATAAATTTTCTAAATGAAAAGCCATACTTTACATAAATTTCTACATAGTAAAAAACTACATGTTAATGATTATAGAATATCTAAAATAGTTTCTCTTCATCTTTATTTTTTCTACTTCTAAAATGATTAAAATAAATTCTTTTTTGTTGATTTTTCATTATGATCTAAAAAATAATAATTCTAGATCAAAATTTCCATTATTTCATTATTAAATTTAATATTTTCTTTATAACCCTATAGTTATATATTATTTTTTTTAATAAATATTGCAATAAAAATTCATTTCTAATAAAAAAGAATTATTGCACGGGTATAATCAGAAAAATACAATCTAACAAAGATCAGTATTTTGTCGAACTGGTGCTGGTATTTTAGACATACCACGATGATCAATCCGATTACGTGGTAAACATTGTATTGATGACATATCACGACTATGTGTACTATCATTTGATGATGCAGCTGAACTATTACGTTTTGATATAACTTTAGTTGGTGGTGAACAACTACTAGATCTTTCTAAATTACCATTACTATGTACCCATGCTGTTGTAAAATCATCAAAATCTGATTTTCTTTGTTTTGAATTACCACAACTACCATTTGAATATTTTGTTAATAATTTTTTCATTTTATCTAATATTTGTGCATCATTTTTAGCATTACTAGCTGCTTCTAATAATTGTTGTGCTAATGGTGATGAACTACCATTACTACTTTGACTTTTAACTGGTGATGTTGTTAATGATGTACTATTACCACGAACACGTCGACCATTACTATCATATAATATATGCGATGATGATGATGAACGGTTTTTTGTATTACGATCAAAATTTGATGGTGAATGACTTGGTGACATAAATGTATCATTTGTAATTGATGGACGTTTTTTATTTAATTGTCGTCCACCACTCCATGTATTTGTGACATCTTTATTAGAAGTTGTTATAGATCTTTTAGGACTCATTTTTGTTGATTCATTGGATGTTCGGACAGATCGATAAACTGGTTGTTTTCTATTAAATACTGGTAATCCAGTACGTTGATGTAAATCACCGGTAATATCACTTGAATTATCAACACTTCGACGACGTATTGGTACCGGTGAACGTGGAATTTTACTTAATACTTTCTTTTGACCACTACCAGTTGTATTATTGGTATCATTTAGAGTAACTGGTAATGAGGCAAATGGTATATCATCACCACCATATATACGATTTGAAAATCCTGTTTTTCGGAGACCAGTTGCACTTGCAATATCCACAGTAATATCATCTTCTGTAATAAATATACCAGACTGTTCAAATTTATTCGATTCTGATTCCTCAGATGCTGAACGATTAAAATCCTCTTGTGCTTCGGTAAGCTTAGATTGGGGAGGTGATGGTGTAGGAGATGTAATTGTATCTAGTAAGTCAATGCTACTATTATTTGATTCCAAATTTTCTTGTGTTTTATTATTTTCCATTGGTGACAGTTGTGAATCACTAGAATTTTGATCATGACGCCCTGAAAATACAATTTATAATTTAAAATACATCATATAATATTTAAAATTATTACTATATTACTTACCATTATTGTCGGCATCATCAACTGAAGTTTGACTATGTAATGATTCACGTTTTTGTGCACTTGACTGAATAACACCTAAACTACGATATCCTTCATCACTTATTTCACTACCATTATCACTAATATTTTCAAATTTTGTTGAACCTTCTGTATTATTGGTAGTTACAAGCAAACCATTTGATGGTGATGCAGATTGTGTTGATGATAACAATTCTAATTTTGTATCATTTGTGTTTATACCTAAACTATCAAATTGTACATGATGAGAATTTTGTGACACTGGTGGTGGTGGTGATGAAGATGTAAAACCATCACCACTACCATTTATTAATCCATTTGAGAGTATTTTCGATTGAGCATCTAATGATGTTTGTTTTTTTCGTATATCAGTAAAACGTTTCTGATTTGGTGACATTGAACGACGTACTAAATCTGATGGTGAATTAGTATTAGATAGAGAGCTGGTTGGTTGATTTAGATAAGGTTTTTCTTGAGCCTGAAATATTTAAATAATGTTTTAAAATTAAAAATTCATGTAATAAGATTTCAAGTTGCTGGTCTTACATTATGATTTTCGCTCGAATTAATTTGATTTAAGTATTTCCTTTGTGGAGTTGGACTACGACTACGTCCTCTAATTCCCGGTGGCGATAATGATGTTAAAGGAGATTGTTGTGACGTAATTACTTTACGAGCCGATGGCGGTGATCTGGATAAATATGATATTGGATATTTAATTAATGGAAACATAACAAATAATTTGCGAAAAATTATACAATTTTGTTATTTACTATGTACAAGTGATCAATTTAAAATGCATGTAATTTATGTTTACACAATAATAGCCTGCAGTAAAAATTTTTTTACATTAAATTTCTTTCTTAAATTATTGATGAAATTAAATTGACAGGATAGATAATTGTTCATAATTTGTGTCCAAACAAAGTTGTTTAGTAAATTATTTTAGTATTCAATTCTATAATTTATTAATGTTTTAGTTGGAAAAGATTTAATGGGTATACGATTCTTATTTTCTCATTTTTATGACCGCTGATGTCATAATTAATGGTAAGACAATTTTCCGTTGAAAAAATGAGTACATAATTAAATCTGAGTAAAAATGAAATGAATTATGATAATGATAAATGTGGCATTTTAAAAATTGGATCAGTTTAACAATTATTCAATAATATTTATCTAGATTAAATTCTGAATGATAAAAAGTAAGTACTTTGCAATTAACCTTGCTTTGATATTTTCTTTATAGTTTTATTGATTTACGTCAAAATAATTGATTTTAATTGAAACCCAGAAATGATTTAATTTATTCAAAATTTTGAATATACCATTAAATTAACATAAAAAAATTTCTATTATCTTTAGAACCACTCATATTAAAAAATGAGAAAAAAAATCATTAATCTTTCCATAAATAAAAGAAGGAATTATTATAAAAATCACCAATTTGTTTGTCTCAATGACAATGAATATCAATTTTAAAATTATTCAAAAAAAAAAAAAAATCAAATTCTCATTCTTAAGATCATTTTTCATATTTTAGATTGTCAATTTAAATTTTAATAAAATTACAATTAATTTAATCTGAATTAATTGTTTAAATATTTACGTCATATTTTTTTATGATACATTGATTTTTAGCTGTTGAAAATGCTAAATAATCATGACTTAATATGGGGTAAAATATAATAATAATCTTCTACCATTTAAGGTATTATTACTTATGAATAGAATTTTCGAGAATAGTTTTTCCTAATTGGACTTATATTGTACGTAAGTTTACTGTCTAGTTCAGTCTTACCTTTTTATGGGGCCAAATCGCAAGCTTAAAATTTGCATGTTTAAACTATACCAGATATGAATAAATTGGGGAAATTAATTAAACAATCGTTCATGATCCTAAATGGTTTTATTACCAAAAATTTATAGTACTATCTACATATTAACATAAGTCCTATTAATTATATAGACCTTTGCAAACTGAATTTGAGGCTGAATTTTTGTCCCTTACTACTTTGAAGCTCTTGGTATTTTACATACAAACTTTAGCGATATATTTTATCGAAAATCATAACTAAATTCATATAAAAACCAAATTTATTGTAAAAAAATGTTAGTTAGAATATGGGTAGGGATACAAAATATTGATCAAACAAGAATTTACTGAAAAAATTGGAAATTTCGTAACAAAATTGTAATAAGACGACTTTTTTTAATATAATTTATAACTTATTCTGAGAATTATAATTATATATTTCATATTCTTTTTGTTTACAATAAACTGGAAAATTATTACATCAATCATTATTTTAATATTAACCATAAATAATTATATAGTTGTGATCCATGATATGATTAAATAAAATGATAGCTTACTAAATAAATTATGAATAAATTGACATATAATCATATAAAAAACTATCTGTAAGATTTTCTATACATATAATTTTATATTACCGCGATAAATGTATAATAAATTAAGGCTAAATTGATTGACTTGCAGTTAAATATAATCTTTTATAATTGGCTTTAATAATTTATTCATGAAAATTTTTTTTAACACATAATACAGAAAAAACATACTTTTCGCAGTTAGCATTTTAAATTGATGAATTTTCAATTAAAGATTATATTAATTAAGAATTTTATATAAAATAATATTTTACCTTTCATAAATAACTTGAGCTTTATGCAATTCAATTCCATTTGTTTGTTGATTTGTTCGTGGTATTAATCGTGCTGCAACTGATGAACGATGTGATAATTTACAACGACATGGATCATGTTTATCCAAATAATGTGATAAAGTATCCCAACCACCACCAACACGTACCATAACGTGTGAACGTAAAATCTATAAAATAAAAATATAAAATAGATAAAATTTATGAAAAATTCAATTATTATTAATATTTATGTAATTTAAAATTTATGTTGTTTATGATTTATCAATTTTTTTTAAGTTATTATGTAAAATTTAGTTTATTTTTTATTGAATTGCGTTAAATACTTTCAATTCTACAATATTTAAATATAGAATATTATTAAGAGAAATTTAATACAATATTTTCGTAGTTATTTAAATACTTTAAATAATCATTAGTAAATTAATCAAAATTAATAATAAAATAATTGATTTTACATAAAATTAGCACAAATATAGAACAAAATTAAAGAATATGGGAATATGTATTATATTATAAGGAATTCTGATTTTGTGAAGTGATCAGACAGAAATAAAATTCAAACTATGACCAAAAAATCAATGCACAATATTATGGCAGTTTAACATTAGAAAAATTAGAAGTATTTCGAAATATAAAAGCTAAAATAATGGAAATTGAATTATTTATTTTATTAAAGCTAATTTGCATAGATTTTAATTAGTTTCTTTCTGAATATATAATTTTTTTACAAAGTATTAACGTATAGAAATATATAATATAAATTTAAACCAATCAAAATATAATATTATTTTTCAATTTTACATTAAATGTAATATAGTTACATTTACAGATCTATTATTAACATGTAAATCACACCCTTATATCTGTTATTTAACAAACTATTATACTTTTAGAAAATATAAAGGGTGGACATTTTAGTTGCATGTTATTTACCATAATAGTTTTATTAAGATTTAAAATTTCTCTCAGGCGCCAGTAAAAATTTTTTCAGCGAGATAAATTTCATTTAATCGCGTTGATAAAAAATTTCAATTTATGTGTTATTGTGAATTGATTATATTATTTTGCCATCAATTACGATATAAAGTCGAAAACTATAAAAAAACGATTGAATTTTCCTTTAAAGTTGAAATGAAAATTATTGTTACTGAACAATGAAATGGAATGCGACTAAAAATTGTTTTCCCTTGAAAACTAATTGAATTTTAGCTACAAAAATGATTAAATATCTTATCTTTTTTACTGATCGATTTCATAATTAAGCACTTCTTTGATTAAATGATGAAAAATTGACTTATTGTTAGATAAAGAACTAAAATGTAATTAATTTAGTAGATGATAATAAAATTATATAATTCTCATTTACCATTTATGGTATAACAATCTAATATATCATCTAATTGTCTGGTTAATTGGCGCCTTTATGTACTTAATTTGTTAATTATATTCTATAAAAATTTCTATATTTATAATTTTTATATTAGGATTGGACTAAAAAAAACTATTGATATCAATTAACCCATTTTAAAAATTCTGAATTTATATATTCCAATTGCGGATAGAAAAAAATGTGCGTAAACATTCGAGACAACCATGATAAAATATTTCAGTATGTTGACATTTATTACGTTTTCACTTTTTCTGTACAAAATAGTAAATAATTTATAATCAATTATGCGGTAATGTGTAAGAGTATATTTCGATTGAAAGTTGAAGTGATCATAATAATAGTTTCACTATTTTAGAAGACTAATTTCGTCTGACAATGTTATATACGAATGTTTAGATATTTAAATTTGCTCAATTTTCTATTAGAATTAGAACTATAAAAAATTTGGAAAATTTTTCTTAAATTGTACAAATTTTTCGACCCTGATTATATAGTTTTTAATTTAAAACTAAGTCGCCAGTAAAAATTAATTCAATTTTAAGCTTGGTAATCTAATTTTAAGCTTGGTAATCTAATTCTAATATTGTACGAAAACACTAAGAAATTCCAAGGCAAAAATACCAAATAGCAATAGAAAAATTTTTTTTTAAGTTGTTATTTTAGTTGGAATTACCACCCATCGACAGAATGTTGTTTGTATGATGTCAATTTCAGACAAGTCGATCGATTCAATACCATAAAATAAACATACTTATTTTTCCATAATTCGAGAAATTCGCTAATAAAAACATGATTATAAAAGTTATATGCTAAAAGTGCATTTTCTAGATACAAAACTAAATTAGTTTTCTGTTTTTCAAATGTTTGTCATAGCAAAACTTTAAAATTATTGCCCATCAGAAAGTTGTGATTTTAGGAAAAATCAAAACCAGATAAAATGTGTAGATTTTGTTTGTTATTGACAAATCTCTGATTGGATGTCATAAAAATGTGCAACATTCCATATAAATAGTTATAAACAACAACAATAAACATTTTCCAATTTTATAAACCTTTATTTAGCTTTGGGGCATTTTTGGGTTAATCTGTAAATTAGTCGATAATTGAAAATATTTTATTTTGTTTTTGGAGCTCGTTTATTTATAGAAGCTAAATTGGAATTGCAAAAAAATATATATATATAAATAAAATCTAAATCATATTTGAAATTTGAGTTACCAACTAGAATTGCTAATAGTATTAAATATCGGGTGCGGAGGAAATTATAAATAAATAATATAAATTTATCATTGTAATATAGATTTTTTGGTTTATTTACGTTAATGTTTGAATGAGAAATCTAAGAAAATAATATTATATACATGAAAATATTATATACATAGATTGATTGGAATTTCAGTAATGTGGTTTATTTATATGGATTTTATTATTTTGAAATATACATATACATATAAAATAAAACAGTTAATGACATATTGAATAAATTAATTGAAATAAATAATATATAAATTAAAGTATAGAAGGAATTTAGTTTTAGTTGAAATAATTCTTTCTTTAAATAGTTAATGTAAAGTTAGTAATTAATTGAAGAACTTTTCGTAAATCCTAAAATTTATTTCCTAAAGTTTTTATATTATATTAAATTTTCTATGAATTTCTTTTTTAGTAATTTTGTACATTTGGTTCTTTTTATTTCTGAGCAAAAATTAGGGTAGGTTAAGAATTATGAATAATTTCTAAATATAGACTCAAATCATGTCTGGGACTTTGCATGTCATAAAATCTCCAAAAAACAAATTTATATTTTAATTTTGTACTAATATAAAATTACTAATTTTAAGAGGAAACCAAAATATCATATTTTTCGATTCCATATTGCAATTTAAATTAAAGTGTAAGCAAATTTATAAAAAAAAAATTATTTTGTATACATATATATTAAATTAAAAGTAACATAAATTCTTCTATATAAATTAAAATTCTAATTTTGCTATCAAATTTTAAATAACTTCTAATTAATTTGAGAATAAACTTAATAATTTGTGACCCAATTTAAGATATAAATAATGATCATATCCAATTTAATATTAAATAAACAATTACAATGTTTATTTAATGCTTTTGTTATATGTTACATTCTTTTGAGAACGAAATTTTATGTATATATGTATATATATTAATTGAAACAATAAATAAGATCAATTTTAAAATAAAAATCATTTTGCTATATATTTATTCAACTGTAGGAGAAACCATGACCCTAACTTTCAATATCATTTAATATAAACAAAAAATTTCGAATACTATACAAGAATGTGTCGATAATATGAACATTCTAAAATAAAATACTTGAAGCAAAATGTTTTTATCTGGAGCACTATGTGTAGTGTATCTCAATTATAGTTTGATAGTTCTGATTTGTAATTATAATTTTAATGTTATTATTACGCAAGAATATTAATTAAATAATTTACTGTCCATATATTTGTAAATTATGCAATTATTGTAAATATTATTGTATAATTAATTCTATAGCGTGCCTCAATAGGTTAAATGACCGCAAGTCATGGCATTTTTTTTTATTTATTTTGCAATTTTGATTTAATATTCAATTTAATATACAATGTTGCATGGAAACTTGGTGTTTGGTTTATCGTGTAGCAAAGATTATGATGTAAATAAATTTTGTTTATATTAATTGAGTAAAAAAAATGTATCAAATTCTTTTTTTTATTTATAAATATATTTACTTACTCTGACAAATATTAAAACTTTGGTATCACCAATACGATATTTGCCTTCAGAGACACGAACCATTGGAAATTGTGACGGACAAGTACATTTTTCAACTAAATCTCTAACCTGAAAAATAAATGAAAAAATATTTAAATATTAAAATTTTTGTAATTGATCATTTACATTATTATAATTTGATTATATAAAATTTAATGAAAAGAATTAGCGTTTTAGTAAAATTCTTAAATATTTAGTAAAATTTTAAAATAATGGACAAATAAGTTATGTAATAATTGATTCATTTACCTTTGACCTATGAGAATAAAGCAAATTAATCTATTTCAAATTTTATTTAATCTTCAATCAAGGCACATAAATTTCTAAATGCTAAGCATTCGCGATAGTATAAAATATGTCTCTAAGTATGATTATAATTGTAAAGATATAACATTAAGCATATAAATATACCAACTATACAGAGGACTCAAGAATTGTATATCATTAAGCAAAAATCATAACAAATCTAGAGTACATATATCTATAATTGATCGTATGGATAAGATATCTATTCAGGCTTTTACTGACAGTAAAATAATTTCAATATTGAAATTTATTTGACATAATATATTCTTCTATAATACGAAGAAAAATCAATATAAAGTTGTCTAATTTTCCGCAGTTAATTTAAATAATCATCACATAAATTGTTTTCATAAATTTACCATATTTTATCTATACACTACAATAATAATAATTTAAAATTAATTTACTATCATTCCTTATAGCGTCTATTTATTATCTTACCAATTCAATACAACAAATTTGATAGTGGCTACTAACCACGGTTTTACTTCAAAGAAAAGCAAAAAATTTTAACTCAGGTGAATAGAATATAAATGATCTGACAATTTTCTATTAAATTTTTCTCAATTTTCTTATATGTACCGTATATATTGACGAGGAAAAATATATTTTAACATTATAGTAATTTGTTTTCGTTTTTGTTATTATAAAATTTATTTGGTTAACCATTTACGGTAGCACCTTTTATATTTAATCGATTTTTTTATATGAAAAAAAAAGATGAAAATTTGAAAAATTTATGAGAAAATTATATTTAAATTGTTTTTCGTTTTCACTATTCATTTAAAAGTTAATTTTAATAATTGAAAATTCGTGTAGTATTTAGAAATAAGTAAGAAGAAGTGGAAAAATTATGAAAATTAGTTGAGATAAAATCGTTAGTTAAATGACCAAAAAATATTTGAGTAATTCAAAATTGAGAAAATCAGAAAAAAAATGTTTAATCATATGTGAAGGAAATTATAAATTGTAGATAATTTCTTAATATATCAACTTATAGTTAAAGCACGATTTATCAATAAATTATTATGATTTTTATGGTTTTGGTTACATAAATTCAAAGAATATCTATCTATAATTTCTGTGTAAAAAATTGATTAAAAGATTCCAAGATATGTTTAGGTAAAGTCGTTATAATTTTTGGATTTCTTTGAATTACAAAGTTTTATTGGAATCGAAAGGATTATTAAATCATAATCATAAATACAGTGGCCAACAATTTCATCTTAACTAAAATAAGTGTATATAATTTGAAAATTTACCCTTAGTAATAATATTAATATCAAACCGACTTGTAAAAATATGATAATAGATTTACTCAACAAATTATTATTAGAATTTTCAAAATTTATTTTCATTAATTAAATTCTCACTTGGAATGAACATTTAAATAATTTACTGATTGAAATCTTTATGAATTCATTATCACTTATACTTGTTTAATTTAAATATAATTTATTTATAAACAAGTTAAACGCTTAAAATTAATTATCAAACATTTATATCGATAAATTAAAAGCATTCATACGTGCATAGATAAATTCTAGGCGCACGATTTTATCTGATCTAAATAAATGTTTTTCCAAATATTTGGTTTGACTACATTTTGATAAATTATTTTAATAATTACATAAGTTTGCACTTAAGACATAAACGATTTTTTAATATACATATAATAATTTTAAAAATGTGATTTGAAAATATTTCTAATTCTCTGCAAATTTTAGTACATTTGAAAATATATCTATAGTCTAATGGACAATTAGAAATTCAACTACATATATAAATATGTACAATGTTGCAAAAACATTATTTCCATATTTACTTTTATTGCAATTTGAATCAGAAAATTACAATATTTTTTTTTTTAACAAAAATCAAGATCAATTTTTAAGAAATTCCAAGTATTTGAATCAGCAAAATTGCCGCTAAAGTCAATTAGAAAACTATAAGTTTAACTGGAAAATGAAATGTTTTTAATTTACATTTAAAATAAGGAAAAAAAACATATATGTACAACTCTTAAATTTACATTAAAATACATTTATGTTATATACCAAAGTCTATACGGTTAAACATATATGTAATTTTGTAAATGAGATTTCGTAAAATCTAAATGAAAATTGAATTTAATTGAAGTTAAAGTCGAATTATATTTCTCTGATTTAAGAAAAAAAGTGACCATAGGTTAAGAGATTAAAGGAATTTTTATAGTTAACTTTTGTATACCATTAAGATATTTTTTAAGAAATAAAATTTTCTTTTCTTAATGATCATGTTATAAATTAAATAAAAATGTTCGAATTAATGTTAATAAATGTAAATTTCGGTAAAAAGGTTTAAGATTAAATTTTATATCAGAAATTAATTTATTTTCTCTTCTGGCTTATTCAAAAATTTTGTAAAGTAAATATAAATAGGTAAATAAATAATCTCGATATTAGCTAAGTAAGGTTTTACGTCTTTAGGTTTAGTAATATTTTGTAATTAAAAAAGATTAAATTTTTGCTAGATTCTTACTAGTACAATCTTTGGACTCAATTGAAACATTCGGAAATTTGGAAGATCATTAGTTAATACAAATTTTTGAAGTTTCTGGCCAAATTTAGATACTAAAAATAATTTCTAAAAAATTCAAATTTATCAATTCAATTTATCACAATTTCATTAAATAACTAAATTTAAGACATATATTCTTTTATCTATTTTTAAATTATAAGAAATATATTTTTATGAACTTTCACATTACATATAACATTTTGCATGTTTACATCAATTAAAATTCCCTTTATTCCTAATATTAAATCTATTTAATTCAATATACAAAATTACACATAAAATATAAAATATTCGTATAATAATGTAACAAGAAAATGTTCGACTTTCTTCTTAATTTAACATTTTCTCCAGAAATAAATACAATAGTTCACCCTCAAATAATATATACACAATGTATTTATAACTAGAAAATATTAAATTGTATACCATCATAAATTTAATTAAATTTAATTATATATTTCTATCAACAATATGATCATCAATTAAATTAGCACTGCATGTTCATATATACAGTTTCAATCAAAAATTATAGTAGATGATAATTTATGTTTGTTTAGATATTTCATTAATATTTTCATCTGATGCCGAGTGGTATACCATAAAAAAGAAACCCACAAAAACATTAATTCAAGAGTTCATATTTTTTTTTTGGTTGGGTGGTAAGAAATCTTCTCACAATTATATTTTTTGATTATTGTCGGGAAAAAGAAAAGATGTAATAAAAAAATGTATGTAAATATATAATTATGTCATGTCTAATTTATCATCATGTATAATTAAAATTTTTATTTGAATTTTATTAATAAATTAAAATTTGAAATTAATTTATTCATAAATGAATTACATATATTTTGAAATGATGATAAATTTATGTTGCTTTTTTAGAGAATGAAAAATTATGAATTACCGAATTTACTAAAGAAAGGATTAAAAATTTAATTAACTTTTAAAATTTTACAAAATATTTTCATTATAAAAATTATTGTAATTATTTTCAAATCTAAAAATATTTAAAATCATAAATTTCTAATAATACTATCCGTAGAATTTTTCTAAAGTAATGCATGACAGTTGAAATGATCCGCACACAGCAGCAAATATTAAAAGGTGAACGACATATTGCAAAGGAGTACAATCTTAGAGAAGGTATAGTAGACGCACTGCACTTCATTGATATAAACAAACATCATCAACATGATTATTAATGATGCTGAATAAATTTAGAATTTAATCCAATAATAACTATAAATTATAAATTAAAAAACAAAATGTGATTACATTTTTGTAATTTAATCCTTAAAGTCAATTTAAATGTGAACAGAAGGTAACATTAACATATAACGTATACGAAAATGTTCAGAGAGAGAGATTATGTCAAAAGATTAAGTTGTTAATTTTTATTAAGACGATTTCGATATAGAATTATGCAATTTGCAAAATGACTTTGTTACCCAACATTAGTAATAAAGCAACATTGTAAGATTATAGGATATTTTATCAATTATTACCAATTTATTTAAATTAGTTCACATAGAAAATTTGCAAAAATATAGAGAATCGTGACTTTATGAGTTTCTGGTTAATGTTGGTTGCGTAATAATTTTCACATACTTTTCTTGTAAAACAAAAGTCTTCTATTTTATTGGTTTGAAAAGAAAATACTTTGTATTATTACATTGTATTCAGTAGCTTCTTGTTTAACGCAACATAATAAGGTGCACCAAATTTATCTGTTTTACATAAAATGATCACGCGCCACTAGTATTACTCAGTGTTGTTATTTCTGTATTTAGACGCATTTGAATATATCATTTTTGATCTTTATCGTTTATGTGACTTTATAGCTTGTAACTTGCTACCAGTTTCACATAATAATTTTCTATTTATGTACCTACAAAAAAAATATTCGTTTTAGGAATATTGTTACTATATAGGATGAATTTAATAATGAATCATTTGGTATATGATAAATTGGAAATAATTTTGTTATAAGAAAATATATTAGGAAATTTGTAGTTGTCAGGGAAAAATATTTAATAGTAATGTTAGGAAAATTTGGAGACAAATAATATTGTGATTAATCTACTAGACGATTATAAAATTCTGTAATATATTATATTTATTTGTAATTCATTCAATATTTATTTTTAATATGAAAGACCACCACAAATCTTTGAGATTAAAAATATAAAATTAAAATTTTATGAAATTTTTTTTTAGCGTGAAATGTCACGATTTAATCATAGACGAAACCTCGCTACCAATTAAAAAACATTTTCCTTTTCATATATTTTCCATTTAATATATAAATCCTAAATCTCATATAGTCATACAATACCAAAAATAGTTAACCCAGTCTAGTTAAACAATTGGTAAAATTTATTGTTTACATATTTTTTGTTTTTGTGACCAAATAAAAATATCTCACGATCCTCCATTTAGTTTCAGCTAATATCAAAAATCCGTATATGGGAATCTTTTCAATCTTTATTTAGCTTTAAACTCTAAGAAATTAGATGCGAGCTTTAAATTTTATAAAGACGCATTCAACAATGTGTATACAATATTTTTTTTTCCTGTGAGACTTTCAGTGGCTAAATATTTTTAATGGTGGATAGGAGCGTTCATAAAACAATTTATTATATGAAAATTTATCACAAAATCAATCTCAATATTTTATCTCCTTTGGAGAAAAAAAAAACGAATTATACCCTCAATGCAATATTGCAATATAATTTATATTTCTTGAAGGCATAAAACGACGTAGTCGTCTTTGGTTTGTTTTTCTTTTATACTCTGTTACAGTGCGATAACACTTTTACTTTCTTCCTTGAAAGATTTTCCTTTGGTGGGTTATCTTTGTGCGCGATATTGCTCAATATTTTTTTTTTCAGCTTGTTAAAGTTATTTATGTTTTATTTTTGTTGTTGCAAATTTTTCTTTGTTTTTGTTTATTATTTTTTGATTGATTTCCCAAACATGGTGTTAGATTAAACAAATTGGTTTTGCTATTGTCTTTTAGATATGCCATCAGGAGCCGCAGGGAAACTATTGAAGAAGGAGTAAATTGTTTTAAGAGTCGTGTGAAAGTTTTGATTATCTATATGAGAAGAGAATTATAAATATCTTTTTTGATATATTATGAAATATGTTTTGTAATAGGTTCGAAAATTGGTATATAATTTAATATTAATTCTTTAAGCATGGTTGAGTTTTTTTTTTTAGCCAGAAATTGTTTATCAAGATTTAAATATATTGATTATAAATAATTTATATAGAAAGATTAAATGATTTTACTGATATTAATGTTTATGTTTATGACCATCCTATTATCGATGTGTAATAAATTTGGTATATTGATAGGCTTAAGGACACAATTCTATTAAACCTAAACTGACTATATTTACATTAAGTAATAAAATATATTTGATAAGCGATATATCTCGCCTTATATGTCCTCTTTTAAAAACTATCTTGCATTGTACCAGCGACTTAATTTAGACTCAAGTGGACTGTAAATATTTTTGTTATACATACATTATACCATAATGATGGAATGAAGAACACTCGTGAATATGAAATTCTGTGTCGCTAACATAAAGAATTATGTCTAGAAAATTTCAAAATCCCAACAGTCAAAATTATTGGTAAATTTTCTTGTGGAATTTGTAATGTAATTATGCATTTAAATTTGATTCACCTTTTCTCGAGTTGATTATACATTATATGTCGCCTCATACCATAGCTTCAAAATTATTCAACAATTTATTGAATCAGTAGCTTAAATTTCAGGTTTTTTTTATTAACTTAATTTTTTATAGCTCACTAATTCATAGCACAATAAATACTTTAACTAAACAAAATCTCTGGACTAATTGGGCGCCATTTATTATTACCTAATTGAACTTTTTTTTGGTATGTTTGTGTCTTGCCAGTAAAATTAAATCTAATTGTCTCATTGTTCTCTTTACAAATAAATAAATAAATAAAATTGATTATATATATATTTTTTATTGTAACTTTAATCTGGCCTTTTCCCATCTGTTACAATTATTACACTTTATTGTTTTAATAAAATATTATATTAATAATCATAAAACTATATATAAAAACCACCAGCATTGAAGACAAAATTATTTTATGAATTTAATAAAATTGTCAATAACAAATATAAACCGAAACTAATATGCAATAAGCCTGGATTCAAATCAAATTGAACCAATATGCATCACAATATTGCGGCACAAACAACAAGAAAAATGAAAATTAAATCGTGAATTTAAAATTTATTGCACAAACGGAAAAAAAGAAAAGAAAAAACAACAACCGAAAAAATTTGTAAATATTATTTAAAGCTCCTGAAGCAACAACGTGACTATAATTTTTCTTTAATCATATTTTGTTTTGTTTGTTTGAGCCATGACGAACAAAGACGTTACAAATAGTTTTTTTTACTTGAGATTTCTTCCTGAAGGCATCAACAATTTCATTTTGCTCTAATATTTTAAAATGTTATTTAGAGTTTTGTGCAATTTCAATTAATTTAAAGCATAAAATTGTTTAAATTGCAATTTCAATTCAGAGTAAATCAAACAAGTTAAATAATCAAAAGTTTCTATTCGAAAAAAAAAATGCGTGATCAAATAATCATTTTGCATTTTGATTGAATTGTATAAATAAAGAAATTAGCCTTAAGATTTATCAAATTGTTTGGAAAATTGCATTAAAAAAGGAAATTAAATTTTCTAATTTTTTTTTTTACAAAAGTTCCGAAAAATTATAAGTCTTGGGACTATTTTTAATCCATCAACAAAAAAGTAAGCCCATTCTATGAATTCTATAGAAATTAATGTTTAACCATGCGATAATCGTGAAAAATGATAATATATACTTTAATTTGTATAAGAAATTGATTATCCTTAGGTGAAATGGATTTAAATTTGCATGTAAGAAAGAAAGTTTTCTTAATAATTTTTGTTTTATTTGGAGAAAAAAAATCACGATTACACCTAAAGCTAAAGTGTGTATAGCTAATTTGTAATATTTTGTATTCTGAAAGTTTTTCTAGGTCATTTTCATTTCAATTTTTCAACTTAAACGCCATCGAATTACAACAGTAATGAATAGAATTAGATCTACCATTCATTTAATTCTTAAATTCAAAATTTTCCTATTTAAATAATGATCTTTCAAATTTTGTAACAACGATCTTTTAACAACGATGCAATTACTGATCATTTCTCAAACTTTTCTCCTCCAATTCACATAGAATTTAATCAAGCGATTTATTTAATAATTGATACCGACTTTGAGTAATTTAATTTTTTTTTTTTAACTGATCTATTATTTTGTGTATATTTGATTTAAATTAAATATTCATTTAAATTGTAAACAAATTCCAAATAGAAATTCTATTTTCTCCCCATTATTAACAAATATTCACTTATTTGATTAATGGCCCAGAGGTTTATATGGAAATTTATATAAAAATTAAATCTATAAAAAAAAAAAATTAAATGGGTTAAATTTCAATCACTTAAACAAATAACAAATTTTATAAATTCATACAATTTATTTTATAATAATTTAAATTGTATTTGATAATCATCATGATAAAAAATAATGTTATGGATATAAAGAAAAATTGTTAAGTGTTCACGATCATTTTAAATTGCACTCCAATTGCAATTCCATGTACATACCATAAAATACGATTCATTCAATAAATTTTTCTATACATTTAATATAGATAATGTTATGGAAATGTGAAAATCATTGATATATGAAAATATGTGCTATAGTCTAATAATGATAATATTCTCTATTACCAGAATATACATATCTAATTTCACTGGAAAAATTGCTCAAGTAGGTATTATAAATTGATCCACGGACCACGGATATGAATACAGAATAATAATAATAATAATAGTTGATTTAATCTTAAACACATTTTCTTTATTAACTTTTAAATTGTTAACGTCTTTTGAGCATTTTACAAAGTAAAGAAATGAAAAGTTTACATACAAAATCCACATAAATAATTTCATTTCAATTTTATAATTGATTGATCTTTTCACGTAAAATGAAATTTGAACATAAAATAGAAGACGTAAAAATAATTGTTTTGTGATTAATGACTCACTTTAAAAACGTTGGTTTTGGACAATGAATATGGAAATGTTAGTGAATAAGGAAGGATCATGAAATTATAGAAGATGAAATTATAGAAGATTAAAATTGTGATCCACAAAAATATTTTACTTTATAAATCAAAAATTGTGCGGTGATAAAATTTATGAGCCACTTTTTCTTTCATTTAAAATTAAGATTAATATTTGAGAGATTATGTGCCAATAAGGATCGTGAACTTTTCTCTATAACATCTGATGTTTGAAATTGTGGTAAATTCACTTTCTTTTCAAATGAAAATCAATTGCTGATAATTTCTGTGCTTAAGTCATGTAATGATTTTAGCTTTGACCTCGTCCATTTCATAATTGCCCATATAGCATAATTTATTTATCTAAAGATTTGAATTTTTCTTACTATTATCGCAAAACAACAGCAAAAATTCACCTTTACCAGTATATCGATGACGATTAAGCACGCATTGTAAATATAAATTTACATGCAATTATTTATTCATATTTTATTATTAATAACAATAATCAATTTTTTTTTTAAATATTATTTCCTTTAAACGATTATTATGTATAATTGTCGTAAAAGTTTAATAGTTTTTTGATAGCCATTTAAAAATTACCGATAAATTTTATTATTTAACATTTTTATTTTTTAAAAGATTTTCGCGCATGTAAAAATTTCAACAGATTATAAAAAAAATATTGCCATTATAAGAGAAAATATGGGAAGTTAAAATATAGGAGTATTATATTTTAATATTAAGATAAATATCGTGTTATTTTTATCAGAATTATTGTAATATTTCATATTGCAAAACTATTATAGTAAATTATATACTGAAAATATTCATTGCATGTATTTAGATTATGGACACTACATATAATATTTTTTTTGCTTATATTAAATTTAGTTATAGAAAAGATATATACTTAATTTTGTCCGATTAGGTGATATATATATATAAATATATATAGCTAGATTAGTGATAAGTTAGTTTTGTGTTTTTATATAGTCTGATGATTTATAAATTTTCGAAATATATTTTTGCTATAGATTTCTGTTCACTCTATGGATGGGATATGGACCATTTTCTAACATAATCAGATTATAATTTAATAGTTTTGTAGTAAATTATTTAGTACCTTATCAGCTGTCCCTAATTTCTTATAGTCCAATAGAAAAGGCGACTATATTTTCTTATAGTAAAAATTGTATTTCAGGACTAAGCTTTTCTAGTAATTAGGTATGATTTTTCTAGCTTGTCAATACTATTTGATACTGATGAAATTATAATTTCATTATTATATATGTCCTTCTCTTTGTACTACTTAAGTATTATAGAAATTTCATTATTATTAATTTTTTTTATACTGTAATAGCTCTCTGCTAATTTTAAGTTATTAAATTTGAATTTACTTAGAAAATGTCTTTATTTACCCCAATTCAACATACGCACATTATTGTAATCAAATTTATTTGTTTGTGATTTGGATCGAAATAGATTTTTGTGTACTACTTAAATAACTAAATAGTTTTTTTTCTATTTGTGAGGATTAACATATTATAATTTTTTTAAGTACATCTCATAAATTTCATATTAAATTTTAATTTTTTCTTAATTTAATTGGAGATTTGGATTAACATGATGTAGTTTTAGTTTATAGCCTATCCTATACAATCGCAATAGTATTTTATAAATAATCATGTTTTTTAACATATTTAAAATACATCTTCATTTAATAATAAATGTATAATTATTAATTCTTGATATTCTCGTTAAAATATCAAGTTACAAAATGATCGTTTTTGATGGCGTATTTTTTTAATATGAATGAAATTTTGGTATAATTAATCTTTTATATTTTAATTTAATTTTATTTATTTTGAAAAAGAACTTAAAAACCTATTAAAATATTTTAAGTTTTATAATTTTGGAAAATATTTTTTATTTTGATTATTTTGAATATTTTTTATTTTGTATATATAAACTCCAACTAATTGATCAGTTTATTTGGTTTTAACTAGTGAAATCACAGCAGTAAACAAATATTTAATAATAAAAAATTTTTTTCTTATTTTTTTTAAACCAATTTTAATTGCCTCATAAAAATTATATTTAAATTACTTCATTAAAATATAAAAAAAAAAAAAAATCAATAGCAATAATTTTAATATCTTAATAAAATTTAAAACAAATTTCTATCCGCCTTAAAAACTTATACATATTTGACTTATAATTAATAAAGTTGAAGCATAAAATATTTTTAATGTCATTTTTTATGACATAAGCTTAAAAATTTTAATATTTAGAGAAAACTTTTTATAATGTAAATACCATAATATATATATATTTTTAAAACTTACCATTTCATCGAGACTTTTAAGGTCATTTGTAATTATTTGTGGTTGTGGACCATAAATTAACATTGGACCTTCATCATCTTCATCTTCACTATCTGATTCAAATAATTCAGTTTCAGTAGCTATTGTTGATTTATTATTTATATTATTATCTGTTTGTGTACCACAACCAATACCATTTGCCTTATTATCAGCAGCTATTTCACGATCAATTTGTCGTTCCATTTGGACTAACATTGGTGCGAGCATACCTAATTATAAAAAAATATTTAATAAAATTTGGTTATGAGTTAAAAGGATTTGGTTATGAGTTAAAAGATTTTAAAGCTTACCAAATTTAGCTCCACGTCTTGCTACTTCCAAAAGGCATAGTATCACATGTTTTTCATTTTTTCTCATAATTAGGTCATCTGTTTCAAAAAGTAGGCACTCGAATATTTTAAGGCTTTTTCTAAAAATTTAAAAAAAAATGTAAATTACTTGTTCTTCGTAGTATATATGTATAATATTATAATGATGACAATAACATGGCCAATTTAATTAGTATTGACATTAAATTATCATTTTACAGATGACAATATTAGTTTAAATTGATCATTTAATCTGATTGTAGGGAATTCTTTTGATTTATACAAATAAAATTGGAAATTATTACGTTAATGAAATTATCTACAGGACATTTTGTTTTATATATATTAGGGGTTTTCCGTAATTTGGTAATGCAAACTATCATAATTAAATAGAGGTTCTAGAAAATCTGTAAGGACAATTTTAGATAAGATCTATTTACCATAAGTTAAACATTTCTATATACCAAATTTAAACGAAGAACCATAAATAAAGGACATCAATATTTAAATTTATTAGCAAAACTACAACCAAATTATTTTAAGAAAAATCATATTCCCACAAAAACTTAGTCCATTAAAAATTCTATTTTAATATCTCTACTTAAGCGCTGATAAACGACATGAAAATTCGAAATTTAAACTCAAATTGAAATTTTCCTCATTCTTAACCTACAATACAAAATTTCTACAAAACAATTCTTCAAACAATTCTAATTTTAATTTAAGGATGACCCAAAAACTTTAATTTACACTTAAATAAAATTCATTTTAAATTTATAAAAAAAAAATAAAATAAATAAAATTGAAAGTGAATTTATTTCATTTATTTTTTTCTATTTTTAAAATTACAAAATTATAAATTACCTGCACCATGTAATAAAATTAGATACATTGTCTCTTGCAAAAAATGTACCACTTTTAGCAGCGGGTAAATAATGTACAGTACCCATAGCTAGAATTGGACCAGCAATACCGGAAGTAATAGAACGTGTCATTGATTTGTTACGTGCTTGTCGTCTAACTAAATAATCTTCTGCCGCTTGACGTACATTGTTGGCATGCTAAAAATAAAATAAAAAAAGTGAAATTATACAAATTTTTTGAATCAAATGTGAAAATATTTTAAATATACATAAAATTATTTTACACTTCACAATTAATTAAAATTTATAATGCATTTTGTGTTTTTCATTTAAGTGAACTAATAATTGTGCAATTGAATTAAATTATATATTTTTCATTTTCATTTTGTTTTTTAAAGGAAAGAATTTAGGACAAAACTTAAATATTTTATTAAAAAAATGTGGAGACATGCACATACTTTTTTTTTATAAAGTGGAATTGTTATTATGTTAATAGATTTATTTTGTTATTATAAGTTCAAATTTATATCACCAGAATTAAACATTTTGTCCTCAATAATGAACGAGCCAGGAATTTATTAGTGCAAAAAAAAATTATTTTATGTTTTGCAAAATTATTTATGTACATAAATAAATTTTAAAATTTACAAAAATTAAAAGTAAAGGTGCGCCTAGTTAATTATCTTCCCAAAAAAAATGTGGCGCCTAATACTAATTTGAATGCGAAAAAAGAAGTATTTTTTGAAAAAAAGTGGTAATAATAGATTTAAGTTTAAGTAATTGAAATTATAATTATAGTTTTTTTGAGACGAAGTTATTTTTTCCGAATATTAAATTAAATTATATTTTACGTAATTTAAATTTGTATATAGATTAACTGGTTTTAAAAAAAAATTGTCGTAATAAATGAACCAGAGACGGAATTCATAAGTGGATGCCAAAAATACTTATGTTGGAAATTAATGAAATGATACTGTCCGTGACGAGGAATGACAAATATTTCATTTGTATTATGTTAGAATTTTTTTATATTATTTTTATATTAGAGGAAGATAATCAAGAATTGTATTAATCTGTTGATGAGATTTGAGGTGGATCTACCATACCATCAAGAAAAATCTCGGCAATTGCACAAGGATATTCTTACATTGGAATCATCAAGTATCAATAAGATTCCGTGGACCCAAGAACATCTGGAACCACACAAAATTCCAAGGATTAATCAAATTTTGTTATTATAGTTAAAATTTTATCAATTCTAAAACCAGGAAATATGGAATTTTGTTAATAAGCTATGATATTCTCTGTTCGATTTCTATTTCTATAAAACTATTTAACATTGAGTAGTGCATCAGATTTATATATTTTGGTATTAATTCATAGTTTGAAGTTGAAATTTTAATCATTTATCTATCAGATATTAGAGTAGATTATTCTTCCAATGATTAATTATTTAACTATTATTATATTGCAAAAAAATCTACCCCAACTAGAACCAAACTTAACAAATTGAACTATTCTCATATATAAGTAGTTGAATCAAAATAAATTTTATTGTTAAATATAAAATTGTCATTAATCAATAAATTGATTTATATATTATAGTGTAATTTTTGGGCGCCACAATTCTTATAAATATATTTTTTTTGTATACCATTTATTTCTTTTTGTTAATAAAAAAAACTATATTTTATATGCAATTTATTCTAACCAAATTTTGTATTTATTAATATTTTATGTAAATATAAAATTTTAATGTTTTATTTATTTCTATTTGAACACATTTTAAAATATTCAAAAGAAAAAAATTACCTATTTTTTTCAAATTTTAATTAAAAATACATGAAAATCGTGATATCAAATATGACATTTATTTTGGCCACTTTTATTTTATGGATAATTGTCAAAAAGAATTGTTAGAAAATTAGAAAATATTTGTCTTCTATATGAATTAAATGAGAAAAAAAAATATCGCGCCCTAAAAAAAACAAAACCAAACAATGAAACCAATGAATTTATTCAAACGAAAAAGAAAAAAGAAAAATCATAACGTGAGTAATGTACACACGCATTCACGTTTTCTATTTTACCATTTTCTTTTATTCAAAACTAATAAATTTAATTTATGCAATTATTATGTTTTATTTTTACCTTATTTCTGGGTGGAAAATTGGTCATATGGTTAATTGTAACGCGAAAACATTTGAAATGCAACATGAGAAAAAATATGCAAAAAAAATTTTGTGAAATAAAATAGGAAGAAGACCTAAATTTTAAACAACGTGTGAAAAAGTTTCTAGTTAATTAATTTATTTTTTTTTGAATGAAATTTATGGTTGAAAATTTCTTATTTTAATTATACTAAAATAATTTTAATGGTAATTTTTTGATATAAATTATGTGAAAAATTTTCAATAATTTACGCAATTTTAACTATAGGAAATTTTAATGGTTTTTTTTGGATTTATTATTTATGGTGTTTTAGGTTAATAAATGTTACATTTTTTATTAACACTTTTAATAATTTCCGGAATTTATATATAAATTTATTACTCTGAAGAGTTTCCTACTTTAATAATTTCACATTAATTTAGGTAATTATAATCATACCATAAGGAAAGTCATCATAAAATGAAGAAAACCCTCATAAAATTAAGAAAAATTTGCCAAATTATGTAATTTAAGCATTAATAAATTTATGTTTATATTTTTCTGTCACATTTTCTTCAGATGAATTAATTGCTTTACCAAAATATGAATTATAAAAATCTTAAAAAATAATTATTTTCCATTATTTTTATTTTAAAAATTAATAAAGAGAATCGTGGTATACAATAAAATATAAAAATAAAATAATTATATTTCAAGGGTAAAATGAGCATTTAAAAAACAAAAAAAAAATAAAATCCATCAACATAGTTGAAAAAAAATCACCTGAAGATATCAAACCAGAAAAACTTTAAACAAATTGAGTGACTATTAAAGTGAATTATACAAATAATCATTTCTATGGCAAACAATTACTATACTCAAACTTTGCTACCTGTTATATAGAAGGAAATTATTATGTCAAACAGAGAATAACAACAAAAAAAATCATAGAAGGTGGAATAAAAAGCGTAGGTGAACTTGTTTAACATATTAAATAAAATGCCGCAATTTTTGACATTCTAATCGTTAACAAAAAAGAACGATTTTGTTGTATTGTTTTGTGGACAATATTTTTATGGTAGTCCAACAACAATTAAAAATATATTTAAAAAAAAATCTTTATGAATTTATTGATATTTTTGTCAGGGATGTGAGATCAATTAAATCATTAAATATAATTTAAATGTGAAATATTTTATCAATCAGAAATCTTAATTTAAGAATTTATTCGATGTTCTGAAATAAACGTTAAAAATTACTATGGCATCCGGATAAATAATCGGAGAAGAATATTGGAATCCGAATAATTAAACGCAATGACAATAAATTTGAAATTTCTTTACTTCGTTATTTAATAAATACAAATACAACATAGATTGTTTAGTAAACTTTTGAACGCAAATTATCAGCAAAGTTCAGTGACTTAACACCTACAGCAAATAAGTTTTGCAAACTCAAATTTCCGATCACTTGATTCAATCAACCAAACAATCAAAAGAGGTCAAAAATAATATCACTTGTCATAAGATTGTTCAACTAAACAAAGTTCAAATAAATTAATTTAACATTCACATAATTCACAAACTTTAATTTTTGACTTATCGCAATCATACTTACAACCCTACTCAAAAAAAATTATATTTTCTTATGCATATTAATTTTAATCTAAATTCAAGAATTGACAAGTGGGTTGTTAATTAGAGTTGATATTTTGCCCCATTGTGAATATGAAAATCAAAAAAAAAAAAAAAATCAGCACTCTCGGTTGGTATGATAAAATAACTGTGATTGTTACGCAGAAAATTATTATAAATTATATCAGAGATCAAAATTTTTAATACCTCCAGGTAATATTTTGGATATTGGGCGGTTAAATACGCAAATATATAAATTTGCAAAAAGTACAATGGACAATTTTTATATAATTTGGACTCCGCACAAAAATTTTTTATTGTATGTTACCGTGACAGGTTAACATTTTGTGTAAATTTATGTAATGTCAATAGTTGTAAAGTTGAATTGATAGTTGAAAAGACATAAATTAATATTAGTTTTTTGTTTTGTGTGGTAATTTATTTATTTTTGCAAATTGCTTTCGGGGCTAAACTCACAAGCATTAATAAATTTGTTCTTTTGGTATCCAAAATATATAAAGCTTTTTTTACAAATTTATTACCTACATATAATTTTATTGTGTTTTTGATTTAAAATCGCATATATGGAAACTTGAAAATTAATCGATATTTTTGTTTAGTTTGATTTGGTAATATTTAGATTTTATTTTTTATAAATGTAAATTTGATTTGTAACTGGACTGAATTAGATCAATAAACTTATTATCTGGAAAATTTAATTTAATTAAGTTATTAGTCAAAAGGGGATTGTTGATTTTTTACATTAATCATTTAAATTTTAGTTTGGCGTTAAGAATAGCTTAGACTAAATTAAAAAGTTAAAATGATATAACATAATTTGATAAATTGTACAATAAAGAAATTACTTAATCGTTTAATTCGACAATTTTTTTTGAATGGAAATTTACTTATTTGACTTATAAAAAATAGTAGTAACTTTTCTCAAAACTAAATTTATATTTAATTTCAATTACAAAATATAGCAAAACTCAAAGAGAAAGCTTTTGCTTTGAAATATTTTATTCACCTAAAAAAAGAATCACAGTCGACTTTGTTAAATCGATATTTGTCTATCCCCCTCTTTTCAACTATAACCATAAAAATAAGCTATTATATAACACATAAACTACCACTTTGTAAAGACCATACCCTATACCAATTTTTAACCCATTAAATTAATTAAAAAAACCCCCCAAATAACAAAAAATAATTGTACTACATAATAATTTCACTTTAAGCTTTTTTTAACATAATAATTCTTTTCCTTCTTATATCATATATTTTCCGTATACATAAAAGTGTAACGAATTTTTATGATATTATGACACTTTATTATGGCAAGTAAAAAATGTGAAAATATTAAAAATAAAATCGAAACCATAATAATAATTTTTCTCCCCCAATTTTTCTTTTTACTAATAAACCACAGAACCGAACATATTTTTTTTCCAAAAATATATAATAATCGTAATTTGAAATGTTTTCTACATGTTTCTACGTCTATCAGAGTCCATCAAAAACAGCAAAATCATACATTTTATTTTTGCAATACGTCGCACTTCCCATTATTACCATTATGAGGCTGTTATCGTTTACTACCCTAAAGGCAACCCCCCTCCATTTATAAATGTTTATAATGTGTAATCAAAACAAAATTATAATAAAAAGAAAGTTATGTTGGGATTGAAATGTGTTATAAAAAATTTGATTTTCATATAATAATATGTGTCCATATGAGAGGATAATAATAAAGATAAAAAATATGTTGCAGCATAAACAAAAAATAAATATTTTACATATAATAATTTTGATGTTGGTATGATTAGGAAATGAGAATATTATGATAGAAAATTGAATTTTTTATATGAAAGAAAAATTGTAGTGCAAATTAAAGTATATTGTAGAAATAAAACCATGTTACATATTACCACTTAATAAATCTTTTAGATTAATTGAGAAATACTAGTAATATTATTAAATATTGAAATTATAAAACATTCAATTTTTAATTTAATTTATTTTAATATAATTTAAGTGGGTCACTTACAAAGCTAACTAGATTATGTTGTCATTATTATAATTGATGTAATTAAATATTTTCAGGTTAAATTAGCACTAGAACTACCAACTACCTAGTTTTACCAATCCGTCAATATGACGGATATATAAATAATGCAATTAATAGCAAATTTGTGAATAAGAAATCGTGAGTTTTATTAAAATTACTTTGTTGTCATATTAAAAGTCATCATAAATTTACAAAAAAAAACCTTACATACTTACTACTAATACAAATTTAACTAATAAATGTAAAATCCGTCATTTTGATGGGTTGGTAGTTCTAGTGTTATAGTCCTCTACAATTTTCAAATTGGATTTTTCCTATTATAATTCATATTTGTCTTTTTCCAAACTGAAGAGTGAATTTATTGAAATTACGAATTTGATTTGAAATATGATAAATTTGACATTAAAAAGGAAAAACTTTAATTGAAATTATAAAGAGATCAAATTGAATTGTAAAAGGATGAATATTAACTGTAAAAAGACTAATTTGGGCCAAAAATACTATGATTATTTTTTTATATAATAAGTCGTGAACTTATACATCGCCAAAGAGATAAGATAAGGTTTTGAAATGAATAAATTTTTTTATGCATACTTTAATTTGTCATTTTGTAGTGTTATGGTTTTCAATTTACAGTAAATTATTTGATTGATGGAAAGTTATCAGTCATTAGTATGTTTATATCTAGTTTAAACTAGAATAGATAATCGTTTATTAATTAATTAGTTGTAATATGGATGATAAATGGATGATTAAATATTACATTTATCAAAAAATTTAATAAATATATTTTGATATGATATTTTTTTTACATAGTTCTTTAAAGTTTGTTTTCTTACTCATATATATACCTACTATTCAGTGGCGACTAGAATATTTGGTCTAATTACAATTTTCTATTTACCATTTACTTACGATCAAATTGTTTTCTATAAGTTAAATTTATTTTTCAATAATAATAATAATCACCTCCAACTTACATACTAAATAACAATGGTATTACTTCAAGAAATTCATTGCAGCATGACAAAATGTATGTATAATGTATGTATAATAATTTTCTTGTTGTTCCTAATTTTTTAAATCAACTTCCAAATAAAAAAACTTAAATAAATAATTTTTTAAAACTCTAAATAATAAAAAAATGTTGTTCATTTTTTATAGTATTAAAAAAATCGAGGGCACATCTTTTTTTTTTTTTAATTTTTAGTTATTTGATGTTTGTTAATCAAATAAAGCCGGAAAATAGTAATTTTTTTTTTCAAAAATTTACTATTTCTTAGTTTTTATTTTTTTTACTCTATTTAAAGTATTTATATTTATTATTTTTGTCTATAAAATAATATAAAAATATAAATAAATATTTATATACATATTTTCATGGACGAACATGTGACTTGCAACATCATTTATATACATTTCTATTCTAAAGAGACATTAACATTACATAAATAATAAAAATTCTGTAAGAAAGATATGTTAAATTGTTTTGATTGCATTTAGTAAACAAAAAAAAATTTGTTATTTTCTTATTAATAATATTTACCACACTGTTTATATTTCTTTTGGGTGCAATGAACGAATTTCTAAGTTTCTATATATTTTTAAAGATGATTTTGTTGGGAAAGAAAAAAATGTTAAAGAAAAAAATCTTGTGACAACAAAGATAAATTTTATTGGTGGATATCTAAAATAAAAAAAAAATAACAACATATTTCATTGTAAAAATGACATATGTTTTCCGGAACGATAACAATGTTTGTTATTGTTTTGAAATTTTAAATTATATTATTTATATTTTCTTTTATAGTTTCACAACATGATCGAGAATTTGGATATTCCAAAATGAGACAGATTTGCTTTAAAATAATTAATAAAAATTAGAATTTCTATGATTTATTTAGTGTTTTTCTTGTGATTGAAAATTAGTTTCTGTATACCACGAGATAATTTAATAAAAAATTGATTTAAATTTGATGCAACCGCCATTTAGAGACTTTTCTGAATAGTCAAGTAAAACGCCATCTACATTACATGTAAATTTGTATACAAAAACTTACAAATTCATTTTAGTTTAATTATGGACTTAAATTCATTTTAGATTTTCTGTAATGTAGGTCACTAAAGCAGTGACTAAAGTAAATTCCTGATAGTATACAGTTTGATAACAAAACTTGATAAATTTACATTTTTCGAAAAATATTAATTTGATTCAATTTAAACATAAAACATAAATCGTATAAATTCTACTTAAGTTCAAAATTATATATGTATAAAAAAATAGTCACACGAAATTCTTTAAAGGGAAACTATTTTAAAGTTGAAAAAACCTATAAATGTTTGCCAAAATTTAGTATAGTAAAAAGGTCGATACACCCTCTGCCCAAGCTTTAAGCAATAATTTAAATTATCGTTTAACAAATTCTTAAAAAAAACAAAATTTTTCGTTAATTTCCTATTCTTTAATTCCAAACAATTTCGACCTGTTTCCTTACTGTAGTTAATTTAAAAGTAACTTACAATTTTTTATTATGTTTATCATTAATTTTTTCGTAAACAATTTCCCATCTCCCGCATAGAAAATTATTCATCAAGATAATAAAGAAAAAAAATTACACAATTTAAAAACAATTTAAACTGATTCAAAGTTTTCACGGTTAGTTTAACTTTAAGCTTCAAAAAAGTAGTAAACAATTTTTGATTTAATTTATGATTAATTTTTTATTTTTTAAAAGCTTTTGTGCAAAAAGAATTTGCAGAAAAGTCAAAAGTCAATGGACTTTTAGTATAAAGTTTTGATTTTATTGTTGGGTTTCAATTTTTATATTTAGTTTCGCAGTTCTAAGAGGTTAAATTAAATTATCATAATTAAATTAGGAAATGAATAAATGAATTGGTGCATTAAGTGCTAGAATTATGTTTTCAAAAGCTTGCAATTTGATTTAATTTCAACAGAAAAATAATATTTAAAATGTTCTTAAAATTGAAAGTTTTAAATTACTATTAGGTGTTTTAGTTGGTATTTTTCTACAAACATTTAAACCTAATTAAAGTGGTAAATATAAAGCAAAATTCTGTAAAGTGATTAACACAAAAATCAATGTATTTCAGTTCATTTAATTCTAGGAATTTATAATAAGTATTTCCTAAAAAATTAATCGTAAAAAAATATTTTAATTAAATTACAATATAATATTGACTGGTAA
The DNA here is from genome assembly GCA_949752835.1 of Empis stercorea. Taxonomy (NCBI): domain Eukaryota; kingdom Metazoa; phylum Arthropoda; class Insecta; order Diptera; family Empididae; genus Empis; species Empis stercorea. The sequence continues at coordinate 9,165,918 of OX457087.1, forward strand.
ATTATCGAGCGTTTATATTGTTGTAGCGCGTTTTTCACGTTATGCACTAATTCATTCATAGTTAACCATATGTTATTTATAATTAAATTATTAAATAATAATTAAAATCAAATATTTCCAAGAAATATTTTTTCAGAGTTACTGCTAGTGTGTCATCAACAAAAAAACGACACTTGTGCGACTATTACGAAAAATGTTTTATAATTAGTTATTTTTTTTATAGTAAACAATATTTCCGGCTTTTATTATTCGATGTTTGGGAGCATGAAACATTAAATTTACACCAAATTTATAATGAAAACAATAATTACGAAATATGATTTTGTTAACAAGCTTTTTTGTTTGGTTTTATTAAATGGCAGCGTGTGTCATGGAAATGAAAAAAATACTGAAAATCTGTAAAAAAAACTTAGATGTTAGTAATTTATTATACTACCAACCATACTACATATAATGATTTAAAAAATATATATTAATACGGGATAGTCGCCCACTTGGCAATTAATTAAGCATTTTGGTTGACTGATCTTTAAATAATATTTAAAACAAAATTTTAAATAGACCTACTTAATAATTTTGTTTTGATTTATAGAAGGGTAAATTTTATTTTGGACTGATTATTTTATGTGAAAATAATAAAAGATTTAAATTTTAATTAAATATTATGATTTTCTTAAATTTTCTAATCTATTTTTAATTATCAAATTGAAAAATTAGCTGTAAACATTAGTAAACATTTAAGATATTGTATCCATCAATTTATTATAATGGCGTACTTGGAGTTCTTATTGAAATTTAGATTGACACTACAATTTAGTGGTGTATGTAAAATTCTAATAAATTTGATTATAAAATTGAAGATAGCTTGGATAAATAACTATACATGAAATTAAGTTTCTTTCAACTATTTTTAATATATTACCATATACATTCTACAAAGTTTATAATTGAAACAAATTTAATTACAAATTTTTGCACACAATTTTCTTTAACTTTAAAGAGTTAACACAATCATTAATCTAAATAATTATATTTTAATTGCATGGAAATTAATCAAATAATAATAATAATTATCATCATCATATACAAAATAATTTCCATAATATTTACTATTATATATACGATAAAATATATGTAGGTATAGGTATGTATATTACACTTCGAGCTAACAACAACTCTTCCATCTTCCAATTAAGCTTGAAAAAATCATGAGCATAAATTATATAAAATTTATATTAAGTGTCCACACTTAATAAATCCGTGAGTAGTACTTTTAAAGAGTTAATTAAATTTTCTTGAAATATTTCAACAATTTTTGATTGATTACTTGGAAATTGAATTTTTACTTTTCATTCTCAATCTTCTTTAAAAACAGATTCCTGTACCATTATAATTTAATTATCTTCCGTACCTTTACTCTCAATTTCATGTTTCCCTTTTATTTATGATTTACTATGATAATAAAACTAACAGAGTTTTCTAGTTGCATTTTAAATTGTCTGTAAAATTTGTATAAATTCAATATTGGTATCATTGTGGGAGGTAATAAAAAATAAGTATATAAAAAAATAATGCGTTTTACTTGCGATAAACACCATTAAAAATAATATAAATTTATTGAAAATTAAATTAAATATTTTTTATGATTTCTGGAGAAATTGATAGGTTAAAAAATTGTCCCACCTGTAGATATTTCACCCAAGATAGTAGATCGTCATAGTGTCATAGATGGTTCAATCCAACCAAAAAGTGAATAATGAAAAGGAAAACCAAATTTTAACATTATAGATGTGAAATTTTATATATTAATTGCATATAATTTTATGTAATTTAAATTATTAAAAATATTTTATATTGTCGACAACTAAATCAATTCTTTTTTTCATATTTCTTTAAAAAAAAAATTAATATTCGAACTACAGTAAAATGTAATTCAGTCTATTAAAGTGAAATTTAACCATACCGTCAGATAATGAAATTTATTCATATAAAAAATATATTGTCAAAGTAATAAATCCATGAAATTTTAATTAAAGTGAAATTTTATTTTTGTCTCATGGTAGATAATGTGAAAATTTTTAATTATCTTCAGTTTAGTATACCATAATAATTTTTTTTTAATAGTAAGTTATAATTTTGAAATTTGAGTTGCATCAATTTCCAGTATTTCACTTCTTTTTCGTGGTTTTTTTCTTCTTCTGACATTAAATGATTATACATTATTTTTAATTATTATATAAAACATATATTTTTTAATTAACGATTATTATCATAATTAAATAAAATTAATATCATCTCTTTTTTTTTTTGGTTTTTAAAAGAAAATTTATTATATTGGTTTACCTGGGAATTAAGAAGAAAGTTTCATAATTTTTTTTTTTTTTGAATATCAAATTAAAAATTTTCATAAAAATCGAAAGTACTACATAAATTTTAAATCGTTGATTACAGAAATTAGATAACTTTTAAGAGTTGTGGTAAGATTATTTTTGTACTTGAAAAGTTTTTTTTGTTGTTGTTGCAAAAAGCTTGTCACCTCTCTGCTTTTAATTTCAATCATATTAAAACATTTTACATATTTTTTGGAGAAAAATCATGTTTCTTTTTTGCATAAAAAAACATACGCCAATTTCAGATAATAATAATTATTATTAAAGGTTTTAAATTAATGTTCACAATATAAAAAGGTAGTTAACTTAATAACTGATTCAAAAACAACTAAAAAAAAAACATCATAATTTAAATTTGCTGATTGATGCAACCGGTGGCACAATGACGAAAACGTATTTACACCATTTAACTTTAAAAATGATATAACTTTTTTTTAATGATGACAAAAAAGAAGCCGAAAATTTGCAATCTTATAAAATATATATTAAAAATCATTTTCGAATTTTATGTTAAATTTTTGTAGCATTTACAAAACAAAAATAAAAAACAGTGACAATTTTTGACAAAAAAAAAACCACTTATCACGAAAACATAAAATGACAATTTATTTGATTTATAACATTGAAATTGCATTTCGTATTATTTAATGATTAATTTTATGATTAAATTGTATTAAAAAAAAACTTGAAAGTGCTACTTTTAAACCAACCAAAAAATCATAATATAAACAACAAAATTGCAAATATTTCTTAATATTTCATTTTCGTTGAAATTAAATCAACATTTTTTTTAGGTATTTTTTTTTTGTGTTTGTGAATTTATTAATTTTATGTTTTTGGTGCTAAAATAAAAGTTGATATAAAAACAAAAGTCTGAAATGATTTTTTTTTCTTGTGAAAATTATTTAATTTCTGACATTAATGAACTACCAAAATAATTTACAATGTTGAAAAATACTTTTTAAATTGTAATATAAATTAATGTTTCTTCTTCAAATTCTTTGATATAGTATGGTGGAGTATAAGGCGTCACCTAAATGGTAGACGTTTCAATGATTTTTATTGTAAAATTTGGAACTACTGATTTAATAAGTGTTTTGGGACATAATTTCCTTTAAACTAAAGGAAAATTTATTAATATGGTAAGAAGCAAAGTAATAGGTTTATTAGTAAATCGTCCAATTGGAATCGACAACTAGCACTTTTTGGGTTTAAATTTATATTTATGTCGATTTCTCGGCTTGAAATTTAACCCACGACCTCATATACCTCAGCCAAGTACTCTGCACAACTCATTAATGGTAGAAACTTCTAATTTGGTTCTTTTGAGTCATTTATTATTTCTACTCTATTAAAAATATAGGAAATTCAATTTAAAATACTACAAAACAATTCTATAAATTAAAAATGAATATAATTTATTTGTACTGATTTACATAATTGATAAACGCACTTAAATTTAACCTCGAATTGTCTTAATTAAAGTTGGAAATATAATTAATAGAGTATCTTGTTCAATTTATTAGTCCAAATTTAGCTCTTAAATTGTTAACAGAAAATTATGTTGCCAGATATTATGACTAAATTAGACTATGACTCTGTTAATATAGTAGTGATTAGTAAATCACTAGAGAGTATAATAAAATTCCCCAGAAAAACTTGCAAATAATCATTTTAACAATTTTTTTTGAAACAAATTACAAAAATGAATATTAAAATTGCAACTAAAAATTGCTGTTTTTCACGATTTTTCGTTTAAACTTAAAATTTTTGACATCAATTATGAGACATTTGCAACTGATTTTTTTTTTTTTTTTGTTGATTTGACTTACTTTTTGGTTCATTTATGTTTGCAATTACAGATTTCAACAACAAAAGCGAATCATTTTAGTAGAATATACATAAAAAAATATTTATCTCATTCGAAAAATCTTAAGTATCTTTTAAATTACCGAACGTGAGGTAAAAAATTTGAAATATATTAGTGGTAATATTACAAAACCATCAAAAAACATTCTTTTTATTATTTGAACTTCTGATTTTATATTAAAGATTTGAAGATCATTAAAAAAAAAAGAAATCACAAATTTTTGTAACAAATAATTTGCATAATTTGTGTGACATTAAGTAATAAACATATTTAAATTTAAGTTGATATCACAAACAAAATCTAGAAAAAAATTTAATGTAAAAATATGTAAAATAAATAAATTTATGTTATGTTTAAAAGGTTTCTGTGGATTATGAGATTTTGGTATACAAGAAAATTTGCAAAAAAAAAAATAATAATTGCGAAATTATACAAACAAAATGATCGTTTATTGGCCTTTAGTTAAAAATAATGAAATTTAAATTTTCTGGATAAATTTGAGATAGGTCATAAGTATAGTAAGTAAGAGCAAGTTTTGGAATCGTTTTGTGGTAAATCCTCCTAGTGGTTCCTGAAGCTTGAAAAGTTGTAGTAAATTTTACTAAAAACTTTGTATTTTGTGGTAATAAAAGACTTTAATTTTCGTAAAATTGATAGAAATTCTTATATAAAAGATCAAATTTTAGCGATTTTATGTTAGTTATACAAATAGTTAAATGTTACTTATAGTATACAGTCGATTATTACGAAATTGATTTAAAAATCATATTTTTCTTTTCTCAAATTCAATTTATTAATAATTATTACACATATATATATTCAAATAATTGAAAAATTCGTAATATTCAGTCATAATTTTTCCAATCAATCAAAAATTATCATAAATATTTTGCATCGAATAAATATACTTATATTTGTTCAACTGGCTTGTAAAAGCTAATTACAAAAGTTTAAAAATAAATTCTAAGATTAATATCTGTCATCATCTTAAAAATAAAATATTAGAATATTAATTACAGGCCATTTAATACCAGTAATGACTATCCACTTGCATAATTGCAAAATAAATTATTATACCATTTTAGCTTGAAAAGATCACTTAACAAAATTTACCCAATCTAAAGTCCTTCAAATATTTTTCATATATTTGCATAAAACTTTTACTTCAGTTTTAATAATAAATTAATTTATTAAAATAAAAATATTTTGCAGTTTCTGTGACAACTAAGCGTATATTTGGAATTTATTTATGCGAAAAATATTATTTGGAAATATGAAAATTAAATAACGAACAGATAATGTGCAACAAAATATTAATATACCAAAGTCATTGGCTGTCACAATTTAAAAGTTAAAAATAAATAAATTAAATTGAATTAATTTTTTTTTGTAATAATTAATTAAATAATGAAAATTTATTTATATTTGGTATTTATAACTGAATAAGAAATACCAAAAATTATTAAACAATATTTTAACAAAAAATGTTTCTTTAAGAATCTCAGTAATAAAAATGATTTTTTTATTGAAAAAAATATTAAACTGGTATTAATTATGTATACAATAAAAATCTTCTTTTATGTTTAAATACCAAAGAAGTTTTATCCTCAACATGTGTGTGATTATATTTTTATAACGTTTTTATAAATTATTCGTTTTATGCGGCATAAAAAGCAACATTAATTTTTTAATAAATGTTAATGTTGTGCAATGATTATGAAAATTAGCATGATCGCGTTTACAGGTGGCCGTCATTAACAAAAATTACAAATTAACAGCAAATACAAAATTTTTAAAATTTTAAGAAATAAAATAAATTCTTTAATTATTTTAATATTATTATAAGTGATGGTCAAGGAGTGATACAAAATTTGTGGTATATTTTTGAAAAATCTGTACAGAAAATATGATTTTAAGAGAAAATTCTCTTTTTTTTTTAATAGTTGACATTTAATGTTAATTTTTATTAATAGATGGACTACAAAATTATGTAATGCCCTTATTAAAATTTTTGGAATATATTAATAATTATTAATTCCTACAATAAAATTTCTCACCAGGAGTTGAATATATTTATTTTGCAATCAGAGGCGCTGCTTATTCCTATATTTATAAATATTATTCCTTTACTTTTTCGATTCCTTTTTCAGTATAGAATAGAATACAAAAGTGCAATAACATTTTTTAACGACAAATTTCGTATCAAAACAAAAACGTTAATGTTCTCCAGAATTATTAATATATTTTTTATATGATTGTCAATTAAATACATAATTTCATTCTTATAATTAAAATGCTTTAAAATGTTCAAAACATGTTTTAACAAATTCAATTTATTCAATTTACTTAATCTTTTTGTTTTTGTATATCATAAAAAAAATTTGGCATATTATTTTATTTATTCACGTTCTTCGTTATGAATTTTATATATGCAAAACATTTTTCTTATCTTTTATTTTGGATGATTTCTGTATGCTAAAATATATTTTAACACTACAGCGAAATATAAATTACATAAATTTAATGGATATATGTTTGAAATATATTAAAAATTTATTATTTGAAATTTGTAAATTTATAATTTTAATGATAGTAGTGGCATTAAATCGTGAGCCATTAAATACACAGTAGTAAGAAAATATATACATATAAAAATTATATTTAATTGCACAAAAAGGACTGCGAAAAATTATAATTTTTTTTATTATTATTTCCAATTTTTTTTTTGTATCTTATAATTTAAAAATAAAGAAGGTTTTTCATGGGTTAACTTAATGTCAATTATAAATTGAATAAATTCAGGAAGTTAGATAGTTAAAATTTTAATGAGCCAATAATTAATTAATGAATGGTAATTGCGCACAGTGGTATGTAAATGGTAAACAAATTAAACACACCAAGGAAGAAAATAAACTGCACAGCTTGAAAATTATTGACGTAATGGATACATAGTTTAATTTTACAAGTTTTAATATCCGAATTTATCATTTGACGAATTTGTAAATTGATTGCTTGAAATTTGAAACCCTATCAATAATTACAAAATAAAATTTAATATACTTAAAGTATAAAGTTTAAAATTTATGTAATTCAATTAAAATTCTTGAAAATTTTACTCAAAAGTATAATAAATTAAATTACGAATTGGATTATTATTATAAATTATTATCAAAAAAACTAACTAATAACAATTTGCCCTTCTGAGAAATGTAAATATTACAAAGTCTCATGAAAATATAATACTGAACATTTAATAGTGTCAGTAATCTATAATTATAACATTGACAAATAAATAAATTTAGGAAATTACTGATAAGAGAATTTATATATCCATTATTTTGTCTTGTAAACTTATAGATAGTTCTTATCACTACAATTAAAAAGGTTATTCAATTATTCAATGTGATTAAAATTATTTTGCCAAGAAATATAAATCTAGTCATACGTAAAATTTATGTAATATTCCATTTTTTATGACGTATTTTAGTAAAAATATAATATAAATTTTTAAAGTAAAAATGATAACAATTTTCAAGAAATTTATAAATATTAATTAAATATGTGTCATTGCAAAATATTTAAAATTATGACAAATTCTACTTTTTTTCAATCTAAATTTTTTACGAAAATTAATGTGTTATGCTTTATATATTTTTTTGTTGAAACCTTGTCCAACTTTATTTATCAGTTAAAAGCCATAAATAAGTAAGTGACCCCATAAAAAATTCAAAAATATAGTTCAAAATATATTTATAAACAAACAGTTTAAATGGCACCCCCTCACTACTGTCAATGCTATAACGTAGTAGTAATAAAAAAAAAAATTGTAAAACTTTTAAAAAATAGTAAATTAATTATTGACAAGTTTACTTTTTTTTATGTAATAAGCTTCTCAGGTGGTCTTAAAGTTCCCAAACAAAAATAAATTTAAAATTTTCAAAGGTTTTTTGTATGAACCGAAAATAGGCTACAGTGGGTGATTTGCTTCCAAGTTCTTGAGAATATTTTTTAGATTTTATTAATAATTTTAATGGTTAATTGAATTGGCTTATAGTACGAACTTTTATGTGTCGAAAAGTTTGTCATAATTTTTAATATTAAATATGACTGATTGACGCATTGTAGATCATAATTATTTACAAAGAAACTAACTAAAAAAAATTGATAATAATTTTATTTTATCATAAAGAAAGGTCATATAAATATTATTTATGGTATTTGAATTTGCTCATAAGTATTGGATATTAAATAACAATCAGAAATAATATTTTTTATATATTTCAAATACTTGTCATAAGAGTTGGTAATATGAAAATAAGAAATCAAATAATTATAGTCCTACACAGAAAAAATTGGTCAACTAAAAAGTGTATAAATCATTGAAATTTGTGTTTAAAAGTTGGTCTAATAAAATATGTTACTGGTTTATCTAAAATTTTATTGATTTGACTATTTGTTTTTTACGTTTCAATGAAAATTTAAATAAATCATAGAAAAAAGTAGTAAAATCATAAAAAGTTTTTCAAACACTGAAGAGTGTTTGAAAAATCCACTTAATTTTTTTCTGTGTATAAATGAAATATCAAATTAATTTTAATTAATTTCCAACATTTTATATATGAATTATGATAAATTATTATTTTACTTAATATATTGATGTTAATTTCACTATCATTTAATAAGCATTAAAAATTCATAGTATGCGGGTTTCCCTAACATAAATTTTCATTCACAACTTCAATTTAATTGAAAAAAAAATTGTTTAAAGGTCACACCAAAATCGGAATTAATTCTAGAGAATCTGAAATTTATAACAATACTTATTACTGTAATTAATATTAATTTAATATACATATACCACTTTTGGTTCAATTTTTCATTCTGAATCAATAAGTTAAAATTCAAAACTAATATTTCAAATTAATTAAAATGAATCAATTTATACATTAATTACTATTCTCATCAAAATATTTTGGTTCGAATCGACAATATTTAGTCAATTAACTAACACTATGTAAAATTGCCTAAAAATTATGGGAATACAAAACTAACAGTGATTCATTCTGGTTCAAATTTGACCATGGAATTTCACATTTTTATATACTACATATAAAAATTTATATATGTACAAAAATTACTTTAGTTCTTCTCCGTTCACAATGAATAATTAATATTGAAATAAATTAACGAGACAGACCAAAGTCAGATTCAAAAAGTTGTTAAAATAAATTAATTATATATTAAAAAAAAATTTATAAATATTAAATAAATTCAACGCGTTAAAAAATTTTTAAAAAAATTATTTAATTAATTTATCATTGTTTTTTTTATTGTGTTATGCTATTTAAAAGATAAAATAATGTTTTTCGAAAAATAAGGAAATTATGCCTAAATTTGTAAAACAAGTTTATTTAAAAATTTGTGTTAAAAAAATTTATTATTTTGAATCAAATAAACCAAAAAAGTTTGGAGATAGTTTATTAAAATTTTATTTATCAAAAAGGAATTATAAAATTTTATTGATGGTATAAGGTGACATTTAATTGGCAAAAATTTGACACGAATTGAAGTGAAAATTATATGACACAATTATTTATTTCTTATTATTATTTTAGCATATAATTTTATTATAATATTTAAGGATATAAATGATAGTTTATCTGTCACTAATTTTGCCCAAAAGAAATTCAAATAATTTTTACAGAAATTATAACCTATAGTAGAATCTAGGTAAAACTTTATCTTGAATAAAGTTTTACTTAGATTCTTCTTCTCTATGAATTTTACAGTCCGATGTGGTCCTATTATACCTCAAATATTAGGTAATTCTTTATTTGGTAGACCTAGGCCCAGATCGAGCTGCTAAATAAAATAATTGGAAAAATTTAGTTAAAAGTTTTTTTTAATATTTATTATATCTGTGACAATTTTTTGCAATTTTTTCACGAAATTATAATGTTTTGACAATTTCCTGAAAACTTTAAGTAAAGAAACTAATTTAAAAATCAATTTAATTATTATAAATTAAATTAATTCAACATTATCTTAATTTAAAATAAAATCAATTTAAAATTAATGTTTAAAAATAAAATTTGTAAAATTTCATTTAATTTCAGTTACATGATTTATTTGATTTGAATTTTAAAAACTATGCAAAATTTAATTTATTGTTTGTAATTTTTTTTACCAGAATTTTATAAACTAATAATTGTTTTTTTTTTTTTTCAATTTTACACATTTAAATTTTAATTATCTTTTACACTAGAGATGTCATGGCTTTACTATGATCTCATAATCAATGAATTTGCTATTGAAACGCTTCGATTCTTTTAATTTATGTTTATATATGAAAATCTTAGAAAAGTTAATTAGAAAAAGTGGCAATTTTCATAGTCAAATCAATTATAATATAAGTATAACATTTATGTATATTGAGAAATAATGTTTACTGGATTTTAAAATAATGTACATAAATAATAAATTAAAACAGTTGCAGAGATTAAAAGTGAGAAATCCGTAATGCACTGCACAAATTGAAATAAATTAAAAATTACAGAAATAATATTGGTCAAATTGGTCTTTTTGCATATCAAATTGGTATTTGTATAAATTAAATTAGTATTTTTGTTTTTAGATAAAAACCAAATTTTGGAAAGGATAAAAGTTGCTTTGGAAAGAAAATTCAATCGAAAGTGTTAAAAGACCAATTTGACTTGAAAATGTCATAAATATACTAAAGATTAACAGCAGACTTGTAATGAATGTTATTATACCATTTAATAACATCCATTACAAATCACCTGTTAATCTTTACTATGGCTCATAATTGTATGAAATTACATTTTTAAGCTAATAAATTTTATTACAGTGAGCGAAAAAAAATCTGTAGCTAGACAAAATTGATTTACATTAATTTAAAATTTTATGTTGCTGCTAATGTTTTTGGTATATAAGAAACGTACACAAATTTAAATCTCAAATTAGTCTTCCCTTCAATTATTCAAAATATAATATAACAATATCGAACATTCAATTTTCATATTTTCCCATGATTTGGATTACAATTCAAAATTTCTTTTTTCTATACAATTTTTTTTCCAATTCAAACAATCAACTAAAAATGGTTTTTCCCAAAGAATAGACTCATAAAATCAAGATTAATAGAATCATGACAATAACACAAAACTAAATAGGTACAATGACACTGGGGACAAAAATCATCGTCAAAATTCCCTTAAGAATCATCAGGAATTTAAAATTCTATTTAAAACTTTTTAAAATCAAATTCTAAATGGAGCAGTAAAAGGGAAAAATATCGCGGCACAAAACATGACAAAAAAATTGGTTTTTACTTTTGTTTCTTTGTTGTTTTTCAGTTTCTTTTCATTTTCATGTTTCTATGTCGGTGTTTGGTAAAAATTAGCGTACATATCACGTGCTACAAGCAAATCGTGATTATACTATAAAAAATATTATACTATGACGTAAAGGGGGCCGGAAAGTTGTTTTTGGTAAATGTCAAATATGTAATTTGTTTGTTTTGTAATTTAATTTTGTAGAGATTTGTCTCCAAACGATCTTTTTTAATTTCTCAATTTTAATTAGTTTAGTCGATTCGATAGTACAGTAACGATCAGTTCAGAATATTAGATTAAGTATTTTCGAAAATTTGGTCATGATCAAATTCAGTCATTTATAATCAAATCACGATTTATTAAGAATATTGCGCCACTATTAAAATTTAATTGATTGTAATTCAACGTCAATGAAAAGTTTCTAACTGATCACTGCTAATAGATCACTAAATTTTTTTTCGAATCGGAGCTCAAAAGAATTCTTTATCACAATTTGGAAAAATTGAATTGAATTCCGAATTTTTTTAAAAATCAAACTGTTGTGATCATATAATTAAAACTCTACTCTCAAATTCTTTATGTGTTTTTGAGAAATTGTTTACTTGGAATTTTACGAATGATTTAATTTCTTAATGATATCCACAACATATATTTTAATGTTTCATTTCAGTTTAAAAAAAAAACAGAAACACCACAATAAATCATTCGGTTTGTTTAAGCGACTTTCTGATATCCAATATTTTTACCACCAGACTAATACATTTTAAAATTCCACTCTTGATATGCTATCCTGCAGCATTGAACCATCAAAATTTACTAACATTTTGTTGACTACTTTTTGCTATTAGAAAAAAATCACTTCTTGGCGCAAGTTAACATAAATAAATGATCCTATAAAAGTCTGTCGTAATCCAAAATTGATCTTTTGTTATTAGTGTAAAAAAACTTCATTTATTCCTCTTTATGTCTTTTTTATCAAGATTTCCTCGCTTAAATTTTTTTATTAGCAGAGAGCTTGTTAGCAAATTATCGCGCGCGCATTTACTAGTTTAATGACTATGTAGCTTCTATGTATGCAAGGGAAAATTCTACACTAATTTAGTCCCGAATAATTCCTCTTTGATTATTTATAATTTGCGATGTAGCATTAAATTAAATGTTCGCTGTATATAATTATCTTTTAAAAGTCATCAACCATAAAAGTTATTCTATATTGACTGGTATGGGATATGGGATGATAGTGTTAAGTGTCTTAAAGGCAAAAAACATCTTCGATTGCAGATGTGTGTGTCTCTATTTGATTGTTCTGTTTTTGTGAACTTATAAGAAGTCATTTTGCACTTCAATGCACTTGTTTTGTATATTTCTTGTTAGTGGATTTTTGTTGTGAAAAAATACAGATTTTTATCAGAATTTTCTGCAACTGGGGATTGGAATAACATACATTAAAATTTCAAATGTATGAACTATATAAATTAGAAAATGAGAATGCGATGAGTTTTTGTGATAACGTATTTAGAAACATTAGCATAAAATTAAATAAGGTTATTTTAATATTTATAGAATAAAATTGGATTAATATAATGCATTTAGGACATGAATTAAAATAAGTATATATTGTAAAGGAACTATATTATTCCGGTTAGGACTACATTCTACATTGGATTAATTACTCTATTCAATATTTAGTCAATGAATTGTTGTAGTAAATAGGATGCAAATAAAATAAGCCATATGTCCTGGAATTTATACACAAATTTCGTCTTATATTTAAAGTGACCGTTTTACTATCATCATAATTTTTTGATGGATTGCAATTCAAATATTTTATCGTTAATTTTAAAAATTTTCTCAATTAAAATATTTAAAAATAGAATTTAATTTTTAATCATTTATAATTTTTTTTGTTAATGTTTATTGCATCAGTTTTTTTTTTTGTTATAAATATTTAAGATTGATTTCACCATTACAATAATTCTAAATAACTTCAATTTATTAGACTTTTTGGTTCTAAAATCAGGTTTATTAATCAAATAAAAATGATATAAAACATAAAAAAACAAGGTGTTAAAGATGGTATAAACTGGTTTATATAATATTAAAATTTTTATTTAAAGCTAATTTTTTTGTTGCATAAAAAGGAAATACCAAGTTTGTATTTTATGTTAATGAGAGGAAATTGACTTAAAAAAGAACGAAATATTATTAAATGTTGGTGGACAGCTGCGATTGATTAAACATCTTGTATTTTAAAATTATCGAATTAAAATAAGAAACGATTAAGTAATAATTTTGAATACAAAAATAGCATTTTTAACTATAAAAAATGATTCTTAGTCATCACCAGCATCCGATTTAGTAATTTTGTAAGGAGTGGAGAAAAAATTTGGTTGCATTGTATTTTAATTATTATTATTCTGACTAAATTAATGTTGAAATTTGATTATTATTTTTATGTTACAATAATTGAGGTTAAATTGATTTATAATTATTTCTAATTGAGACTCTGACTTTCAATTGGTTAGCTAAATGATTGTTTTCACTGTCAGGGAATTATGCTTAAAATCATTCTAGCAAATGTGGAATTATTGTATATACTTTTAAGCCACAATCAACATGCTAATTTAAGATGCTACTATCGCGTAAAAAACGCTTCAACTACCTTGAATAAATTCCTAATTGAACTCAAGGTATATTACAACAAAATTTCGAAACTTGGTCAGTTTATTTACAGATTTATTAAAATTTTATGAATAAATAACAAAACTTTATTCAATAATTTATTCAAATTATTATTTAGCTTTAATTAAATTAAATTTCATCATTTATTCGGTAAATTTAAAAGTTACCAACAAAAAATGATGAAATTTTTAGTATATTATAAATTCATTTTATATTTTGTTATTGAAAGGATTTTTGCGGTTCTTAAAAAAACCAAATTACCGTGGCATTGTATATAATTTTTTGTATCATTTAAATAATAATAAAACAATTGCAAATTTGTGGTATATTTTTTTTTAAACTGAAGAGAAGAAAATTAATTAACATTTCAATGTCTTCGAAAACAAAATTCCAAATACAAAATAATAGACAATATCGAATTCTGAACCGGTTCAACAATTTTCATCATTTAAATATTCTAATAAAACTATAAATAATCAAAATTTAATTATTGATAATTTGCGTTATTGTTAATTTACCTGCCAACCTTGAAGGTTTCTTCATTATTTCAACAAAAAACAAAAACTAATTTTATTAAATTTTTTTTTCATCAAATATTATGTAATGACTTTGCAATAAATTGTTAATAGATTTATAAACTATTAAAAAAGGTTTCAATCTGTCGTCATCTTTCAATTTATAAAATCTGCTATTTTTAAAACATTTTAGTCCAAAAATTAATTAAACTGTTTTTAACATATTTAATTTAAAATTCAAAATTTTCAATTACCTATTAAAATTTTTTTTTGATTAAATTTCCTTACTTTTTTAATGCAAGTAAACTGTAATTATTTTGGTTAATTAATTTTTATGCTGGGAATCTGAAATAATCGAATTTATACCAGTTTAAATTCCAACACAAATTTTAAATTAATTCAAAAATTTAATTTTTATGACTATTTTTTTTTGGTTTAATTATTAAAACTATAAAAAATAATTTTATGATAATTTCCTATAATTAAATTAAGTTTCTATTAAATACCTTGATATAAAATTTAGCATAAAACATTATGTAGAAATAAAGTTAATTTTTATGATGTATAAATAATTATTCAAAAAAAAATTCAAATTCAACGAGTAATATTAATGAATTTCCCACAGTTCCATATTAATTAAATCAACAAAATTAAATTTTCTTTTCCGGAAATTTATATAAATTTTAAGATGATTACATTGGATAAATTCGAATTATTAAAATAAGAACTTGTGACATGCATTTATTATCATTATTATATTTTACTTGTTTTGTATGGCGTTTTGAATTGAATAATTGAATTTGTGAAGCACTAATAAATTTAAGAGAATTTCAAAAGAAATTATAGAAAAAAAAATATAAATATTAGGTATTAGGTCGGAAAATTTCAAAACAGAAATTATTTATAATCGTGACAAAATGACACCATCAAATAATAATATTTCTAATGAGTTTAAAAGTTGTTTATAACAGATTTATTTAAGTAAGTACTTAAAATATTATTTCATAATTTTGTGACAAAAATAAGACATGCTATATATTTCGTCCTTCTGCTCATATTAACTCCAAGAAAAGTAGGTATTATAATTCTTAACTATAATTTCTAGTCGGAAAAATTATATTATCTGAAATGGAAATTTAAATTCTACCTCAAATAAGGGATATGTTATGCAATTTAATTTGTTAAATGTTAAAATAAATTAAATTGTGTATGTTATTCTACATTAACAGATATTAACCAACCACACCTAAATTAAATGAACTCTTTGTCAATTAAATAAGCAGAAATTAAAAAATATGATATATATTATGAAATCTGCACACATAAAAGCGAAATCCTAATTCCATCTGTTATTAAGCAACATCATACATGACATAAAAGCAATCTAACATTATTCAAACATCAAATAAATCATCATTTTAGCTATAATAAAAATATGCATTTATTATAATTTATTTATTTTATGTTTAACATTAAACTGCAAAAATTAAATTTACTTTTAAGTCAAATTAAAATCTACTTTTATAATAAGTAATAGTAATAATTTATTTTCAAGCTTATGTAAATGAATTCTACAACAAACAGAAAAAGCTTTCAACATAAAATTTTTAATAAAATGAATTTTAAATTTAGCACGTGCAGCGAATTACTAAATATTTATATGTAAGACTAAGTAATATTACCTCGAATTGATCAACCACTTTTTTAAGTGTGACTTTAAAAACTTGATCGCATAAATTTTAGATAAAAAAAACTGAGTATAATTTTTAGATCTAATTGGTCTTTTTACAATTCAAATTGGTTATTTTAAGATAATAAATTTTCATATTAATATATGTAATTTCCATAAATTCCAGAATGATCACTTAAGTCAGATTAGTATTTATAATTTAACTAAGTTTATCAAATGTAATGTTTGTCCTTTCCCAACTTAAACTTGTCCTTTTCCAGTCAAATTCGTCCTTTTGTAAAGGTTCTTCTTTATTTTAGAAATAGGACCAATTTGAATGCTAAAAAGACCAATTTGACTTGAAAATGCAAGTAAAGATTGCAATAAATTGTTTTTTAAAATTATTTTAAATACATATTTATGAAAAAGGAATACGATCTATAATGAAATATTAATAAATTTTATAGTAATAAATTCGTGAATTTTAAATATAACCCTGAAAATATAATATTTAAAAACCTACTAATAAATATTACAATTTTGATATATGAAATTGATAACATAAATTGACATTTTATAAAAATTATTCTTAAATTATTTACCCAAAAATTATTAGCTTACAGTTTAACAAAAAAAGATAAATTGAAATTATCAATTTATAGGTTTCGATTTTACATACTTTAGAATAATAATGCAAATAAATAATTGGTAAGAAATATGTAAACAAACCAAAATTTTTATCATTTTATGAAATTATATATCCGAAAATTAGTTTGTTTTAGTCAATTGAAAATCAAACATTTAACAAATTATTTTAAATTTATTGCTAGTGTAAACTAGTGTAAACTAGCCATAATATACATCACTATTCAATTTCAATTCTATACTCATTTAACTATTACAATCATATAATATCTAACTGTTAATCCGAAATAGTTATAATTGCTTATGCTAAACGATTAATATAAATTATATAATTTAGTACAGTCTAATACGGAACGTGGTTTAGATTGAACGTATCCATATATTATATATATATGATATTGATTATGAACGTGAACGAACAAAGCTATTATTATAAATTATAATAAATATAATAATTAAACTATAAATTTAATAATATAAATTTATACTACTTAAAACTAATATATTTCTGTTTAATAATAAATCTAAACTTTTTCATTATAAACTGTATAGTGTCTATTTTATTTCAATAAGAATGAATATATATAACGCCTGACAAAAAGCCATTTAACAATTCAGAAGTGGGATTATTATTCAAAAAAATTAATAAAATAGACAAAAATTGAAATTTGTTTGGAAAAGTTAACATTTTCGTAAAAAAAATAGTTTTGTTGTAAAAAAATTAAAATTTTTGTAAAAATTAAAATAATTTTGCCTGAAAAAAAAGTACATAAATATTTTATGGTACGCATAAAAAAATAGAACAAAGAATTTTTTTGTTTGGCCGTTACATATACATTTAAAAAAAAAGAAGAAAAACGAACGAAAGAAAATTAAAGCGAATTTGATGCTGTTCGGGTTCGGTATTTAAATAAAAAAACTGCATTTAGTGTGTGTGCAAAAAAAAAAGAAGAACAAAAAAATTGAAATTCCGTAAAAAAATTAATGTACAAAAAAATAACGTAAAAAAAAAAGAATCGTAAAATATAAATCGAGAATCGAATATCGATTATCTGTATCGATTGTTATTTACATTAAAGTGAATCTGTCAACGATTTTTGTTGTATTTGTGCACTAAAAGAATTATACACAAAATTTATTTTTTGCATATAGAAATAATTGTTTTTTTTTGTGTAATACTTAAATCGTAACAAAATAAATATTATTTTATCGTACAGTGTACATAAATATTATCGTGAATATAATATTTTAGTGTTTTTTTTTTTGGAAAATTAAAAAAAAACTGAAACGTTGTAGTAAATTATTCGAAATTTAAAAAAAAAATTAAAAAAATTATTCAATACAAAATGAATTCGGACGAAAATTTTGAATTAGAAAGATTATCGGTTAAACTTTTAAAAATAAAATTAAAAGAATTACAGTTGCCAACAACTGGTAAAAAACATCAGCTGATTGAACGATTAAATAATCATACACATCGAAACGTAAGTAATATTGAAGTTGAAATCGAAGGTAATAGTCAACTGCCAACAATGCAACGTCAACTTCAACCACAATCTGAAATGCAACATCATAGAAATAATGATGATATTATTCTAGCTGATGCACAGGTAAATTCTAACCAAATTAAATTTACATTAAAAGAAATATTGGAAATATTACCTGAATATAATCCGGATGATTATAAAGGATTGACGGCTGAAGAATGGCATAAAAGAGTAACGAAATTAAAAGAATATTATAAAATATCCGACGATTTAATTTTATTAGCTATTGGACCTAAATTTAAGGGTGGTGCTAGACTATGGTATGATAAAATGGATGAATTTTGTACAACATGGTTTGAATTTTCGTGTCAATTTAAACGCAAATTTATGCCGGTAATGAATGAAGCCGATGTTCATATGGGAATGTTATCGCGAAAGCGTAAAAACGGAGAAACATTACTTGAATATTTAGAAGAAATGGTCCGTTTAGGTTTGAAAGGTCAATTGCAGGATAATGCAATTGTGAAATATTTTATTATTGGTATGCGGGACGACGATTTGCAGTTAATTTTTCAAGGTCAACTTATCGAAACGGTTGATGAATTAAAATCAAAAATAGTATGGTGTTTAAGTTTACGTAAATCAACGCAAAGAGAAATTAGGCCAAAACACATTAATTCGGTCCAAAAGTATGAACCACAAACAAATAATTTAGCTAATAATAATAATAATTTAAATAAAATTTTTAAAAAGAAATTGGAATGTTTCAATTGTTTCCAATCTGGTCACTTTGCTAAAGATTGTCCGTTACCGACAAGACGACCCAGATGTACGAAGTGCAATAAAGTGCACAAGAAGGGTGAACCAGCTGTATGTCCAGGTGAAGCTAGGGTTTGCAATTTAAAATGTAGAAATTTACCAACAATTTATCATAAAATTATGAAAGTTGGTGAGCTTGAATTAGTTGGTCAAATTGATTCGGGAAGTCCATGTACGTTAATAAAGAAAGAATATGCTGACCAATTACCGAACGAAAAGTTACCGTGTGAATTAGAAATAACCAGTTATCTCGGTGGAAAATACGTTTCAATGCAAAAGATGTTGTTAAAAATTCGTATTGATACTATTAACGTGGAAACTATGGTTTATATTGTAGATAATGATTTCGTACCGGTTGAACTTTTAATTGGCAGAGATATAATTGATTTACCAGAGATAAGAATGGTAAAAGAAAATAGAACGTTGGTTTTGGAACGTATAATGAAACCAAAAAGTATTGAACGTATTAATGATAATCGTGATCCTATTTCGTTAACTGATATTCAGTGTGGACCGCGATTGAACGATTTTGAACGAAATTCTTTAGTGAATTTAATTAATGAATTTAAATTACTCTTTCCAACAAATCTGAAAAATATTGGATTGACGAACGAAACGGAAATGAAAATTGAACTTGATACTGACAAATCGGTTCAGCAAAAAGCATATCGGGTACCGTACGCAAAGAAAGAAAGGATTAATGAAATCGTAGATGAATTAATTGAAAATGATATAGTTACGGTGTCAAAATCAAATTATGCTAGTCCGGTTCTATTGGTAAAAAAGAAAAATGGCGATGACCGATTGTGTATCGATTACCGACAAATAAATTCGTTTACAAAGAAGGAGTTATGTTCAACTCCAAATATTGAAGAAGAACTGCAAATGGCAAGTTCCTTTAAATATTTTACGTCACTAGATTTGAACAGCGGTTACTATCAAATACCGATTAGCGAAGATAGCAGAAAATTTACGGCATTTATAACTCCAAATGGGTTATATGAATTCAAACGTATGCCTTTTGGACTCAAAAACGCGCCGACTGTTTTTCAGCAATTGATGGCTAGGTTCAAATCTGAAGTTGACGATAGTATCCAAATCTATATGGATGATATACTTATAGGTAGCACGACCATTGAAGAAGGTATCAATAAATTACGTAAAACGTTCAAAACATTACAACAATTTAATTTAACATTAAATTTAAAGAAATGTTGTTTTTTGAAAAATGAAATCGATTATTTGGGTCACCGAATAACGCCAAATGGTATTTACCCCGGAACAGCTAAAACAGATGCTGTTGAAAATTTTAAGAAACCGGGTACGGTAAAAGAAGTACGTCAATTCCTTGGGTTATGTAGCTATTTCCGAAAATTTGTGAAGGATTTTTCTATTATCGCTAAACCCTTAACACAACTATTAAAAAAAGATAATAAATTTCGGTGGAATAATGAACAAAATGAATCATTCTTAAAATTAAAACATATTTTAATAAATAAACCATTATTAGTTAGCTATGACGTAAAAGGAACGCACGAAGTTCATACAGATGCGAGTACTGATGGTTTAGCTGGTATATTGTTGCAATTAGACAATAAAGCATTTAAACCAGTCGCTTACTTTAGCAGGACTACTACTGATTCTGAGAACAAATTTCATAGCTACGAGCTCGAAACTTTAGCTATTGTTGAATCATTGCAGAGATTCAAATACTATTTATTGGGAAAATCGTTTAAAGTTGTCACTGATTGTGCATCATTGAAAACTACCATGCAAAAGAAAGAATTAATTCCTAGAATTGCCAGATGGTGGTTAAGGCTGCAAGATTTTGATTTCATCTTAGAGCATAGAAGTGGTAGTCGAATGAACCACGTTGATGCATTAAGCAGAATGCCGAATGAAAGTGCGAACGATAACATGGAAACAGCTTCATTACGTATAATGAATGTAGAAATAAATGAAATTGACTGGTTACTTACAATGCAGCTGCAGGACGTGAATTTAAAAGAAAAAACTTCAAAGTGAACCAATAGATAGACATGTACAAAAAGAGTATTGTATCGAAAGTGGACGTTTATTTAAAAAAATAAATGATGTAAAACGATGGGTAGTGCCAAAAATGGTTCGTTGGCGCATTGTTCGAGAATGCCATGATCAAGTTGGACATTTAAGTATGGATAAAACGTTGCAAAGAATTCAAAAATGGTACTGGTTCCCAAAAATGCGTGACTACGTCTCAAAGTATCTAAAATCCTGTATTGAATGTTGCTATCATAAAAAGCCAGGTGGGAAAACAGAAGGTGAAATGCATTTTGATGCAATTGAACCAATACCATTCAAAACTTTACACATCGATCATCTAGGTCCGTTTCCACGAAGTAGTCGAGGTAATTTATATGTACTTGGTATATCTGATCCTTTCAGTAAATTCGTCATTTTGAGAGCAGTTAAAACCGCAAATTCCGCTGCAGTGTTAAAAGTTTTGGAAGAACTTTTTAGTTATGTCGGAACACCAGCACGTATAGTTTCCGATCGAGGTACTGCTTTTACATCAAAAGCATTTGAAAGTTTCTGTGAAGATAATGTAATTCAGCATATAAAAGTTGCTGTTAGAACGCCAAGAGCCAATGGACAAATAGAACGTGTAAATAGAACAATTTCGAATGCATTATCAACAATTGTCAATAATGAAAGAAAATGGGACGAAAGTTTAAAAAATATTCAATGGTCGCTTAATTCAATGACGTCAGCAACAACCGGAAAAAGTCCGCATGAAATCGTCTTCGATTTTAAACCGCGCGATATACTTAAAAATAAAATTATTTTACATTTGCACGATGATATGAACGATAAAAATGACACGGTTGCTGAATTGCGTGATCAAGCAGCTAAAAATATTAATAATAAACGTGTAGCCTGGAAAAAAAGATTTGATAAAAGTCATCGTAGACCTACAAAATATCAAATAGACGATTTAGTCGTAGTCGATAACGAACCTGGCAGTACAGGCCAGTCGAAGAAACTTCAACCAAAATTTAAGGGTCCGTATATTATCACAAAAGTTTTGGGTAACGACAGATATTTAGTTGAAGATGTGCCAGGTGCCCAACGAAAAACGCGAAATTATGCTGGAGTATTCTCATCAGATAATATGAAATTATGGTGTTGTCCATCGCCTGACGATGCTGATGATGATGATAATTATTATGAACCACTGGAAATCGAGGACGATTTGAGTGTCAGAATAGCCGAGCTGTAAACTAGTGTAAACTAGCCATAATATACATCACTATTCAATTTCAATTCTATACTCATTTAACTATTACAATCATATAATATCTAACTGTTAATCCGAAATAGTTATAATTGCTTATGCTAAACGATTAATATAAATTATATAATTTAGTACAGTCTAATACGGAACGTGGTTTAGATTGAACGTATCCATATATTATATATATATGATATTGATTATGAACGTGAACGAACAAAGCTATTATTATAAATTATAATAAATATAATAATTAAACTATAAATTTAATAATATAAATTTATACTACTTAAAACTAATATATTTCTGTTTAATAATAAATCTAAACTTTTTCATTATAAACTGTATAGTGTCTATTTTATTTCAATAAGAATGAATATATATAACGCCTGACAAAAAGCCATTTAACACTAGTGTTTTAAAAACTAATTTCAAATATTTTTTAACCTCCCAAATTGAAAACCATATGTTATTATTGTGACACACATTTTTACTTCTTGAAATCAATTCTAAAATGAAACCAACCCAAAAATATCCTTAAAAATTATATTGCATAATTTTTTAGGCTTTTTTACTGCATTTACAAACTAAAGGCATAAATGCCAGTGTAGGTAGAATTCTAAAATCATCGTAAAAGGAGCATTTCGTTCTGAAAAATAAATATTGACCTTAAATCCCTTTAACACTTAAACAAATAAATTTCCAGGTCATATAATGTAGAAGCAAATGAAAATATATATACATTTTTCCAAATAATTTATATAAATCGATGAATGGTTTTAGTACATATATTCAAAAATTTAAATTCGATATGCAAACAAAAATAGAAATCAATTTCTACTGAACAATTTTATTTGATACCAAAATCTCAAAAATTCATGGTATTTAATTTAAAGGAGGCATTAAATCTATTCAATTTTCTATGTGATGTTATGGTTTGAAAATATTTCACGATCCAAATTACTTTTTCAAATTTTAATTACAATTTTGTTTAACAATCCGTAGGAAACATTTACATTGCTAATCTTCAAATTATGGATATCATTTGCAACTAAATGTAACCTTGCATATACGGAATACTAAAATTTCATAACTAATGCGAAAAATTTAACTTTAATTTTAAAAATATTTTAATCATATGGAAGATTAATTAATTAAATTTTATATATCCTTTTTAGTTTTTATAGTAACAATAAAATGGAGATTTCTGTCGTCGTCTGTCATCCCATGGCATCTTTAAAAATTAATATAACACTTGAGTTATTTTTGCATTTCTATTAATGTTTGTCTTTCTTTGTGGCTTCTTTTTTCAAATTCCTTTCGGTACAACATGAAATATTTACAAAGATAACAAAATAAAAAAAAGTTGATACCAAAGAACGCGTTCCACAAATTTATGTGTAATTGGAATGTTAGAGAAGAAAAGCAAGGAATTTATGTACATATCAATTTAGGGATGCTTTATTATCTATTATTAATGATTCAAATTTATTTCTAGTCTCAATTTTTGATGATTGTGATTTTTAGGAATTTTGTTAATGAAGAAATGACAATTTGATATGAGACTCAGAGCAAAAAAAGCTCGAATGGTTCATGATTTACAAAGATTATAGTACTAATAACAAATTGATGCCACATCCGAACTAACATTTGCAACATTAATCTTTACTTTTCGAAGCCATTGATTAACCCATTTTAAGTATATACTCAAATTTGCAAGGATGAAATGTAATTTTGTCAAAAATAGAACCTATACTTTCTATAATTCTAATCATGCAATAAAAAACCACAGAAATACAAGCAAGTTATCCATTCAATGTCTTAATTTGCACGTTGTGCACTAAACTTAATCTTTCTTAAATCCACAACTCCAGAGTCCTAGGACTATTTGTAAGTACATATATAAAGATTATATCTTTTGGTTTTAAAATTCTAAATGCTGTTGTTCTCATAATTCATAAAGTAGTCAAAAAATAAGTTTTTTATCATATTTTTATCCTAAAACAAGATGAAATATTAGCTCCCAACTATAAAAGGAATACTCAAAAATAAATTATAGATGCGTCTAATAAAAATATAGAATTTGGCGCCATGATTTGTGTATTTTAGTTTCGCTACATTAAAAAAAAATATGATAAATTTCATGGATTTGTTTTCATTTTTATGATCCTTTTGGGGTTTCAAAATTATTATTTTTTTCTTACACATTTTGTTTAAATAAGTAAAGTCGATGGCTGGTATAACAAATTTTTATTTGATTTTCCTCTAAGCACCAGCACCGATCGTTCTTGTTTCTTATAATAAATCTCCCTAAACACACATAAAAAATATAGTATTTTATCTATTGGTAAAAATATGTTGAAATAATAATATACTTTTAAAGAAACACATAGATCACATCAAATACACTGCGGGATGCAATAACAAACCATAAGAAATTCAATAAGGGATTTAGATTTGTATTTTTTTTTTGTTTTTGGGGAAATAGCATATTTTTTTATATAATAAATGAAAACATAAAAGTTCATTTGAAGTCAGGGAGTCTAATAGATCAAAAAGAACGAACGTAAAAAAAAAAAACAAAAACAAATAATGCACACGTGCATTTAAGAAAAGAATATTGCAATGTTGATGATGATGGGCTGATTTTCTGTTAAATCTTTTTTGGTTATTTCATTTCTAGAAGCATAACTAATAAATATTTATTTATACCAACCATATATTATAAAAATTCTTATGAAAGCATTTGCCTCTGGATTTATGAAACTGTAACCAAATAGTAGATTTTAATATAATGTTTCTTTATATATTTACTGCGGAGATTTGTTTTTTTTTCTTCTCCTTTGATTTATTTACTTTTGCTTCCTTTTATTGAGCGATGCAGAAAATGTTGTGTATATGTAAATAAAATAAAAGGCGCGATTAACGCTGTGGGAGGTCAATTCTTAATAATAAATTTATACATTACATAATATTTTTTAGTTCTTTCAAAATAGTTCTTTCTTACCTAACGTTATAGATAGATTTAATCAACATATTGAAATTTCAAAATTGTATGAAAATCTAGGTAAATTTATACAAAAATTTCTGATGAATAAATGAGATTTGCTCTTGATGAAATAATGTGTCAATCTCATTAAAATGTTTCAGACCGGATAGAAATTATATTTAATTTTATTTAACAAAAAATATTTCCTATATACAAATATTTTATGCTACTTGAAATGGTTTGGAAATATTACATATAACATATTCATAAATTTTATGCACACACAAAAATAATAAGAAAAATCATAATCAAAATATTAAATAAATCTTAGCATATGGTATAAAAAAAAAATTGTGATTATTATCGTTAAGTCTGGAGTGTTGACTTTTTATTTGACTTTACTGATTATATTCTATAGATCTGCTCTAGTGCTTCTGCAGAAATTTCATATTATCATTTGGGATAGCTATCTGAATATACATATATACACTTGAGATTGTGTTATTCTGAATAAAAAAGGATAAGGAGAATAAATATAAAAAAATATTTTTATAGAAAGACAAAAAAAATTTGTAAATAAATAGAAAATTGTGTTGTGACGTCAAAGACAGAATGCAAGGAATCTTTTATAAAGTACCCAGGGTCGGAGTTAATATTGAAAGTTACCAGACGATTTATTATATATGCTCACCAAACAGATCTGATTATATGGGATCTCTTTGTTAAGGACGGTCAGTTATTGGGTTTGAATCGCACCCGGGATATCTAAGTTATAAGTTTAGGCCTTAATCCACTTGGCTACTGAGACACCTATACGATTTTTTTAACATTGAATTCCTTTTCAGTCCACATTTTCAGTCAAGATAAGTATTTTACCATAGACCTAATAAATAACCATTCCCAATTTTACTGAATTCAAATTTCATTATTTTCCAGACAAAATCTACTTTTAACTGAATACACCTCCTATATGCTACAATTTACATAAAGTGCACTCAAAACTTTAAGTTACATAAACATTTAAACTCCTTAATAAAAAAAAGTCCTGCACGAAAAAAAAAACATTCAGGATCACAGGAAAATATTTGTTTTTGTGGTAAAAACCGAAAAGGGATATTAAATTTATATGTGTAATTATATTACCCCAACAATAATAAAAAAAAACTGTTGTTTTACAGATGAAAATGATACTTAATAGCATACAGAGAAAATTTAAACAATAAATACAGATGCTGGTTTGTGTTATTCTTACCCTCCCAGGATATTAAAATTCTATACATAAATTGTACAGAGAATTTATAATATTGGTAACCATAATAAGGGTAAAAAAAATATTATTTTTTATTATGATGCACTTGAAAAATGAATTTTCAAGGGAAGAAATGAATATAATCCAGAAGTATACACCATATTAGTTCAGCGAATCTAATTGAAATTTTGTGTTTCAGAGCAGGGATGAAATTAAGGATTCGAAATTATATAGTATTACATTATTGTTTAATATGTTTACGTATTGATTTCTTTAAAAACACGAGTCATTTTTTCCTTTATAGTGGATTTTAAAGAGGTTTTAAGTTACTCTATTAAATTGGTTTTAAAAAAATTCACTTAAAAATAAAATTACGTAAACAAATTAAATAAAAGGATGTAAGTTAAGTGTTCAGATGTTTACACTTAAAAAGAAATATGAAAATGTTTTGATTTTTGAATTTCAAAATTGTAGAAAAATTAGAAATATAATTAGTTTGTTTCAAACTATTATATACCAAAATGTAAATAATAAATCTTCAAAATTATGACATTTATAGAAGCATATAATCATTAACAATTAATCATATAAAAAAAATTTTTTAGTTTTATAATCTTAATAATATTATTTGTCGGTCCAAATTTATGATATAATCAAAAGAAACTGAAAATTCAATTCATGCTGCGAAGTTCTTGACTTAAATTTCTTATGATGTGAATATTATTTTGACTTTATGAGGTTTCTAAAAAACAAAATAAAAGAAACAAAACAAAACAAAGAAGAATTTTCTAAAAATAACTTTTTAACATTCAAAAAATTTGAGCCTTTTAACAGAAAAGGGAATTTAAAATTTACATTCGACAATAAAAAAAAAATCAATCCTCCAGAATTTGTTTAGATTGTGGAAAGATCATTGACATTATAATAACAAAATTTTGTATTTTTAATTCGTTTTGTCCTTGAAATTGAAATGGTTAACCAAAACTTAAATTTGATTGAGAATAAGGAGAGATTAGTTCAGTACTATACTAAATATTTAAGGAAATATTGCGATTCTAGTCATAGTTTAAATGTAATTTAATTGTCCCAACTCCAAACTCTTGATTTTTACATCGAAATATCATTCAACATAAATTAATTCCCAGAATTACAAGTTAATATTAAATTAATAATTTTTGCTTAATTTATAAAATTTCGTTAGATTGAAAATAAATCCGAAATAATCAAAAAAACCTAAAATAAATTGGTTGAACAATATATCAGCAAAACTTTGAAACTATCGGCGACACAAAAGTTTCATATTTTCGTTTGGTAATGTAAACAAAAAACTAAAACCGACAATAAAAACAAACTTTTTTCCCAATAAAAACTTTCAACATAACAAAAAAAAAAAAGGTTTCAAAAGGATTTAGTACATAAAACAACCTGAAATCAATTCTATAGTTCAACACAACTATATATAAATTCAATATTCCACCAAACAAGCCGACACAACTCTTCTTGACTATAGAGAGTCACTTTAAGTTTTCGTCTTTTCTTAAAGACACACAAAATTTAAATCTTTTTTTATTTAAGTTGTTGTACTTTCCGTCTTGCTTCTACCAATTTTATAGTCGATTTTATTCTTCAATTCAATAATGTGCCACCTATTTTTATGGATAAAATCGAGAAGCACCTTTAACTATCGGTTAAAAACGTTCAAAGGTATAAAGAAACACAATGTGAATAAAACGAATAAAAAGAAAAATATACTCATAAAATGTTAAATTTTAGGGATTACTGCCTTGCCGACAATAATAGTTGAAAAAAAAAGGATAAATGGGAATTATGCACATGATATAAAAATAAATATAGTTTTTATGATATTGTTTTGTTTTCTCTTTCTATGTTCAAAAAGGACGACTTTTTTAGTTCTTCAGAATCAATAAGTCAGAGAAGTAGTGAAAGAATTATATAAACAATATTATAAAAAGACGTAAATAAGTATTATACATTATGTAGAAGTTTCCAAGAAGACTACTTTCTGTGTCTGACATTTTACTTATAAAGAGGTTAAACATAATAAAAAAAAACAGAAACCCCTTAATGTCTTTTACACCCAAGACCCAAGTAAATAAACCTCATTTGCATATGAAAAAATTATTTTATTTATAAAAATTTATTTAGAATAATATCGATCAAAGTAACGACTAATGTGGTATTCATACTATTGAATCGAACTTTAATGTGTCAAACTATAAATTTTTAAGTTATGTATTATTATTAATTTCCCTATTTTAGTAGTCTTGAAGGTTTGGCATGATTAATTCTCTATATAAGTAATAGCTTTGTGACTGGACCCTTCACAGATTATTATTGTCAAATAGTGTCACTTTTTCAATCTTTGCAGTCGCTCTAAATTAATTCAGCCTGCTCCTGCCTACTCTAGATTGTTTAAGAACATGATTTTCTCATGATTTTCTTTCTATAAGAAAAATCATAAAAAATCTTTCCGAATTCGAAATGGTCCCGCACTGTACTCACATCTACTATACTTTACTCTTAACTCTTTAGTCATTGAAGATGGCTATAATATAATTTTAGAAATTCTAAAATATATTGTAATCTTTTTTACTATTATGAAAATTTTTAGAGAAAAGTGTTAAATTATAATCCTTTTTAATTGTGTAATTTCATTTCATTATGTACATATAAAGCTATTTAATACCACTCATAGTGTGAATATGGTATAAGAGAATGCTCTTACATTAAAAGAATAACATTACATTACGTGAATTTTGTATAAAGACAAATGATATTACGATAATATTATTTAAAATGAAGAACAGTATGGATTATGATGGAGCTACTCTATTTCGGAATATTTACACGAATAATAACAAAAAATTTTGGAAATTTAAAAAAATTTATATTTTTAGGATAAAAAAAACCAGATATTTTTTAATTTATATTAAAATTTCAAAATGTTTATTATTATGTGGGATCGTAAAATTGTTATTTTTAAGTTTTATATGCATAATCACCACAATTTTTTAGGGAAGGTCGGGTCGGACAATTTAAACGAAAATATTAAAAATGAAAAATATTGAACTTTTAGTTGAAAATATTCAAAAGCAAAAGAAATAAAATTGAGTGGACAGTTTTATTTTATTTCAAAAGAAAATTTTAATTAAATTATTTAATCCATTTTTATTTTATAATCGTAAAAATGTGACAATTTCTGACCATTTAGTCTAAATATAATTTTTCTCAGTTAATTAAAAACTTAATTTTCGTATAATAAACTGATTATGGCAGACGTTCTGACGCCATTAATTTTAGCAATAAATTGTCCTAAGCATTTTTACTATATTTCATTAGAACGAACTTGAAAGAGAATATTACAAGTACTTTGTGAAGAAATTGTATGCCATAATTTTCATTCCTCATTTCTTTTTTATTCATTTATTTTTTATCACCTTTTCACCCTCTTTGATATTTTATTTTTTAGGCCCTTTAACAGAAAAATTTCATTAAAAAAAATATTCATCCCATCATGGCATCATCAGAAATAGCATATATTCAATCCCCAATAGTGGAAGCAGATAATTTTAAATCACATTTATTCGAAAGGGGCGAAATCACATAAATTTCAGAATAAAAAAAAAATTTCATATCTGAAAATAATCTTAATTTAATTGCGTACAATTTAAAGAAAATTTCAAATTTTAAATTACCAATAAATTTTTTTATTGCCTGAAAAGGATTTTTACTGTACAGAAAAGAATTAAAATTATAAATGGCGAGAGTGTAGTGAACCATTTTTGAACTCTCCTTTTTTCGAAAGAAATCATACATACATAGTTCATTTTTAATTTTAATAAAGATTAGGGAGGGAAAAATTCAAGGAGTTTTACTTTTATACCACCCAAATCATTCTTACAAAATAATTGTAAATAATAAAACGAAAGGAAAATTTTTTATTTCAACAATTTTTTTTTTTCATTTGAAAAATTAAATTGTTATCTGAAAAAAAAAACATGAAAAGAAAATTTTTCATTATTTTCCTATGAAGTTTTAAGTTTCATTTCGGGGAGTAGAAAATTTTTTTTTCTGTTTCAATGATTTCATTTTCGTATTGAAAAATTGCTGTCACGTAATTTTTTTTGTGTACTACATTGAACGCATTTTGTGTCCAATAAATCAGAAATGTCTTTTATGCTTTTGTGGTTTAAGAAAATAGGAAACGAAGTTTATTGATCTGGGTTTTATATTTTTTAAAAATAAGACTTTTGTTTTTCCGAGTATTGTAATTTGTAAATATTTTATGATAGGGTCATGACTTTGAAGGAAATATGAAAATTTTTTAAACTGAAATTTACAATTTTTTACACCAGTGTTAAGAGTTTAATGGTCTAACTGAAGGATCAAAATTAAATTCAACAACCAAGGACATCTAATAAACCCAAAAATACTAGCTTTTTTATGGATCCAAATCATAAAAATAAAATGAAACTCTTACGATATAAAATTGATAAATGTCCTTTTTGTTGTTGTTAAATTGTATATTTAAAATCTCCTGAGGATAAACATAAATGCTGACTAACTTTTTCTTTATTTTTCCATTCATTGTATGCCATTCGGAGTATTATACACATTTTGTCTCACATTATATCTCTGGACATAACAATGAAAACCTCAATCACTTTAATTGTCCTTAAGTAAATCGGATATTTAACTTTACTAAACGTAATTTGGGTACACATTTCACTTTTTTGATAGATTTTTTAAAAAAAGGTTTAAAAAATTGTTAGTTTATATTCCACTTAACAAAATATTATTAAGATTAAATCCTACATGCCCTCATATCTATTGTTATATGAAAATCGTCGGCATAAACTGTCAAGTAGTTCTGCACTTTTCCCCTATACTTAAGTCACTTATATTTAAATCAATGTTAAATTGTACTGGTATCCTAAATGAATTCTTAAATTTATAATCTAATTAATTTTGAAGAACAAAATTTTACAAGATTATAAAAAAAATATACCAAACATTTTATCATTGAAATGTCATTATTTCGATTGTTCAAAAATTTTCGACACATTTTTGTTCGGATGTTAAAAGATAAAAATATATTTTTTTTTAAATCTCTTTGCAGGCGGTAAATTGAATGACAATTTGAAATACTTTAAATCAGAATCAGATAATTTTATGGTTATTTTATTGAATTAATTTCAAAAAACCGAAATAAAAATACTAAAATTTAAAATGATTTTTTTGGTTTTTGTAAAAATATTGAAGGAAAATTTTGAGAAAAGAAAAATAAGCCCCCAAAAAGGATAATTTTTTTTTTTATTTTTATTTTATACCAAATTGGGGTTAAACCATAGATTTTAATTTTTTGTTAAAAGGGACACAAAAAACGTGGGTGGTATGAATTGAAAATTGAATTTAAATTAAACTTCTTATTCCCTTAACATGTATAAAAATAGAAAATTCTGAAGATTTGTATTAAAATTTTTTTACGTAATCCTTTTGAAGATTTATTATATTCCATGTATACAATTAAGTACAAACATGTATAGAATAATTTTACAAAAATTTCTTTGATATACATTATGTATATAAATGGAAGTTTTTAATCTTCCAAAATATTTTGAAATATTAATTATATCCCAAAAAAAAAAAATAGAAATGTAAAATTAACTGATAAATCAATCAAAATTTGAAATTAAGAAATCTTGTTAATGTAAAATGATTCAAATGGTAAGCATCAATTATTTTTGATTTGATTAAATATATTTTTGTTTATTATGTAAAATGCATTTTGAATTAAGTGCATTTATGTAAATATAATTTAAGAGATTATTTTTGTTTATATGATAGAATATATATGATGGGAAATGTAAATGGAATTATTTATTTATGAAATAATATTATGAAACCAAATACAGAATGTAATAGCGTTAATAATTTTTCCTTAAATATTAAAATAAACAATTGTAATTTTTCTAATTTGATTAGAAAATCACAATTTTTGATGAATCCATAGTCTTTTTAGTTGAATAATCGATGGGGAATTTAAATTTTAATAAATATATTTAATTAATACTTAATTTAACGTTTAACCAAATCGAAATATAAATTCAGTTTTGACTTTAACCTAATCGAAATATAAATTCAGTTTTGCATTTAGTAAAATTTTGTTAATTAAAGTATATAAATAACAAAAATATGAAAGCTGATTGAGCTCAACATTTTATTTTTATATTAAATTTTTGTTAAATTATCAAATTTGCTTACAATTCCTCTTCCAAGACTCAAGTATATTTAAAAAAAAAAAGGAGTTTGTCATGTGTCTTCCATATGGAAATAAATTAATTTTAATTTTATTGCTTCATAATTTTCAGACACTTTTAAAAATATCACATTTTGTCATTTTATAAATCTACTATGAAAATAAAATAAATATGTATGCATACGTTCACCCTAAAAAAAATTATTACTCTATCCACAAAACAACTTCCCATTTGAGTCGAGTCTACAATACTACATATATTGCAGGAAAATTAAACTCTGTATATGTAGTAACAACAAAAACCTACATTTATGTAAAATTATAATTTCAAAACTAAAAATGAAAAATATATTTTATATATAAATATTATATATTTAATAAATTACAATAAAGTAAATGTATCCGGCTATAAATGAAATTATCGTTCATCCTACAAAAAAAAATCGCATGGATGCCTGGGGTACATTTACATTTCACGATAGCGTAAATTAATATTTTACCCTTCGAGTTTTTGAATATTGTTATTTACATTATTATATTTGTAGCATTTTGTTTTTTAAATTTGATTAATTACTTAATTAGCTGAATTTGACTTTGAATAATTATTCCGTAATATCTGTAATATGAATTTTCATTTAACAGTTTCTACACAGACTGGAAGTTTATTACATTTGTCTATTTATATTGTAGTTTTTTGATTAAAAAAATGCGAAAATTTATTAAGCAATATTAAAGATATAAAGAAAACTTTTCCTAGTATTTCAATATTTAACAAAATATTATATTATCACCTTGAGACATAAATTCGTGGTTGAAAAAATAAATGACATAATAAAATTAAATTATCTCTTTTAATTTAAATGACAATATATAAGACATTTTATTATCATTCAAATTTTAGTTGTGTCGAATAAATTTTTCGAATACTAATAAAATATTCATTTGTAAAATATTAATTATTATTTTGAAATTTAAATTATGATCAAATAAAAAGTTGAATATTAATTTTCTTTCTTAAAATCGAATAAATTTATTTCTTAAATTAGAATTTTTCAATCATTGCTTACCTTACAAAGTGCCACACCAGTATCTAAACGTTCCATAAAATTATCAGCATTAATCATTAAATTTGGATACATAATACCAAGCCATTCTGCTAAATCCTCTTTCATTGCTTCTAAATATTCTTCACTTGATTTAAATGGCCTATATGGCCGTGCTTCTAAGAGGACGGATGCCATTTTTATTTCGTTTTTTCTTTATTGAATTTATTTCTTATTTATTTGTTCTTGAATTTTAAATATTGTAATTAGACCAGCTAATTAATTAATTTTCTTTTAAACAAATTAATTTTTGTTAAAAAAATTATATAGTTTAACGAATCGTTTTGGTGACATTTTTTCTGTTGACGATGTTAATTTCAAAATTATCTGTAAAAAATAAAAATAAAAAGAATTTTCAAATTAATTCTATGTATAATTTTGTAGAAAATGAAATCGATTATTATAAATTAATATCAGTGATTACCCTACTTTTTGGTATCAATTAAATTTACGTTACATAAAACAAAAACTAAATTCAATTATATACTTTATCAAACGAACATGTTTACTATAAATTTTATCAAAAGTGTTAATTAAAAATTCTTTTGATAACTTCCGAAAAGAAACACCTGATTAAAAGTAGTTTTTGTAGTAAATTTATTAGCTTATTAACTAGTCTACTATAACATTATTTATATAAAAAAAAATTATAATTTGAACATTTACTTGGAAAAATAGCGCGAAAAACGATTATCGTCTCTTTATTAATCACTAAATTTTCATGAAAAATGTTTTGGAGCTCGACAACAAGATCACGTAATTGAGCTATATAATTATTAACGCGGTGAATAAAATACGAAAATTTTTGTGTTAAATTATGATACTTGAATTATTAAATTAAAATTTTAATCATAAATTTTCAACTTCGTGTTAATTGGTTTTTTAATGCCAGTAGATAAAATTTATATAGAAATTAATTATGAATGAAATTGATTTAATAATTTAAAAAAAATATATATAATTGAACTAGTTTTATGCTGCTAGTTACTTGACGACTTGAGTGAGTCGTTTTAGTTGTATTTTGCGGTAGACAATTTATAGAATTATTATTTTAAGTGATTATGGTTTTTTTTCGTATTAATTTAAAGTGTATGGTAGTGGTAGCATAAAATATTTTATATTTAGTATTTCTTCCCTTAAACAATTTTCATCACCCAGAAATTGTACCACAAAATTTGTCATAGTGCAATAAAGAGCAGTCCTCCAGCTGCCTAATTTTATATAATATAGTTTCCAAAATTTATCAATATATTTAAAAAAAACGAATTTTTAGCCTGATTTTTCAAAAGGAATTCAATTAAAATTAATTTTAAAATTAAAAAAAAAATTGTCACAATTTTTTTATTTAACTGCTACACCAAATTTCAAGGATAACAGGATAACACATAAAAACCATTAATTTATTTTCATATAGATATAAATACAGTTTTTATTTGTTCATTAAATTATTGTCAAATAATTAAAAGAATTATGTTTTCAAATTAACTAACGGTGTTGAAAGCATACATTTCATAATAATAACAACATTGAATTTATTTCGCTATTCAAAGTCAATGTTGAGAATCGACAATTCAAATTAAAAATCAATAAAAATTAACAGACAAAAAAATATATAATTGTATAATAATACAAAAATGAATGACATAATCTTTTTTTATCTTTCGCATAAAAAAAACATTGAAAAATTTGATATTATCATAAATTTTATGAAAAGAAATTATTTTTGGAGATACTTCAAAGGGTCAGTACAATAGGTAAAATTGTGGAATTCAAGATTTTCTTAATGTATTTAATATATTTAGTATTTTAGAGCCAATTAAGCGTCTAAGATCGAACTGGATCGTTGGAAAATTTTCGAAATTTTATATAACAAAATAATTTACAAAATTCTGAACTTATTAACCTTTCTAACTCAATTTTCTAATTATATTTTTCACCAACTCTAGTCTGTTTTACTACAAATTCGAAGGTTCCAATATTTAAATTAGTTTCCCCTGTAATTTTTTTTATAGTACAATATTTAAATTTAATCTACTACAAAACGTAAATTTTCGTGTCTACCTAAAACGACCTTGCCACACCAAAAAATATATATACAAAATTTCTTAATTAACAAATCATTCAAATTTATATACAAATAAAATTCAGAAAAAAAACGTGATAAATTTCATTGTATCTTTGTCAGTTTATCTTCTCACTATTTGTACATTTTTGACTCACAACATTTTTATTTCGTACAGCACAAAAATTTCAAACAAAGTTCATGAACTTTTTACTTTTAATACATATTATTATTATTATGAGAGAAATATTATGCTTAATGTCGAAGACTTAAGCTTTTTTTTTAAAACTCTTATGTCATTAACAATGTTTGCCTGCCACCATGACCTAGACATTTTTTTATTACCACACTTATTTTTGCTCGCTTTGCAGATCTACATATTTTTTTTAAATAATTTTTTTTTTGAATTTTTTGTTTATTTAATTATTTTAGATAAATTTTAAGATAAACTGAAAAAAAAAATTATGGTCAGAAAGATTGTTTTTTATGTTTTAGCATAAATTTTGTGAATCTATTGGCATGTTTAACAAATTTTTAGCATTGACATTGACAAAAAAATTAATGTTTTAGTAATCCAAAAAAAAAAAAGTTAAATGTTAAATGTTTATGTCATGTTATTTTTAGATTTTTTTGTTGGGGGAAATATTAGTCATTATGTTAAATCAAATTAACGGAAATAAAAGCTTCTCTTTTTTCAGCAAGAAATTTTAGTCGAAATCAAAAAAAAATGTTAATAATTTTATTTAAGGTAAAAAACTATCTAAATTACCGGATTTGGAGTATCATATAAAGTAATGGTATTCATGAACTTTTTACATGACATATGACTTTAATTATGGACATTAGAGAATTGTTAAATTTTTTAACTAAATTTTTTTAAACAGAAATTGCATATATAAAAAATGTATTAATAAATCTTAGAAATATAATAAATAGTAAATATTAAATTTCTACCTTGACTTGATAGGTGGACAAAATAATAATAATATTAATTTCAAAATTATGTTAATTGTCCTTGGTTATGTTTTTTTTTAGTAAATTGATATTTAATTCAAATAATTTTGATATTAAGGAATTTATTTTTTTTTGTTCGAATTAAATATTATTTTGCAATTATTATTATTGATAATTTTAGTTAGAATTTAAAATGTCAATGAAAGTAAAATTGATTACATATATTATTAAAATTGAATTTTTCTATAGTTATAATAAAATATTTGAAGAGGGCAAAAAGTTTAATGGACATTTCACGGTTAAATTTCAAGTTAACAAATGTGCAAAATCAAAAAATATTTAAGTATAATTCTCGAGGTTAATAAGTTCAGAATTTTGTAAATTATTTTGTTATTATAATATTTCGAAAATATTTATCCAAGAAATATTATTATTTTTATTGTCATTTGATACAAAGTTGACAGCCAATATTTGAATAAATTTTAAACCATGAAAATTATTTAAAATTTAAAGATATTTTGGTATTATAATATACCAATTTTTGGTATTAAAATAGTACAATATATGAAATGTCGAAATTATTGGAAAAAGTACGATTTTTGACAAAATGGAGAATATTAGCAGCCAGAATACGATCTTACCAAATAGCTTTAGTCTGAATGAACCACAACAACCAAATTAATTGGTTAGAAATTTCAGAATTTCACGGAAATCTTTGCCTTTATGATCTTGAACCTAAATCCTGAACCAAAAGAGAATAAAAAAGGAGAAGGAATTATATAAAATAGTCCAAGAGTACTAAATTCTAAAGATTTATAATTTCCTTTAATAATTTATTGGTCAATAAACGCGCTAACCTAATTCTTTTCAATTCCGATTATAATCTTTCATTATTTTTAGAAATTCTCGTTACATTGTAATTTTCAACATTACTATAAATATTATCCTAATCATCATAAAAAACATCTTGTGAGGTCCTTTAAATCATTTATACAATAGTGTACATACATTATAATTCTATTTAATGTACTCAAGATAAGCTGCTGTACATTCTATACTATAATACTTCTTTATTTATGCTCCTTTGTTACAATAAAAATTCATTAAATTTATGTTTAAATTAGCCAGAGGCGCCACTAGTAAAAACCACTATCTTAAAAGAAATAGTAGGGTGTTGGCGTGTTTACAATGCAAAATAGAAAAAAAAATTGCAATATTTTTACATAAATAAAAATAAAATCCTTTCTTTTGTCGCCTTCAGAGAAAAAAAAACAAATATAATATGGTTTTTTTTCAGCATCTTTTGCATATCAAAATATAAGAATACAAAAAGTAAAATTCTTAAATTTATGCTGTCTAGGTTTTGTAACAATTTTGATATGCTCATTTTTCCCCATATTACAATTTCCTGCAATAATTTATATTATTTTTATAGTTTATAAATTTATTATTGTTCTGAAAAGGATCTACCGCAGCGTGAAACTTTTTGCTGTTGGCAGCTAAAATAGAAAAACCAACGCCTGAACTTAAACATACAAAATAAATTTTTTAGAAGAAGATATAATTTTCAGAGGGTCCATAATTGAATGGTTTTAAACTAACTATTTCATTTTGTTTTTAAATAATTAAATTATTAATATTTGCATGCAATATTTAGTGTGGTCAGACAAAGTAGCTCATATTTTTTGGTTCATTTTAAATTGACATTCAGTTTTAGCCTAATTTATGATATTTGGAATTGTAACAGAATGTCAGGGAAAACTTAATATTGATAGTTTCATATGCCTCCTACCTCCATAGAGGCTTCTCTGACATTCTATTTAGACTTCTGTAATTCTTCGGCACCTTGTTAATAAAAGCTATACACTGTCAATTAGATTTGTGCTAAATATTTTCATTCCATATCAGTTCAAGGCCATCTATATATTAATCATTAATACAGTGCTACGCATTATGAAGAATAATAAACAGACAATTAAGAAAAACAATATCACAAATCATAATTTTCCACAAGATAAATTGTGCTGTGCCACAGCCGGTAGCATCGTGCATCATTATAATCATTAAATATATAAAATTGAATGCATATAAGTAAAGCAAGTTTTTTTTTTGTGTCGAAAAACAAGAAAATCTTCTTAAAAATAACAATACGAATTTCCTTTATATTTTTAATATTCTTTTACATAAAAAAGAGGTAATAATAATAGATTCGCATCGTTGAGCATAACCACCCACGTTTTTCTAGTTTTCCTTGTTGTTTGAAGAATAAAATTCTAACACATCATAAAAATGTTATGCACAAAAAATTTATTCTTTTTGGTTATAAAAAGTTCACGTTCTTCTTTTTGTTTTGGAAAAATATACAGAGAAAAAATATTTTCACGGTCGCTTTCGATTTTCTTTTCAATATTTTAAAAATTCATGTTGTTTTTTAGATTTTTTTTTTTGTCACCACCCTCAAAAATATTTATGGTAACTAGCATACGAAATTTTCTATTTTGAACAGTTTGAACGGATATTACGACAATGCACATTTGCACAAAAACATTTTCTAAGACTATTCTTCAGGATTTTCATTTTCCTTCAACCCTTATCAACCCGAACCCGAAATAATCAAATATGTAGTGAAATTTTAAGGGAAATTTATATGTCTCTTTTTAAGGGAAATTTAAAATTTTATTCTCTTGCTCTCATCTCTAAATTTTATGTTTTTATTGATTTCTTAAACACTTGAGTTGAATGGAAATTGTAAATTTTCTTTGCAAGAAAAGATTTCCTTTGATTAACTTTTATTGTTAACTTAAATTTTTATATTTGAAATCGAATTACGATTTCAGGACGAGAAATAATTCAAAAGAAATGTAAAACTGACTAAGATATGAATGACTAAGATATGAAAAACAGCATTCGACTATCAATATTCACATAAATTAGAAATATGTAATTAAATTTGTAGACCAGACACAATAAATTAAATTTACAATAAAATTGTATACCAACATAAAGAAATTGTTTGTAAATTCTTAAGTTTTACGAATTGTCACAAAATTAACTTGTGTCTTGGCTAACTATAAATTCGTCTCGTCTGTCTATTAAAGTTTTAAAAGTTACACACAAATTCACCAACTAATTTTCAGTCAAAAAAAGAAAATTTGTTCTCCAAAAAATGTTGACTGTCTAGTCTACTCTATGTATTCATAACAATTACAGAAAAAACGATTGTAAAGTGAAAAATATAGTTCTTTGTCTTTGCATCCGATCCGAGTGGTAAGAAAGTTATGTACTTAAAATAATAATTTTTATGTACTTCTCAGCTATTTAATTTTATTTTTCGAGCTTTCTGTTTGTTAAGCTGAAAAAATTATATGAAAAAAAAAGTTAATGTAAAAT
The DNA here is from genome assembly GCA_949752835.1 of Empis stercorea. NCBI lineage: Eukaryota > Metazoa > Arthropoda > Insecta > Diptera > Empididae > Empis > Empis stercorea. The sequence continues at coordinate 9,206,648 of OX457087.1, forward strand.
TAATGGGGGAAGGTTTCTTTTTGGCCATACTTTTCTACCCCAATCTAAATTAAATCGTGCATCTTTTGGGGGTATTTTTTTGAGTAATGACAACGACACTGTAAAATTGTATTGTTTTTTTTTTACACAGAACAGAAAAAAGGTGGAAAAATTTGAAATGTCTTATAAAAGGGGCATGTTTAAAATTTAAATAAAATTCAAATAAAAAAATATAAACTAGATTAAAGAAAATGTAATTTAAAAAAAGTGATATAAATAAAAGGAAAAAACCCTTGAGGAATAAAAGAAAAAGTTAATGGAAAAGTTCTACATTTTTTTTTTTTTACTTTTTTCTATAAAATAAAATGCATTTTCTTATTTATTTTTTTGGCAAAGTATCAAAAATATGTAATTTTAGGTTTGAATTTTAAATAGGAAAAAGATATCTGCAATGTAAAAAAAAATTATTTGAACTGAAAAATTTTTTAAGGAAATATACCAAAATTTTGAAAAAAAAAAATTCAAAAACAAATTGTCAAAACTTCATTTTTTAACTGTCAGCATTTAAGTGGGAACAAAACTCACAAAAAAACTAATTATCCTATTTACAAATCAGATTTAGTTATTTAGTTTTAATTAAATTTGGAAAATTCAGTATTTCACTATTTTCTGCTTAAAATTTAGTTAATCTTCTGATAAACCCTACAAGAAAAATATTGGAACAAAATCAATTTTCTTTTCATGCCATTTGAAAATTTATTTTTTTAGGACTATTTCGAAATATTATTCTTTTTAATTAAAAGCTTTTAGAATATAGTTTTTAATTTAGTAAAGTGGCATACATTTTTTTTTATAGTAAGTAATTGGGAAAATTTTTCATTTTTTAATCAAGGTAAAAATGAAAAATTGTGTTATATTAATTATGATGACCCAATTTTTAATTAAATTTAAATCAATACCAAAATTATCTGTGTAATTAATTTACTTATAATTAATTATAGAGTATAATTTTTACCTCATTATAAAGATTGTTTTATTAATGCGGTTAAATGAACGCCGCCGCTTAATAATATTCTATAAATATGTAATAAAGTTTTATAAATATATATAGAAGTTTTTCATTTTACTATCCATTACACAACATGCTGTATGAATAAATGAAATTCTATACACTGCAATATTTTTGCTAAGTTAAGAAAAAAAGAATATTTAGATTTCTAAACTTATTAAAAGCATAAACAGTTTAAAAAAGTTTCTAAATTTAGCTACTAATTCTCTGCAGTTAGTTTGATTGTTACTAGAAAATGTTATTAATGAAGAAGATGCTATGCATTATTATAAAAATTATTTTGTCTTAATAATAATATGACAAATTTTTATTTCTTGAATGTGTAATGGCCGTGAAGTAAAGGTGAAACGATGCGGTGATGTGAGAAATTATAATGGAAAAATTTCTGGTGCAATAAATGTAATTACAGTGTTAAAGTAGAACGATGAAAATTCAATTATTAATAAAGGAAATAGATAAAAATTGGTCTCAATATAATAAAAAGCTTTAAACAATTTTCGGAAGTAATTTACATAGGGACCTAAATAATTGGGTTTAATTTTTTGCAAATCAATTTGTTTCCTTATCAATAGTCAATATTAAATCAGTCCTTCTCTAAATCATGTTTATCGTTTTAGAAAATTAAATTTATTTTAGCAAATTTCTTTATCACCAAAAATTATGATGTAGATTTTGGGAAAAGGTCAATTTGAAATGTAAAAAGACCAATTTGACCTTAAAGTGCTACATTGAAAGAGAATTACTGAGGATAGTATAAAATTAAAATGAATCTTTAAATACAAAGAGTTAATTAAATATTTATTCAAAACATAAATTTTATTTAATTTTTGCTAAAATATAATTTTCTGTTTAACTTTCCCTAAATTTGACGAGAACAAAAAGCTTAAGTGTTTATTTTTAATGCTGCCAGTTAAACCCTGTAGGCTCTACCATTAAGTTAAACATCGCAACAGAAAATTTCTAGTCAAACACTTTCAAAAGTTTTCCTCGTTTTTTCACTTTCAACATTTTCTGCATTAAAAAGAAAACCTTATTGCATAAATTGTTGTTGTTATATTGAAGAGGGTTGAAAGCATAAACATTAAAACTTATGTCGATGCCTCTTAGTACGTTTTAGCATTAAAAGTATTGACATAAAAAAATATGCTTTTATGAAAGTATAATGACATTTTCTAGGTCAAGTGGTTTTTTATATGCAATAAATTTGTTTTTACACAGTTTCGAAATTTCATAATTTCTCTTTATTTTGTGTCCTACTGTCATTTAATGAACTGATTTAATAAAATATTCTATTTTTTCAGAGACGTTTGCAATAATTTTTTATAGACATTTTGATATGCACTTTTTTATGCGCGCTTTAACATTATTTTCTGAATTTAAAATTCTTAGGAAAAATGTGAAATTGATTTTACGAAAAATTTGCATTTTATTAAAAGTTAAAATATAAATTTTCCTTGGAATTATTGACATAGGCAAATTTGGTCAGAATTATATGTAAAATTCAAAAGTTTATGTTAATTTGGGACTTTAGAGAAAGTTAATTTCGAAATTCATCGAAGGGACATCAGATAGTTGAGGAATTATAATATTTAGATGACATTTAATTCATATTTTTAATAGAATTAATTCTGAAAAACTATTTCAATTAAAATAGGTTAATTTAATTTAATTTAAATAAATTTAGAAATATAGCACAAAAATGCATCAACAAAGTGAAAGCTATAAATTCTTATAAAATTTTATAATATTTTAACAAAAATTTGTGGTGAAACACAACAAAAAAATAATTTATTTAACCATTTTTTTTATATTTGTTAAATTCATGACAAATTTTCACATTTTTCCTCAAGAATTTGAATAATTTTTATTTGCCTAATTTGTAAGACACTATAAACCGCCACCGCCAACTTACTTTTATCTTATGCAAAATAATGTGTGGACAATTTTACATAAAAATGCGAATAATTTTTTTCATTATTTTAACTAACCAACTCAATTATAACATTTTTTAAGGTGGTTTTACCAACATTTATAGTTTGTCATAATTTGCTGAAAAAAACTGAAAAATTATTTATGGTTTTTAATTGAAAGTTAAAGTAAAAAATAATATAATAAATTATAAAGTTTAAATGAGTAGGTTCTGTAAAAATCAAATTTCATATATAAATTATAATTTCACTGATTTAATGGATGAAATTATAAATTATTTTTAGTATACAGAAAAAATTTGTTTATGAAAATGAAAGTTTTTCAAAAATAAATATTTAAGATAACTTTTCTGGTCTCTTGTAAATAACAAAGTCTTGTAAATAAAATATCCTTAATTAAGTATATATTAAAATTGATCTGGAGGATAAATACACAGAAGAACTTTAATTCCGGTTTTCTTATAATTCAAAATTGGCTTTGCACGACAATTTTGATTTGGAAAATGACAAAACTTCACTTGATTCAAGTTGGTATTTTTACAATTCAAATTGATCATTCTACAGTTCTAATTAGTTTTTTCGTAAAGCAAATACATCCTTTTCCCTAGGTTCGTCGTTATTTTGGGAAAAAGACCAATTTTAATGGTAAATAGATAAATTTAAAACTGCTGGAAGACTAATTTGTATTTTAGTCACCAAATTAATCTGAGAGACAAAATTTCTTACTATACTTTACATTCTGTAATATTCTGACCTAACTTCCTAGTAGTTCCATACATAAATGTTACAATTTATAAAAAATTCATGTTATACTTCCTAATAAAAATAATTTCCTTTTATCACAATTTAAATAATTGCTTTAATAATTTAAATTTTTTAAATTTTAAATTACAATAATTTACTTTAATGAATGATTATTTTCCATTTTATACCATAAATCATATTAATTTGCATATAAATACCAAATTATCATGTAACTTAAATATAAAATCAAGAAAATTATAAAATGCGAAACCAATTAAATTATAATTCCTTTTATTCTCTCGCTTTGTAAATGATTTCTATATAAGCTTTAAGATTTTTGCCAAAGAACAACATCAAACACATAAAAATATTTAAGGTCAACTTCATTTTACAAATAAAAATGTAAATTCATAAAAATAATATTATATTATGTTGTAATCATTGAATGAACATGAAAACATGAAAGTTTAAGTTTAAGTTTTCATATTGAAATTTGATGTTTTGTGCCAAGCGAGGGGGGAAGTCCCTGCTAATATCAAAGGTGGTGAATCTAACATTTTTTAAATTATGTAATTAAAAAAAATTGTTCAAATTTTCATCAAGGTAAATTAATGATTTAAAAAGGGGTCCAGTCTAACAAAAAAACTATTTTTTTTGTGGTTTAATTAGATTTTAAATATTTTTTGTCTAAATTCTTAATGATGAGCATACAAATTGTACCGAAAAATAAAAATCGTTGATCATAATTTACATAGAAAAAAAAAATGAATTTTCATGGTAATTAAAAATATTTTGTTTCTGTTTTGTTCAAAAAAGTTTTTCTAGTGTATCTGAATTGAAGCTTTGAATAGCGATGACTTCAGGCTCTTCAGGTTAAATTATAAAACATAAACAAAAAGATAAAGTATGGAAAGAAAAATAAATAAAAAATATAAACAATCTTTGAACAAGGTCAAGGTTAATAGGGTGACACTAATATGGTTTAGTGGTTTTTCATTATAGCATATGTCGGGAAAGAAGGTGTATAATTGGATATTAGTATTTGAATTGTATAATATTTTTTTTTGGGCAGATTATAAAATACTGTTAACAAGTTTGTTTTGACATTTACAAAACTAAAATAGTGAAATTATAATTTAATGATAAGATTTTTTATTATTGTTATAACCAACCATCAGATTTGATCATATGGAACCTCTTTGATAAGGTTTTTTCACAAAGCTGGTTGGTTTTCTATTTTAAGTAGGTCTGGTCGGGAAATTGGCAGGATCGTTTATAAATTTAGGCCTTAATCCACTAGATGCTACTGAGACCGTTGATATGATTCATTTTATATTGATTATGGAAAAAGGGATTAACATCGAAAGTGGTTTAAATTAATTTTTGACTATTAGATCTTTAAATAAGTAAAGATTTCAAATTTTCTTCATTTTATAATAGCAAATTTTAATTACTAATTAATTTTGAAAAAAAATAATAATATTTCAATAATTAAGATTTGACTAGGTCACCTTTGGTATAATAATTAATTAGAAAAACTTTATGTTTCATATGTTTTGTCCAATGATTTTTAGTTTTTATACTCAACTGAAAATATTTCTTAATTGTTAGCCAACACTTTACATTTGTATCCTATTTTTTAAGAAATTAATAATTTAAAATTCTTCTAAGGATTCTAAAAAATACATTTTTTTAAATTCTTTTTCTTTTCTTTTTTGGAAAGAAAATCTTTTAATTATGTATTCCCTTCTGGAATTTTATAACAAAAAAATTTATGAGATTAATTTCAAAAAGAAAATAAAAATTTCATAATTTTAATTATAATGTCATCTCAGAAAAATGACATTTTCTGATAACTTAGTCTAACAACACAACCAGGGCCCATCTATAAATAATAAACTAATTTTCTTATAGCTTTTCTTATTAAAAAATAAATGACAACACATAATAATAAATAGAAAATAAAATAATATTCTTTTCTCAGAGCTTTTCTCTTCCTTTTGGAATTTCCGTGAAATATTTTAGTCATTATTGTACAGCAAATTAATGTTGAACATAAACTGTCAGAAAATAGAAAAAGAATTTTTAAATAATTTTACAAAAAACTTAGAAGACTTTTTAAATAATTTATAAAAAATTGGTAAAAAAATTTTAAATGTCAGAAGCATATGTACATAAGCTTGTAGCAGCTGTTAATCTCAGTAGATAATTCGATAACTAAATATAACTTAAATAAATTAAATTCAATATTATTTGAAATTCAAAATTAATTAATATACAAATTAGCAATTATGAAATTATTTTTAATTAATTCTTTGAAAAAATTAATCCAGTCTTGAAATCGTCTTAATTTCGTTTCGTATAGAGGTTAGTTCGAATATGAAAATAAATAAGATTAGTATTTGTTCACATCTCAATTATTATTTCAAAATTTTATTATTATAACCATTTAAATTTTTTTTCAATGTTAAATATTTCATTCATAATAATTTTTCGTTTATTTGTATATATAATAATTTGTCATTAATAATAGTTCAAAAACGATAAACTAAAAGTCAAAAAGGCATCATTTAAATTGCCGATAATCTATAATCTTTTCAAAATTATTTTCAAAACAGAAAAAAAATGTTATATGTACAACATACAGAAAAAAGCTCTTCATGATCAAGAAACTATAAAAAAAAAAAGATGTAAAGAAAACCACAGAAATCAATGTTTCTTATTTATAGTGTCTGGTAAAGTGATATTAAATTCACAGTTTGAGTAGGCACTAAATTTTTTTTAGCTATGAAGTACATAAAATAAGAAACCAATCATTTTTGTATGTGAAATTTTGCCGATACTTATATGCTAATATTTATGGTATATTAAACAAAACCAAAAAAATAAAAATCAACTAAAACATTGAAGGCGATCGATAACATAAATAAAAGCAAAAAAGGAAGCATAAAAAAACATTATTTATAAACAAATTTTACTATAATATAAAATTTACACTGTAAAAATTGCATTAATAATTAATATTAGTATAATTTTTATATATCGACAATGTATAATTTAATATTTTGTAATTCTGACTACTTTTACATTGTTAACATTTGCACTTCCACGTTAATTCACTTAGCTACCTGTATGTACTTTTTTACCATTAATTTATAGAGCGAGATAAATTGTTGGTAACAAACTATTTCTTTTGGTTAAATTAGAAAGTAATGAAAAAATGATGACACAAAAATTCGAATGAAATTATCGACAATTGTTTTAATTTTTGATAATAATCTTTACAGTGTAATTTATAATATGTAGTTGAACAGATGAAAGAATTGTAGAAAAAAAATTATATTAAATTTTCTTGGCGAAAAATATTTTTTGCCTCCGCTTTGTTTTTACTCTATAAATTTCATTTTTTTTTTCAATATGATCGGAAAATCGATCGCGAATTAATATTTTTATTTTAGTTGTTATATGAGTCATTTTAAGTGATCAATTCATATTTGATTATGTATATGTAAATATTTATAAATAATTATTATATAAATAAAATAAATGATTTGAATGCTAGAAGGCAGCTCAAAAAGCTGATAAATTTGTATAAAGTAGTTTTGAAAATATTTTTTTATGCTAAAGAGATAGTTTTATTAGGCAAATCATAGAAAATAACTAAAATTATATTATTATTAATCGATTTATAAATATTCAAGGGAAAATAGCTTAAATTTTAACAAAAAACTATTTAAATATTATTTAGTTAATCTTATACTATCTAGGCCCTTTAAGTTATCTCACGTTCTGTAAGAACAATAATAGTAAAATGTTTGTAAAAATCTTGTTAATATAAAACTCTGTTGAAATATAAATTTCGATTATTTACAATTAAAAGATATAAAATTATTATATTAAGAGATTTATATACATACTCTAAAATTATAATTTTACTTGGTATAAGGCGCCGCTATAATTCTAAATTTAGATATTAGATATTTAAACCACAATTTATAAATTGAACTTTGATATTGATCAAAATATTTCCAATCTCACTCAATATTAATATTGTTACGAATTCAAAATTTTAAGTACATAAAAGTGAACTATGAAATATTAAATGTCATAATAAGCATTAAGTATAAACTTTTCTTAAGAATCCTATCTTCTAATTATAAGTAATTAAAAATCCTGACCTAGACCTTTAATTTGTTTTCTTTATTTTGCAACATTTTTCAATGTAAAATACAAATTACAAAATTTAATATTGTCAACAACAAACATTTCAGACTTTAAACTTATATCAGAATCAGCACATGTACAGTGACCATCTGATCATAATGAATCAGACCAATTTGTTTGTTTACACTTTATGAACCAACAATAAATATGAGTATAGTCGCATGCCACAATGACTTGAAAATATTTAATATAAAAATTTTCAATTTGAACACGTCTCGGGTTCAAGTTTTATTAAAAAGAAAATTTTACATAAGAGGTAAAATGCGTCATCTAGTCTAGAATTTTTAAAGTTTTGTTTGTTTCAGGCTGTTTTACCGGAAACAGCAAATCATTTAAATTTTTTTTATATACTTTAGCATTAAGGCACGAATGTGCGGATAATTTCAAATTTATCGCCAGTTATACCTAATTGTTTTTATATTACTTGTAGTTAATAAGGCATTGAACCATATTTTAATTAGAATTATTAAGATAATTATAAATTAATTATTAATTTGTTAGAGAGGAAAATAATAGTTATTAATATAAATAATTATCCGTAAACAATTTGAGTATAATACGCAATTTTTGAGCTTGAAAATAAATCACTAATTTAATCATGATTTTAGTATTACATAAATAAAATTATAAATTAAAGATTTTATCACTAAATTAATTATAAATTTATTTTTAAACTTATTGTTAAAATCTGTCAAAATTTTTAAAGTGATGATCTCACACTGTGGTAGAAAATAAATTTACCATGTTTTCTTGATTGTTTTGAAGATATACAAGAAATACAATGGTAAAATTTTTGGTTATAAATGAAAAATTATCAGTAGTTCTTAGAAAATTAAGAATATTGAATCAGGTATAATTTACTAATCTTTCTAATCAAAGCTAGTGACATTTTTGTATATTAACTTTTCAATTTATGAAGTATACTTAATTTTTTTAAAGTAGGAAATACAAATAACAATTTATATAAATAAACAAATCATATTTTTAATATTTAAATAAATGCTAACTGATCAGTTGACAAATTACTATTCACATTTTATATATTTTTATTAATGGAAATGCAAATATTATAAATAATTTTTCTTCATTGCAGAATATAAAGTGTAAGCTGTCGTCAGCTTGTCTTGAAATATATTAACAAGAACTTATTTCACCATTCAGATTTATTTTTTTATTAATGGAAATATATGCAAGAAGTTAAAGAGTGGCTGAAAACGTAGTCGACAATAAAATTCATTGTATTAAAATAAATCACTAATTCATTGTATTACCATTCTTTCTATTCAGTATATAATAAAGTAAATATAAAATGATGACATAATATTAGAAAGCAAAAGAAACTGATTTAATATCGTAAATAAGATAAAGTTTTATTATTCATTCGTGATATTCTTCAGCCTCGATTGTATAATGCCATCTGAATAAATAAAAAAAAATCTTACTACTTATAAATATTCTCGATCCTTTTCAATGACTCTTAATCCTCCAGTGTCAAAGTACAAAAATTTGGAAAAAAAATGCTAAGTAATGAAAACTCAAATATACCTTAGTTCTCTTTTTTACAGTCCAATGTGCAAAGAACAAAATTTTCCTTGTATCTCTGTTGTGTAATAAATACTAATATTTTCGACAATTGGAATGCAAATAGATAAAAGAGTATAATAAAAATAGGACTTTGTGCATAACAAATGCGTAATCAATTGTAAAAAAAAAATCTGCACGCGATCAAAATGTTCATTTTTTGTAGTAATAGCGAACATTAACCTAGTGAGTAATGCAAGATTTATATTTGAATACTAATGTTCAATCTGTCAGATAAAAAAAAAACATTCTTGTTATTTTACGTTTTTAGCTGTGGGCATGCCGAGATGGACTTTGCACCTATTTATAGGAAAATCTTGTTTTCGAAAGAAACCAACTTAAATATTGGATTAAAATTAACAAATATAGTGGACAAAAATAGTTAACGTACATTAGACAATTTAATTTATGAAAATTTATCAGGAAAATGTAAAAAAAAATCAAGTTTTAATTAGTAATTAAATGCTGTAACCAAGTACTGCCATAATTATTACAAAATATTCAACAAATTTATATTTTATTTATTTCAATTTCCATTCGTTAATTAATAATAAATTCTTATCATATCTAAAATCTTCCAAATTCAAATTTTCCCATAAATTTATTATTAAAATTTAAAATCATGCGGTATAAATTTTATTATTACCATATATATTCTAATTATAAAATGATTTTGCAAAATTAAATAAAAATTCGTGTTCGTTAAAAAAATTTTTATACACATTCCATTATTATACACAACATAAATAAGAAACTTGATGCCTTCTCCAAAATATAATTTCCAATTCTTCAATATTATATTAAAATTAATTTTCCTAGAATTTGAAAATTTCCATAAATATAAATTTAAAAAAATCGTTAATTATTTTCCCATCCATTTTTTTTTACCAAAAGATGTTATCAATTTTTATCTTACACAATCGTTTCCACCTTCAAAATATAACTAATAAATTTACCTACATATCTTAATGGTATATAATAGTTTAGTGTTTAGAAAAAAAAAATATGATAGTCTACTTTGGCATATAACCGTATAATTTGTGAGATCAATCTACCTGATGATCTTTTTTTGGTTGTTGTTGTCTTGTAAATTGAACTCTGTATAGAAAATAAGGTGCGGGTCAGTTAGTTTTTATATTATTTTGTTGATACACCTGATATAGTGCGGTGTGTTTGGTATAGATCGCATGCGAGTAAAGGCGTTTCATGGATTACATTTTTTTTTTTCTTCTTGCTGTGCTGTGGCTGAGAAGATTAATATTATTATTATTTAAAGAACATAAAATGCGATCGGTTGTTTTAAAACGCATCACACACCAGATGATGGTTCAATGATGAAAAAAACAACCTTTTTTTTTTCTCTTCTATGTCATAATTATTAAAAATGATCAATAAATTTTCGAATATAATAATAAATGATAAATTGATTTTATGATTAATAGTGATTTAAACGTGCGGATAAATTTATGAATATTTTTTTATTTGGTATAAAGAATCAAAGATCAAATATCTTAATCAATATTATCGTAAAGTATTATATTGATTGATATGACATATAGTATATGAACTTTAGTTTTCCAAGGCTCGGATTACAATGTTCGTTTTTGAGAAATTCGAGATAGTTTGCGTTGTGTGCATTCGTCTTGTTTCAAGTACAGTCTAAATTACATGGGTTAACATTAACAGAAAAGGAATTCAATGATTTTTCTCATCAAATTAAATTAATTACTAAATTAAAAACTGTTCTTAAAGAACCCATAATATTATTAATTTTCTAAGTATGGTCAGTTGAGTGACTATGGGTTAAAAATTTAATTAATACAGACTAAATATATTTTGTTTGGCATATGGTGTGGTCTTAATTTATTAAAAATTTATAATCAAATATTAATTTAAATATTTAAAAAAATTTTAACAGATTTATAATTTCAGTTTGATGATTTATTATGATAATTTTAATCGATATTTTTAATATAGATATTTTCGGTCATAATATTTTAATTTTTGTTAATTTTTGTTATATAAGGTTAATTTTTGTTATATTGATTATCAATTGATTAACTATAAAAAAACAAAATAAATTAACCGCAAAATTTATCTTATATTCGTTTGGTGTAATCTTCAAAAATTTGATTATAGAATTATAATTATTGGTTTTCGAAATAAAATTTATTGTTAAATTCCTTTTTAAACAAAAATTCAACGTGGGAAAAAATAAAGCCTAACTTAAGCTTTGAAAGTTGGAAGAAATATTACAAAATAAAATATATTTAGGGATGAAATATTCTATGATATCATATATCATGTATACATTTTTCAATATTAGGTGTTGAATATACTCCAACAAAATGTATATAAAATAATATCGACGATTTAAGTTAGTACCTAAATATGACCATAAAAATTAAATAACCAAAAGAGTTTGTCTCATAGAAAGCAAACCCTTCTAAAGCATCAATTTAATGGACAATTTTTTCCTCTACGAAATTGCAGAAATAGGATCCAATTAAGGTATTTTTCCAATTGAGATTTTTATAAATATAATTCAACAAAATTTGATTTGATTTTTTCTCACAAAAAAATTTAATTCTAGCCTAAACTCTTAAATGATATAAAACGATTTCTAGTAACCATATAAACGGATATTATAACCATTTTTTAACCAACATGATAAAAATCTATTTTTTTTTGTCTATTCTAAGCGTTATATAAATTATTAATTAAAATTTCCATAAAATTCGTTGGCGTATCATTAAAATTTTGATTCATTAAATGAAAATTTACATTTAAATTTGTTCTATTTCGCTTCCGCCTAAGATAAAATTCAATTTAAATTTTTACATATTTTATTAAAATTGCGTTGAAATTTTAATAAATTTAGAAAATTATATCTAACAACTTTTATTATTTCAATAAATTTTATAAATATAATTCAATCAAATATTTAAATGAAAGAAAAATCAATTAAAAATGTAAAATATTGAATAGATAAATGAAATTATTGATTTGAGAATATTGGAATATTAAAATTTAATATTTTAGCGACAATTTATATTTATTAACAGAAATGATTAAAATCGTAATATTGAGACAGTAAAGTTACCTAAAATTTTGTAAATTGTCAGCCAAAAAACTGTGGTAATTTAGCTAAAAAATTTATTAGTTTAATAATTTGAAATTTTATATAATCAAATTGTAAATAAGAATTGCTGAATTTAAAAAAAAAATATCATCCAGAACTAAAAAAAATACTATTTAAGATCAATTTTTGAAGCATTTGGTTATTAAAGCTGTGGAAAATCAAAGCTACAATCACAATAAATAAATTTGGTTTACAACAAATTACAAAAGGATTTGTATCTGTCTTGACTTTAATAACCATAAATTTTAAATGTTTATGCATTTTTTTTTATTGCTTTTAAGTAATAAATGAACAATTCTGTTCAATTAATATTTATATTGATCATTTCCAATTTTTATGATCATGGATATATAAATGGACAGATAATAAATTAACGAGTTTTTCACGCATTCGAAACAACAGAATAAAAATAAAACATAATAAAATTTAAAATTTATTGGGATAATTTTTTAATTATATAAAAATATGATTATTTTATATTAAATTTTATCACTCAAGGACATAAGAATGGAAAGACAACATTAAAATCTCGTGGAAGGGAATGGTATATAAGTATACTAATATTTTTTATCAATAAATTATTGACGCGGCTTTTATTATTATTATCACTGGCAAATAAATTACACTTTATGGAAAATTTATATTAGCCGATAATTTTAATATCGACTAACCGGATTTCAGTTTGGTCTTAACTCTGTTTTGATGCATTTATTATATTTTAGTAAATTTTTTAATTCATTTTTACCACCGGATAAATTATTACATTTTTCTTAATTATTTTTGTTAAAAAATTTTATTTTACTGTGGTTTGATACAATTTTGATCTCATATGGGTAAGGATAATATTATCACAGAAAATATACTGTTGTAATGTAATAATATTTAAAATATTGTTTTATTCAAAATAATTAGACTGTGAAATACCAAAATATTGGAAAAATTTAGACATCATGTGGAGAATTTCAAAATTTTGCAAAAAAAATTAAAGTTTTTTTAACATAATTTCAAAATTTAATAGTTCTTAGCACAAAATGTGGAAAATTATATTGAAAGAGCTATAATATTATCACTACTAGAATGTAGTCATTTAATACCTATATTTCGTGAAAGAATTTCCATCAAATCTATACTTAAATAAATATAGGTGGTCATGCTATTTCGTGGTATATAAAAAACTTTAATTTATTTTACTGAATTTTTAAAAGAATGTAATTTTAAATGAATTTGGGAAATTAATGATATTTTCAATTTACCATATTTAATTTTGAATTGTAAAATAGTTATAAAATATAAATATTATGACATTTATATTGCAACAATTATTGTTATTGACAAATTGGGAAAACGAAAACTTGCGAGACACAAACACAAAAACTCTCATTGGTGACCTCCAAAAAAAAGTTGGACAATTAAAAAGTTTAACATAACATTTTTGTTTTATTAAATTTCCATATTTGTCTAACAATTTAACATAAATTTTTTTTTATCACAATTTTTCAAAAAATAACATTTTTTTTACGCATTAAAAACGCCTCCAAGAAATGATTTTTAAATGATTTTTGTTTAAGAAAAAAAATTTTATATAGTTTCAAATTTGATTAAATTTGATTTATAATTTATAATTCGAAACAATTGAATTTTGGAGGCGTTTTAAATAGACACATTATAAGATTTTATAATTTTCAAATTTCAGCTTAATTTGTTTACTATTTTTGTTTATATGATCTTGAAATTTAAAGAGATTTGAGATTTTTTTTGGACAACGAATAATTGTAGCTATTTAAAAGACTGTACGTGTACACAATGAAGTATTTATTAAGCTTAATTTATGATTTTTCTTAATCCTAAATTTGAATAGAAAATAGTGTAAAATTCTGTTGCGGATGCAGTTAAAGAATTATTAAAAAAAAAAAATATTCAATTCAAATGCGGAAATTAAAAATGTTGATAAGCAATTTTTATATAATATCGAAAAAAATATGTAAAAGAAGGCTTGGAAAAAAGCGAAACTGATTACTTCTTATGTTGAATATGGCCTTGTTATGCTACAACATTATTTTTTTTTTATTTATATAAAATTCTTATTTTGCTTATCTTAAAGAATAAAATTAAAAATGAGTTTTATTGTAGGGTAAATGAGAATATTATTGGTAGGCTTAAAAGTTTTAGAAAAAATATATAAATTACTACTGTGAGAATTAGAACAATCTTAGTCGTGATTAGAAAAGCCAGGAGAAAAAATATAAGATATAAACAATTAAAATATATAATATCTAGTACAAATTTTCCACATAATTAATTTTCACTTTAATCTTAAAAATAGGCCAATTTTTTATTATATTAATTTCTTCTTTCCACTCAATAAACAAAATAAAATTTTCCTTATAATCGTAGACGTATATAAATTTAAACTATGATATAAAATACTTAATGCTATTAACCTACTAGGGAAGTATTGTATACAATGATTTTCTTTATTATTACTTTAAATTGATTAAAATTTAATGTAATTTAAAAGTTCATCATGAAGTGTGAATTATCGCACCTTCTTCTTTTCAACGAAAGCTGTTTTTTTGAACCAATATAAACTTTTCACCATTATTTTAGATATAAAAACAAAGAAATTGTAAGCCTATATAAAACTTTTTTTGAAGTTTATAACAAAATTTTATTTACAAAAATTGACTACATAAAAATATTTAACAGATTAGATTTTCCTAAGATTTAGAAATTATTGTGAAGTGTAAAAGGTTTTATCAAAGTTAATCTATGGAATATTTTTGGTATTGTGTACCGCATAGAAATTTTTTGCACAAAAAAAAATGTCTTTCATTTTAGATAATTAGATAATAATCTTTATGTGTTAATAATAATTTTACTTAGAATTTTTTTTTGGAAATTTAATATTACCAATATTTTTATTTACAGAAAAATATAATAAAATTTCATTGGAAATTAAATTAAATATGAATTTATTTTTTAATGAAATCTAAACACGAAAAAGTTTATTTCAAATAAAAAGTATATTTACATTATGTTGAATATCCTTCAGTTTTGTTCAAGGATATAAAAAAAATATTGAATTTTAATAAAATTTAGTGAGAAATTATTACAGAAATTCAATAATTTTATGGTTTGGAGATATAATTTTAAATTAAATTTAAATGTTAGCTGTTTTTAATTCAAAATATAAAATTACATAATTAAATAATAAATGAAAAAATTGAAATTATCAAAAAAAGTTGGAAATTGTTAATTTCTGTTTTAATTGAATTGGTATACTAAAAAAAATAAAATTGTTATAAATTTTTTATTGAATTTAAAAGATTTATTAGCATAAAAAAATAAACAAAATTTAAATTCTTTAATAAATTTACAATTTAATCCTTTAATCCTTTAATTGTCTATCAAAATGATTAATTCATATTATTTTGTTCTGCGTCAAATTGTCTTTTCCTTTATTCTTTATATTATATTCGCAGACATTTTCATTTATTTTTGCAATTAATTTAAAAAGGAAAATAAATGAAAATTTTTACATTATATAAATTTGTAAATAAAGAAAACTAATTCCAACCCCTACCAATGACGTTATGCATCATATTTTAATTACAGTCTATACAACCAACTATTAAAACCCCCACAAAAATAAAACTATGACTAATCCTTATTACTGTACGTACACATTGATAATAATCCTTTTTTAATACAAGGTCAAATTATATGTCAATAAAATATAATATCAACTTTCTACGTTAAAGTTTTTTCTACCATAAATTTATTATTTTTTAAACATTAAAATAATGTACAAGGACATGTCAAGACAAAAATATAAAAATCCTGAATATTACATTGAATTTTTCAAATGAAAAAAATATCAAATAGAAAACTGTTTATTATTTTGATAGGGAAAATTTTTTAATACGTGCACACACGGAACAGCTGAATAAAGGATATTTTCATTTAGATAGAGAGAAAAATTTATATAAATTATTCTCAAAAGAAAATTTCAGCTGATGGGAAAATTTCGTTTGTAAGTATATAAAAATTTTGCCGGTCGAAAAAAAATCGATTTCAATTTCGATTGCGTATAGAGCGCAAATTTCTGTTTTTTTTTTGGAATTTTGCTATTGTAGAAATGAGGGGTTCTAGAAAGAGGAGTATGGGTTTGGGATATGTCTGGGTGTGGAAATTCTTTTCACCAGACTTTTTTAATTGTCTAGTCTGGGATAATTAGTACATTTTGCAAATAAAATTCAATTTGATTAATATTTATAATTTCGTTACAATAAGTTTTTTTTATAAAAAATTAACATTCAATTTAAAATTTTATTGTTAATTAAAACGAATTTCATTTCAGTTTTATTACCAAAAAAAAAAAAAAATTAAGAGCGCATGCAATGTTATTTTTTCGATCAGAAATATTTTTTTTTATTATTTACTAATTTTGAAAAGTTTTATGTGGAAATTTTCAATTTTTTTTTTATATAAAACATGTCAAGTGCACTTTTAAAATTTTTATCATTTTCAAGTGCATAAAAATCATTTTTAATGTTCATTTTAGCACTTTTAATTTCATTTCAAACTTTTATTTTTTGTTTATAAATATTTTTTATGGTTTTATCGATTTTTTTTAATGGATTGAAGGATTTACTTACGTAGAAGAAGAAATTAATTTTTGTATTCAATATTAAAATATTTTCTTAGATTTATGTAGACTTTAAAATTTAATAAGCTCTTAATTAGTATTTAAAGTGTTTATGCAATTGACACAATTACGATAGTATTTATAAAAAATCTGTTAATTATCATAACAAGTTATTAAAAAGAGATTAATTCAAATTTATGAAAAAAAATTCTGGAATAATTCCAAAAAATTTGAAAATTTTCATTTTCCTATAAAATAGAATTTTTAATGAAAAATTTCTTTAAATTTAAATTTTGCTTATTAATTTGTTTTTATTTTCGTGTTGTTTTAAAGAATATTTCACATGTCATGATTTTTCCATTGAAAATTCGCTATACATAATAATAAAATTTAAAAATAAAACATTTAATAAGAAGAAAATTATAGAAATTCATTTTTGCGTGTCGTCATCGGTGAAAATTTTTGTATAATGCAATGACTCATAATCCGGAAAATATTTTTAAAAAAATGATATATGTATTTATACATAATTTTGTTTCTGTTTTGAATGAAAATTCCACATAATTTAATTTAATTATAAATATTAAAAATAAATAATAATATTTATGATATAATAGCGATTAAAATCTGACGTTGGTATACATAATATTTAGAGCAAATTAAATTAAATAAAAATGCGTTTTTTTTTTCTATTTTTAAGAAATTTATGAAAATTATTAATATTTTATTAGACCACAATTTTGCAATAATTAAATTTATATGCGGAATTTAGAACATAATTTGTACGATAATATATGATAGATAAAAATATTTCAAATATTTTGAATTTTAGAAATTTGAAATGGGAAAGAACGACTTTGAAAAAATTTAAAAATCTTAGGAAAACTAGTAAATAATATAGAATAATTTAGAAAGTAAACTTCATTAATTTACTTATAAAATTAGTAAAATTAGTCATTAATTTAACAGCAAAAAAATTGTTTAAATTATACTTGTTTAATCAAAACTGAAATTAAAGTATATTTATTACCGTGTTTAAACTGTGATCCACTGTTAAATTATAAATGATCGTGGTTCACTGTACATCAAGCTGTTAAAAGTTTAATCTTGGTACACAGCATATTTGGGTTTAAAGTTTACTATTATTGTAAACAGTCAATTTTTATCTCAGACAAAATTAAAATTTCTATAATTTTTTTCTATCATTTACTTATCATTTTGGTCGTCGTCTTTTCCGTATAAGTGACTAAAGGTCTTATATATTTTCTGATAAATTATTCATATTGTCAACTGTCAAATTATTTTATAACAATAAACAAAACTATATAGTAATTTTTCTGTTATCAAATTTAACAAAGAATTTAATATAAAAATAACAAAGTAGATCACAGCCTAAATAATAAAAATAATTATATTAACATTTGATTAAATATATAATAAAAATTATGTCATTCGGAAGTAAATTACTGTGTTTATTACTCAGAATTTTATTTAATTAAAAGTGTAATGAAAATATTTTTAAGAAAATTTATTTATATACTTAATTTTTTATCTTACTATTCGTATTTATTAAATGATTCATATTGCAATTTATATAATGTAATTAACACAACAAAAAACATGATATGTACTCACCAAAATTATTGTAAAATTTTTATTGCTAAAATTTTTTTTAAAAAAATTAATTTAAATCCCAGATTTTGTGAACAGATGTTATTAAATTTTTATTTTTGTTCAGTAAAAACGAAAAATACAATCGCGTATACTTTCCACAATAAAACAGAAATTTAAATATTGGAAATATATTTTTTTTTTCAATATAATTTTTTTTTATTACTTATACACTTATAAATATTAATCAGAACATAAAAATAAAATTGAATATTTTAAATATTTACACCAAAAAAAAAAATTGATAATTTAATATTTTTTTCGTAATTTATATCTTTTTTCTTTCGAAATTTATAAAATTTTATCAAAATGTAAATAAAAAGTAAATCAAAAAATACAAATTCATTTATCAAAAATCAAAAAAATTTTTTTTTGTAGTTAAATACATCAGCACTTA
Source organism: Empis stercorea (assembly GCA_949752835.1). Classification (NCBI taxonomy): domain Eukaryota; kingdom Metazoa; phylum Arthropoda; class Insecta; order Diptera; family Empididae; genus Empis; species Empis stercorea. The sequence goes on from OX457087.1 coordinate 9,226,031, forward strand.
AATTAAAATTTATATCCTTTTTCGGTAGATAAGAAAAAAACACAAATAAAATCAAAATTTTCACATTGACAAGAAATTTATCAGAAGTAAAAATAAATATTCAAAAAAAAAAAAAAGAAATTTTAAATTATCCCAGGATTTAAAAAAAAATAATTCACTTTAATTTCACTTTTATCTTTTGACTTTTATTTTCTTTTTGTTTTTCTAAAAACACGAAGATTTATAAAAATTGTCCTTATTTAATCGAAAATACAAAAAGGACTAAAGCAAAAAAAATTCTGTGGAGACGAAAAATTTAATAATTTTTTCTTTAAATATCCTTAGTGTAGTTCTTTCCCTTAATTATATCCTTTTCGTTATATAGTTTGAATTTTTTTTTGAATGCGCAAACTCTATGAGAAAGGATATTTTTCCCGGTATATAAAAGGAAATTTTGAGGACTGCAATGTTTTATGAAATGCAGATATGCAATTTTACACTTGAATGCTTAAAAAAATTTAATTTCTTATTAGAAGCTTTAAATTTTGGCGGCAAAATTTTTAATTTAATTAAAAAAAAAAATTTAATTATAATTTTTTTCAACTTATATTTAAAAAAAAAAATAATCAAAATATTTTTTATAGTTAGACAACACAATTTAAAAGTGTTTTAATTTAATCGAATAAAAATTGAGAAAAAATATTCTCGTAAATGTAAATAAAATTCACTTTTTTTCCAATAACAGAATTATAAATTATTTATAATAAATTCTACGAGAGCGAAACACAACCGAACACTTCCAACATTCTAATCATACTGAAAAGAAAATTGAATTGTTTTGGTATAGTGTTGGTGTTATAGGGTACATGATCAAAATTATAATGAAATATTGTCGGTAATATAGTGTTTGTTTATTTGTTTACGGTAATGTAGTTTCGGTATTGCTTCAGTCAATGTTGCCATCGTGGATTGTTTAATTAAAATCAAATTTGATCGTTTTTTTTTGTGTATATATAAATATAGTGATCTATTATGAACCAAACATATGTGTAGTTAAATTTAGTTTTGAATAAATAAAATTTAAATGAAATTTAGTTTTTTGACTGATAATAATCCACATTTTCCATCATTTCCTAAAAATCTATACATTGAAAATAGTATTATCGAACGATCTCCTACTGTGTTTAGGCAGAACGATATCTAATTGAACGATCGATGTTCCCATTGCGACAGGACGATATCTTTGGTTAATTTTTTCAATGTAATTCCAGGAATTTCCTTTAAAATTATAAATTTTTAAAGAAAATATAAATTATTTTAATGTTCAATTACTTTTTGCGATCATTCTGAATAATATTTGTCAAAAAATTTTAAATTTAACTCTTTTTTATCTCACAATTAAATAATAAAATTGCACAGTTGCATGATATAATCCGATTTTATAAAATTTATTATACCACCACTAACTATACATAATTATTTTGGAAAGACATTTTTTACACAAATTTTCTTTTGTAAATTACAATTTCTTTAGTATACTTTTCTTTACCGTATATCCTTAATTTTACAATAAATTTTTATGTTACCATAATTTCTATACCAAAAACTTACCCAACAATTATTTCATTTTCGGAATTAAGTTATTCAAAAAAAAAAAATAATTCTTATATTTTTGCAACTTTTTACACATTTATTGTATGTAATCATTACCTGAAAGAGATCAAACAGAAACCCAACATAATTTCGATTTATTATTACACATGTATACCAAAAACGGATAAAGAAAATGAGAAACATAATTGCTTGTTACAAAAAGAATTTTATTATGTGATCGTGTCATTACTTTAACACGAAGGATAAATAAAAAAAATAAATAATAATAATTTTTTTATTGCTGGGATCATTAAATCTTCAATAAAAATTAATGATGATCAGGCAGTGTAATAATGATCGGTAGCTTTTTACAGCTTTCTTTTTTTTTTTAAAAAATTCTTTCTGATATTTATAACTATAAACCAAAAAAGGGAAGTTATAATAAAATATTGAAAAAAAAATTTTAATATTCCTGGAAGGTTATTTCGGGTATACAAATTTTCATCTCAATTTAATATGTATGAATGGGCAAATTGTTTTTTATTATTATTTTGGGATAAATGCATAAATATTATTTAAAAGTACAATGAATGGAAATAATTTTACATATTAACGTGAAGATTTAATCTTTTTTATTGAGTTGTAAGTAAGTATAATAAGAAAAGAAAACCTTTACTTTACCTTTTATGGACTTTTATTGAATTTCCTTATTTCAAAAAATGAATTATGTAGAAATTTCCTTTTATTTTGTGACATTGTAAAGAATTTTTGTAATTCAATTATGTTACTTAATTAATGGATATTAATTTTTGAAGCAAAAAATATTATGGACAAAAACCATTTTTACTAAGAGTTATGTATTTATTTTTTGGTATAAAGCGATCGTATATCCATCTAATTTATATAAAGTATAATTTTAAGGATGCATATAAATTTTATCTGTCATATTTTATTTCTTAAAATTTTTTTTCTAAATTATATCTTGAATAATAATTTCTTCCTTAATTAACATTATTTTATGACCTACCATAAATTAACAACAAAATGATTGTACTGTAATCCAGTGAAGTATTTAAACTCTCTGATTACGGATTAATGATAAAAACTGATATCACCAATAAATCTACAATGTATTAATGTACAATATTCACATACATACTTTATAAATAATTCGATTAATTCAACTTAATCTTTAGTAGTTTACTAGGCTACCCAATAAGTAACATGAGAAACTTTATCAGACCATATACATTTTTCATTGCGTGCATGTTAATATTTATGGTATGGAAGCGGAAGCTTTATGTAGATTGCATATATATTTTTATTAAATGAAGGTGATTCTTTAATTTATTACTGCGTTAAGAAATAATGTTAAAAATTTAAAAGTGATCAGAAAATTTATAGTATATTTTATATTGATCACATTTTATGGGGTTTAAAGATAATGCAAATATAATATGCAAATAGTAATTATATTTTATCCACAGATCATTAATTAATAATAACAAGAAAAATTACAAGGAATTTTTTTTAATTTAATTTATTTCTGCAATGAAGAATATTTTTAAAAGATTTTAGCTGCTACACTTGATATTAACATATGACATTAAAGAAGCTAAAATATGGTCTATCAAAATATTTGCAATGGAAGAAAATTGTCCTAGCATTCGTATACTTTCTGTAAAACTAGAAAAATCTCTATTCTCATTTTAGACATAAAAGAAATTTGTCCAATGATTATTCAAACAAAAATATTAACCATTTTGTGAGGGAGATGAAAATTTGTATCTGATCTGAGAAATAATTCTTTATATGGTTAGCAAAATTTTATATTAAACAAATTTTACAAGGAAAAAAAATCACCTCTGTCGCTTGAACATTTGTTTTACATTTTTAATTCCATAATGGATTTATTTTTGTTCAGATTTTAATTTTTGATATGAAAAACAAGTACGTATAGCCACAAGTATTATTGTCCATGATCTTAAACTAGAAAAAAGCTATAGTAAAATTATATATTTAAGCATTTATTTAACATTTAATTCTGGACAATATGAAAAACCTCGTGTAGATCATGTTTTTTTTCACGATTAAATGGAGATAAAAAATATTTTTTCACAGTCAAGAACATTTTACCTTAAAAAGATATATTTTAAGCACTGAATTAAAAAGAACATAAAAATTAAGTATACACCTTAAAAATATTAAAAATTTACTACACTCAATTATAACAATTTAATTAATGGAATTTTATAAATTGCTCCAACTTATAAACCAATTTTAGTTGCTTTATGTTAATTGGCCAACTCTGGTAAGCAGAGAAATTTATGTATAAATAATGAAAAAGATGAAAAATGAGATATTGGAGTAAAAACCAAATTTTCTATCCTCTACTGTATTTCAATTTGAATTACAGTCACCTAAAATCATATGTAAAACAACTTGAATTGACAATATTTTGTATTTTGTTGGTGGACATATTTTTTAAGGAAAAATCGTGAAAATATTTTCCAACATCTTAGATCTATATGACTAGAAATGACTATATACTCTCTTCTTGTATATCAATGTGTCATCATCATCAACAGCATCAACAACAAAACTAACAATGATAAATATTGTCTAGCATAGAAATTTCTTTGTTTAAATAAAATTTAGAAATTTTCCGACAGTGACATATTCAAATGATCAATCTTACCATAATATTTTTATGGTCACACAGAAAAACTGATGATATTTCCTTAAATCGTGAAAATCTTTCAGATATACAATGTATATATAAATTTAATTTCTGAAAAAAAGTGTTTATTTTTTTTTTGATATTTTAGCTGAGGAATTTGTATGATAAATTTTCGAGAATGAATTTCGAGAATGTCTAATGAGTAATAAACTAATTTTCTTTACAATTTCTAAGAAAAGTTGTAATTTTACGACCTAAACATAGAAACATTTAGAGTTTGTGGTATAGTTTAGCCAGTATTTGAAAACCAAGTAAAAGTTTTATGCTTCTTACTAAATTCGAACCCGGAAGCATCCCTTTGGAAGGAATATTTGCTTTAATCACTTCACCACTTCATTAACTTAAATTAATTATTATGATAATAAAATCGAAATATGAATTAGTAATAATTTTTACCTAATCCGATTTTTTTAAAAAAATGTTTACTTAAATCCGAACAAAGTCAACCTTATAAACTTACCCAAAACAACCTTCATCCTGACCATAATATTTATTTTTCACATAATTGTCACGATTTTTCTTCTAAAATAATTGCAATTTTCATTTTTATACAATCAAGTTCAAAAACTTTATTAATAGATGTCATTCATAAAGATCAAACATTTAATACCGATTTATATAAATTTCATAAAATAAAAATCACTCATTTTGTTGCTGTTTGTTAAAGTGACTATAATTATTAATAACATATATTTAGTTATCTGTCAAGTATATAAAAATTAAACAATTTTGTAAAAAAAAAATTCCGTAAATATACCAAAAATGGAATGAATTAAAAGATTGTTAAACTGTTCAAACGATTAAAAGTGTAAAAATTAAATATTAAGTTGAACATTAATTAGAAAATAATGTTTAATGAAAAATTTACTATATTTAGATAAATGTTCTTGAAAATTTCTAGTAGTATTAACTTTGATTTTTTTTTTATATAAGGAAAATTAATTTTAAGATTGGAAATTGATTATGTACACAATATAATATGATGAATAATATTTCTGTAAGAAAATTCATCTATAAGCTAAAATTAATAAATATATACATTTTTAGATATAAAATAAATTCATAATAAATATTTAATACCCGAGGGTAAATAAATTTTGCGACTCAATTAAGTTAGACAGCAAATTATTATTTTTTTATATTCTAGGTGGTCACGAATTGTAAATAAAATTGGTAATTTTCATTTTATATACTCAACACTTTATATATATATATAAAAAATCAATTGTTTTATAAATTGTTATGACCAAATTTGGCTATAATTTTATGTAAATTTAATACAAAATGAATTATAGAGAACCAAATTTAGTTATAATTTAGTATATATAATATATAGTTTTATAATCAAAAATCGTTTAGGTGACTCATTTAGAATTGTATACCAATTTTTAAAAGATGTAATTAAATAATTATACCTTTTAGAAGTGTCAATTTTCATTTATTTTGTTTTAATATAATAAATAATTAAATAATTGTTTAATTTGTAATGCAATACTATGGCTATTTCCTGATAGAATTAAATTTAACTAGTATAAATAATTCAATCTGAACTTAATTCAAATATTTATGACATTTTAATATTTCTAATTTAATTTATGCTATTAATATTCACTTAATAAGGAGATCAATAAATTTTCTATTATATGTATACATACTAGATGTCACTTAAATCTGAATACAGAATAATTATTAATCCCTTTATGAAAATGCTATAATAGACTTTACAATTTAAATAATCAAAATTTTCGGACAAAATATCAAAATATAATCAAAATATTTGAAGGAAAATTCTTTTTATACATATAGTGTTGCTCTGCAGTGCTCTCCTGTTACACTATAATTTGACGAAGAACGAATATTTTTGTTCTTTCAGTGTACAACAATAATATTTGTTAAATGATTGATTGATTATGTAGTCTTACGTCAATAGTTTAAACAAAAAACTATAAATTTTAATACAATAAAAATTAATTATTAATAAAATTATAAATTTATGATAATTTATGTATAAAAATTTCTTTATTGAAAAATCTTTCTAAAAATCATAATCATTCCATAAATATTCTTTGCTCAATAAACTGGAAATTAATTAGCAACATGTATTATAGTATTTAATATTTTGCGGTTACAAAAATACTTAAGTAAGCTTAAGTAAATTATATATGGTAATTAGTTGAATTAAATTATAGTTTATTAATCAAATTATTGAATAAATTAGCAGATCTAAAAAATTATAAGGTTTTTTTCCAGTATTTTTTATGTTATATAAAATTAATTGGAAATTAATTGATTAACATTTAATTTATTTGCTTTACTTAAGAAATTCGTTGAAAGTAATTTTAATGGAAAAGATCTCAAACTAATCAAATTTAATTTTATTTATCAACATGAAAATATTAATGATAGGACAAGTCAACAATTATTAACACGTACCAGTACAAGTGAATGTAAAAAAATCTATATTTTTATTTATAGAAATATTTTACTGGGTAACTTGATATTTTTTACGTATATTGAAAGTGATTTTCTTATGCAATTTAATTATGTATTTAATAAATCATTAAATTAATTACACAATGTAATATGAAATGTTGCTCTGTTCATTAGTATAGTTTTTTTTTGTTGTAATTTAACATCTTAATCTGTGGTTTTACTGAAAATAAAGTTTCTTAATAAAAAAATTAATAAAAGTGTTAAATACTCTAATTATTATTATTGTAGAATATTCTTTGGGAGAAATTTAATATTCAATTTAAAATAATTTTCATAACTTTTTAATTATACTGTGAAAAAATTCTTCTAGAAATAATTGGCTTATAGGGAAAATATTAATTGGTATGCAGAAAGATATTTAAAGCTATCAATACTGATACATATTTAATTATCAGATATTTTAACCTATTTCAGATATTGGTATATCTACACTTGTAATCGAGGAAATTTATCCTTCTAGTGAAATTAAATATATATAAATTGTATAGACTTTTACTAAAATTATTAAGTTAAAAGCTCTACAATTTAGATCAAATATTATTTTTATTCAAATTCCAATTTATATTAATGAAATTCAAAAATTTTTGTTACAGTGTATATATTAAAACCATAATTTTTTAAGAATTTAATAAGAAATAATATTATTAACATGTAAATAACACCAGGGTATAAAATGTTTCATTAATAAAATTGAAACTTCAATTCAGGCGCCAATAAAAAAATTTGTCTATGTAGCAAAAAGACTTTATTAAATTCGTGTAAATTAATTAAGGAAAATTTATTTATTTAAAAATTAATAATTACAGAATTTAAAAAAGGGACGAAATATGTATAAAAAATTATAATTATCTTCCAAATGTTATTTTTTTTTTATTTATTTATTTAGTTAAATTACTCTATTAAAAAAATTTGATCTAACATCTAACAGAAAAGGTGACCGCAATTATTTAAACTTTTCGCCAGAAATTTAAACAAAAACAAAGCAGCAATTTTAAATATTTTTAAAATATTTAATCAAACATAATCAGAGAAACACAATCGTTGTAAAATGCCATTATTGTACAATAGGAGCGAGTTACAAGCTACCAAAAATTGTCTTATTATAAGTAAAAGTATTTTAAACGTTATACATTTTTTTCCGATGCTGCTGCAGGCCATTATTAATTTTTTAAAAATATACGTAAGAATTCCAATCACGATGATTAGGAGACGATAAAATTTTTTTTTTCTTCTTACATGCCATGTTAACTGTCATGTCTAATGTCACTTTATGTTGTGAAAAATTATCTTTGTTTTCGAAGTCGGATATACTAGATAAAAATAATCTATAATTTTGAAATTGTATCTCTTTAAATTGGGAAAATTTCACATAATTTTTATATTTATTATAAGATTTTGAAATCTGAAATTTTTCTCAAAAATGAAAATGGAAAGTGTCCACTGGAACAATACGATTTCTATCTAAATAACAAAAAGATGGTGCAACGATTTTGTGTACATCATTAAATTAAATATATAATTGAAAGGACTGACATTATAAAATAATATAATTAGTCAAACTATTTACAAGTAGTCAATTAAAATTAATAACAATTTATTTAGATAATCTATCTTAAGTAAATTCAATTGTTTTTGTTTAAAACTCTAATAATTATAGTTTATTATTGCATTGAGATCGAAATTAACTTTTAATTTTGATGATAATAAACTAAAATAAATAATTGATAAATTACTAATTAATGGCTAGTTGTCAAAGTCTGGATATTTTATGAAATAGATTGGCGCCTTCATGTTCTTAATTTGTTAATTATTTCTTGTATCATTTCTTAACAATTTTTCATATTAGGAAGTAATCATTTTTATATCAATAAAATAATTCGAATTCCATAGTCTTGAAGAAAGCTAAATTCTTAAACAATCAAGACTACTGTGGCGATGATTAGATTATTTATATGACATTTATTAAATTTTTTCACTTTTATTTATTAAGTTTTCATCTTGTACATAATTCTCTGATCCATAGAGTTTACAATAGAAGGTCCCCATAATAGTTGTTCAGCACCAAAAGTATTATTAATAATTTTTGTTTAATCTTTGGCTAAATTTATAAAATTTAACTTTTTTCATAAAAACTAATTGTTACTTACCAAAAAGACAAGGTCAACTTAAGAAATTAATTACTTTTATATTTGAAAATCTCAAATTTTATAGGATCAAACTAAACTATCAAAGCAAAAAATTATATTGGTGTTTCATTTGCCATTGTCGTTAAAATTACCACCCATCGACAAAATGTTGTTATGATGGCAATTACAGACTAGACTAGTAGACGATACATTATAAAAACAAATATTATTGGAAAAATTTATTGAAGAAAGATTAATATATAAATATTTTAGTTATGGTAAAGTTGCACTTTCTGGCCAAGGCAATAAACAACAATAAAAAATGGCCAATGCAAGAATTGTGAATAAAATTCTTGTTAGGATTTTTCAACATAAAATGCAATGCAACAAGTTATGTTATTTTATATTAGAAAAATATTGTTTTGTTATAAGATATCATAAAGTTAATAATTCCCTTAAAAATATTACTTTTGGACATATTAAACTTTATGTATCGTTGGGACTGAGAGTATATTTAGGTCGATAAGTGAATTTGTTTTGCAATTAATTTATTGAAGCTGCCTATAAATGCTTTAAAGTTGTCTTTAAACGCATATTTTTTGGTTTTATATTACGAAAAACTATACTTTGAATGAGAAAACTTTGAATTGAAAGTTTTGGTATGCGGTTTATTTATAGATAAATTAATTTTGAAATAAAATTCAATGCTCAATAAATAGTGCTCAATAAATAGTATTTAATATCCAAAATTGTTTCCAAAAATTTATCATTTTAATATTTAGAAAAAATTAGAGTAAATAAATTTCCTTTAGTCCTATAACAAATCATTTAAATTTTACTTTAATTCATTTTCCTGTGGTTTTTTTTTAAATTAAAATAAAAGGAGTTTAAAAATTTGCAGTAACATTCAAATTCACTTCACTTTCGTATACCAATCACAAGTCAAATCAAAATTTTCACTAAAACCACACAGTAAATTAATTTTTCTTTTGATCTATTACACCATGTTTATTACCACATAACTTTTTTCATCCAGATAATCAAATTTTCCCATGGCTCTTAAAACAATTTACTTATTGAAAATTTCCATGTAGATCCTGGCCAACAAAATAGAACCCAATGGATAAACCAATTTGTTCAATGTAACACCATGTTTGGAAATCAATCAAAAAATAATAAACAAAACGAAAAAGAAAAATTGCAATCATAAAAAAAACATAAATAAAATTTTAACAACCAGAAAAAAAATTGAGCAATATTATAAAAATATTATTATACCCAGCTAAGTAAAAATCTAACAAGGAAGAAAGTAAAAGTGTTTATCGCTATATAAATAAAAAATAAATAAATAGCAACGTGATTTTGTATGTCTTAAAGAAATAAATTATTTTGATCATAAATTGTTTGAAATTCCAAAGGAGATAAACAAACCATTTAAGATTTAAGATAAATTCTCATAAAATTGCATTGTATTTAAGTTGTAGAGGCATTTTAAAGTCTAAAATGAAAACGAAATAATATGTTTTATATGGGCTTTTATATAAAATTTGATCTAATCGATTGAAGCTAGCATAGCTGAAGCTGAATGAAGAATCGTGATAGTTTTGGTCAATATTTCTAAACAATAAATGTTATGATTGTTTAATCCAGATTTGTAGAATTTTAGGTAATAAAATTTCATAGCATTTTGATATGCTTACACTTTGAAAATATTAGTATCTATTAAGTTTTGATTATATAGTTTTTAATCAAAATTAACGGAAGAATTTTCTCCAATTAGTTAATTTTTTACACGACCATAAATTTTAATTATAAACAAAAAATATATTTTCTATATAAACTATAATTTATTTATAAATACTATTTGTAAAATTAAGAAATTATCTACAATAATATTATACATACATTGCAAATTACATAATTTTATTATATCAAATCGACTTGATAAAAATCAAACAACTCTCTTAATCATTGACATAATCTCTGAATATTTTAGGTCAAATTTCAAATGACTTAATAAAGGATTAAATTATGATTTTTAAATAGTTTAAATTATAAAAATATAATAATCAACTTAACTGGATTAAATTCTAAATTTATATACCAACAAATTATTTCCGTGATGATGTGTGAAAATCTAGATAAACGATTCTATTTAAGTTGTTCACCTTCTGGTGCATGTTGGAATTATAAATTTAATAATTCTGTTATACTTTTTAATTTATAATAAATTATAAGTAATATATGACAAGATTCAAATGTCTAGTTAAAGTTAATCTTCCTTCTTCATCTTGGCTGAACAGCCCAGAACATATGCCTACACCGCCTGACACGTTTGCCTAACATTCTGTTGCTGACCTGTACGCAGACATTTTTAAGAGTTTCAAATAATTTTTATTGCTTAATGTGGTGTTTATGCACAAAAAATTATCATTATTATTATATTAATAAATTACCTAAAATTATTCATTATATCATTTACTATAAAAAATTTATAATTAATAATCTTTTTGGAAATATAAATTTCAATAAAACTCAAAATAAATGACATAATCATAAATATTTATTTATTTTCATCTCTTTTACAGCTTTTAAATCAAAAAAATATTTATGACAAGATTCACCACAATTCGCTTGTCTATATTTTTTAGCATAGCAAATAACAATTTTTGGATTACCTTCTGGAATATGAGAAAAAAAATTTACATCTATTTTTATGTATGTATATTTTGATTGAAATTATATACATGCCAGTGCTAATTTAATTGATGATCATGTTGTTGATAGAAGTGTATATATAATTAAATTTATGATGGTATACAATTAATATTTTAAATTTAAATAAACATTGAATTTTTTTTTTGTATAGTTGAGAAATATTAAATGTGAAAATAAGATGAAAATGTAAAATTATATTCTTATATTTGTGTATACAATTTTAGTTTGCATTTTGAATTAATGAGATGTAATAAGAAAAAGGGAGAATTTTAATTGGTGTATAAAACATGAACAACATTGTATATTATTGAAAAATGCAGAAAATAATGCTGTAAGTAAACTATGAAAGTGTTTCAATGTATATATTACATAAAAATTAATTCTTAAATTTATGTATTTTTTCAAAAATCGTGATAAATTTATATAAATTCGAATTTCCTCTAATTTAATTATACATATGTATGAATTTGTTAGTGTTACTCCAGTTTTAAGTTATCCCACATTCTGATTATACATTCTAATCATTCCTAACATTCTACATAAAACATAGATTAAATCGCTCTTCTATTGTTAAATCTGCCTGTGTAGGGCAGAACTATATAAGTAAAGAGTTAAATTTTAAATTATCATTTTCAATTTTAATTTTCTCGAACTAAATTTCAAGTAGATATTTAGTTATAAAGTCTACCAATTCTTATTATAATTTATTGTTTACCTGTACTTTTATTGGCACAATTGAATTAATTAAGGTATGATGACTAAATCGTAAATGCAAAACTCCGAACTTTAAAAAATATTGGACAAACTGAATGTGAATTATCGAAATGCTATCGAAATTCGAGGTAAAATTTAAAATGTACGGAATATTTTTATTTAGTAATTAATTTTATTGTTTAGTCACTCTAACTTAATTTACTTTTTGTTTAATGATAATATTAGTTGCAAAGTATACTATGTATACTAAAATCCATTTAATATTCTTAACCTGATCACCTTTAATTGAATAAATATTTAAATTATTGGTGAAAACATTTTCCAGGTAAAAATAATTATAATGAAAATAGAAAATTACATTTTTCTCACTTTAAAACTGCGCGGCATTTCGTTTAATGTTCGAAATTGATTTGAATTTAATAGTATATATAAAAAATTGTATTTTTAAGTAAAAAGTAAATTTCAATATTTTTTTAGTTTAAATTTTAAAGTGTTATAAAATAATTGAACATTTAAAGTGCTTATGCAATTATTTAAACTTTAAACTAAATTAATTTATAAACTTACTGTAATAGATTAAGTTTCTATATTAATTTGTCCTCGTATGAATTTTACATAAAAAGATTTATTAAAAATTCAGATTAAATCGTGACAGAATTTATTTATTTATATATTTAGATTTCAAGTTAAAAATTAAGTTTTATTTAATTCTTAATTTTAAATATTTAAAATTTTTGACGATTATTATTAATATTATATTTCAAATACATAATTAAATTTTGAATCTTTTAAATTTGAAAATCTAAAATTAATACAAATAAGTTTTAATATTTTAATTAAATTTATTCAATAATTTTTTTGTCCATATATAATTTCGTTTGAATTAAAATATCTTGCAAATCGTGCTTAGTCTAGTTAATAAATTTAATATTATTCCATGAAATATTATAATTAAGTTTATTAAAATAAATATTTATTAATATTTCTTGTTTGAATTTGAAAATAGGAAGAGTATAGTTCTTTCTTTCTTATTATAATTTAAAATTTTCTTTTAATATAGTAAAATATTTCAAATAAATTTCTATTGATTTTGTAAGTAATATTCAAAAATGTTTATGATAAAAATGTAACAAGTCAAGAAAAATTAAAATTAAATTATTTTACTTTTATATTATTTCTTTCTTTATATTATTCCATTTTTCCAGGAAAACTGAATTTTCTTGACTAATATTTCATCTGTTCATATTTTTGTATAAGTTTAGTATAATAAAAAGCAAATTTGGTCAACTAAAAGTAAAAATTGTATTAAGAATTTTTGGTATTTTAAACCTATATAATATATTTATTTCTTTGTGTAATTTTTGTGTAATAACCACGAAACTGTATACAAATTTAAAAAACCCTTAAAATCATATGATAAATTTATAACGAAATCGTGCATTAAATAAAATTCACTTTCTTCTCTTTGCATTAAAATTTTTTAACCGCAACTAAACAACATCATTTATGATTAAATTTCAATATTTTTTTTCCAAATCTATTTTAATTTTTTCCATATACAAATTTTCAATTAAAATTATTACTGAAAATAAGTTTTTCCAACTATTTTCATCTTTTTTGTATTAATATAATCGATTAAATTATAAATAAAATTATTGCTACTGTAAATGGTATAAATAAGTTACAACCATTGCAAAATATATTAAGAAAAAAATAATAGAAAATTTTCCCAAGAAATCTTTTTTTCTTGTTGCTTAAAAATATAGAATTATTTGTCGGATATTTATGTTCTATATGTACGAAATTCAAGATTGAAATCTCTATTTTCAGAATCTATTTGGTTTTGCTTCATATATTGAAAATATATGAAGCTTTGTGGCGCGGTCTAAATTTCGAAAAAATTTTTTTCGAGATTTTGATTTTTCTGGACGTTTTAGATGTCAGGGAATCAGAATGAGCAAAAAAAAATCCGTGTCCGCCGTACGCCGTACGCCGTACGCAAAGTAAAAATACAGTTTTTTAAACGCTTAGAAATAGTATAAGCACTCGTGCGATTTGTACAAAAATTGCAACACATATAAAGTAAGGATGGAAATTTATGTGTATGGTATCCTTTTTTAAATCGTTTCCCTGCAACCCCCCCTAGCGGAGCGTTGAAAATGCACAATTTTGTGCACTTCAAAAAAATACCCCTAAATATAGTCGGATCTTTACATTGTTTCACAGATATATGTATAGACGCCATATAAAGAAGATTGTAAACATTTGGAGCCCTAGGTCCTCGCCCCCCTATTTTATAGTAATATTAAAACAAAAATTTTGAAATTTGAAATGCCTATAAAACCGGTTTGATTTTATATAAAACATTGTTACTTCTAACATAGATGCAGCAGGTAAGTGCATTTCGATTTCATATAAAAAATTTACCCCCCACCTTCTTTAAGTAGGTGAGGGGGCTTATGTATGAAATAAGCTACATACCTTGAGCGGGGAAATTAAGTGAAAAAATGAGAAACTATATTCTTAAATATACTATGTTACACATTGTGCATAAAAATCAGCTTCGTACCTTTACCCCGCTGGATTTTACAGGTGAAAGAATTTTTATGGGACTACTAAAATTGAATTTTTGGTATTTAAAATGACTATAAAATAAGCCGCATTTCAGATAGGGTCTTATATCTTGTAGGTTTGGTATAATAGATTGGTATCTTTCGAAACCATTAAAAAAATTTACCCCTTTCCCTTTTATTATGGGTGAGGGGGTAATTTTATGAAAGAGGCTGCAGCACCGCAGCGGGGGACTGGATTGAAAAAATGAGAAATTGTTTTCTTAAAAATACTATCTTACAACTTGTGCCAAAAATTTATTTCCCTACCTGCAACCCCCTCTAAGCTACATCACTTAGAAATGTTACATTTCAAAATTTATTATATTGTTTGTGAAATTGAATTTTTGGAACTTAAAATGACTATAAAATGAGCCGCATTTCAGATAGGGTGTTATATCTTGTAGGTTTGGTATAATAGATTGGTATCTTTCGAAACCATTCAAAAATTTTACCCCTTTCCCTTTTATTATGGGTGAGGGGGTAATTTTATGAAAGAGGCTGCAGCACCTCAGCGGGGGACTGGATTCCCCCGCTGAGGTGCTGCAGCCTCTTTCATTTTCTTAAAAATACTATCTTACAACTTGTGCCAAAAATTTATTTCCCTACCTGCAACCCCCTCTAAGCTACATCACTTAGAAATGTTACATTTCAAAATTTATTATATTGTTTATGAAAATTGAATATTTGGAACTTAAAATGACTATAAAATAAGCCGCATTTCAGATAGGGTCCTATATCTTGTAAGTTAGGTATAATAGGTTGGTGTCTTTCGAAATCATTCAAAATTTTCACCCGTTTCCCTTTTCATATGGGTGAGGGGGTATATCTATTAAACAGGCTGCAACACCTCGGCGGGAGACTGGATTGAAAAAATGAGAAATTATTTTCTCAAAAATACACACCTACACCTTGTATGCAAAATTGAGACACGTACCTTCAACCCTCTTCATTTTACAAGGGCAAAAATTTCGAAATTTATAGAATAAAAACATATGTATATTACATTTCGAGTATTTATTTATAAAAACTTGATTGTAATTTTAAATTGTACAACTTTGGGAGTTTTGTAAAAATCATAATTTTTATTAATTCTTCGATTTCACTAAATCCTAGGTAGATCAAAAGGGTATATGAAGCACTCTTCCAAATTGGCAGCTTTTTTTATTGTATCTTAAAAATTGAGTAGGCTCCCTAATTGCAAACTTTTTTACAAGTTTTTTTGCTATAAATTGGGCAAATTAAAATTGGGCTGAATAAATTATTTTGTTGCCTATCAATTCCCACAACCATAAAAGTAAAAAAATATTTACAAATTTTTATTATAATTTTAAACTGAAATTTTAATATTTTAATTACAAAAAATTAATAACTTAATTTACTTTATAACCTTAAGGCGTTAATATTTAATTTTCCACTTGGTTTCAATTTGAATAAAAATATTCCCATTAATACTTAAAACATATTATATCAGTTAAGTACAATCAATTTCATTCAATTTTCTATAATAATTTAAAATAATTATTAAATAATAAATAAGTTTTACAAATAATTCTATATATAATATATTTCGTTCATTAAATAATGATTTGTTAAGTGTTCACGATCAAAATATTTAAATTGCACTTAAAAATGCAATTTTATATACAAAAATGTCATTCATTCAATAAAATTTTCTATATGTTTTTTTTATATTGTACAATAAATAATAGAAAATGTGAAAATCATTTAATAATGCATATAAAGCGAAGTCTATTGTAAATAGATATTCCTTATTACAAATTTGTATAATATCAATTTTCAATTGAAAAATTGATTAAGTATACTGCGATCATACGGATACAAATGAAATAATAGTTCATTTAATCTTTGTAAAATATTTAAATTGTTTGGTATACTTTATAAAAGAATAACAGATAAAAATTTGAAATTATAAATTCACACATTAATTTTTGTAAGATTTTCATTATTAGATCAATGATTGATCATTTTGTTAACCATAAAATTTAATATAATATACTCGTAATATAAAATATTATGATAAAAATAGAAATATTTTGAATAACGAGTCTTTGAAGCAATATATTTGCAAGTATAATAAAATTGAAAACTACACGAATGAAACCTTAAAAAATTAGAGAAAAACATTATTGGTAAAATATATTTTCTGCAATTAATGAAAATTCAACTATAAAATTTCCCATCTAACAATTTCAGTTTTGGTCTCGTCCTATTTTCGAACAAACAAATTACAATTTTATAATATTTTTCTATTTTTCAAAGATAAATTTCAGTTTGTTGTTGCAATTTTTCACTTTTATCTTACAAAAATTACAAATTTTTCTATATATAGTTAAAATTTCCCAGTAAATGGGAAAAGTAAATATCTTACGATCATGACGATTTGCACGCATTATAAATGTAAATTATATGATTATTATTCATAATTTTGATTATTAATAACAATCATATTCATATATACAATTCCTTTATTCATTTTAAACATTTAATAGATTTTGTTGAAAGCCATTCAAAATTTACCAATAAGTTCATTGCTTTTTTATAATATTTTATTTTCAAAAATTTATTATAATATTTTTTTAGTGTTTTTCGCGCCTGTAAAATTTCATTAGATTACAAACAAAAAAAATATGAGAAGAGAAAATGGGAAGTCAAAGATAAAATCGAAAAACATTTAATATGAGGTTAAAAGATAAATATCAGTTTTTCATCGGAAATTATTGTAATATTTCATATAGGAGAAATACTATTAGGAAATATTAGTTAAATTAATATTGTGGAAATATTTAACAGTTGTCTGTCCATAATATATTGTGGAAATTTTAAGCAATATTTTTATGTTGGTATATAATAGAAAAGTAAAATTTTCTTTGTTTGGTCGATTCGATTAGGTTACATGAGATATTAAATGTCAAATGAAAATGTTACGCTAGATTTATTTTAATTTTCTATTAAAAATTTATTTGGGAGCTAATATTTTTGCTATAATGAAATTAAGGTGACTTAATGATTTTCGATTATCATCTATTTTGGTAACGATCGTGCGTTATTGTAAATTTATGACAGTTTTTAGTATAATTTATATGATGATTTAAATTTGATAGTTTTTAATATAAATAGTTTCATAAGGGAATATTACTGTGGTGTATTAGGTTGTTTCTTCAAGTCTTTGCTTCTCAGTAGTTTAATACAAAACATCCTTGATCGTCAACTTATATTTCTGTCTACTTAATATAACTATTTTTTAGTCAGTTTAGTCATTTTATAGTTAACATTTCAAATTAAGCAGCAGAATTGCTGCACGTGTTTTTCAATTATTAAATATCGAATTATCAGTTTAGGTAATTTATGAAAAAATTATACAGAGTATCCGAAGTAATGTCCTCAGAAATTAATCCAAAACTTTAATTTATATACCCAAGAATAAAATCAATATATAATAAATTATAAACTTACATAATAATTATATTTCTAATATTTTTATAAGTTAATTAATTTTTGTATATTCAAGTATTTTATTGATTAATCATGTTTGACTTTATGAAATATCAAACGATTTAAAACTCATAAATCTATCTGACAAACAAATGAACATATAATTTTCAACAATTTGTACATGTATTCAAAACAAGAAATTTATGTTGTATATACCAATATTATAATGTTAAATGATAAATTTTGTCGTAATCACATACTTATATCCAGCATATATCATAAATAATGATGTTGTTTAAAAAAAATTGGTTGGACAACACTCTTTAAAAAACAAAAATATAAACAACTAAATAAATAATATTATATGGTTAATTATCTCGTTAGAGAGATCAGGTTACAAAATTATTGAATTTGTTATTTTTGGTGTTTAATTTAAAATTATCAATATATAGTTACCTAAACTTTGTATTATATTTAACATTTTAATTATGTTTATTTTATGAGATAATAAACAAATATAATAAACAATTTGAAATCAATTATATTTGGTTTAAAAACTATAATTGGAATTTATGTAATTTTATTGGTTTTAACAAAATGATGAGTAGCTAATGAATCAACAAAAGTGGTATACAATAATAATAATATTTTTCAAAAATTGTTAATGGCATTATATGAAGATTAATATTTAAATTATGTAAAAAAATGTTATTTTTCAAAAAAAATTCTATATAAAAACCAATTAAAAATTTTCGTAATTATAATGCCAAAAATTATTGCAAATTTATGACAGTTTTTAGTATAATTTTTATGATGATTTAAATTTGAACTAAAAAAAAAATAGAAAATGAATCTTTTTAAAAAGAAAACTTTAAAAGATAAAATACGAAACATTTTCTATTTAAAAAAATTAGCATTTTGTATTATATTTAAGATACTTTCCAGTCAAATAAATAATATTTAGTTTTTGGTCACCGTCACATACTAGTAAAACAATAACAATTGCTAATCTTTGGAAAAACTATAATAATTATTAATTCAAAAATAAAACATAGCTACTTTCACTCATTATTAATAGTAAATTATTTGAAAAAATAAATAATAATTTATCCAAGACAAATTGTTTAAATTAATAGTAAAAAATATAGCGCCTCGTTATAATCCTAAAAGTATCACACAATAAATATTTTTCATGCACAATTATGTATTGTAGGTCGTTCAGTAGGCACTTAAAATTTATTTTTCTTTAAATGGAAAAAAGTGTAAATTTCATATTAAATCATTATTATTACTTATTAATTTTCAATATGATTTCTCTGTAATATATTTCATTATGGTACTTTGAAAATTAACTTGCATATCCGCCTTATAAAAATTGAAATATTAATAATGCAACTTATTGCCTATACCTTTTCTATCTATACATTATTATAAAAAACCATTTAAATATACCAGCAATATTACTAAGTCAACATCTTTTACTCAATCATATAAATTTAAAATAAAAATATTTAGATAAAATGAAAATTTGATTTATTGCAAGAGGAAGTCTTCACCTTATTTTTTTTCATATACCAAATAATATTTTGTTAGTTAAAGTGTGCAGGGTTGGATAAGATCGATTTATGGCAATTACAGAAAAATAATGAGGTTGATCAAAACTAAATTGTCCTGGACTGCTAAGTGTTAGTTGAGGACTGCACAGGATTTCACAACAACAACAAAAATCAGAGTAGTTTAGTAAAATTTTAGTAAAATTAAAACTAATTTTAATTACAACCCTGAAAATAAATTTAAGTTACATGTAAGTGTTTTTTTTTATCATTAAATAATTATTTTACATGGTTGGAAACATCTAAAAATTTAATGTTTTATTATTCAATTATGAGATAATTGTGTACAATCAATCTAAAAGTTTAATATGAAATTTTCATAAAGTATACAAAAAAAAAAAAATGATTTCCGATGTAATTTTCATTGATTATCATTGAAATATTTCTGTACTATTTATTTGTCGTATCGTAATATTTTGTTATGGCATAGATTTGAAAATTATTATTATTATTTTATGTTTGAATAACCCAATCTTAAACCATAAAAAGGTTTCTTAAGTAAATATTAATTTTTTTTCTTCAAAGTTTACATGTTTATTTACATTGAAATTGAGTTCAAAAATTGAAAAAAAAAAAAATTATTTTGAAATAATAATATGTAATTAAAAAATAATTATGTAAAACTTTTAATGGATTGTTGATTTTTTCGTTTTTAAATTTAAGAGGATGACATTTTTGATATTGGACAATTTTTTTTCAATTATTTAAGCAAAATGATGAAATTATAAAATAATATATAAAGTTTGAAAAAGATGAAATTTGAAAAAAAAGATGTGTTATGCCATGCAAAATTTGTATATTATGGTTTAATTTTTCAGGTGGTTTAATTAATGGATAGGCAATTTTTATATATTATACTTCAAATAGAATATGAGTTATAAATTCATTTAATATAATCACATAAAATATTACCTAGTTAATCATCTTTCGTATGCCCAATTTAATACAAAATATACCTAAAATAATAATTGTTAAATGAATTTACTTATAATTTATTAAATAAAAATATTACTTAATTTGATTTAAATAATTTTAAATTTAATTTCCAATCAAAAAATGGTTTATTTTGATATTCAGATGATACTCAGTAGAAATCTAGATTTGCAATAGCAACAAAAAGATTTTTAACTTGAGAATGACTCAAAAAAATTCAGATTGTCTGTAAAATAATTAGTAGACAAAAATATATAAAATTATTTGATTGAAAATGAAATTTATTTACTAAATAGAACATAAATTTACCTAAACTAAAATTTTATAATAGAACATATGTAAAATTAAATTTGTCACCAATTTACAAAAAAAAGACATGCACATTGGATAGAAATTAAAACTGCATTTTAAATGAGATTTTTTCTATATAAAAAAATTGAAATTATTCTAAAAATATGACCTCAATAATAAAATAGCCAAGAATTTATTAATAAAAAACAAAAAATTTAAAAATTTTACATAAATTTTAAAAACTTTTTAATATTTATTAGTTGAGTGGCACTACATTGCATTGTAAAATGTGTCACCTAGCAATTATCCACCTATAAGTATATAAATAAATTATACAAAATCTAGTTAAATGTAGCGCCGACTATAAATTAATTATAATTTAAATTTATGGACAAAAAAACATAGTTAAATCTTTCAACTAAATATTTACCAATGAATTTCAAAAAAATTGACATTTCATTCTTTTCTTTAAAAAATTATAAATGGAACAAAGTTATGGTGACAAATTTATGCCCAAAAACTCCTTTGCTTTTATTAAATTATTCGACTATCAATTCAAGAACAAAATTTAAATCTATTTTATTTGTAAATTTTCAGAAAATTATTAATATAGGTAATTTAATTTAATTTTTATGGTATATAAAAAAAAACTTGTCATTTATCAATAAAATTTATTCATTATTTTTGTTTAGACAACAAATTTTTTTGGGGCGCCATAATTCTAAAATGTTATTTTGTACCAAAAAAAAAAAACTATTTCCTTTGTTAAATAAAAACAAATTTACAAATTTATTTCAACAACATATAAACAAGATGCATAAAAAAAACATTAATTGTGTTACTTTAAAATTTTACCAAAAAAAAAAAAAATAAAGTAAAAAATTTATAAAATTAATTTTGTCTATTTTTCATTTTAATTAAAAAACGTGAAAATCGTGACTCAACTGACATTTGCGAGTCGATTTGAATTGTCAAAATACCAAAAAAAAAAGTTTATATGTAAATAAAAGCATAAAATGTATCTTATAGATACAAAAAAAAAACATAACAAAAAACATCGCACTATTAAACAATTCCAAAACAAACAATGGACGAGAACCAAAAAAAAAAAACAGGTAAAATATTCAAATAAAATGAATAATCAAATGAAAATAACGTGAGTAAAGCGCACGCATTCGAGTTTTCTTTCATTATATTAAAACATTTTTCTTTTTCTAAAATGAAATACATTTAATTTATGCAATTTACAAAAATTTCGTTTTTTTTATATATCTTTAGAATTTGAAAATTGGTCATAGGTAAATTTAATTATAAGATATATAAAAAATGTATTTAAGTCGCAAAGCTAAAAAAGGTATATGGGAATAAATGGAGAAAATATGGCAGAAAAATTGCGAAAAATAAGGAAATAAATTTAAATTAAATATGAGAAAAATGTTTTATTGAAAAGATCATGAGATATAAAATTGCAATTGCATTAAGAATATCATGAATTTCATAAATTCTAGAATATATTGCAAACTGAATTCTAGAATATACTGCAACTGATACATATATTGCGACAAATTATTTACGGGACAAATTGCTTGGAAAATGGACGAAATTTTACTTGATACGTAAGTGTCTAATGACAATAATTATTTGTATAATATGAATATGTTAATCATACAAATTTAGAAACCTGTACGAGCAGTAAAAAATTACGAAATTTTAAAAATTTAAAATTCACAAATTCTCTAAATTGCATTTAATTTTTTCTAACTATTTATTAATGCAATTACTTAAAGTAATTTTTGTAAATTATTTTTTTATAGTAATTGTTTCATTAAAATCCTAAAAAGGACAACCATAATTAGTAATTTTAAATCTTTATCTAAAGTTCATAAAGTTTAAATTTACAAATCTTATGTGATTAATTGCAAAATTTATACAAATTCAAAGTCAACATAAAATTCAATATCCCCATTAAACTTTTGCTACATCATAATAATAAGAAAACTAACAAAAATCGTGGTTGGTTGGCTATAAAACAAAAACAAAAAAAAATTAAATAATCACTTTCCAAGGTTAAATTCCACATAAGAGTTGGAAAAGAAAGAAAACAAAATAATTTAATCCACCATCGGCAAC
This sequence comes from Empis stercorea, assembly GCA_949752835.1. Lineage (NCBI taxonomy): Eukaryota > Metazoa > Arthropoda > Insecta > Diptera > Empididae > Empis > Empis stercorea. Next base: position 9,249,426 of record OX457087.1, read on the forward strand.
AACAGCGGCAAAAAATTCACCTGAAGATATCAGACAACATTGTATATAATACAAATTGATTGACTATTAAAATAAATTACCAACAATCATTGTTTTTGTTGGCATGAAATTAACAATCAACTGCTGCTACTTTGCTACTTGTACTTCAGGAGAAAAATTAATATAGAAAAAGATTTGTAGAAGGTGGGAAAAGCGTAGGTGAACTTGTTAAACTTTAAATCAAACACCGATTTTTTTTTTTTTTAAATTCTATGTAATTGTTCATAAAAGTTTTTTGCTACCATTTTTTTAATATGCCTATAAAGATTTAAAAATGTCAATTCATTGTAAATAATTTTTCTGTTTGTTTATAGGTAAAGGTCACAAATAAAGTACGAAGCCACGTTTATCAAAGTAAGGTTCAAAGTATTTTTAAAAGATTCAATTAATTTATTAAAATTTATGATCAAATCAAAATTTTAAATGAAAATTATATTTCGATTAACATTTTAAATGAAAATTATATTTCGATTGACTAAGGGATTAATATTTTTGCAATTTGGGTCATTTTTATTGCATAAAAAATATGATCAATCGAATATTTAAATTCCTACGATCATTTTTGCAATATTATGTATTAAATGATTGGCAATTTAAAAAAAGTGATAAAATTTGTTTTTTTATGCATAATAAATTGATCTTATAACCGATATTGGTCTTGGTCAGTTATAATTCTCCATATCTGCATAAATTTTATATATGGTTTAATTTGAATCGAAAATCGAAAATGAAATAGTGGGTTTTTAATTAGATTTTTTTTTTGCAATCTGAAGGTACACTCAATAGCAGCGTTTGCCACGCATAAAATTATTATATAAATTAAGAATTTTATAATCAATATTTCAGATCAATTTTGATACCTTCAAGCAAATTTTATGTTAGATATGTAATAATGATATTGGGCGTGCAAATTATATTGGACAATTTTTATAATTATGGAATCATTTCTTGATGTTGTGGTTGTTGGGGCATAAAATATTAATGATAATTAAAATATTTTGATAATTTATATGATAAGTTTTTACTCTTCTAAATAGTAAATATTATGACACCATATTTAAAGCAAATAGATTGATTTGAAACGACAATTTTTAATATCAATCTTTGAATTTTTCTATAACTACAATATTTTTTAACTTTAATTCGTATCATAACTAAAAATGTTGTATAATACAATGTGGTCTATCGAAAATATGAAAAATAATATTTCTACATCAATTTAATCTACATAAAACTTCCCATTTCATAATTAATATATATGTACACTATGTTATGTTATTTTTTACTCCCCTAAAGGCAACCCTCATAATAAAATGATTTTATGTGTTTTATGTATAATAGAAATAAAAATAACAATAAGAAGAAAGTTAATTTATGAAAAAAATAGTTTATTTATTGTTGAAAAAGTGAAATAAAAACCATTTAAAAAAATCATAATAACTTTTTTAGATAATGTTGCAGCATAAATAGAAAAAAAAAACATAATAATCATATAGTAAATGTCAAGAAAATCAAAATGTACTTATTAAAGAGAAATTGATTTTTTTTTTTTGAAATTACATTATTGTAGTGTAAAGAGAAATGTTGCATTTAAATTTTAATGATATGGAAATCAATTTATAACAAATTAAATTGTGTTATTAACTTATTTTATAATTTTTTAAATATACATATATGTATGGAGTATGTACCATAATAACTGTTGCAATGTTTTTGATATTGATTACTATTGATATAATCAAAAATTAATATCAATATTGGTTTTAATAACAGAAAAATTTCAAAACTTAAAATAAATAATGTGACTACATACTAGTAGTGAATCTGAATATACTTTAATTTTAATTGTACTTCAATAAATTCAATTAACTATAGCTACTTCACTAAATTTCAATTTATAATGTAAAAAATTTTCAGTACTTAACTAATTTTTAGTATACATAAACATACTTGAAAATTTTAGTAGTTGACAGTAATTAATTTTAAATAAAAGTAATAAAATTTTAAATTTTACAAGATTTATTTACATTTTATTATTTTATTAAATCCTTTTAGTTTTGATGGTACTACTATTCAACTATATACTAAAGCCTGGAAGTAGTGAGTTTTTTTCAATATTTAAATTCCAATTTCTTAATCTATTTAAATTTGTATTTATTTACTATTATGTTTCTCTATTAGAATTAGAAAATAAATATTTATAAATTGTTTCATGGTTTGCACATGTGACATGGACAAATATTTTCGGTGATCACATATCAACACTAAATTACAAAAAATTGTATTTTTAACATATATAATCAAAATTTGTTCAATGTTTTGATTGCATTTTTAGTAAACAAAACCTTATTTTCATAATAGAAATATTTTTCTTATTAAATATTTACAATGCTGTGAAGTGCAATGAACGAATTTTTTTTTAATTTCTATTTTTGAAGATTCATTGAGAAAAAAGCGTTAAAATAACTTTGAACAAATTTTATAACAATAATATAACGCGCGACAATTTTAACTATGATTAAATATTATTTATATGTTGGATGTAGGCAAACAACTATAAAACATATTGTTGAAAATGACATATATGTTATCCGGAACAATAATAAAAAAATTGGTTTATTATTGTTTTAAAATTTCTATTTTCTTACGTCTTTATAGTCCAGGCATAAAAAAATTCTGACATATTTATTTTAAATAAAATTATTTTGTTGAAATTGAAAAATTAGGTTACAGCAACACTTCAGTTCAGTCTATGTGGGCATTCTTCTGGTGAGAGTATATAACATATACCATCAGAAAATAAAAAAAGCTAATTAATTGAAAGAAGTTTGCTTTATTTTAAAGCTAATAAAGTAAATAACTTGTATTAATATGAAATTTAATACTAATTAAAAGTATAATATACATTACATTATTTTGAAATTTATCTTTTTACTATTTAAATTTGAATTCTAATTGGACGTTTCCCGAATTTAAATCTGTACTCTTTCAAAATTTCCTCTTTATTTTTGAAAAATTTCAAAAAAGATGAAATTGACGTGGAAATTTTATACTAAAAGAAGAAATTTTATGCCATTTATTGACTCGTATGTCATTTATTGACTCGTATTAGTTTAGGAAATTAAGTAAATCCATAATACAAATAAGATTAATTTTACTACATTAAAAGGTCTAAGTATTAGAAATTCTAAAAATTAGATCAAATATAAAATATAACATACAAAAATTTATTTTAATTAATTTGAAATTTATTTTTTAATTTTTATATATTTCAGAAAAATTTTAATTTAAACCAAATAAACATAAAATTCTCAATCATTTTATGACCATATAAATAAAAAATTATAACATAGATACATGAATTTATGGTAAAATTAATGTATTCCAAAAAAAAAAAAAATAGTAATAAAATTTCATTAAATTCTTTTAATGGAAATTGACTTATAGTTCAAAAAACCTATAGTAACCTACAAAATATTACAACGAAAATTTTCCAAAACTGTTTTTTCTTCATACCCAGAAAAGGTCAAACTCCTAAAATCTTGAACACAAAAGCGTTTTAATGATTTAAATTATATCGTCATTATCGCCCCGCATATTATAAGATATCTACATAAAAAAATAATATTTCCTCGCATGCTGGTTTGGTAATACCAATTATTTTGCACAAATTTAGGCAGAAAAATTTCAATTTAGAAGAAAAAAAAATCCAAATCCACTTATTTCAAGTTAAAAACACGCGCTTAAATTATTTCTGCGTATTCAATTTTTATTATAAACTCCCGCATAGAATTTATCTCAAGATCTGTATTTAAACATGAAGATAATAACATGTAAAAATTGTAATTTTGATTCAAAAGTTTTTAATCATGTATTTTTCGATTTAATTCATGAAATTTTGGTTTTTAAAAATTGTTGAAAGAAGGTGAAGAAAAGTCAAAAGTCAATGGACTTGAAGATTTTTTGCTTTTCGCAATTATTTCTATCTGTTCTACTAAAGATATGAATGGAATTAAACAATTTGTTGTAGATCATTTTAAAAAATATATTAATGATTTTTGTATAATTTTTGAAAAGTTAATATTTATATTATTTAAAAATTCAATATTTTTTTTTGGCAAATATTTGTGTTAAAAATTTCGAAGCAACAAACAAATTCAAAGATTTTTCGTTGATCCGGTATACCAACAGAATAGTCTAACTAAAATATTCATTTGATTATTTTTGTACTTTGCCTAAAGACTTTTAATTTGATTCATATTTGCAAAACAAATTCTATTTTATTTATGTAAACCTTAGACTTATATTTAAATATGTAAATAGATTCTTTTTCATATAATAATATTTGTTTGCAAATATGAATAAAATTTATTTAATTAATCATTAACAAAACAATAAAGCACTTTATTTTGTTGCTCTATAATATTTTAGCATTAGGAAAGTTTTATTTGTTTCGTCAAATTCGAAATTATCATAAAAATAAATTAATTATATTATTGACTAAGCCTATAATCATAAATTTACACCATAATTATAATGAAACGATAAAGGAAATGAGAATATAAATAAATAAATCTTGTGGCATAAAACAAAAACTATATATGAATAACGAAAACTATTTTATTAATTTAGTACCACTGGTTACATTCGCCCACAGTGCCCTCTCAATGCATAAAATTATTATACTAAATCTGTAAGCTTAATTAGATTTGATTTATAATATTTATTCCTATTTTGACTAGAAGACAATCATCGGATAAACTATATAAATATTAAATTAATAATTAAATATTCAATTTCATTAATTAAATATGCAAACTTTTTAACTTAACTTGGTTTTATGACACTTCAAAAAAAAAATGAACTTTGAAATTTACAAAATATTTTTTTAATAATTAATTTCAAATTTTACATTTTTTAAAAATTAATTTTAATTAAGTATAATAAATTTTTTACAAATAAACAATTAGCAATATAATTTAGAATTGAAATATAGAAAATATAATCTACCTTCATTTTCTAATGACTGCCATTTTATATTTGCTAAACTATAATACATTTTTTTGTTAAATTGGTGTTCTCCTTTAGTAATTTGAAGCATAATCCCAGGAGTACGGGTGAGATGAATTGAGATGAATGTACCGGTGAGATAAGTAGAGTACCGGTGAGATGAATTGAGATGAATGTTCCAGGAATTCCGGTGAGATGAATTGGTGGAAAGTGTCATATCTAAGGTTAAAGTGGTCAAATATACACAGGATTATAATAATGACAACCACTAGGAGTGCGACTTGGATACAAGTAAGATAAGGAATGAAATAGTGCTTTTGGATATAAACTAATTGCTAAATAGGATAGGAATCCAGGGATCATTATATTGCACACCATCTATAATTTTTTACACCTCTATTACTCCTCTTATTTAACTATATTTTTTCTCACAAACATTTAATGATAAATTAAACAATTATGAATATAAAATTACTTCAGAAAAAAGTCATTAACCTTCAATTAACTTATTTTTGAACACCTCTCAACATAAATAAAATTCCCACGAAAATTCTCATGCAATTTACAAGAAAAACTGAAAAAAATGTTAGTTTAAACTTTTGGTACACAAAACTTTTCATTATTCAAACACTATATATACAAAAGTTAATAAAGTCATTAACTTAGATTGTATTTTAATTATGTGTAAATTAATCAAATTCAAATACAAATATATAGTAATTTGCATATTATATTTCATTGTCAATAAAAATGCATTTTAGAAATTTCACTTTTAAAGATCACCACACGTCGCCGTTAGGATAAACATAAACTGAACAACATAAAATTAATCTATCAGCATAAATAATAAAATATCTATTGTATATAATGCATAAATTTACAAAGAGTTAATTAAATTTTCTTCAAGTCTTTCAACAATTTTGATTGATAACTTGAAGATAGAAAGAAAACTTGAAACTAATTTTTGTTATTATGATTTGGTAAATAAAATCTAAACCCGCATTAACGCTTTGGAAAAAGAAGTATACATTTTTAACTTTGTTTTGTCTACCTTTACTCTCGTTTTTTATCTTCCTTTTTTTATTTATGATTTATTATGAGATTAAAAATGTGATGCATTTGTAAAATGTCTGGCAAAATTGTAAAATTTTGTTGTTGGTAACTTATAAGAGTTTTTTTTTTACTATAATTCAATTAAATATATATACAAAAGTCTTTTCAGGGAAATGAACGAGTTGAGCATGTGCTATGTAGTTTTACAACAAATTTCAATCAAATTCAATGGAAGTTGGAAATTTTATAATATTTTCTGTTAAAATTTTAGTCAGATATAAATTAGGTATAAATATCTTAGAGGTGGTAATCTTGGTGCCTGTTTTTCAACCAGAATTCATGGCACATCAATTAAATTAAGAAAATAAGTAGTGAAAATGATATTCAAATAAATTATATCATAATGAAATTAAAGATAAATTGAAATTTTAAATACATAAAATAGAAATTTTGAATTTATTTTAGGATTTTTGGTTTCATTGAAAGGAAAAGTTAAATTATGAATGAATTATTGTCGATCTGGTTGAAAGAAATTAAATACTATTATGTCATATAGGCATATAGCATTGATTTAATCAAAAGTAAATAATAAATTCAATTTGTGATATGCTTTTTTCCTAAAAATGTAGGAAAAATTGATAAAACTAAAAATTTTCCTACAATTAGTTAAAGATTTCCCTTTTTAAGATGTGAAATGAATTTCGTTAACTAAAATTTTTTAAATGAATTTTATTATGTTAATTAAAAATATTTAACCCAAATTGAAACCTCAAATTAATGTATTTGTGAAATTTGTCACAATTTTTTGACAATTTTAAACCATTCGCTGGGTATAATAAAAACAAACCACAAATTAGAAATTTTTTATAATAATAAAATTTGTCAAAAAAAAAATAATTAAAGCAAAATAAAATTTTAATTAAAGTGAAATTTTTCAATTTAATTTAAAATAATTTTAATTACATTTCTCAGGTATACCACAAAAGTATTTCTTTTTTTTCGTTTTCTTGTTATTTGAGTTGCATAAATTTATGTTTTTGATATATTTTTTTTGTCATCATTAATTGTGGCTTCTGTGACATTAAAGATTATATTTTATATAAAAAAAAATAAATACTTAAATTTATACGATTATTATCGTCGTTTTTAATGAATTTCATCTCTTTTCAGCTTATTTTTTTTTAAATATTAATTTATTTGAGATTCAAAGAAATATTTTAAGGTTTTTAACATCAAATTTAATAATTAATTTCTTATTCTTTTTGAAGAAAAATCGAAAGTATAATCATTTTAATTACTGATTACAAATATTAGATAATTTTTGGATTAAAAAAAGTAGCTTTTTTATATTTGAATATATAAATTATTTATAATATCATTTTTTTAAAGAAATTTGTCGTGTTTCTTTGCTTTCATTTTCAATTTTATTTTTTTCGTATTTTTGCATAAAAAGTTGTATTTATAGTAAACAATTTTTTAAATAATATAATTAAATATTACATATAGCAATTATATAACAGTTTTTAAGGTATAAAGTTATAATTTAATAACTTATCATCATTTAAATTATACTTTTATACCATGGCTGTCACTTTTAGATAATAATTGTATATTTGTTTCTGGTACTGAAATATTGCGATGTAATTCATTTTTAGATAATGATCAGATCATATAAAAATATCTATTTAAAAAAAAATTATCAGATTTTTCCAATTTATGTTAAATTTGTGTAATTAATAAATCGTTGAATATTTTTCATCAATTTAATATTTACTTTTTTCTCATTAATTTTTAGAATTTGTGAATTATTATTTTTTTAAATCCAGTGCTATTATTTGCATTACAATTTTTAACATAATGCTTAAAACATTTTTGACAATAAATTTTCATTAATTTGTCATAATCAACAAGAAAATGTACACAAAATTATAGTGTGTTATACAATAAAAATTATTATAAATATTATATATTAATATACACTTATTCCGTATTTGGTAGAAGTACTTTAATTTTACCTTGAAATTGTCTTATAAAAAAAAAGTTTAAATTAAATTAAAAATCAAATTTGTTACTCAAAATAAGCTCCATAAATGCTCTTAAATTGTCTAACTTTTTACCATTATTATTACTTAAAATTAGACCATGACTCTTCGAAAATGCAAGTATAATTAGTAAATTCGTAAATTTAGTTATAATATTCAATTTCAAAAAAAATAATCTCGTTTTTATACCAAACTTTTCCTCTGAAATTTAAGATAATGAAAATATTTTGACATCAATTAAAAGATTTTTTTTTAAGTTGAAATTTTCGTTTAGCAAGGAAATTTGTAAACATAAATGTTGATTTATATAAATTGAAATATTTTAAGTATAATGTGAATAATGTGAACTAAAATGTAAAATAATTTAGTGTAATTTTAAGTTGCACCAGAAATACGAGACCCTTTTTATTATGTTACTAAATTGTGTTGTTTAAAATATTTGAAGATCAAAAGAACATTAAAATATTTCATCGTAAAATTTGCATAATTTTGTATTTCCATTACATTAAAGTGTTACAATAATTTAATCCAAAACGTTTGATAATTTTTTTAGATTACCTATTTTAATTTATAAAAAAATACTTACGAAAGTTTTGAATGTACATAATTTCAAAATTATTGAAAAATTTTAAATAATGATCAATACGTTCTGAAATTTTTATATTAAAATATAATATTTTCCAACAAAAAAAAAGTGCAAATCAAAATTAAAGTCAACATTTTCAAATCAAATCGAAATACATATAACTTGAGCATTATACGTTCAATTGTATAGTAGTAATGCCCGGCAAGAGATAATTATTTTAACTAATAAGCTTATTAACAGTGTTTTAAATTTAACTCATAGCTCAGAAAATATAAAATATTTAAAAGTGCAATATTTGTTATCAAAATAATTCTTAATTAATATTATATATTTTTACTACAAAAAATTCCTTCGTAATTTTCTATAATTCAATTCGGTTTGCAAAAACTTATACTCCTAATATAAATTCCAATAAAAATATTAATCTGTCACCCCCTTAAAAAAATGATAAATTTGTGCTGATAATATTAACAAACATTTTTTTACACACTTTTATCTCCTGGTTAAACCAGTATATCTAATTAAGTAATCCACCTGCACAATTTTTGCAAAATATTTTCATTTGAAATTTATTATATTTTTCATTAAGATAAAAGACAAAAATAAAAATCTATCTCCGCAATTGTATAAACTAAATTTTTTTTCAAAATTTCTTAAAGAACACTTAACAATTTTTACTTTGATAATTCCATCCACTCCTTCAAAATCTAGAAAAAAATTTTATATAAATTTATTATTTCAATTATTTAAAACAAAAATATGTAAAATATTAAATATTTTTGTCACATAATAATGTAAATCGTAAATTTAAATTTATTAATCAAAATAATATTAATTTATTTTTAATGGAAAAATAGTTAAAACATTGAGTAACAAAAACAGCTGTGTAATAATTTACAAAAGTTGCGACTCAGCCACATTTAATAGTTAAAAATACATATTACGAGTATAAATTAAATTGAATTAAATTTCTGTAATAAATTAATTAAAATATATACTGCGAAATAAAATGGTACTCGTTATTTAAATTAATAAAAAACAAAGTAATATTTTTTTTACAAAAATTTTTACTCTTATTATTAACATTTCATATTTTTTAAAAAATACTGTCTTAAAATATTAGTAAAGAAGTTCACCATCAACGAGTTAATTTTAATAATTTATAAATAAAGTTAAATTATTTATTATTTGTCAGCTTATGCGACATAAAATGCAACATTAATGATCTCTGAATGTTAAAGTTGTACAGTGATCATTATGACTTCGCATGCAATATTAATGTTTTAAGTTTATATTTTTACGATTTTTACAATTGCAACTTTGCAACAAAAGGAGATTAAAATTTAACAAGATAATTCCAAAAACTAAAACTCTAAAGTATTCATGTTGACCAGTGTTTTTTAAGTCTGAAAATGTCCGGAAGAATTTCAACGTATTTGAGAAATGATCCGTTTTCAAGTTTCCAAAAATTGTAAAATATTATATTATCATATTTTCTACATATGTATTCAAAAAGAAGTGTCAATATTAAAAATGTCTTGAAAACTAATCAATTGGTTGGTTAGCTAGTTAGTTACCAAACAGTGAAACTAATCTTCAAGCACTAAGGCCGGTTATGAGACCGGCCATGTATTAAGTTAAAGGTTAAACAATTCAAATAATTGTATGCTAACAAAGTTAACAGGCTAAAAACTTTATGGTTTCATTTAATTCACAAAAGGATTAACGAACTTAAATATTTTTATGTGTTATGTGTTCAATTAAATTTATATACAAACTGAAATTAATTTTGGAAAACATCTTCTTTAACATTCTTAAAATTAGCAGCTAAAAAACAAATACGAATTAAAATATTTTGTAAATTTTTTTTGCCATCATAAAAATGTCATTTATTTTATTGTTTACGATTTTGTTTACAAAATTTTATGCAAATCGTTTTTTTTATTGGATTATATTTTTTTGAATGCCGAATGCATTTTAATACCAGCGCTGAATGGATATTTTTTTTCGTGAGATTTTGATTTTTCTTAACGTTTTAGATGTCGGAAGTATTAGAAAAAGAAATTATTTTGTCTGCCGAAAAAAAAGTTAATTGATTATGAAACTAGAAAGTATTGGTTGGTTGGTATAAGTGGCGAGTCCTTGACGACTATCCAGATACTCCAATTAACGCAATAGCGCCATTTTGATAGCACTCACTCTCGCGACCAAAAGGCATGTAAATATGGCAAGTGGGGTGATTATTAGAGCCACCTCGTGGTGTTCAAGAAATGATAGTCCGTCAACAGGTTTTATTCCTGCTATATCACTTAACGCATTGAAAAGGGACTGCCGATGAAATGCACTATTGTTTCTTCTATGTTTGTTATCAGGCAACTGTGTTTGTTAAGTCTATATTTTACTTATTTTGTTATATGTAAATTATATTCGACAAAATTTTATTGTACGACAAAATTAGAGACTTGTAATTGCCGAGTATCTGTCTAACAACTTAAGTGCAGTATACTTATTATATGGTTTTTAAATTATGTAATTTTACATATATGTAATTTTGGAAGCATTTATTCTAGTCATGATGCATCAACAAAATGATTTTATTATTGATATTTTTATTAATTTCACCCTGAAAATGAATGATATCATTTTTTTATACGATTAATAAATTTAATTTCAAAATTTGTAATATACAAGAATGATAAAAGTTGAAATTATAATATAATATTGAATTTTTATATTTAAAAAATTAACATTTTTTTTGCAAAAAATCATTTTTATGTAATTTTTTGTTTTTTGTTTTTGGTGTAATTTTAGTGGAAACCTTGGCCAAACCCAACAAAATAAATAAAATTTTAAAATCTGTGCCAAAAAGATTAAATTTTTTTTAACAAAATATTATCCTGACGAGAAACAAGTAAAGTGGCCCAAATAAAAATATATAAGTAGCTAAAAATAATTAACAGTTTGGCACGCCCTCATTATTATTATCCAATTTTAAGTACAGAAAAACCTTTAAAAATTGTTTATTTATTTATGTACTTACTTCTTGGGTGGTTTTAGGTAAAGTATCAGAGAAAAAAAATTAATTTAAACTTTCGGAAAGACTTTGTGTTCAATTTAAAGTTTGTAGCGTAGGTTAAATTTCGTTGAGGGTCTCAAAATTAATGCAGGTAACTTATAAAAACACTTTGATTTTTTTTTAAATTGAGAGAGAATCGGAATCGAAAGAAAGTTTAACCTATTAATTTTATATGGCTTCTGAATCATGACCAAGGTTTCTCTGTAGTGGAGAAACTATTTATTTTAACAAACCATTGGCTCTATCTTTATGTTTCGAGTCAAGCAATACTAGATGATAACAACAATAAGTTCATCGGATTCGAAGACTTAAGGAAGATTATAATTTGTGGCATAGTGTTGGACGTAATGTCACCATTTCTAACAGTCAACTATTTATATATAATATCTCTTAACAACTGTTTTCATTTTTTACTAAAAATATCTTTCATTTGATATCAGTTAATATTTTGTATATACCGTAGTTTAAAATGCCAAAATGTCATAGCATTAACTTTGAATATTAATTTACACGTGCCATTTTTATACCACTGGACAGCCACATTCTATTAATTTCAAAAAAATTTTCCTTCTGGCAAATAGTTCACAAAATTAAATCAGTTTTAAAAATGTTGAAATTAAATGCCAGCGTAATTTTTCTTTCAAAAAGTTGTACATATTTCAAAAACCGAAAAGATTTTTGCAAAAAACCAGGCTATCATTTTTTACTATGTCATATGTATAAGTGTTTTCTTTACATGATAAGGTAATTTGTGTGCACATCAGACCATAAAAAATCTATACTTGTACACTTGTTTTCTTTTTGAAAAAATTGCAAGTGTCCGATGCATATAAAAATATATAAGATATTATAAAACAACTTCATCTAATAAGGAAAATGATTGCGTAGGTGAATAAGAAAATTAAATGAAAATTATTATTTTAAGCTAAAAAAATAAAATAAAGAAAAATCACTGAAACAAAATCGTTTTATTTTTTGTTATTGCGTTAGACAAGTAAATTATTAGATGTTATTAAAAATTCATGTCAATATTTACATTTAAATAGGTTTTATTCATTTTTACCGGCTGTAGATTTGTTAAGTTTTTAATTTATTTGAATTTGTTACCTGGTACTTTACCGACTCGATCAATTTTAATTGGCAAATATTTATTTAAAAAGTTTATAATTTATAAATTATGAAAAAAATATTATGACACAAAGAAAAATATTATTTTAATTTTTATTATAATTTATTTAACTGTGGAATTAATTAAAGAGTGCGAAAAATTTTAATATTACATTTTTCCTAGATATTTCGTTGGTAATCGACATGGTTTAATAACCATTTTATTTATTATATAAGATCAATAAGGCATGAAATTTTATTGGGAAAAAGAATTATTATTGAAATGGTTTGTTGAAATTGAAATTTTGTTTAAAATAATATAAATAAGTATATTTTTTTTAATAAATATTTTTAAATTTAATTTCTATTTAGGTTAACTATTAAAAATTGGCTAACTTTTAAAAATATTTAAATGGCAAAATAAATTGTCATATTTGTCAACTATTCATTTTGTCAAAATTTTAATTATAATCATAATTTGCATAAAAAATCATTTTTTAAACTTGCATTATTGATTTATAATAGAATCAAAATGAAAATTTGTCAAAAAAAACTGTCAAAATATATAAGGGAAACGTACAGTTGACAAACGGACGAACGTTGGTTGCAATTAATAAATTATTTCCAAAACATTTAAATATGTACTATAATTTTAAATAAATAAAAATGAAAATTATCTATCAATTTTATATTATAAATTTAATTATATAATTATTGTGCATTTTATATCACCTTGTTTTAAAATTTTCTATATGAATCAGTGTCAAATTGTTACCTATTAAATGTCACCTTTATACATAATATAACGCATTCCATTTTAAAACTAAAAATAATAATAATAATCTTAACTTAAAATCATAATAAATCTTTTCAGATTGCTTAACTTGTTTTTTATAATTTAGACATAATTTCCTTATAATATTATAGCAGTAGATATGGCGAACGAATCAAACTTCAACAATGATAAATTAATTAAATATAATTTCTGAATATTTAACGCGTTTTTTATACCTTTTTATATATTTTATTTATAAAATATTTTTTTGTATGCTATTTTACAATATATAATTAATTATATTTTAACAACTTTTCATCTGAGTTTGGTCTGGTCTTATGTTAAATTGATTCAATTAATTCATCGCAAACGATGCGAACTTTTAATTATATAATAATAAATGAAATATTTTTATACCATGGTCAATTCCTATACAAAATTAGTCATAGTATCTTAATTATTTAAGACAAAATTTGTAGCTTTATTAAATTATTATGAAAAATTATTTTTCACATTATAATGATGACAAGTAAACTGGAAATATTTAAATTTACAATTTACTGAATCACAATAACCAAAAATGGCATTTGAATTGAAATGCTTATTAAATTTTTATGTTATATATTTTTATTTTATTATTATTTCAAGATTTTTGGTAAACATAAGCAATAAAATGATATTTCTTTTAATCGTTTTTGATGCACGATGCACCACAAAAATTTAAATTTCGTCAATTGCAGTGCCGAATAATTTTTGTTTATAAAAGTGTAAAATTTATTATGGAACTCGTACAAGCTCATTTTTATTTATTGTAATTCTGAAGGAAAATGAAATAAAATTCAAATTACTTAAAAAATAAATCAAATTTATTTTTAAATTTGAATTTAATGTGTGAGAATTTTATTTTTACTTTAAAGATGTTGCCCAGAATTTGATATTTTGTTTAAATTTGTTTGAATATTTAAAAAATTTTAAGATAATTATAAAAAAATAACTTATAATGTTTCAAATAAATTACTAAGATCACTTATGGATAAAATCTGGTACCATTGAATCTATCAAAATTAATGATTCTTAATTGTAATCCTTTAGGAAACGAAGAGCTGCTAGTATAGTTAAGATTTCTTTCAGAGAATTATCAAATAATTAATGTTTAATATGTTTTTGGTTTAAATTTATCATAATTACCAGATTTTTTAAATAAATTTTGATTATAATTCCAAATATATAGCTTCAATTTTTCCAAATGTTAAAATTCTCAGAAAACTTATACTCCTATTTAAAAACATATATTTTTACGATGATCATGTTTTCAATTTTTCACATCCTACATTAAAATTTCATATTTTCCCATGATTTTTATAAATAAAGTATAAATTCTAAGTTTTTTCCTATTACTACACAATTTTAAACAATCGCTGATTATTTTTCAACAGAAAATTGTATAGAAAATCCTCTTTACAAAATATCCAGATTAATAAAAAAAATCATGACAACAAAATTAATGGGTACATTGACACTGGGTAGAATTTGAATATTTTGTCGTTAAACAAAATTCCCTTAAGAATAATATTGGTATATATTAAAAATTCTATATATTATAAAACAAAACGAAAAATCAATTTTGAAAATGGATCAGCAAAAAGAAACTCGCAGAACCAAAAACATGACTGAATTTTATTTGAATTTTCTTCTTATTTTGATTTTTATATTAGGGTGTGTGACAAAAATTAGAGTACATGTCACGTGCTACAAGAAAATCGTGATAAACGTAAACACTGAACAGTAACAATAATAAATAAGCAAACAAAATAAAACGGGGCAGTTATGTTTTGGTAAAAATGTCAAATAATTTGGTAAATTTATATAAATTATATTTAAAGATACTAAAAATGTATATAGAGGAATAATAATTATAAATTCAATTAAAGCATTTTCTTATGAAAATTTCAAAATTATCAAATTAACTTTGATCGATATCCAAATATATAATGCTTAAAGAATACTAAATTTTTCCAACTTAAATACAAGCAGAAAATCTTTAAATGTGATAAAACATAAAATCTAATAATTTGTATGAAAGTCACAATTAAGTTTGACACTTGACTAGGATCAAATCAAAAATACTAGAACCACAATTAATCAGAACTATCAGATTTAAAAGATTATACATTATACCAAATTTTGTAATTTAACTCTCTGATAATAATACTACATAATAATAAATTGTTCAATCGTCGACTCAATTTAATTAATCTGAGAAATATTTAATATTTGAATTTTACGAATTATATTATTAATGATAATGATCAATGATGAAAGATTTATTAATTCGTTTGTATGATCCTTTCTGGAAACCAATAAATTTTCTAATTCCGTCAATTAAGTTAAGTCATAAATAAATTTCACTCAATGGTCAACAGTACTGCATAATTCTTTTAATATTATTTTCAGTACACTATTCATATCCGATCTTAAGGGCAATAATTGATCTATTATTAGTGTAAAAAACTAAAACTAAAAGTTACTACATTTTTTAATGTTCTTATCAAGATTTTCCACTCTATTAACAATTTTTTTCACAGCAGCTTGTTAGCAAATTATCGCGCGTCCATTTATTATACATTAAGAACTCTACTAAAATTTAGCTTCCAATTTTCTTTGATTTATATTCTATATATAGCTCGTGTTATATTGTGGCATTAAATTAATGATCGCCTTCTATATTTATCTTTTAGAAATCATCAACCATGAACATTGAATATACGATGAAAGCTACACCATTAAATTGGTTTCGAAAACTAAATCTATGTACATATATGAATGTGGCGGATAATGTCTATCTTGTTACAATTTTTGTTTCGTCTAAACAAGTTTAGTGGAATTTCGTTATCAAGGAATTTTTATCATTATATTGCATTTTTTAACAAATCAGAAATGTTTGTAGTTAGGAAAGAAGTAATTTGGATAGAAAAAAAGTGAATTAAATTACGAAACTAGGATAAATGGATGAGATTATTTCAGATGATATCGCAATTTTCAGCGAAATTTATTTGCTGGTAATTAACAAGTAGTGAAAGGAAAACCAGGAAATTTAAGAGTAAATTTTAAATATTCTTCGCAGTGCCATTTAATGTAATTCATAAATTGATAATCAAATATAATTGTTTGAATATAATTGACCTGATTTGGAAATATTACTGAAGATTGTAGTTCAATTAAATTTTGCCACTAAAACTTATCTCAATTTTAATCAGTAGCAACAATTATTGCTATACAAAATTTCAAAATTAAATAAACTCTGTTTACCTTGACATTATCATTTCCTTTATCAATAACAAAAAATTTAAATTCTTTATTATGCATTTTGCATAATAAATTTCAATATTTTTTATCTACATTAAATTATCAAAACAAAAAATTGTTGCAATATTTTTCGTCTATATACAATAAAATTGTGCAAATGTTATTAACATTTCGTTGTTGTATGAATAAAACCAATAATTTATATTGTGGTAGACTTTGTCACCAATATTAACATATGGTAATATATGATGTTACTACTATATGCTACATACAAAATGTATCTCCAGTCAATTTACCTTGTAAAAATTTGCCAATTGAACTTATGGTATAGTAAAAAAAAGCATTCAAAATCTTTTTTTTTTTCGAAAATATATTTTACAATATTTATGAATGAAAAATAATAAAATTTATTTTGATTTCAATGAAATCTATTTTTGATCGTTTATTGCCAATAAATTATATTTTTATTACTTTATTTACAATATTTTTTGTTATGTTAAGTTTTGATTATAATTTTGTGTTGCAGTTCATTTTGTGGTTCAATATTTTCTGTAATTTGTAGATTCATTAATATTTTGATAGCATTCGAAATTATTTAATATTCTTAATAAATTCATTTTTGGTTGAGTTTTATATTAATTATATGTATAAAATTTAGCATAATCAAATCTAGTGAAAATTTACATATCCTCAGGCAAAAACTATACCAAATCCATCGAATCATACATTGGAAAATATACTATGGACTTTATAAGGCATTTAATAATACTATATGGACTTCGGAAAAGATCGTTTCAATTGTTTGCAATTTTCGCGACTATATCTTTAATTGGTTAAACTTGTTTATAATAATTTAAATTATTTTAGTAAGATTTATTTTTTAATTATTCTACCATTTCCTAATTTCCTAATTTACTAATAATTTATCATAAATATGAAATATTGAATCTGTTGTAATGTTACAAGGCGATGATTTTTATAATATTTTACCTATTAACTATATAATTTTGTAATCTCAAACTATAAAAACATGAATAAATTTCCAAAAACAAATATTTTAAATATTTCCTGATAAACCACACTATATAATTATATACATTTACATGACAAGTTAATTTTGACGGTTATATACAAACTATTAAAATATAATTAAAAAAAAAATCAAACAATTACCTGTCGAATCGAAATAACTTTACCGGTCAAACAAACAAAAAGTTTCTCATCATTTCAAGTAAGATATGAAAGATTTAAACATTGTATAATTTTTGTTTATTTACAAATTCCAACCTTGGAGATTCTTCATTTTAAAAACTAAAGTTACTAGTTTTTTTTTTTAAATAATTTCTAAAATAATTTGATTTTCTTGATTTCCCACTAATTTGTATTTAAAAAAAAGTTTACTGCAGAGTTAATTGAGTTAATGAGCTAACGATGTAATTTTTTGATAATGAGAAATTCTAATTTCTTATTATGTATTACAATTTGTCTATCAACTCTTCACAATTTCGTTAATTTATTTGCTTCAAAATTACAATTTTTTTTAATTATACATTTCTTTCTATTTAAATTTAATGATCATAATATTTTCTTTCTAATTTAATCACCATAATTAGCTCCATTTTTGTTCCAAGTCAGAAACACTTCTAATTTGAAGTACATTTTTACAATTTTATGGTTTTTAAATTACCAAACAGAATAATTTTTCGGTTCATTGATAAACTTATAATAGGAAGAACAAATAAAATATAATAATTGACTTATAGGTAAATTTGAATTTTGATTTTAATTACCTTGAAATTTTGCATAAGTAACAAATTTTATGTTAATTTATATTTTCTACTATAGGAAAAAAAAAAATAAAAATCTCTTAAATTATTCAATAATTTTAATGTTTTATTCAAAATTAAATGTAAATAAATATTTATAGGAAAAGTTTTTTTCTATATTATTATTTAATTATATTTAAGAGGATTTAGTTTTTTTATAAGAAAAAATTTACATTAAAGATCTTTTTGACACGCATTAATGTTTTTACATGCGTTTGAATATAATTGGATTTGTGAAGCTCTAATAATTTCTACATATTATAATACTACATAATAATAAATTGTAATTACCTGGGAAATTTTGAAAAATATTGCGTGCTTAATAATATCTATTAGATATATTGGAAAATATAATTAATGGAAAAATTTCTTTGTGGTGAACATGCTAGGTAAAATATTTGTCACAAGAGATGGGAAATATTTCTACAATATTTTACTATTTTTTTTTTTAAGATTATTTAAAACTTGACACTACTTGAATATTATTAGTTAGTAATAAAATCAATTAATTCCGCCACAACGGAAATCACTTATCATTGTTATGGGCAAGTATAATTTAAAACTAAATATATGCTAAATTTAAAAAATGCAATTTGAAGTTTTTCTAAAAAAAAAATCTACTTCAACAACAAAATAAATAAATCACCATATTTAGCTAAGCAAATATATTTTATTCATGGATAAAAACATAAATAAATTTACATTATTTTTGCCTAGATTCAAAATCAATAAAACATTTTTATAAATAATAATTTATTCTCTGGTAAATTTATTAAAAATAAATGGTGAACATAATAAATTTAGTAGATTATTTTACATTTAACAAATTATTTAACACTGAATTTCAAAAATTTATTACCGACCAGATTTAGTAACATAATTTATGTATATGGCTTTATAATAATTTTATTAGGAAAAATTTCAATGGAAATTTTTAATACTGGTTACACATTTAAAAATTAGTGGAAAATGATTATTATCTACATATGCAACATAAATGTACATACTTATACAAAATTCTATCATTATGGTGGTAATAAATCCTAAAAATTTAAGAGTAATAATGAAAAATAAATAAATAGTAATATTGTAATATACTGTGTGAGAATAAGCTACATATTTGTTCGACAATTATGTTTCAGAATTATGTATGTAGCACGTACTTTATAATAAATAACAAACAGAACTTTATGTAATAAATTTTATGATTTCTTTCAATTTCAAACCAAAAACTTCGTTTTTCTCTTCGATGGATTATCATCAGTTCTTATTAGATTTTCTTATATCTTCAATATTTTTTCAAAATTGCCTGTTATTACCAATAGATATGTAATTCACCTTGTTTCAATAATTTTCAGCATATTAATTAATGCCATTTCATAGCCGATATGGCAATATGGTCCATTATGCTGGAGTTCTGGAACCAATTTTCGTTCTGTAGTACAAATTATATCCTAATTTAGAAGCTGGAAATAAATATTTGTAATGCAATTTAAAAATAATATTCAAAGTTCAAAAAAATAATTATTAGAAAAACATATTAACTAAATTAATTTAGCTTGTTTTAAAAAATCATTCTTAAATCTGGCGTACTTTGGTTTCTTTCCAGAACCAAGAGAAGCACCAAAAGATTAATCATCATCATAATCAACATATCAGTTAGTTTTGATTATATGTTGAATTTTATAAGATATGTTTAATTCAATTTTTGCAAAAAACAGCATGAATCAATTCCATTGTGTACAAATTGTGATGATATTTTTCAGTAACATATTCATAATACCCATAATTCATTTTAATCATAATTGATCTGACAAATTGGACAAAATTGTTGATGATAATTCATGATAAAACTTAATTGATTTATTGTGGAATAAAATCATTTATTCAATTTTTATAAGAAATTATATTGCATATAAAAATATAATTTGTTTTGCATTATTAAATTAGAGAACGAACGAAAATACAAATTTGTCTTTTCAGATTTTAAATTTTCAAAAGTTGAGTCTGATAAAATTGAATGTATTTTCCTTTGGGTTGATTAATAAATAAAAGATTTATTCTTTTCGGTTCAAAGTTAGTCACTTCATAAGGAAATATCGTTTAAAAATTCAATTAAAAAAGTCTTCAATATCAAAAAAACCACTTTTAGTCAAATTCGCTAATTCAAATAAATTAAGAAATTTATTTCTGTTTAAACAATTTTTTTAAATGATAAATATACATTTTTATTTAGAAATTA
The DNA here is from genome assembly GCA_949752835.1 of Empis stercorea. NCBI lineage: Eukaryota > Metazoa > Arthropoda > Insecta > Diptera > Empididae > Empis > Empis stercorea. The sequence continues at coordinate 9,270,488 of OX457087.1, forward strand.
AAATAGAACCAATTTCGTATAGTATACCATCATACACAAAAATCTAAATATATATTTATTTAAGAAATCATTTTAAAATTTGTGTGCAATTTTCTATGGTATGTCACGGTGCGGTATTCAAAAAGAAATGAAAATATTTTTCAATCAAATATTCTGTGATGTTTTAATTGCCATTACTTAACAAACCGTACATGTTACACATTGCTAATTTAGCTAATTATGGATAAAATTTACATATCCCTGTTTTTTTTTTTTTGGTTAATTATTCAAATGTTAAATTTATTTTCATCAGAAAAAGGAATAATTTTAGGATGATGTGACAGATATACTTAATATTTTCTATTATGTTTTCCTGTTTATTCTATAATTTTAATGATATTTCATCAGTTTTATGTATTTAATATATGCACATCTTTTAACATCTTCACAATTTGTGACTTTCACTTTTTGTCTCTCAATCATATCCTCCAAAATAAAAAAACATCAAACAAATTTCAAATATTTCAGATTTTTATTTTCTATTATTGTTCTTCTTCTTCTTGGTGGTTCTTGAATTTTTGTTTTGCATTCTTTACGTTATGGTATACATTAAAATATTTTGCAAAAGGATTTTTCAACAGAAGAGCATTCAACTTAAATTTCTATAAATAAAAGTGTATAGAGTATTTGAAAAAAATATGTTCATGACTTTAAACATCTTCAATTTTTCTTGTTTATTTATAGAATTAAAATTGACAGAGATCATTTTGTTTAGTTTCATATTTTGATTTGGTATATTTTCTTAAAATTCTGTGAAATTTTTAGATGTCTTAATTTTATCTAATTAAGTAATAGAAAGTTAAGCAATTGGTTATGGAGATTAGATACTTGGCAAAAACAAATTTAAATAGATTTATCTAACAAAAAAAAATTTAATTTGGCGCCATGGTTTGTGTGTACTACGATATATACCTATAAAAATTTGATAAATTTCATGGAATGTTTTCATTTATTATACTATTTAGATCTTTCAAAAATAAAAACTATATCGCACATTAATTTTTCGATGGTAAACTCGATGGTAAAACAAAATTATTATTTGATTTTCCTCTAAGCAGCAGCACAGATTGTTCTTGTTTATTATAATAAATCTCCCTAAACATTGCATACATCAAAAAAATTATATAGCTATTGGTAAAAATATGTTGAAATAATAATATACTTTTAAAGAAACACATAGATCACATCAATCAAAATCACTGCGGGATGCAATAACAAACCATAAGAAATCAAAAAAGGCATTTTTTAATATGTAAATAGCATATATATAAAAGATCATTTGAAGTCAGGGAGTCTAATAGATCAAAAAGAACGAAAAAAAATGCACGTGCATTTAAGAAAGAATATTGCAATGTAGATGATGATGGGCTGGTTTATTAGATTTTTTTTTTGGGAGATTTCATTTATATAGAAGCATAAATAATAAATATTTACCAACTTCAGATTCTTATGATATTATTGCCTCTGGGATTTATGTAAAACCGCAACCAGAAAATGTATGTATATTACTTTTATGTACCAGATTTGGGATTATCTTTACTTCCTTTTATTGAACAAACCATGAAATTGTATATACTTAAATAAAAAAAAGGCGCGAGTAACACTGTGGGAGGTTGATTCTTTATAAATTTTAATATACATATATTAGATATTTAAATATAGTTCTTTCAACCACAAAAAATCTCACATTTTATCTAGGGTAGATTTAATCATCATTATTGAAAATTTTGAAAAACAAAAATTAGAACATATTGAAAGAAAAAAACCAGGAAATTATATGTACAAAATTTTCTGTATAGATAGAAGTTGAAATCATTTGCTTTTGATTAAAATATTATTTATGGCAATCTCATTAAAATCTTTTAGACCGGATAAAAATCCTTTATTAAACTTCCTTTTCATTCGTTCTTTTCAATGTGAAACGTATAAATAAAATCATAAACGTATAAATAAAAATGGTATATTACAATTTTATAGAAATGTTACGAAATTATTATTAAATAAAACGAATTTGTGCTCATAAAATAAAGGAAAGTAATAATTATAATAAATATGAACATAATGCCCTGGAAATTATAATTACGTTTGATTTATTTTGTACACCAATTGCCTCCGCAGAAAATTAATATAGCTAAAATAGTGCAGGATAATACTTAAGATGGAAAATATGATTTAAGAAGAGCTAGGGTAAAATTCTAAATAAGTAAGTTGTTATATTCATCAACATATCAAGGATATTACATATTACATAGCATCGGAATTAAATTCAAAATTAAAAGGAAAAATGTATTTCTGTCTTAGTAACACAATTACTCTCAATCATTATACAAGTTATGCTAAACCTTTAAAAATGTTTTATGGCCCGTTTTTTAAAGAAAAATATGAAATTTTTCTATTTAATAAAAAAAAATATCCTTCACGAAAAAAGCATAATTCACTGTGATAAAAATATTTACGATGAATTTTGTGCCATACTAAAAAACTTAATGTTTTTGAATGCATATAAATGGTACTTAACAGCAAAACAAATTTAAATTCTACAGCATTCAGATTAGGTTTTCCATGGTAAATAGAAAAATTTCACCCTAATAATAAAATTTGTGTTTGATTTATAGTGGTAAAAAAGGAAAATAACATTTTTTATCACTCATCTAGTGCATTTGAGAGGATTTTTCAAGGATATACATTAATTCAAAGTATAAAATGCAATAAAAAAAAAGGTTAAAACGAAGGTTTTACGTGTGGCAATCATTTTTAACGCATATAAAAAATTTTAAATTAATTTTAATTGGTTTAAATACAATTATCTAAATTATTTAACAGAAGATAATTTATTGAAAGCATGAAAATGTTCCAGGTGTTTAAATTCAAATGAAAATATTTTCGATATAAATGAATTTGAATTGTAATAAAATCATCATTAAATTTAGCTTTTTGTTTGGCTCTAAATTCTTCTAAACTATAAAATTACTATTAAATTTTTTTGTAGATCAATAATAATAATAATAAATCATTAAAATTAGTTTAATGTGCTTAGACAAGATTACATTTACTTCACCATCTTTTGTTCATCTCAAAAAAATCATAAAAATTATCTTCAAAAGCCTAAAATACCGAAAAATCGATTCATGCTGCGAAGTCTTTTTTGAATGAAATTTATGCTGTGAAGTAATATTTTATTATTATGTGCTGTGAAAACAAAAAGAAATTCTAAAAATAACTAAAATTGATCATTAAAATCCTTTTGTATTGAAAAAGTATTGATGGAGTTTTTAGAATGAGGATCGAACATTGACCTTTAAGCAATATATAATATACGGTATTACCAAATATATTTTTCAGTTTTATGTGAAAAAACTAGAATAGAAATGTGATATTTTTAGATTTAATATTTATTTTTTTAATGGAAATTAAATAAATTATAAGGAAAATTGAATTTAATTTACATAAGAGAAAATTAATGGAACTTTTCAATGTCCAAAATTTTTTTCCAATTTTTTTTTCATAGTTTAAATTTTCTTTCCAATTTATTGTCATAGTATAAATTTATTGGCAAGAATTATTAAAGTTTTACTTTTGTGGGCAATAAAAATAAATTTGTCTGTATAAATAATGATTATACGAAAAACTGAAAAAACGAAATTAAAAGAAAAACATTGCCAACAAAATTTTAAAGTATTTTTACCAAAGATTTTCACTGTCATGAACTAAATATATACGACGAAAAAACCTTGGCAACAAAAATTTAAGTGTCCTTACCAAAATTGTTTATTGTCATAAATGAAATAAACAAAGTCATTTTGTAGATTGTAATCCAAGAAATCGCAATGTAAAACTTACCAATAAATATAAGAAAATATTGGGAGACTGTTTTATATAGATATAGATAGTCGTTCAGTTATGGTCTACTTTTTATTGCATGTCTTTCGAATTTTTATTTAGGAATTTTATAGAACATAATATTGTTAGTGTTTTTTCTATAATCTCTATTTTATTGATGTATTTGAAAAGATATAGACTAATAAAATATGAAATAATTTAGTGATAACTATTTAATAGGAAATTGTACAGAAAGGATAAATGTGAATCATACAGATTGTAATAGAGTTTTTTGATACTATTTTTCTCTATCAAAAGGAAGAAAATAATCCAGACACAAAAGGATTATTTTTAACTACTTATGTAGATTCTCCTATATCCCTGGATCTTTTCACATACTTTTAGATGTCAATAAATTTTACTATACCACTATAAATAAATCTAATTTGCATATGAAAGAAGATATAATTTAAGAAGAATTTTTATCAAAAAAAAATTTTGATCTTATCAGGTAACAAACTCAGAGAACGATCTAAAAGAAGCATTTTTTAACATATTATGTAAATTTTCTTAAAGACAAAATGAAAGTGAAATTATAATAATTTATATAATTAATAGTAGATTGTAAATTCCGAATAATATTTCAAGGAAATTTTATATTTTCATAAATTTGAAATTTTACATTTTTAGTGAGTTGCAATTTAAGTTAGAAATTTTAATAAACTTCCCATCTTTTCTACTGTTTCATTGAAAACTAAATTTCTATTATATAAATCCAATATGCCATAGATATTGTGTACCCATAATTTTGTCAATAAATTATTTCAAACATTATTATCATTTACAAACATGGACCACAAGAATCATAAAGTAAAATTATTGCATAACATATTTTTATTATTATTTATTCCCTCATTTCTTTTGTTAACCATATTATTTTTATCACCTAACTACCCTCTGGCGTTGTTGCACCCTCGTATTTCTAAAACTGAAATATTTTTTTATTTTCATCCTTGAAATAAACAATCTGCAATGTTTCCTTTATTTAAGGGTGGAATTTCACATATTTTGGAATTCATACAAAAATCCGTATCCGAAAATAATCTTAATTTAATTGTGTAATTTAATAATTTTTTTTTTCATAGTTAATTTTTATTATTATGAACCATGAATCATGTTGAATTTGGAATCATAGTTCATTTACTTTTAATTTAAAAAAAAAAAATGAGGGAAGAACCATGAAAACCGACAGTAAAATTTATTTTATAAATAATTTTCATAAAAATAAATTGTGTGAAAATTTTTTTCGTCATTATGACTTCCATTTAAAGTTCAAGACTTTTCATCTTGAAAAATTGATGTCACTTATAATATTTTCTTGAACATACATTGGTGATGTCAATAAATCATAAATGGAAAATGTTTGTGGTGAAATTAAAAGAAGAAAATTTATTTATACATTTCAAAAGATTTTTGTTTTGAATGATGAAAATTTGTGATGACTCTAAGTAATTATAATAGTAATACATATATATACAAAATTATGGTAGGAGAGCATTCATTCAGTAAGCATAACAAATTTTCTTTTCATTGATATAATATTTATAAGAAAAGTATAAAAATATCTCAAAGACATCCACGGTCACAAATAGAGTTTTTTTTTAAAGTGTTCACATCAATGCTAAAACTCTCTTGGAAAGTAATAATACCAGCAGATTTTTTTTTTGCTATAACTTTTTGTCCTTATTTGTAAAAATTTCTATTCAATTTCTCTTTAAAGAGGACATAAATGCTGACCAATTTATTTAATTAGTTGTTTGCCTTTCGGGGGAAATACATAAAAAAAATCGTGACACAACAATGAAAATCTCAATCACTTTAATTGTCTACATAACAATCAACTTAAATAAGTCGGAAATTTAAACTACATATACACTTTTGGGATTTAACAGAAGTTTAAAAATTTTCTTTAACCATTTAATTTATTCAATCCGAAGACATCCTCATCCTTAAATGTTAGTTTATTTATATTGAAAATGCATTAAATTGTCGACATAATGGTCAAGTAATTCTTCACTTGCCAATTTATTTATATTTGTTTTTGGTTTTTTTTTTAAGTTGACTTTTTGGTTTATAATTCATACTGAAAAAAAAGTTTACTGTGCGGGCTTGTCACTTTCCAAGCAGATGATGCTGTTTTATGTAATGAATTATTCTGTAATTTATTTATAAGATATAAATAAATTTATCATGAAATGTCATTATTGATTGTATATAATTTTTTTTCTGTAAAGAAAGAATTGACAGGATTTAGGAAGTATTTTTTTCGAGGTTAAGAATAAATTTTATTGTTAAATCGTCTTGTTTTTTTTTTTGTAGCGAGTATAAATTGATTGACAATTTCCATAATATTTTTTTTTAAAAGATGAAATAAATAATTTTGAGTATTCATAAATAAATATGAATTTTTTAGAGACAAACTAAAAAAAGGGAATTGAAAATTTTTTACTCCACGAGTTGTTATATTCTGTTTAATATTACGGAAAGTAAAATTGGGGTTAAACCACACAATTTATGGTTTTTATTTAAACAATTTAATTTCCTTGAGGATAAAATTGAAAGTGATTGTATAAACGTGAATTGAATTAAAGTTTTTTCACCCTTTTTTTGGAAAATAGAAATTCAGAATCCCAATTTTCTGTATAAATTGATTTACAAATGAAAATTTATAGAATTTCCTAAATATAAAAAAAAATTAAATTGAAATCGTAGTCACAGATTTCTTTCATCTAAAATATTAATTCATAAATCAATTTGAAAAACTAAATTCATTTATCCATAATATGGGAACCATCAATATTTTTGAATTCACATAATTTAAAGTGCATTTTCCATTGTATGCATTTATGTAAATCATTTCTGTTTATGCTGGAGAATATGGTGGGAAAAGTAAATGAAAATTTTATTGTTTATTATAAAATTTGAAATGAATTTATGTTGTGATATCTTAATAATATAGTATAGAAAATGTATATATAGTTATTTCTATAAATATTTATATAATATAAAAATTTCAAATTTCATTTGAATTAAAACATTATAATCATTGATGGATCGAATCATGTCTGATTGTTTGATGCATGTTGACATTTGTAGTAGTAAAAAGCATTTTTTTTTTATCTTAAAATAACAAAAATAATTGGTTTTTTTTTGGGTTATTTTCGAAAAATTTTGATTAATTCATAGAATATTGAATTTAATTTAATATGAACATTTCAACTGAGCAGCTTCAGGTGAGTTCATTATTTAAATTTCGATCCATATCAGTGACATTAATATTTATGTTAATGATAATAATTGTGTTTTTAATTAATTATTAAATTGTTTTACATAAAATACATAAAACATATACATAAAATTTTAATAAACACAATTATTAGAGCCTAATTGTGTTTATTAAAATTTCTCTAGAAATATAGTTAACTTAACCTTATAAAAAAATAATTCATTTTAATAAATTTTTGTAGAATAACCCAATTTAATTATGATTCCAACATAAAATATATTCTTTCTAAAATAAAGATAAAAACATCATATAACGTCGAACATCTGCAAATAATTTAAATGAATTTTTTCACTATATATTAACTTATTGCTCCACACAATAGCACATATTCTGATACTCATTTTTCCATTACTAATCTAATATAGAAACAGAAAAGAAACAAATGAATGCATACATTCACCCATATACTATAATATCCGCTGTAATTGCGCCACACTATACCAATCACCCATTTTAGATTCTTCTTTCATTGATTCTTTATGTACTATACTTAGTGCTTGGTGTATTGCAGGAAAAATTATAGTCAAAAGCCTACAACATTCAATTTTGAAAAATAATAAAGAATATTATAAATTTCGTTCAATAAAAAACAATAAAGTAAACATATCCGGCTGTAAATGAAATTATCGTTCATCCATCCTACAAAAAATATTGTGGTAAGTATAAGTATATACCGCGAATGTCTGGGGAATAGTTATGTTTTACGATAGCGTAAATTTTTTATATATTATCAATTTTAATTTTGCCGTCGAGTTCGACAAGAACAATTTAATATTTTTTTTTACTATTTAACAAGTTCAACCCTTTTTTCTAGCTTTAATTACTTAATTATGTTAGTTTGACTTTGAATAATTTGATCGTATTATAAACTATATCTAACTTATCTAATTTATTTCTATTTTTTGTATACTTAATTGTGGAAATTTATTGAGTAATTAAAGAAATATTTAATGATATTGTCATATATTTTTGACATATTAATTTCTTTAAATAAATAATTTTCTAGAATTTTTTGATTAATTAATTAAACCTTGAGACATTATTTCATGGCTAAAAAATGAAGACTTAATAAAAATAAATGTTTCTTCAAAAAATACTTGTCCCTTTAAATTACAATATTAAATGACAGTTTGTCATTTTCTTATATTTTTCATAATTTAATCATTTTGATTATAGAAAAAATTTCAGTCGAGTATATAATTGTACTAACTATTTAATTTATACTGAATATTTCAATTAATCAATTAATCTTCATTAATTGCTGAATTGGATAAATAAAATAAATTTTAAACGTATTTGATTTTAATTGAAATTAATTGAGTTTTATTTTAAACTTTAATCTATCACATTTTAAAGATAGCAATATAAAAAAATTAATTTTGTAATTTTAATATTAAGAATATTTGTTATTAATAAATTATTATAGGTCCGTTTTACATGACAAAAATAAGTAATTGAATGTACGGTATTAAAATCTGATATATAGTAAATGTATACGAGTAATCCTTGTAAGAGAAAATTAATTTTCTGCAACAAATTTCTGTCTGTTATATTTTTTTCTCCATTATTTTTTTAATTATATAAAATCCTTAATAAAATTATCTAAATTTTCAAAAGAATTGATAAAATAATTTCCTTTTAAATAATATATATTTTTTCCGCAGTTATATTAAAAATTGTAAATAAGAATTATTATCAGCAAAAAAAGGTAAATTACATTTTTTATCAAAGAACTTGTTTCTTTTTTATTATTTTTTTTTTATTAAAAAGTGTTAATTAATGTCTTTGAAACCTCCGCAAAAGCAACTGATTATAAACAATTTATTTATTGATTTATTATTATAGAAAATTGTACAAAATTTAAACGATCAGAGACTTGGTATATAATCAGTTAGGTTAGATAGTTTATTACACTTTACACGTTTTATTTCTTTTGCAACTTACTGATTATATACCAAATAGCGCCAGATTGTGTGCGTAGTTTATCGTTTATTTAATAATGGATTAAATTAAAAAATGATAAATTACAAATTTTATATCTGATGAATTTAATGAAAAAAAATATAAGTCATAAATTTTAATCATTGTGTTAATTTGTAATATTTAAGGTGAATATAGAATTTCAATTATATATATGATTTGAAATTATATATAACAAAAAATTATAAATTTTAACTATATAGAAAAAATTACTCACTTATGGAACTATATGAATTATCTTTATCAATTCGATAACTCATATTTATAGATCGGTGGTTTTTTTTCATGACGGTTTATTATTTAACTATACATTTGGCCTTAACTTTATTAATATTTTCTGACAAATTTTCATTTTAACAACAAAAATTCTTATCAAATATTCTACATTATCTTTTTTACACATAGCAAAGTGTTTATAATTTAATCATAAATATATAATATTCGTCATAACTTTTTATCACTAAAATTTCCATGTACATAAATTTAGATTATATAAATTTCTAATCATGATAAAATATATTACATATTATAATTTTCACTCTGGGAAATTAAAATATAAAAAATATACTTAAAAAGTTTTCTAAGAAATATAATATTAATCATCAGAAAAAGTGTGAAAAGTTTCTAAAGAATTTGTAAAATGAAAGATTAATTAAAAGTTAAAAGGATTAAAATAATTTTGAAGTTTATTTTAAGAAGTGAAATTTATTCCTGTATAGAAATAATTTCTAAATATGAAATTTTGATATTTCTCATTTATAATTTTAATAAGTATTTAACAAAAATATATATTCTCTAACAAATGGGGCTTGAAAAAAACTAATTGAGTTGAAAAGCCCACAAGAAAATAATTTAAAATAAATAAATATTCTCTACAATTTCAAACTTAGTTTTGAAATTTCAACAAGTTTTATTTTGCAGGAAATTTGAAATTTGTTCGGATTCGGAGAATGTTGTAAGAAGGACTATTATTGCATTTGTTATTTTAAATTTGACTTGTTTATTTGATTTTTGTATTTATAAAAAAATAATATTAAATACCATAAAAAACTCAATAAAAACTAACAAAATTGATATAGTAAAAAATTTCATTCATACACAACAGCTTTGAACTATAAAATTAATAAAAAGTAAACCAGCATAAAATTCTTACTACCAAAGTTCATGAACTTTTTTTTGGTTACAATTACAATTCAAAATAATTTTAAAGCAAGAAATAATCCAAAAGCTTAAATGAATTATAATTCTTATGTCATTCACCAGACAATCATGACCTAGACATTTTTTTATACCAAACTTATAATTTTCACTTGCTGTGCAAACATTTTTCTATTACATATTTATATTCACAATTTCAATTTTATGTGTTCATATCATTTAATTATTATATAGTTTTAAGTAGAGATTGAAAATTTTTTATAGTCAGATAAATAAATACAAAATTAAAGATTTTTTTTAGCATAATTTTATGTGCTGTTATTTTTTTGGATAAGTTTAACCAATTTTAGAATTGACATTGGTCACTAAAACTGTTTGGTATATTCAAAAACTCGTTATGGTTTGTTATAGGTTATTTATATTTATTTTACATTTTTTTATGGTTAATAATTTATGTTTATGTTTTTGGGGGAAGAATATTATAAATCATTATGTCAATAAAACTAAAAGGAAATAAAATCAGTAATCTATTTTTATATTTAAAGAAATGAATATAGAAAAATTATTATTTTCTTAAATATCAATTTCCTGAATTTTTTAAAGTATATATTTGAACATCCGGGGCATTTATGATTAAATTAAAGGAATTGTAAATTTTTACTATAAATATAAATTGGCAAATAATTATGATAATAAAAAATTCTTAAAAATATAATTAAAAATTTCATTTTATTTATGATACCTTGACTTGAGTGGTAAATTAGCAAATATATTTTGCCTTGAATTAAATTTCTGGTTAATTGATATTTAATTAATAAAAGAATTTTTGTATATTTATTAGGCATTTTTCATGATAATTTAATTCACATTTGGATAATTGCAATTAATGATATAAATTTTTCAATTATTGATAAATTTATTTAGTGAAGGATAAAATAATTATAAATTTTGAGTTATATGTATATTTATTAAGATTTAATCGAAATATTTTACTCTATATTACAATTTGGTACTTGTTAATATTTGAATATGTCAAAGTTAGAATTGATTAGTTATTATTGAAATTCATTTGAAAGAAATGAAATATTTTATTTTATTTTTTCAATACAATTTTATGTAAATAATTCGAGGTTAAAAATATTTGAATTTATATTTTGCAAATCTTAATTGTTAACATCATAATTATTATATGTATTATAGCTTTGTAGATATGTTTCTCTATACAAAGATTATAGACAAACACCTTAGCTATTAGAAGATTAATAATTCAATTTGGGGGAAAAGAATTAATGTCATGGGAATATTTTGTCGTTACAGATTTTACATAAAATTTCCTGATGGAGAAATAATTGAAATATATCAGCAAATTTAGTGATAAATCAAACTAAATTTATATAATTTCCATCGTACTTTCCAAATACATACATATATGCTGGTTCAGATATTAAATAATTTTGAAAAATTATTATTCATATTTCTCTGATGTCATTTTGTCTGACGTATCTCTATTACTGTGCGTCGTCTGTCTGTCTGTTTCAATTAAATTTAAACAAAATATGACTCAGAAGTTTACTCTACATAATGTATAATAGACTCTATTCTCTATATAATTACACAATATTAATTTTTAGTGAATTTGTACCATCTTCAAACTTTATCTAAACACTTTTCCTTAATCATAAATCTTTAACCATATTCAAGTAATGATTTATATGCTAAATTTATAGCTCAAGTTTAAGGTCAAAATGTATAAACAAATTTTTACATTATTTCTTATCCACGATGAAAATAACAATAGGTGATGTGATGAAATATATATCAGGTTAGATACCTTTCACTGACTTTCACTATATACGACACAGCCGGTAAATTATAGAATGAAAATTTTTTACGAAAAATGACAAAAACTTCTTATAAATTCATAATAATATTTTTTAAATCGCATTGAAGCATCACCACCCACACGTTATTCTGGTATTTGATCTTCTAAAAATATTTAAGTTTCTAACACACATAATAAAAAAAATATCTTAATACGAAAATCACGTTGTTATTTTTATTAAGCAAATAAACAATTTTTCATGGTCGCTTTCGATTTTCTTATCAATTCTTAAAATTTATTTATATTTTAATATACATACTTGAGTTTACCATTTTTACCACCCTAATTTTCCGGCAAAATCTATTATAATACACATTTTCACACTCCCTTATTTTATTAAATATACTACTAACCCCCATAAGCCACCCTTTTTGATAAATACATTTCCTGGAACACTTCAAATTCACAAAATTGAACAAAGTGGAGTGAAAATATTTTTGGTTGTTTAGGGAAATTTCGTTGTGTGTCTGGGGTTGGTTTCTCACGAAAATTCTTCTCTATTGATTTTTCGTCCTGCATATGTCAAAGTGTAATTTTTTTGAGAAAATTTCTGTGGTACGAGAACGGACTTTGGATAGATTACATTATAATGAATTACTTATTTTATTTTTGTTCTCAATTTGAAGAAGAACACTTATAATTAATAATAATTTAAAGTTAAACTATACATTATAAGTTATTTATAATATTTTTCATTCAAATTAACAAATTTACCAAAACATTTAAATTTTTTAAATCGTTCTTTATTTGTTAAATAATATTATTTTTTTCGTCTGACAATGAATTTTACAATTTTGTAAATTTACATACAAATTTATGTAAAATTGTTTTCAAACATAAAAAAAACTTCCCTGTCTAGTCTCATAACAATTGCAAAATAAACTTTTAAAATGATTTTATTTTCATTGCACATCCGAGTGTAAAAATATTTTAATGTATGTATCCTTATGAAAATAAATTTTATATTCAGTCATATTTTTATTACCCTTATAGCTATTTAAAGTTATCTGTTGTTCTGAATGTTGTCAAAGCTATAAAATGATGTGATATACACTAGTAAAATAATAATATTATTACCATTTATGATGGGTGGAAGGTTTTCTCTATTTATAATGTTTATCACAGATTAAATTCATAGTCTAAATGGGGTGATTTTTGTGTAATTATTTATATTACAATTGTGTTTTGAATATTTCAGGGAAAGGTAGATAATATTTGATTAAAAAAAAGGATGGTTGTAAATTAAAATAATAAAGTAAAATAATCATTTTCAAAAAAATTATAAATAGGATATTTTGTTACCTTAATAAACATTGTGGAAGCATGAAAAAAGCAAAAAAAGAAATTGATTGAAAAACCTTAATAAAATGTAACTTATTTTTGGCCAGCTACCAAAAAAAATTCAATTTTGTATAAATTCTAAAATATGATGAAGATATGTATCTGCAATGTAAATTTTTATTAAAAAATATTATTTATAAATATTTAAACCTAAATAGTTTTTGTACTTTGTCTTGAAGATTTTTTACCAAATATTGGTAGAATATTTTGAAATAAATTTCTCCTAGAATAAATTGTTATAGGAGATATTTTTTTGAATATTTTTTCTAAAGAATGTAAAATTTGATAGACAAATCTGGGATGGTATCTCTAAAAAATCAATTTTCTTTCATATCGTAATATTTGAAAAATATATTTCTATATATAAAAATTTGTATTCAAAAATCTTTGGGTAGCTACAATATTTTCTAGAATTTATTTTGTAACATTTCATTTTTCCGCCTTAATAAATTTTTTTTTAAACAAAATTGTATCGCAGAATGTTTTACCAGATTTTCCTCTTGTAAATTCGAAATTATGTATTACATAAAAAACCAGACATATTAATTTCTATAAAATTATCTAATTTATAAAAATAATTAAATTAAAATTTAAATTAAAAAATAGTAAACCGTGAAATTTTTTATTACACAAATAATGACAGTGATTATATTGTTCCCTCATTTAAAATGATTATCAATGCGGTTAAATGCGCGAGCTGATTATATTTTAAATTTAGAATGTCATTATTATAATATGGTATGCATGATACCATGACATCCAATTTGTATTGCATCGCCCTCCTACTAACTGATTAACATAAAGTTACAAGTAGAACTTTTAGAATTTTTTTGTAAATTTTTCAGGTGTTAAATGTTTTAATTTTTCAATTTTTGTTACTGGTAAACAATGAGGGATACTTAAGTAATTGAAAATGAGCATTCAGCTTAATATAACAAAACATGAATCAAAATTATAATATAAATATGTTTGTTGAATGTTCACCGAGCGTGAAAAAGAAGTGTAACACACAAAATTTAAGGATACAATGCGGAGGCGATGAAGTGATAATAAATTTGAATTACAGGTATGATGAAGAACCAGAATAATGATATCTTTTGATGAATTAGAGAAAATTTTTATCATATATTCTGATGACTGTTGATTTTTCAATTAATTTGCACAGTCATCCAAAAAACAACGTGAGACACACTGTGAAAATTGATTTAATTTTACATATAGATATATGAAAATTAATAGTATTTATGATTATTAATTTAAATTAAAAGTTTTAAGTAAAATATGAATGCATGTACTATTATTAAAACTATTATTAATAATTTGCAAAAACTATAAATTTTTTGCTATAATTTGCATTAATTAAAATTTCCTCTGGTTCACATAAGAATTTAAATTCACTTGTATTTTTAATTCACTTGTATCCCAATTTATGAAATATATATATGATTAACATATAATTAATTTCAAATTATATTTAATTTAAATAATAATTCCTGTTAATTGATTATAATTTTCATATCATATATAATTTCATCTAAACGCAACATAATTTGACCAGAAAATGAAAACATAAATTCCCCTAAAGCTATAAACTCATTAATAAATCAGAAAAAAAATTATATAATATAAAATTTTATAATTATTTATGAGTATGAAACCAATTAAATTATGATTCTTTTTTCTTTTCGCTTATATTATTTTCGAGCTTGAAAAGATATCAAAGAATATACTTAACATAAAAGTTTACGTTAAGGTCAACATAATTTTACATTACAACATTATAAAAATAAACAAACATTTAATAATATTTAAAAAAAATAACAAATTTGATACATTAACAATTTTGAATTTTGATGTTTTCCAGAAATGAGGGAGAGATGAATTTGATTTGTTAGAGATCCATTTTAGATATGTGAACATATTATTTTATTATGTAATTATATAAATTAAATATTTCAGGAAAGGTAAATTAGGGTTCTGACGTGATTTGGGTCAAAAAAGAATTATTTAATTATAATTATATGCTAAATATTGGCTAATATAAAAGATTTAAGGATTGAGTATTTAATATGGATTTTTTATGATTAATTAAAAATACTTGCTCTTTTATCTTTGCTGGATAAGTTTCAGCATCATTTCTAATTTGAATTGAAGCAGATAGTTATGACTACAGTTAACAAAAAATTTATAAATAAAAGGAAATCTATAATAATAATAAGCAGTCTTTTGACCAAGCACGAAGGTCAATGTTAATAAGGTAATATTGATATTAATTTGGTTGGAAAAAAGGTGTGAAATGAAATATGTATTTGAATTAGTTTTTGTTTGTTTTGAGATGAGATATTATGTTATTATCGAGTGTGTTATGGCCATTAATGTTTATGTGACAATATGTCAATTTTGGAATATTACAGAAAATTATCATCTTTTTGAGATTTATATAATCAATTTTTTTGAAGGGAATATCAGCGACAATGAAAAATCGTTCAAAGAGATTCAGATCATTAGTGATCTGTGTAATATTGTGATACTATCAACAAGTTTAATTAATCGAGGAGGTTAGTGTTAATTATTATGATATGAACAAATTATACAAATTTTTACTGTGTATAGACTTGTTACAAATTCGGAAAAATTTAAATTCATATCTTCAGATTTATGAATTATAATTTAATTTTTACTAAAGCATTGAACCAAAACATTGAACATTTCTTTCTTCAATATTTCTTAATATTATTAAAATAATGGCAAAATTTAATAGTATTTATCCAACTTTACTTAGTAAGTTCAATAAAAGTTGTAAAATAAATTTGAATCTATGTAAATTAATTTTAACAAAATCAAAAATCATAGAAATTTTGTCTTTAAACTGATTTTAAATTCACAGTTTGAGTAGGTATCTAAAAAAAACTACATTTTCTTATAAATAAAAACATTATTTTGAAAATATATTATGTACATTTAAAAACCAATAGTAATTTTTTTATGTACTAACAAAAAAATTGCCACTTATGCTAAATATTTATGCTCTCGTAATAAAAGTCTGAAGGCGATAGATAAACATAAAAAAATTATAATCAATAAAAATTTAAATCTCAATATTTATACACTATTAAAAATTTATGTAAATTTATATAATTTTTAAAGATTTGTATTATATTATATGTAAAACATGTAGTTTAGCTTATAGTAAAAATGCAAAGGTTTTTTTTTTAAAGATCATTGAAAGGAAGTATACATAAAGATAAGTGGAAAATATACTAAAATTCATGGTGTAAATTGCCTCTAAAATTTAATTTTCTTATTTCATTTTCACGATGATATGCATATGATCTTCCTTCTAGCAAGCAATTCACTATTGCAATTTGTTGTTTTATGAGTCATTTTTTATTAATGCAGAATATCATTTTACTATTTTATATTTTATGTATATAAATAAACTATCTTCAATGTTAACAGATAGACGACAATTTGAACTTGGAAATTGAATTTTTTTTAATAGTTTAGTTTAATGTTTAAAAAAATAGGCCAAAACAATAATTATGCAAAATATAGAAAATGTGACAAGTTCAATAACAAAAATTAAAATTGTATGTAATAAAAATTGATTTAATAGCTTATTTTACAAAACGTTTAAATAAAATTAGATATTTAGATCAGTTTCACAGTTTAAGTAATAAAGATAAGATAATTTATAAAAATAAGAAATGGTATTATAAATTATATTATTTTTATATGCTCTTAACTCTCCCACGTACTGTAATAAAATTTGGTGTAAAAAGTTGTAAATAAAACTATAAAAATATTTACAATTTTGAGATATGAAAAAGTACGCCTATTTTAAGTATGAAATTTTTAGCCTAGTAAAAGAATTTAAATCTAGTTGCAATTTTAATTTAATATAAACTAAAAAGCTAGCAGCTACATCTTTCAATATATGTATTGTACAATTCACTTTTGAAATTTGAATAATTTTCATTAACTGATAATGATAATGTTTATATTTATGGTATAGTCAAATAGACTTATATCTACCGGAATATTAAATAAATAGCCAGTATATACTACAGTTTAGAGTTTATGACACTAAATTTATTAAATTTTGTTTAATTAAACCCTGAATAAGTCAATTAATATAATCGAAATAACAATATTTACATATGTGGACAAAGAGTGCTACATAGTCAATAATAGGAATAGCAATTTTATTTAGTTTTTACCATTGCAAATTTGCAAAAGGATATTTTAATTTCAAATATTAAATCATTTTTATAAGACAAAAATAAAAATATTATCATTGATTTAACAAGAACTTTGAAAGCAATTAAAATTTATTTAAAAAATTAAAGAGATGATCTCATTCTATCAAAGTTTTGATAATTAATATGAAAGATTTAATTGATTTTATGAAGCAACTATATATTTCTATATTCTGTGATATTTAATTTATGCTATTTTTCTCATGAAATTTATAGATTTTTAAATTAAATTGAATTTTTATTTCCAGCGTAGAGGCTGATGATTATTATAAAAGATAATTCACATTATCTTTGGTATTACCCATAAGATTAAATTACCCAAAAATTCATAAATATTTCTAAATTTTTTAATAACAACCTTTTTCTTTTATCATAAACATTTGCATTATTATATTTACCGTCACTAGGAAGTACAAATAATAATTTATGTAAACAAATCTTGTATTTAATTTACATTAAAATAAATATTATTGATTAGTTGACAAATTACAATTCAATTTACATATTTCTTAATTTATTAATGGAAAAGTAAATAATATACATATATGTAATTTACATAAATTTTGTTTTATTACGGCACATAATAAAAGCATCATCTGTCATCAAGTTTGTAAGGTAATTTATACCAAAATAAAAGAATTGCTAATAAAATATAGTGGAAGTCTTTCAATATAGAATGACAGATCCGCTACTTTGTATTTAACTAGATTTATACTGAAAATTGAAACCTTATATTTTATATATTTTATAGCCTACACAAAATTCAATCTATTACCATCAGACTAAGAATCATAGTTGACCAAAATAACTAAATAAAGTGATGACATAATATCACAAGCAAAATATATATCTGATTTATATATCGAAATAATGATAAACTATATTATTATTGACTTGTAATATTTATCATCCTCGATCGTAAACGATCTAAATAAATAGAACTTTGTTAGTTAAAAAACAAAATTTATATCTTTTAGATTACAAATCTATCGTAATTCGTCATACAGAAGTTTTGCCGGTACAGAAGTACTAAAATTGGCTCTATTTTTCAAATCCAACATTTCTACATTTCATTTTATTTCCTTCTTTATATACATTATAACCATATTTGGTTTCTGATAAGGGAAATGGATTGAAATCCACTGTGAAAACAGGATTTTGTTAATAGAAATGCGTCATCAGTTCAAAAATAATTACTATATAGTGGTTGCAGCACGCAAATGTACAATTTTTAGTATTATTAGAATATTAATTTTATAGTGAAGTGAGTAATGTAAATGTTGAAATTATTTGAAATGTCTAATCTATCAGACAAAAATATAGAAAAAAACATTCTTTTGGTTTGGAGAATTTTAACCGTGGGCATGCTGTGATACCAGCAAAGAGAAAACATGATGATTTTCCTGAAGCAAAATATTAGTCTACACTTTTTAAAGATAACTTTTCTCTAATAATTTTTTTTGCATTAACAAAATTAGAAAATTTATTACATGGAAACTTATAGATTTGTGAAAATTAATAATCAAATTTATTAAATTACAATGAAAAATATGTTTTGATATTGAGAAAATATTTATTTTATATGACTTGTTTGTATAAATTAATATATTAAAATAAATAGTATACAACTGGTACTCGGTGTAATACCATTCAAAATTTTGATTTATTGAAAAAATCTTACTTATATAAATAAATTTGATGAAGAATTGAAGAAACTCTTTTCTAATACAATAATTTATATTAAATTTTCGATTTTCCCACAAGATCAAAAAATATTCTTTAAATATTTAATGAATTGCCAATTAATAGCATAAATTTTACACATTCCATTGCAAAATTTTGAATAATTTCTAAATGATAATAAACCATATATTATTTTCCTTCTTATTTCTCAAATTAATATTCATTTAATTTTCAAATTAATAAATATCGTTAAATTTGATTTATCATCAAAATATCTTTATTTATACTAGAAAATCTACAATATCTCTCGCTCACTTAATTAACTCTTTATAAATACCATCAGTAACAGTAACATATTAATATAAGCGTAAAGTAGTAATAAGATATGATCATAATATCAATTTACATGATGGAAATAAGGTGTGGGTCATTATGGTTTTTTTTTTATTTATTTATAGATTTGGTATAGATCGCCATCGCATGCGTGTCTAAAGAATATTTCGTAATGCTTGTGCTTCGAAAGAGATGCTTAAAAAACACCGTTTTTTCTGTCAATAAATTTCAATAAATTTAATATCAATAATATGATAAATTGTTTTTATGATTAATAATGTTTTAAACATGTGGAATTTTTAATTTATTCAGCGTCTTTATCAAAATATGATTACAACAATTTTAGTTTCCACGAAATGTAATGTTAAATTTCATTGATTTTACAATTATCAAATAAACCAAACTTTTGGTATACTTTAAATTTGATAATTAAAGATCTACGTGACGAATAAGTCAGTTGAATAGAATAGGTAAAACACATTTATACAAAGCTTAAGCTATTGTATAAAATTCCAATTTGATTTTAAAGGACTAAAAATCATGATCAAATTAACTACAAATTTTCATTTCAAATTAAAACTTGTTTCGTTTACTTCCAATTTTTATATTGTTAACACTTTACAATTTTAATAAAAAATAAATTCAGATAAACTTTTAATGTTTACAAGATTTTAACAAGAATTTAATATGTCTGTCTTTAATAATCATAAATTTTCAATAGTGAAAAAAAGCATAAAATGCCAATTTGCTTATAGCATTTAAGTGCACATTTATTGCTAAATTAATGTTATTGATCATTTCCATTTTTATGATCTTGGATAAATGAACGCTAATAAATTAACGACTTTATATTACACATTCCAAACAACAGAATAAAAAAAACATTAAAATGAAAATTTATTTTGATAATTTGATTTTCATAATTTATTGTAAATATTTCATTCAAGGACATAAACAAGATTGTAGACACCATGAACATTTCTTAGGGAGAATAATATTCTGTTTATCAATTAAATGGAAATTGACGCGACAGCTTCTCGACTTCCTTAATCTAAATAAACAATTAAATTTAACTTGTGGAATTATGGTAATATTTCATTCTTATTGGAGAAATTACTTGTGGTATGTGATGAACAAATGGTTTTTTTTTTTAATTTCAGTAAATTCCAGGCTTTAAGGACTGTTCACAAAATAAAATATAGATTTTACCCATAAAATTAAAAAATGAGTATATGTATACATACATATTTTTGATTTGATACCAAGTATGGAAATTTATTGATAACTTTATTAGCGAATTTTCCCCAAGACAAAATTGGTAATTAATTGGCAAATGAAACTCTCAGCAATTGTCCTCTAAAAACCTATATTGAATGTAAATAAATCATCGGAAATTTTAAATTAAATTTCCATATTTGTCATACAATCATTAAATTTTTAATAAATGTTTTTATTACAAATTACAAGTTAATAACGCCTCCAAAAAATCATTTTAAAAACAATTGATTTGGAGGCGTTTGTAAAAATTATCTTTATCATTTATTTAAAATCTAATTTGTTTATTTGTAAACGGTTATAATGGGCATTTTGGGGACAGGTCGTAGATTTCAAAACGTTTTAAATTAGTATTTGAGATTATAGAATCTCAAAATACTTTGTAAAATGCAATACATATATTAAATGAATAAACAAAGATGTTCCAGGTTCCTTACCATTTGATACCAAACATATCTAAAAGATACGATTAAATGTTATATTAATCTAGTAAATGCCTAAGTAAAAATTCTAATAAATTTAACTTACTTTTGATCAAGTATAAAATATAAATATTGCACCTATATTTCAATTTATCTTCAAATTTGTAAAATATATGTGTGCAGTGCAAATTTGTAAGTTAGAATAGAAATTTCTAATAATTTTAAATGGTGAGAAAATAATTTAATTTGAAAAGTATTATTCATTTTGTATAATTATTTACATTTATTATACATTGAAGAAACCTTGAATTTAGTTCAAGGATATGAAAATATTAAATTTTTAAAGGCAGTATACTTCTTTTTTTTATGGAAAATAAGGTTTGCCAAGAATTAATTTATATTATTTATATTACAAATGAAGATAATTTGTTATAACTTTCAATTAAAATTTATTATTTGTTTAAATTGTCGATATAATTGTATTAGAAATAAAAAAACTCTTGGCATTGTTACAAGGATTTCATTTAAAGCTCAGGGACAATTTTATATATAAGGAAAATATATACTCAAATTATAATTATAACTCAAATCAATATAATAATTTGTTATTAATATGTATGTTTAAATAACTTAATTAATTGAATCTAAACTGAAAATTTACACTATGTTAATTTAATTGCTATAAATATTTATAAAAGTATAAAGTTTAAACACGTAAAATATCCTGTAATAGTAGCAAAATGTCCCCTACTATTTTATTACAACAAAATTTAATCACAATAATAAAATTACTGAAATAAATTCCCAAAGTTAATTATAACCCAACATCCACATTAAAAATCCTTTTTAAAAAAAAAAACATATTTTGAAATAATCCTTTTTTTTAATACAAGGTCAAAAAATATGTCAATAAAGTAATAAAAAAGTCTCTTTAAAACCTTTTTTTACCATATATAATAATATTAATTAAATATGTAAAGGGACCAAGCCAAACATAATTTGTGTGAATGTAACAATATAAAAATGAAATCCTCTTTATTATATAAATTCCGCATAATTGAAAATGTGAAAATCCTTAAGTATACAAAAACACAATTTTAAAGAGATTTCGACATAAACATAAATATCTGAACAATATTTTCATTGTAAATTAGAGAGAAAATTAATTTTTGGTTCTCAAAGGAAAATTTCAGCTGATGAGGAGAAAATTTTGTATACAATAATTATAAAAATTTGCCGGTCATAATAAAATCGATTTTTTTTATTACGTGACGATTATTTTGTATTTCTATATAAATGGTGTTATATAGTGTAAGGTATGGCAATGGCTACGTCCTGTCCTGGGTGTGGAATGTTGTCTGACTAAGAAATAATTATACTACATAGTGTTTTGCATAACGGGTGAAATTTTTTTTACAATTTCCCTTTAAAATTAAAGTACACTTTCAAAGTTTTCAAGTGCACTATCATTTTCATGTAAATTTTGCGATTATATATTGTAATTAAATATTTTTTAAATATACATATATAATTTATATAATTGGTAAATTGATTTAAAAATGGAATAATTCAAATTTCCAATTTTAAGTCAGTCTATTACCAGAAAATTCGCAAATATTGTTATGTAAAATAATAATAATAATTGTTGATTATTTTTATTATAGAGTTTATTGATTGACAGTAGATGTTTCTGCAATAACATTTTTCGCAATTCCTTTATGCAATTTTAAATAATAAAACAAGCAAAATAAATAATTGAAACTTTTACAAATCACAAAACTGAAATAACAGAATATCAACAAAATTGTTTTATTTATAATTGAATGTATTTTATTTGATTTAAATAAATTAAATGGTCTTAAGTCTAAGCTAAGAGAATTTCAGTTGGTTTTGATTTTATATTAACAAATGGAAATAAATAAATATATTTTTCTTTAACCCTATGCATTAAAAATACAAAGGACTTAAACTGAAAGGTAGAAAGAAAAACTCCAAGGAAAAATATTCAATATTTTTTTATTTAGCAAAGTTAAGTATTTGAATGTTTTATATTCTAATGTTTCTTTCAAGAAAAACAATTTTGAATGCCAGACTCTAACAGAAGATTTTTGGTTAAAATTTGCAGGGAATATCTCAATTGATTGGATATATTTTAACCGAAAATGTTAATATTTTTAATTTTGGCGGGAAAATATTATATAATGCATATATATATATTTTAATTATAAATAAATATCAAAATTTTAATATTTTATTTCCGATTAATTATATGTGCAAATCCAAACAGAAAGATTATGAAAGAAATAGTAGTAGGAAATTTATGAATTTATGAAACTCGACATACATAAGTATATCCTACGGACATGTATGTACAGTATATAATCGTTGTTATATTATATAGCTATAATATAAAATAGTATACAAGTTGGTAATGGTCAGAAACTGGAATAGTTTAGTTAGAGTATATAGTAGGTATGGTATGTCCAACTGACATGTAATGTAGCTTCAGTACAGTACACAAAACAGTATGTCTATGGATATTGATGGAGTATGCTAGCTAATCAAAATAAAATTAAATTTGGTCGGTAATACAGGTTTTCTTTTGGGATAATGTAGTTCTCTTGTATCGCAATATCAATCTCCGTTTTGCCATAGTCGAAATTACAATTTTGAAAAATCGAAAAATCTGTTAAAAATAAATACGTTTTTTTTTTTTGATAATCAACAGTTTGAACAAAAATAATTAAGTGAAAATTATAATATTAAGGCATAAAATAATATTACGGAAATAGTGATATTTCTAGTAAATATTTAATAAATTATAAATTACTTCTTCATCTATCTCTAGAGATCAATATGGGCCTAAGACTACCTCATAGAAATATTTTCCCCAAATTCTGTGGAATTTATTAAATAGATTTATTTCCAAAATTGCTTAAGTTAAATGTTTATTTTAAATTTAAATTTAAAATAATTTATCTAAGTATTAATTTTTCTTTCAAAATTGGAATATTATCACAATTCATAATTTTGCAAATTTCTTTTCGTTTTTAATTAATAAAGTTAAGATTAAAAAAAAAAATTACTAAACATAAATTTATTGATTTAATGCTGATTTAATTCAGAACCAATATCTGACCAAAATGTTTCACCTTCTGATTCAACATCACCAGTTGGTGATATTTCATACATCATTTCAAATGATGGATTTTCTGTATTATTTGGTTCATCTAATGATGATGATGCTACATATGATGAGTCATTTGGTTTTGTACCAGTTCTTGTTGGATTACCAATTGAATTTAATCCAGCTAAAGCTTGAGAATTAGTAGGATCCATACTACAAATAAAAAATTATTAATTTCATTTCAATTTTTTTTTTTGAAAATTTAATTATATCATACTTTAATGCAATTGTATAATAATCTAATGCACCATCCATATCCTTTTCACTACTTAATAAATCACCCAACATTGAAAATAATTTACAATTTGGATACATTGCAACTTGTTTACGTAATAATTTTATAGCTTCACTTGTATTACCTTCATTTTGTAATGTTTCTGCCATTGTTTGTACAGCTGGTAAATAATATTCTTCAATTTCTAATGCTTTTTCTAAAAATATTTTAGCACGGCTAGCTAATGCAACAACATCTTTTGAACCTAATAATGATTTCGCTAATAATACAAAACTACGTGGTGATGTTTTAAAATAACGTACAGAATGTGCTGCAATTGTTTGGGCATTTCTTAAACGATTCATTGCCATAAAACATTGTGTTAATCCCTTAAATATTTCAAAACGATAATTAGCCATATTTTGGGCTTCTTTTAAACACATCAATGCAATATTATATTTACGTAAATGATATAATATTTTACCTTTTAATATATATGCTTCAACATTACGTGGATTTTCTAATATTGATTTTTGTATAAAATAACCAGCCTTATCATTTTTATCTTCTGAATGTAAATGTTGTGCTATTACAAACCAATGTTCTGATTTATATTCAGATATTTGTATTGGTGGTGATGCTAATTTTTCTAATTCTTGCATTTTATTTTTTTTAGCTAATAAAACAGCTAATGCCATTATACCATCTGTCATATATGGATTTATTGTATTTGCATTTGATAAATATACTAATGCACTATCCGAATTACCAGCATAATATAAACTTTCACCAATTAATGTTAATAATTTTTCATTATTACGAATTTTGGAATTTTGATTAATTAATTTAAATGTTTCAGCTGCTTCATTTAATTTACGGCAATAAATTTGATCATGTCCTTTAATCCAACTACTTAACCAATCTGAACATTGTGGTGATGAACATACTAAAAAAAATTGAATTTTCCATAAATTAAAGGTTTATTATAGATAGTTAATGTATAATCATCAGTTTACTAGCAGAAGCTATTAAGTCAATGTAAACCGAACTGTTGTGAATTATATTTTGTAATTTTTTTTATTGAAACATTCAAAATCTAATTCTTGTAACTTAATTACCGCCTGCATTTAAACTAACATTTATATATATATATTTTTTGTTAAACTTACTATTCACTACAATAGAATTAACTTCAATACCATTCATACCAATTTCTAATAATGATTTAATTGCATCTAATGCTAATGGACATTCAACTAAAACATCTTTATATGATTGAATTGCTAAATTATCAGTACCATTATATTGTTGTAATTTAGCTAATAACATATTCATTTTTGGTGTACGATTTTT
This sequence comes from Empis stercorea, assembly GCA_949752835.1. Lineage (NCBI taxonomy): Eukaryota > Metazoa > Arthropoda > Insecta > Diptera > Empididae > Empis > Empis stercorea. Next base: position 9,296,779 of record OX457087.1, read on the forward strand.
AATTGCTTGTAACGCAATTATAGCTTTTTTCGGTTGTTGTATTTCTTTTAAACATATTGCTAAACGATATTTTGTTTCTGATTCCGTAAAATAATCATAATTTTGTTCAATTATTGATAAATGTTGATTTTTTAATCGTAATAAAGTTTTTTTTGTTTGCATTGCTTCACGATAAATAAACATTGCTGAATTATATTTACGTTCAAAAAAATATGCATTTGCTTGAAATAATAATAATTGATATTCTTGTTCTGGTGTTAATATTGTTCGATCATTTTTAAATGCTGTTTGAAGTATACTAGACTGAAAAAATTTGTTTTTTTATAAAAAAATAAATTAAATAAATATAAATTTTCAATTAAAATTTTACCAATGAAATCACTTCTGTGTATAATTCATAATCGTAAAGTTTTTTAACATTAGCAAAAATTGTATTGTCCATTTTTATAGTTTTGAATAGTACACGGAACTTATATAACGGAACTTTTTTATAAATTAAATAATATTAATAATCTCCAAATTTTAGTTGATTATATTTTTACTAAGATTTTTCTATGGAAAATTTACAAGAAATTCCAATAGGTAAACAGTTTTTTAAACAAACACACTCGAAAAATGATTTTTTTTTGTTAATGGAAATGTCAAAAAAAGAGTATTTGTGTTGCCATATGGTTAAAAACTTTATACGATGAGTTGCCATTTTAATTAATAAATGGACATAAAAATTATAGTAGATTTAATTTAAGGCAATCAAAAAAGCAAAATGAACAGCATAATAGTAGATTCACAATGTACTTCAACGCAGCGCAAAGCAAAGCAAAGTTGAAGTTACGTAAGAATTTAATTCAATTCACAATATACTATGCATTTCATGCGTTGAATGTCATTTGAAAATAAATTTAATCACGTCAGCTTATTGTAATGATGTACAGTGAGTCCCAAAAGTGATGGGACAAGACTAAAAATTTAAGAAAAGAGAAAAATAAGAAAACATAACGTAACTTCAAAAGAAATACTTAAGACCAGTTATTTTATAAGAATCGAGAACTACCGCCCAAGAAACCTCAAATTTCGTACAATCTATGCCAAGCAGAATTAAAGCAAAAGGTTGTCATACCAAGTACTAAAATTTAATTTTTTATGTAAATAAATTTTATGTCCCTATACTTTTATGAGTTAAATTTCCAAACTAATATAATAATTTTTAATTTTAATTTTTTTAGTAATATTGAAATCCAAATTATCTAATTAACTATCTATGAAATAAGGAACTACATAACATATTTTATTGGTTTTAATTATTGGTTACTAATTTTGTCTAAAAATAAATATAAAAAAAATTTAGTCTTGTCCCATCACTTTTGTGAGTCACTGTATATAAAATTTGTGATTAATATAAAATAAAATATTTTTTTTTGTAAATAAAATAAAATAGAAATTATTTATTATATTTTTAATTAATTATACCAACGATATAGAAGATATATGGATAGGGCATAAATATAAAAATTTGAAGCCACGCCGGGTATAGTTGTCTCTTTTTTTGCTAGCCGAATTGTCAAAATATAAAAATGAGAAATTAGGGGCGGATTAGGTTTTTTTTCATTCGGACATCAATTTTTAAGGAGATAATTTTTTTTTTTTTTTGAGAAATACAAGTAAAGATCATCCTAAGGAATATTTTAAGTCGCGCAACGATAATTATACAAATGGAAAGTAAAATAGAGTAATTTGTTTAGCTAGTTAATATTGTTCATTTATATTGAGACTCTTAAACTTAAAAAAATAAGCCAGCCCTGTAAATCTAAAATCAGCTGTTATAATATTTTTCATATTATTAATTTGACAATTCGGCGAGCAAAAGGAAAGAGAACTACCAAAATCGTGGCTTCATAAACAATTTTTCAATATATTAAAATTTTAATGTGTTAAAAAGAGAGGGAACATTTATGCCCTATCCATATATCTTCTATATCGTTGAATTATACTATATATTTATTTTCAATTTTTTCTAGAAAAATAATATGTTGTTGATCATATATGGTTATTTTGACACTTCATCGCTTCAAAGTTACAAAAGTTGAAAGCTGGCCAATTTTTGCTTTGCTTTGCGTTACGCTGCTTTGTTAACTTTGCATTGTGATGAAAGTATTGATTTCCTATATTTCAACTTTTCTGCGTTGCTTTGCTTTGCGTTGAAGTCGTATTGCGAATCCACTATAATGCTGTCTAAACATGCAACAAGTTTAATAGTTGACTTTCTATCTTACTGAGATTATTAGTACACCATGAGAAGATTTTCAATATTTCCTTCTTTCTAAAAGTTTAATGTTTACCTGTATCAATCAGTCAAATGGCGTTACAGCTCGGGGTGAGCCCTTCTAGAGTCCCTAAATCAACGCGTTTGCTAGCGTATCTCGCTATGTAGATCGCGTATCTCGAGCGTAGCATACAAAATATATGGGAATGTCAAATTTTTGACAGCAATCGTACGAAGTACGCGTTGATTTAGGGACGAGCCTTAGGCTAATTTACAACGTTTCTCCAAATATCTCGATTCTGCGCAACATCTTTCCAATTTCTTACTCCTAATCTAATTTTCTAAGATAATTTTATACGCCATCTAAGTAGTCTTCCCCTACATCTGCTGATTTGAAGTACGACTTCCAAAATTGATCTTTGGGTTCGATGACTTCCCATTCTAGCCACGTGAACAGCCTATCTAATTTTTTGTGATTTTATTAATCTAACAACGTCTTCTCCTTGCATGAGTTTTAATATTTCGGATTTGTTTCTATTTATGTATTCACTATTTTGGACAGTAGATTTTCTTTAAAATCTTTCGTTTGAAGATTCGCAGATTTATTTTAATAATGCAATCAGACTAAATAGTTTCCGAGGAGTTGAAATTTCAAATGGATTTAACGAAAACTAGACTCAATACCTAATTCCATGCACACTAATCTGGGTTTAACACGAGTTCCACTCCACCCGCAAGGAAACGTTGACTTTTTTAGTTGACTTTTTAGTTGACTTTTTTAATTTTTTTTTAAATGCCGCAAGTTGGTGCTAGAATCGCCCTCTCTTGCTTTTTGTTTTGACACTGACATCTCCTGTGTGTTTTTTTCATTGTTTTCAATCTCGTAGTGAATACTTTGATGCTAAAAATAGTTTTTGGGATAAAAACTATGTTTACAATTACAACCTAATTAATAGTTTGTTTAAAAAGAAAATGTATCATTCACGGAATTTACTATCTAAAAGTTGTTGTCTTCTGAACAGATTAGCAAGTTGCAATAATGCCAGGATTTTAAATGATAAAATTCAATATATAATTTCATCATCACAACAATCAGTTGGACAATATCAAATATTACAACAATATCGTTATTTAAGTACTATTGAACCTGGATATACACAAATTGAGTCAGATTTAAATAAATCCCGTATTTTACGGAATAAAACAAAACAAGATGAATTAATTAAACTTAAAACAGGTTTTTATAATGTTGATGCCTATACCACAGCTGAAAAATATGATTTAGAAGAATTATTAATTGGTTTAGAACAACAAGATTTATATGAACCAAAGAAATTTTTTTCAACTGATAATTTAGGTATGGAACAAGATGTATTATATGCACGAGCTAAATATCAAGTTGATAAAGAACCACGGGATATATTCTTTTTTCGGGAAGGTTCAGTTGTATTATGGAATTGTAATGAATTGGAAAATAGTAATATATTAAATTTTGTTAAAAACTATGAACGGGATCGTTATTTAAAACCATTAGTAACATGTGAACGTGAAATAATGCCATATACATATTTAACAGATGATAGTTCAGCTAAATTTAAAAATGGTACATTTATGTTAAGTAAAGCATCTGATAATAATTTTTATGAAAAATATACATTTTCAAATGCAATGGCATCATCTATTAAATTGGGTATTTGGGAAGCAATATTAGATCGATATATTGATAATATGCAATTTATAACAGATGATTTGAAAAAGGGTCGTCGTGTTCGTATTACCCGTGCAGATTTATTACGTAAAACTGGTGAACTATTTGCATTACGACATTCAATAAATTTAAGTTCAGATTTATTAGATACACCTGATTTTTATTGGGATCGTGAAAAATTAGAAATGTTATATTTACAAGTATGTTCATATTTTAGTATATCACGACGTACAAAAGTTATGAATGATAAATTAAATCATTGTGTTGAATTAGCTGACTTAGTATCAACAAATTTAAATGATACACATCATGTACGTTTAGAATGGATGATTATAATATTAATTATGGTTGAAGTTGGTTTTGAAATGTTACATTATGCTGATCGATATTGGACAAATGATGATAATGAAAGTGAACCAGGAAAAACATATAAATTGAAACCACTATCTTGATGTTAGTTAAAATAAATATTAACTTATTTTATAATAATAAAGAAGATTGCAAATATGTCGTAAATTGTTTATTTTTATTTTCCAATATTCTTCCATATAAATCAAATAGATGGCGCATACTATACTCACGCATTTTATTTATTTGACAGTTTTGCTTTTGCTCTATTATTTTTGTTTTGGCTATATCAGAATCAGAAAATAAGAAATTAATTTAATTTCTATATTTTAAAAATGTATTTAACAATTGTTCAATTATTTAAAAAGACGGTACCTGGTCATATATTTCGTGGTAAACGTCGTTTAGTTAAACCAGTTAGTAGAAAAGCAATGGAAACATTAATAAATGATTATGAAAGACAAGAAGAAAATATGCTAGTACTTCGTCATCCATATTTAACATTGGTAATTTTAATTTTTATAAATTGACAATTATATCTAAAGAAAAATCAAACATGTAATTAATTTTAGGAGGAATCTTCCGGACATACTAAAGTTTTACATAAAAAGGAACAATTTATTAAAAAATGCCAAACTGAACAGATATTAAAAAAAATGAAACCACATGTTACCCTGGAAGATCGATTAAATCATTTAAGAGTTAAAGAATGTTGGGATTAAATTTGAAAATTTGATTTTTTTCCACAATTAATAAATTTATTTTATTCGTAGTTTAAACAAAAAATAAAATTTGATGCGTTTTTTCAATTTTTGTGTAACAAAATATTTATTAGAGAAATGTTCTTATGAAATTTAAATTGTCTAGTTTGAAATGATATTGTGTGTCTAATGATATAGCCATATTTGTATTTCTTGGTAGATCGAGATCTACACAGAATTTGTCATTTTTGTATTTTCTTTTAGCTAGTTGATTCTGAAATAAATTTCGTCCTATTCCCAAACAAATTCGTGTTTGTAAAGATGCTATAAATAGTTTTTATTCATTTATAATCTGTTCGATTATATTGAAGAAAATTGATCATTCAAGCTCTGAATAATTTCCCTTTCATTTAAAAGGCTCAATAGATCGGATCGATCACCTCTATAATATTTCATCATTTCACATCACTCCATGTCCATGATTATCTTACAAAATGGAATACAATGAAAAAATAAATTTTCCAATACTAAATATAGAACCAAAGCCGTATATAATTATATACGGCTTTGATAGAACTGTGCCTTTTTTATTTAAATTATAAATTCATACAAAGAATAATTATAACATTGAAGTATTTAATACTATTTCTTTCTTTTTTAATAAATATTGTAAAAAATTAGCATTTTTTATTCAACTGTTTAATCCAATCATATGGATTTTCAGCTAAATCATTTTTATGTAATCGTTTTCCTTGCCTTAAGAATTCAGCAAATTGTGAAACAATTGGATCACGACCACATGATGCCATACCATATACAAAACCATCTTTATCCATATAATAAATAACAAAATTATAATCATTAATTTTTCCTTTAATTGCAATCTGAAATTTAAAAAAAAATACAAAAACAAATTGAATTTGAACCGTAAAATAAAACAATACTATTAAAAAAAAAAGGGAAAGTAATATAATACTTATAAATTTATTTACCTCCGTAGGAGATCCTGCTCCTGTATATCGAAAGTTTTTACCAAATAATTGTGTCCAAAAGAATGGTACTGCTTTTAATTCTGTTACCTTACCAGCCATATTTGCTGCAGCTATTTTACCATGATATTGTGCTAATTGATAATGAGCAATTCTACCTAATTTATTATTATTTGATAAAATTGGTGCATTTGCAATATCACCACCAACATAAACATCTGGTGCAGCCATTAAATGTATATCAGTATCAATTGATCCAGTAACACTACTTACATTCACACCAGAATTATTTAAAAATTCTGTTGATGGTCGTGTACCAGTTCCCAATATCAATAAATCACATGATTTTGTTTCACCAGATTTCAATAGAACAGCACAAATTTTACCATATGCATTACCCATACATTTTACAATATCATTACGTGAATACATTTTAACACCATTTTCTTCAAATAGTTTAATTACTTGATAACCAATATCTTTACCAAAACTTGCTTTTAATGGTGCATCACTTCGAAAAATTACGCTTACCTGTAAACGAAGAAAAAGAATAAATTTTAGAAAGAAAATAAATAAGTATATGAATTTAAGTTCAAACACAGTATGTTACATACAATAATAATTATTTTACATTTGGATTATTGGAGTATAAATGATAGTTTTAGATCAAAATCATTTTTAGGAATAGAGGTTAAAAAAACTCTATCTTCGTATTCTAAAATAATCTAGCTAATTAGAACATTTGAGTTCATCACACTAAAATATAGAATTATCATCGTGGGATGATATCAATAATTTTGAATGTAATTTTCGTGAAATAGAGATAGAGAATAGATAAGATATAAAATGGGTTTGATTTTGATGTGATAATTTGGAAACTCCATGTCCTGTTACTTCATATATACTATTACTATTAAGATAAGCAAATGGCAAAAGAGACTTTTAATGGCTTAATTTATTATTCAGTTAATAAATCAAATTGTCAAATCAATTAAAGTTATTTAATAATGGTACTCAATTAAAGCTAACAGCTAACTCAACTTATAACGACTTATTTGAACTTAGACCTAAAATTAAAAAAGAACCCTAAAACTTCTAACAAACTTTTTCAAAATTTTCATATAATTTACTTCGTATAACAACGCCATCTTTTAATAAATTTATTTTTTTTATTGATTGAAGTTTCTTGTTTTATATAAATTTTTTTATACAAAAAAAGACGTGGAAAAAAATAAGCGAAAAAGTTGCCGGCATGCTGCAAATAATTACAACTTGTTTACGTCATCAAATTAAATGTCATCCTAAAAAAGTGATCACCACAATTAATAAATTTACAAATTCTCAATATTATCATCACGTAAATCGTCAACAATATTTAACAACATTATCAAACAATAGTCAAGAAGTAAGTTTATAATAAAAGAGATTGTAGGTTAACAAAAAAAAATGCTGCCCACAAATAATTATTAATCATGTTCGTGTTACATAAATAATTTCAGTTTTCTTTCTCTATTATAATAAAGTCCAAATTGGTAACAACAAAACAAAGATAATATATGTTTCTGATATGACATTATCAGAAAACACAATAAATATCTATAAAAAAAAATTGAAATAAAATACAATAATATATAGTCTGATAAATTCAAACTTTTGCTCCACAATTTTATTTATAATCAGAATTTCATTATATATAGAAAAATGATTAATCAAAAAAAATCCTCTCTTCACACAAACAAACTTACGAACCTTATATATAAAGAAAATAAAGACTATATAAATAATAAATAAATTAATAAATTTAAAATAATTATTATTAAAACTCGGTTATCCACTAGAGACTACAGATTACAAATGCATATATATAAAAAAAAACCACAATTCAATTTTTATAATAATTATAATTTCTATATATACCAGTAAAATTTTATCATTCAGTCCAAATTATACTTTTATTCATACAACACACGTCAATTTTGTTTGTTCATTAATTTTTCTTCCAAGAGTAATTTTAAAATATTAATTTTCTTTAAACAAAAATTATAGTTTCAACAAAAACGAAAAATGTCTCAAGAACAGTTAATACCAAAAGATTTAAAACGTTTATTTCATGAAATTGATAGTAAAAAAACTTGTTATATTGATGCATTACGTACAGTATGTGCAATTAAATCTGTATCAGCATGGCCAGATCATCGTAAATATATAGAAGAAATGATGGAATGGACATCAGAAAGATTAAAAGGATTAGGTGCTACATGTAAATTAGTTGATATTGGTGTACAAAAATTATACGATGGTAGTGAAATACCATTACCAAATGTTATATTAGCATCAATTGGAAAAGATCCATTAAAAAATACTGTATTAATATATGGTCATTTAGATGTACAACCAGCATTAAAAGAAGATGGTTGGGATACAGATCCATTTGTATTAACTGAAAAGGATGGTAAAATGTATGCACGCGGTAGTACAGATGATAAAGGTCCAGTTTTATGTTGGATACATGCTATTGAAGCATATCAAAGATTAAATATTGATTTACCAGTTAATGTGAAATTCGTACTTGAAGGTAAAGAAAATTTTTATATTAAAGTTTAATTAAAGTTTAAGTTTTTAGATAGATAAAATTTACGAATTTTAATCGGTAACAGTGAAATATTTTCTTTTTTTGTTTATTGAGAAAAAGTCGTAGATCAAGTTATTTACAACACATTAAAATTAAGAAAAGAAAATTTTAAATAATATTTTTCTCTTTTACTATATTTAGGTATGGAAGAAAGTGGCAGTGAAGGTTTAGATGAATTATTATATGCTGAACAAAATTTATTTTTAAAAAATGTTGACTTTGTCTGTATATCAGATAATTATTGGTTGGGTAAAAATAAACCATGTATAACATATGGTTTAAGAGGTATTTGTTATTTTCATATTGAAGTTGAATGTTCATCTAAAGATTTACATTCTGGTGTATTTGGTGGTACTGTACATGAAGCAATGCCAGATTTAATATATTTATTAAATTCATTAAATGATAATGATGGTAATATATTAATTGATAATATAAATAATGATGTAGCACCATTACAATCTGATGAACATAAGTTATATAAATCAATCGATTTTGATGTTGATGAATATAAAAAAGATATTGGTGTTAAAACATTACGTCATAATGAAAATAAAACAAAAATCTTACAACATAGATGGCGTTTTCCAAGTTTATCAATACATGGTATTGAAGGTGCATTTTATGAACCTGGTGAAAAAACTGTAATACCAAGAAAAGTTATTGGTAAATTTTCAATACGTATTGTACCAGATCAAAAACTTGAAGAAATTTCAAAATGTGTTATTGATTATATAAATAAGAAATGGTCTGAACGTAAATCACCAAATATAATGAAATGTATAATGGCACATGGTGGTAAATCATGGACTGAAGATCCAAACCATCCACATTATGAAGCAGCTAAATTGGCTGTTAAACATGTATTTAATGTATATCCAGATATGACTAGAGAAGGTGGTTCAATACCAGTTACATTAACATTACAAGAAGCAACTGGTAAAAATGTTGCATTAATACCAGTTGGTGCATCCGATGATGGTGCCCATTCACAAAATGAAAAATTAGATGTATATAATTATATACAAGGTACTAAAGTATTAGGTGCATATTTATATGAAGTTGGACAATTGGATAAATAAATAATAAAAAAAAAAAACGTTAAAATTTTCATTGTCATGAATAGAAATCATCATTAATAGATGGGCTTCACGTGTCCCATCAAATTATTTAATCCTTCTTTTTTATTATATTTTGATGATTTTGTTTTTGTTCGTATTATATAATTTATAAAATAAAACAAAAATACATCACATAATTTGAAATTATTTAAAGAATTTTTATATAATTCTTATATTTTATTATTCATTGAATTATTATTAGAAATAAATGCATTTAAAAAAAAAATTATCAATTTTTAAATTTAATTTTCCAAAATATTATATAATATATTGAAGTGTTTGTAGCTTATCTTATAGATTATTAACAGAAAAACAATAAGCTGACATTGTGAAGTTGATAAAGTTGTAATAAATTATTAAAGTATATTACGGCTTACGATTAAACTGATAAAGCTGATAAATTAAAGGTGAGAAGGAATACAAATTGAATAGAGTTTTCAAAATAATTATAAAAAACTAAATAATTTAACTTATTAAACCAAATTCAGATTGAAAGATTAATGATAATAGAGATTTCGTACTTCATTTACTATCACAAGTTTCCCATTACATATATGCAACAATCAGAATTACAATTAGGTATATTTTACAATATTTTTTTTCCAAAAATTTATTATATATATTTAAATAAATTACATTAACTTACCGATTTAACTTTTTTTGAAATTAATGCAGCCGATTCTAATGATATAAAACTTGAACCCAGACAAATAATGTTACTTTCTTTATTTATTAATTTTTCAATTTTCTGTGAATCAGCATGATTTCTTATTGTCATTATATTTTCCAAATTGTCGCTACCTGGTATTGGTATTTTAATTGGATCAGAACCAGTTGCTATAAATACTTTATCATATTTAATTTTTTCACCATTTGAACAATATATAATTTTATCTTCAACACTTAATTTTGTTGCTGATACACCTAACATTATATCAATTGAATGTTCAATATAAAATTCTGGTGTTCTTAATTGTAATTTATCTAAATCAATGTTCATTGCTTTTGTTAATTTAACACGATCATATGGTAATGCATATTCACGACACATTAATATTATATGACCAGTATAACCTTCTTGACGTAATGTTTCAGCACATATACCACCAGCTGGTCCACCACCAATTATAACAAATATTTTATTATTTGTTATATTATATTTGGCCATTGGTTTAATACGTTGACCTTTTTCTAAATCTGTTTTTTTTGCCCGAACATATATTTTACCATTATCAACATGAACATTATAACATGGTAATGAATTTAAACCTGGAAAATCTTCAATATCACCAGTTGTTGTATTAAAACAAGCACCATGCCATGGACATTTAACACGTCCATCACCTAATACACCATTTATTAATGGTGCTGAATAATGTGTACATTTTGTACCAATTGCACTTAATTTACCATATTGTTTTATTAATAAAACTTTATTATATTCATCTAAATCAACTTGTTTCATTTCATTTTCTTGTATATCATCAATATTACAAACAGCATTTTCAATATATTCATTATATGAATCAGTTGATTTTTTGTCTGAAATTATATTTTGTAAAAAAAAAGAAATTAATATAGTTTCAAATATTTTTAATTTGTAATTATTTAAAAGTGTGTCGTTTGTAAAATTTGTAAATTTATTTGAGAACTATTATATAGTATAGTCTAAGGCTAAGCAAGACCGGAATTTTCAAAAAGATAATAGAATGATTTACGAGTACACTGAGCTTTTAATAGTTAAGACCGGTCAAGGTTACCTTTACATTATTCATACAATATTCATAGAATTAATAGACAAGAGTCAACAAATTTTACATGGCAGAAAATGAATATAAGTGAATGGACACAATCCTTTCTTACTATAGAATTTATTTAAGATAATTTGTTTAAGATAAGTAGATAATTTGTTATAATTTAAATTTAGGTAATAAATGATTGTATATTTAGGCAATAAAGGTTGGAAAATTGGCTAAATAATTAATTGAAATGAAACAATATTTAAATTATTTTAAAAAAATGCATATATATATAAATTTCATTTACATAATTTTCTTCTTAATAAGATCAGAGGTCATTTACCTAAAACAAAAAAATTTTTTAATTTAAAAATAAAACCGGTACATTAAATTTTTTTATTAAACTTGTTTGTTGCACTTTAAAAGCATATAAAGAGATAGAATTTCTCACATATAAAAGAAATTTACAATAATAAATAAATAATTAGTTTAAAAAAATGAAGTTTCTGGTAAGACGTTGTATCAAAAATTTGCATTACAATTCAATATTTCAATATTTTTTTTAAAATATATTTCTAGTTAATATCAATTTTAATTATTTCAATATCGTACGGTCTAAGTGACCGCAACGTAAGTCCTTCATCAAATGATAATCATCAACAAAATATTTCATTACAATCAACAAATATAAAACATAATCGTAATCATAATTATTCTGGTAGTAAAAGAATTCGTATAAAACAAAGAAAACATAATCTATCATCATTAAATCGTAAATATAATAATAACAAATTAACAACAACTACAACAATTAATCCAAATATCGTAAATAATTCAAATATATTATATAAATTAAATATTGATTATTTACCAGGTACAATAAAATTACCAGTTTTATCAATACATAATTTATCAAATCATAAACCAATTGATTATGATAATGATTCAACACATTGGGAAATACCAAAAGGACAATATTTTACAGTTTTACAAACATTAATGATACAAAGAGAAAATATTGATATACAAATACAACATACATTTGGTTTATTAAATGCTGAACGAAAATTACGTGATGAACCATTATTAGATTATATGGATTATTCACCATGTAATAAAAAAAATATTAATAAAAAATTTAATAATGATGATATTGATAAAAAACAACAAGATAAGAAAGAAATTTTAATAGAAAATAAGAAAAATATAAATACTAATGAAAAATTAAGAATTAATCAATTTAAAAGTGCACAAATAATATTTAATGAAACGGTTAATGGACGTTTAGATTGTCAGTGTTTACATGTAGATAATAAAAATGAATGAATAATAAAAAAGAAAGAATTTGTTATATAATAAAATTTTGAAATGAAATAAATTTTAATCTTTTATTTTTTTTTTTAAATATGATTTTTAATTTAAATTGTAAATTTTTTAATCAAGGTAAGATGATTAATATTATCAAGATTATGAGCTAATAAATTTATTTTAAATATGTAATTTTTCCGTTTACATATTATAATAATAAATTTATTATGATTACCTAACAATAACGCAACTGACTAAATTATTTAAAATCCAAAATTAAATTCATAATAAGTCTTTAAAATATATTGGAATCAAATGACCAGTTAGCCAAAAATTGCAAGAAATTCTATGTGAAAAAACAAATAGTTTATATAAAAATTGAAAATGACATTAAGTTTAACTGGTTTTAAGGCTTCTTTTAAGCCGACTCTGTATGAAAATTTTATTGGCACATATTTTTACCAATATTATATTATGTAATTATTTTTGTTTAAATTTAATTGCAAAAACATTCTTGTAAAGTAGATATATAAAAAAAATATAATCATGGTCTAAAAATTTTTTAGTCATATATAAAATTTCCAAAGGTTTTATAAACATTTTCAAGGTCACAAATTCAATTTAGCTTTGCATGTTTATTTAGAATGTCGTAAGACTTAAAAAAAACTGATTTAAAATTTACTTAATTTAAATTTATATATGCATAAACAATTTAACTATTTTCAATTATAATAATTTATAAGAATTATTAAATTTTAAATCCAAAAAAAATTTACCTTCCATAATTCAAAATTTTTTTTTCGTCTTAAAATTTTTATATATTGTTTTTTGAAGTAATAATAATTATAAACTGTTCAATAATTCTTTTATAACTAAATTATAAATTATCACATTAATTATTAAATTTTGATTTTTACCAAAAAAAAATATTTTGTTGGATATTATTTAATCGTGTTATTATACTTTAATATTATAGAATTTAAGAACCTAATCAAAACAGAAATAATTTTATATAAATAAACATTAAAAAAAAATCAATTTAAAGCGAGGCAAACTAGTTTTTTAAAAGCAAAATTGTTGTACTAGTGGCAATGGAAACAAATAGCCACAAACACAATAAAAATGATTTATTTAGAACTAAATTTAACTCTTGAATGGATGGAATTCATTGTATTATTATATATAGTTACAATTTTCTTACCATTTCCACAATCGTCATGCGTACTGGAAGTTGAAAGATTTTTACAATTTATAGATCCCATTGTTGTTTTTAATTTTTGATGCCTGTTGATTTCAACAAATAATATTTTGATTTTTGTTTCACTGTTAAAATCAGCTGTTTTATTATAATTATTATTATTTTATTTACTTTATTAAATTTACTGGAATTCTTTTAGGTGGTTCAATAATTGAAAAGAGAATTTTCAATCCACTACCACAAATAATATGTCGTCGTAAATAAAACCTTAAAATTAAAAAAATTAAATAATTTTGTATATATTTTTTAAGAAAAACTATTTTGGGTAAAATTTTTCACTTGATAATTTTGAATTTCAATTATGAATTAAATAAATTTGTTTTGTAAAATTTTGATAGCATGAATAATTTCGTAGAATTCACAATGCATGAATTTAAAAGAAGGGGAGTAAAATAATTATGAAAATATAAACTAGGCAATTATTGAAAACTGGTTTTTTTTTTGCGAAAGTCAGAATTTATTATTGGATTTCCCACTTTTAGAAGTTGCGGTGGATACAATAAGTAACTGATGAGGTCACAACAATATAAAACTTTTATTTTATTTATATACCATAGAATTTAGTAATAAAGTAAAAAATATATAATTAAGCAAACGAAATTTTACGAACAAAAATTATGTAAACAAATGATAAAAAAATGAATTTTATAAATTACTTACATTTCTTGTATTTTAAATGGTATTTACTTTGCGTGACCACTTTTTAATAATTACCTTTAATTTAATAATAGGACTTAAATAATATATTTATATATTAAGTACTATTGATTAATTTGATTATTTACAAAATTATTTATTGTAAATAAAAATATTAATCTTTGACATTGACAACAAAGAAAAAAGTTGTTTGTTTAGAAAGAGATAAATATATGTATTTGTAAAGTCAATTTATCTCATTTGGAAAGTGTTATTTTCTAATTGGAAAACTGACATTTTAATTTATATATAATATATGTCATGGACAAAAACCTGAAATAATATTTTAATTTTTTCCATTAGATGCCGTTAGTTTATCAAGCAAGAATTAGCTTGTACATCTACTTAACAGATGTCACTATCATTACTAACAAAACTTAAATTCTGTATTGTTACTTACAAACATACTTTTAAGCTGGCCAGATATTGATTCAATTAATCAAAATAATATTTCTATACTGAATTATAATAGTTTTAAAATTTATATATGTACAACAAATCGTCTAAATTTTGTAAAATTCGATGTGACCGAGTACTTCGAGTAAAGACGGAAGAAAAGTTATGTTATCCGTTATTATATTAAAAGTTATATCAGCTGCTTAAAATTAATTAAAATTAAATAAAATCACTTCAAATCTAGCATTTATGTAAATATAAGCATGTAAATGTATATTTTTAGGAGCACTAAATATAGTAACGTAATATAATCGGTTCATATTCATTTGGTGCGTTAATTATTAATTTCAAATTTAATCCTTTTGATTAATTTCTTAAATTATCCTTTTATTAATAATAGATTTAGGTAAGCCAGAACAAATTCAATTTTCCATAAGCAAGAAATATGATAAATGAATGAATTCATATACCATCAATAAAAATTGCTATGATGTGATAGTTAGTTTGAAAAATGTTTCTGTTATAACTTACATAATTTAGTCATATTTATAATAATTTCATATACCTAAATAACATGATTTTTGAATTATAAATTTCAATTATTTTTTTATACATTTAAATTTCGTAAAATAATATTTAAAAAATTGCATGTTTAATAAATATAAAAAAAAATTATATCAATTTAAATGTGATATTATAATCAAAACAGATATGTACAACTTTTTTTTTTAAACTTTATCATTTTGTTTCGCCTATGTCTAGTAGGTGTCTGACACGAATAATCCTTTTATCAATCCACCATAAAACAATTTTCCTTCTATCTAAACAAAAAATAATAATAATAACTTTACCAAAAAATTTTCCGTCTTTATTTTTATTTTACTTTCCAAATTTTTTATATTTTATTTATATAATATTCTTCAAAGTAAAAAAAAAATCCCATTTACCTTCCTGTCACCCAAAAAAAAAAAATAAACAGAAAAAAAACAATCAGGACATTTTTGAAAGGAAAAGTATAAAATCCACCCTTAAAATTAGTAAAAAAAAAAAAAAAATTCTATAAATTTTGATGTTATGTACGACCATTTTCACTTATATTGATAAGAATCTTTCAGAATGCCAAACATACATATATGCCAAACATACGTATATATGTATAAACATAAAAAGGATATATGTGTATACCAACATAAACGATATAAACCCAAAACAAAAGTAAGAAGAAAAAAATACAAGACGACTTCCTTTGTCATATTGAAATTTTCTATTTTTTTTTATTGTGTACAAAGGAAAAAAAAATTTCAAGGCGAAATATATCCAAAACCCCATCCATCCCTTGATAAAAGGGATATAATAATAAAAATTGGGGTATTTAGGGAAACAAGACAAGCAACACAAAGAAAAATGATGGGAAAAGTGAACAAAATAAAAATATATACATATATCAAAAAGGAAATATTGAATTTTTCTATGAAGGTGCACATCTCCCTCTCGATTTTCATCTAATGGAATGGAGCATTATAGATGTTTTGGGTGGTATGAGATGGGTCACAAATAAGTATATACTTGCTATATAAATGTTATTATAGTATTTGTACAGATAAATTGAAAATAATCCAGTTTAATACTCAAGAACAATAATAATATTATAATGGTGATATTTTGTAGGTGTCGGTGTGGGGGGTGTAAATATAAAAAATATACATATAGTATTTGGTCATAAAATCAAAATTTATCGGTATAGTATAATATACATTTTTTTGTTCGGAAATAAAAATATTAGTAAAAAATAAAATAAAACTTTCCATTTGAAGACTTAAACAAAATTAAAAATACTATTTAATCGTTTAAATGATTTTCGACTTAAAATTTTCACTATATATGTATGTAAATATCAACAGTTTTCTTATTTTTTTTTTTGTAAATTGTTATTAACACCATATTAAAATTATATTTAAAATCCTGTTGTAATTAGTGATCAATTATCTAATCCACTAAAATAATCTTTAATTATATAAGAAATTACTAAACGAAATTATAAAATTTTAAATATTGTAATTTTAGATTTACATATAAAAAAAACTCAAAATCTACTTATTTGTATAATGATTTTCTAAGTGAACATAAGTTGGATTAAGTAAAAGATACAAAAAAAAAAAACAAATATATACCACCCCATGTGTGATATTAAATTCACCCTCTACATATGAATAATTTTCCCTTCTGTTTTATGTAAGATAGTTTTCTACAATGTTCTTAAATAATATAATATGTGTTAAAAAAATTGTTTATATAAAATACATATATAATATAAATAATAGATACAAAACAAGAAAATTTACTTTCATCAAATTTCTGAGCACCTAGTCATCACATGTATATACTAGTTTACATTTATAGTTTGTTTGTATTTATGTATATATAGTTTTTCCATATTTTAGCAAAATTATCTTATAAGGAAACTACAAGTGAATTCCCATTTTGTGTTCATTATGTTAATATAGTAAAAAAGAATTTTTTTTTATGTAAATATAGAGAAAGCATGTATATACAGTAGCTCAAAAAAGTATCCGGCCACCCTACTAGGTTCAAAATATTTAATGTTTTTCACTTCATTTTCAATTAAGTATTTTTTTTAATATTGGCTATAAAAAGCCTTTACTAATGCATTTTATAATACTACAAAAACATATGAGAAAAATTAATTAATTATCAGAAAAACTTACATAGCTGTCCGAACTCATAAAACAATTGACACTAAAGTCGGCCACTAAGTGTGTATGCATACGGGGGACTTCCCCAAAGTAAGTTTAGTTACCAAATAGTTTCCAAATAGTGCGCCTTTCGAGAAAAATTGCATTTCCGAATTATGTACTTAATTGTTTGGTTGTCGATTTTTTCTGAAGTATATTTAATTTTGATATTTCTATGATTGGATTATAAATTACAAGACTAAATAATGTTAAAAAATAATAATTATTTGTTTTCTGATATTTAAAACTTAACGTCTAAGATTAATTCTACTGAATAAAAGAAGTGGCCGGATACTTTTGTGAGCAACTGTATGTGATTTTAATAAATAGTATGCATTCTTTTAAATTAGTCCTAATTTTTTTCCCAGCATTGATTAAAGGATATAATAGAAAATATATATGGAAATATAGAAATGTATAATATTAAATTAATTGTATTAAAACATAAAATTTATGATGAATTTCATAAATATTATGAGTTAGTTACAAAAATTTTAAAAATATAAAATTAATTTAATAGTAGGTATAGTAAAAGAAAAAGGAAAATATAAGGAATATCCCCTTTTTTTTAAATTTCCAGTATAAAGTTTATAATGTAGGTTTTTGAAATATAATTTATGATATTAATGTTAGTAAATTTTCTGGAAAAATTATATTATAGAATGTAGAACAAAATAAAAATTATTTATATGCTTAGGTCTGACATCATTTTTTTTTTTTTTGGTTTTCATTTCAATTTTTTTTGGAATTGTAAAATTGTTGGTGGTAAAATAAAGATTTAGTATAGATGATTTATGTGGGTGAAAAAGGAATTACATACTTTTTTGTCGAAGAAAAATTGAGTAAAAAATTAATATTTTTAATAAAAAATATGATATACCAGATTTTCACTAGGACGATGAGAAAAGTATTGTTTAGTAGATCTTGAAGGTGATTTAAATTGTTAGAAAATTTATAACAATAATATAATGTCAGAAAATCATTTATGACACAGTGTCCGTTCTGAAGCTTTCAATCCCTTTCAATCGGTCTGTCATTTAATTAAATAAGGATATAAGGCACATCAGACACAAAGAAAATAGTGAAAGTTAAAGTAGAAAATGTTTCAATTATGGTCTGTCATGCATAAGTAAACAATGAATATATGTATATTTAATTAAGTTTACATTAAACTAGAAAATTAATCTAAAAATTCTCTGAGTCCTACCAGACTGGCAGCAAGAAGCCAACTTTAAAGCTAGTGAATGCGAAAACTCGTGCGATAACACTCTGTAGGTACATTTTCTTCGCAACTCGAAGATTATCCTAAATATGAATTATGTACATTAAAATAAAATTGTAATTTCAATCTTTTTATAATTCAAATTTATATAGACCAAACCATTTTTGGACTATGTATTTACTATTTACCTATTACCCACTATAATCTCTTAATATACAAACCAATAACTAATAAAAATCTTTCATAAAAAATTTCCAATATCAGAAATAAAAATAAAAAAATAAAATAAAAATCGAAATATCTCATAAATTTCTATATCATTATTATGATTTATATGTTAAAATCTTGATCTTTTTTGTAACATACATTTATTATTACAAACAACAGAAAATGAAACAAATAAAAAAAAAATAATATTTCCCAATGAAAAAAAAAACAACCTATATCTAAATTTTATACAAAACTTTTACCATATATCCTTTTTTATACATATATGTACATATATATAGAGTACATGAAAGGACAGAAATACATAATAATATTTTTGCAACTCACGTTTCCGTAGTATTTTCCATTCTGTAAATAAAAATAAAGCCGGCATAAAAATTTTTCATTCCTTCTTTTCGTTCATTATTACTTTTTAGTTCGTATACCAAATAATAAAAAAAAAAATATCCTTTTTTTTTTCCTTTCTACATGAGTATACTATATTCGAAATCTATAAAAACGAAGTCAAAGAGGGCGGCGGAAATTTCACCGTATATATATACGAAATTTCTGTGTTATACTTTTTATCCTTCAAGTTTTCATTTCAATTTTGTTCGTATATGCATATAATACGTTAAAGGAACAAAAAAAATCATTTTCTATATTTTTGTGTGTTTGGCTCCGACAGTATTAGTGAAGGATAATATTTCCTTATATATTTTCAAAAAAAAAAAATATAAATAATTTTTTTTTCTACTCTTCTTTTAGTTTATATATCTTTCTATTTAACAGAAGAAAAAAAATAATATTATGATATTATTTGTTGTTGCTGTCGTCCTCTATGTTATCCTTATGGTACATCATATCGTTAGGAACAGTTTATATTTGTTGTTGTCTATATATATACATATTCTGTACTGTACTATACTAACAACACAACACAAAAAATTCTTCTTCATAACTTCCTTGTTGTCGTCGTTGTCGACGTATCGGTTCTCTGTACCGAAATAATATAAAATATATATATATGCATATATATATTATATATAATTATATATATAATATTTCTGTATAGAGGTATCCTTGTACTTTCCAGAGACTCCAAGGATATAATAATAGTGTAATATAAGTAAATATTATATATATATATATATATATATATATATATATATATATATATATATATAAAGTGAAATATATATATATATTTTCTGTACTAAAAAAGAAAAAGCGTGAATATTATATGAAGGATATAGAATGGAAATTTAATGGAAAATCCTGAAAATATGTTCTTAAAGCGAAAAAAAAAATATTTTTATTAAAGAAAATTTTCTTTTTTTTTCACTTTTTTTTTGGAAAATGTAAAAGAAAATTTATAAGAAAAATAAAAATATTATTAAGAAACAATTTTTTTTTTGCTTGGATATCTACAAAATTCAGGATGTGCGTTTTTTTTTTTTCATTCTCATGGCTGTTAATATTTAGAAATATTATTAGGGTTTCAACAGTAAATTTTGAAGGCAGAAGTAACAAAACAGAAGAAAAAAAAATATATATGTATAAATACTAAATAAGGATATAATTTTTTTTCCTTTCTATATAAACTGTAGTTGTTTGTACTGTGTGTATAAGTTTTGAAGGAAAAAAAAGGATATTTCACATTTAACAAGGATAAAAAAAAAAGTACTAGAGATTTATATAATTTTTTTTTTGTTTCTTTGAAAAGGCAACAACAACAACAAAATTTCTATTTTGCCTGAAGTTATTTTTTATGCGTGTGTGGTATGAGATAGTGTGTAGAGATTATATGGATATTTAATTTTTAGGTTTTAAAAAGAAACAAAAAGAAAAAAATTAAGGACTAAAAACTTTTGTTTTTAAAAATTTTGTTTGTTTTTTTGTTTGTTTTTTAATTTCTTGGGAAATCGGTCAGAAAAAAAATGGAATTTTAAAGTATTTTCGGTGTTAATAAAAAATTAATAAAATTGTCACTTTTTATAACCACATTAAATATTATGATTTTTTTTTGTTAAATGTAATAATTTTTATTGTATTAATGTGAATGTCCTTTTCTTACTTTAATTGAAAATTCATTTTAAATTAATTACAAATTTTTATGATTTTTGATTAATTGGTAAATGACCATTTAATTTTCAGCATCTTCATTTTATAACCAAATTGATTAAACCTTATATATTATATACCATCAGAAATTAATTTTCCTAGATTACTACCATATGTCATCAAATAGCAAACGGTAACCGACAAAAAAGGACATACAATCACAAAATCATTTTTCCCAGAACCAAAAAAAAAAAAAAAAAAAACACAAATTCTTTAAAACTAAAAACTTTTTAATTTATTAAAAAACAACAAATTTCCATTTAAAAGAAAACCCAAAATAAAAATTTCAACACAACAAAAAAAAGTGTTAAAAAATTTTTTTTTTTTCATCCTTTTAATCTACTCATAAAACACACACCCTTAAGGATAATTGGAAAATAGAAGAAGAAAAAAACAACAACATATAAATCCTATATAGAAAATTTATATAAAAACGAATCTATAATAGTCAAACGATAAAAACACTTGGTTAATATTTTATATCCTTTTTTTTTTGGTTGCCTTTATATCGTATGTAGAGTCCTACCAATAACAAGAGAGATATTGGTATATCATTTCATATACAAAACGAAGACAAAAAAAAAACATCTTCTTCAGGAAAAATAATATAGGTTTCATATGGAAGGCAACAAGCTAAAATTATCTATATATCCTTATTTCAACCCACCTAATATATCCTTAAATTTAACTGTTTCTGTATATATATTTTTACAACTTGTTAAAGAAAAACGTTATAGCTACGAGCTACCCTTTATATTGTGTAAGGAAATTTTTCTCTTCGAATTTTCATTTTTTTAATATTTTTTCTACTCAACTACATTCAAAAAAAATGAAAATGTAAAATTTTCTCTCATTCTCTATTATTTGTGTATTAAGTATAAAATAGGAAAATATCCTTTTTTCAACAAGTTATTGTTTTTTATTTCCAGCCGAATTATACTTTAACAAACCGAAAATTAATAAACAAATAGGAAATGGGAATATAGTACACAAAGGAAAACTGAAGGCATTTGGTTTTTTCCCATTCCTTTCTGTCTCAGCATGAAATATTTTTGTATATGTACATATATTTATAAGGAAATTCCTTTTCTGTCGCCATTTATATAGAAATTTTTTATGCCGCCATCGTCGGCGACACAAATTTTTTTTTTTTTTATATATTATTTTTATAATATAGAAATTTATTGGTGAATTTTTTTTTTCGTTTTTGTGTAATCGAAGTCTTTAAGTTTGTCTGGTTTTTCTATAAATTTTCAATTTTTTTTTCCTATGTCTTTTTTTTGTTAAAGTTGGAAATTTATACTAAACAAAGGAGTTTTCCTTTTATAGAATTAATAAAAAAAAAAGACAACAAACTACGAATTTATATTTTCCAACTTCTAAACTTAATATAATATTCCATTTCCTTGTCGTTTATATTATTATTATTATTATTGTTATATTATAAAATTGCATGATACTTTTACATATATTTTCTTATTCGCATAACTTTATAAATATAATTTTCTTTTATTTATATTAATTTTTTTATTTATTTATTTATTTTTCCTTATAACCTTATAATTTTTTGTTTGTGGGTGTTCTGCATAGTTAAATACAAAATCCTGACAATATACCTATATTTTTTTTTTCTTCTTTGTGCTATGTCATTTATATAATTCTCACCCACAACGAGAATGTGTAATGTGCACAGCAAGTTATTCCTTCCTATATTTTTTTATTTTTACAGAGGACTAGAAGAGCTTTTAGTAAACAAAGTTTTATACATGAAACAAAATTTTTAATGAGAAATTAATTTTCTTTGATGTTAATTATATTTTCTATTTCTGTATCTCTGTCTGTCTGTTCAGCTATTATGTTATTTTCTGTCATTTTGGATTACGTTTTCATTGATTATCACTTGTAATTTCCTATCCCCGGTTTACTATAATGAGTTGAATATTGCTTTGGTATATAGGAGATTTTAAAAGTGGATAAGATATTGTACTATTACTAATTATTTAACTTAGTAAATGCAAAAATTATTCGTAGGATATTTTCCCATAATTTGGTATGTCAATTAAATTAAAGGTTAAACACGTGTTGAAATATGAACAAGCACTGTCCTATTTTAAATTGCTGCGTTTCAAAAAAAGCCTTTTATTATGAAATTAATGTCGCAGCAACTCTGCTACTCAACCATTTTATAAATATTACATAAGGATAGAAATAATATTTTTTGTATATTATATAGTACATTTTTGTACTAAAAGTTTTCACAAAAATAATTATAAATAAAGCGTATACACTTTTTAAATATCCGATTCGACCCATTTCAAGTTTGTTGTACAACATAGGAAATCTATACATAATTTTCCCTTCACCATATCATAATCTCGACTATAACAATCTACTCTAGCACTATATACAGTCTACTATATATAATATTTATCTATGATGAAAATTTTCATTTAGAATTTAAATTAATGAATCAGTGAGACAATGAACACTGTTGTCGCCCACCTATACGTTTTTTTATATTCAAGCTACCAAGAACCTTACCACTCTACATATATATATATATGTATACGCAACGCAAACATCCTTAATGAATTGCGGAAAAAAAATGTTAGTAGGTATACATTGATTGAGTATACTATAAATTCGATTTTTTTTTTACATGAGAAAAACGTTTTATCCTTTTATTTAGTTATTGGTTTTATACGGAGGATGATATAATAGTGATGATGATGATGATGATGATGATGATATGCATAAAAAAAAAACAAGGAAATCTTTTTCAACCGAAATTGAGGGAAAATTGAGTATCTTTATTAGATTTTTTTTTGTATGTACCTCTACATAGATTATTTTTTCCTTTTTTTTACCAACATAAAATTCTTTTCAATAATGAAGATTTTCTTTATTTTTATTTTTTTTGTAGAAAATTTTTCTCTCTGTCAGAATAAAGTGAAATTCTTTGGTATCCCATTTTGGAGGGTTTTCAGAGATTGTTCTTTTATGGTTGAAAAGGCACAATGATTATTTTTTTGTTGTTGTTAGTTGGTTAGAATTTTGATTCTTACTTTTAATTTGATACTTTTTGATGGTGGGAAAAATTTATATATGTATACTCTTTATTATAATTTTATGAAATTTGTTGGGGTATGATTTTATGTAGTAAATGATGCATTGATTAAAATGAGGTTAAAAGGATATGGTTAATTAGTAATTGGTTTATATATATATAATGTTTTTTTTTTTACGAAAGAGATCATTGTTTAATCGTAAGTAATTATATTGTATTGTAGTTTATTTTAAATTGATTGAGTTTTAATTTAAAGGGTAATTATTTTATTTTCAGTAAAAAAAAATGGGGTAAAATTTAATCTTGGCAAATTTAGTTTATCTATAATTTTTTTTAGCATAGATAAATAATGAAACATTATAATTAAATAGTTTATATTTAATATTTAAATATAATAAAATTTTTAAATTCTTAAATTTATGTAATTTATTATATATAAATTTTATATCATTATAATTACAAATAACAATTTTTATTGTATTTTAACTATATTTCATTAAAATAATTTCTGTCGTCCTGGAAAATAATATATTTGTATAATTACATAATTGTTTCGTGCAATTTGATATTAAAATATTTGTAAAATGATATATTTTTATTTTTCAATATTAATTAAAATATATTATGAAATTATGATAGGTTTTTATAATTCCGAATAATTTATTTTATCATTTTGTTATATAACTAATTTAATGTTTTTAAAAACTATGTTATAAACTTTATTTATTTGTCGTTCTAAATAACTTTGTCTATGAAAAATTAAACAAAAAAAAATTATATATTTGTTTTTATTAAAATAGTTTTAATTAGATTCGATAAAATCAAAAATTTTATTTTTGGTTTATTATTCAATTTTAATATTAAATATATTGATTCACCCTCTTTTTTTTAGGGGTAGTAGTAAAAAAACTATATACAAACCATAAATTCTATATGTAAACATAAACAATAAAGTTCACCTATAAAAAATATATGTTTATGTATACATAGAAATATTTCCTATCTAGTATTATCCTTTTTTTCTATATTTACGATTAAATTTTCCTACAGAACATAATTTCTATATACATAGTTAAGGTCAAATTATTTCTGAAGGTATATGAGTGTAAGAGGATGAAAAAGGTTGATTTAAAATATGCAGTATGAAGGATGTTAGCATGACTATAAGATTTTTTATATTTTTTGTATTTTGTAAACTTATATAAGCTTATTTTTATCAATAAAACGTTTTCTGTATTTTAGTGGTTAAATAATTATAGAACTTTTAGTAAATATAATTAATATTTTAATCAATTCAATGATTTGACGAAGGAAATATCATAATTTTTTGAAATATTTATTAATGTAACCCCCGCATTCCGCATTAATGTTTAATCGAATAGGAAAAATTTTTATAATAAATTTACTGGAATTTCTGTTATTGATACATAATCGAAAGATTCCTTTTTGGTATATGATAATATGATGATATAAATACTAATTTTACTAATCACAATAGTATATTCCAATCATTTTACTATAGTAATTCATAGTATACAAAGTATATTTGCTAAACGAATCATTTTGGTTAGCCAATTTTATAAAATGGTCAATTAATTATTATATTTCTATA
This sequence comes from Empis stercorea, assembly GCA_949752835.1. NCBI lineage: Eukaryota > Metazoa > Arthropoda > Insecta > Diptera > Empididae > Empis > Empis stercorea. The sequence goes on from OX457087.1 coordinate 9,322,920, forward strand.
TTATGTATTTGAAAAATACTTATTTGTACAAAAATTAATTGGAAAATTATAATGAATATGTGGGAAATGGTTTATATAAATATTGAATTTTAATACATACTAAAATATTATTTATAAAAGTTTTAAATGAATAATTGGTAATTTTATATTTCAATTTATATAATCAGAGATTAAAAAAAAAATAAAGTTTATGTATAATATCTGATTTATCAAAGCCGAAATGGAAAAGTAGAGGTTAATTAAATTATTTCGTTATAATATGGATAAATATTTTTTTAATGAATAGAGAAATATTTTAACCAATATAATGTATGTCCGGGAAAACCTATTAGTAGGTGCTCTGATCTTTTTTTTATACTATAGTTTCCCCATCACAATATTTTTTTGGTGTATGTCACTGTTTAATATGTTTATAACTACATATTGATTTCATTATTTTTATAGTGTTATATAATTAATTTTATTTTGGAATTAATTATAGATTGAAACAAATAATAGTTTTAATAATTATATTACTTATTTTAATTATTTTTAATAATTTAATTATAAAAATATCAATTTATAAATTATATAACAATCAAATATTTATGTATAATTTATATAGTTTTTTTTTTTTTAATAAGGCTAATATTTTAAATTATATTGTAGAAATTAGAATTATAAATTTTAGTTACATATGATATTCTAATTCTAGAATATATATAAGAATAAATATTGAGATTAATATTTAATTAGCTTTTAGAATGTATAGCCAATTTCTTTAAAAAAAATTCTGATAAAAAATTGAACTTAAATTTTTTTTGAAAATTTTTTTAACCATAAATAATTTATTGTAAGTAACCTGTCAATTTTAGATCACTGATTAAGCTAGTAAGTCATATACATATGTAGCTATTTAACTAATTGTTTCAGGTTACAAAGTTAGTAAATCTTACGCAGTCTTCTGTTCACTCGCATAGCATATGTTACGCAGTTTCAAGTAAACAGAATCTGCACTACAGGTCTGTTGTTAGTCTAAGTGCATGCAAATATTTCTTGACTGCTGATCATTCCCAATAATAACTCAATATGGTAATTATCATTCATAAGATAATATTAGGCACATACTTTTCCTTCGTGCTTCTTATATTCTAATTTGGTTTCATCTTTAATGATTCGTTTATATATTTATATTGGACTTTCATATCACAATCTAATAAAAATCTATCAAAACTAAAATAAATTTAATATTTTCTGTATTTTTATCAATTAAATTTTAAGTTAAATATTTTCCAATTTACATATATATTTATATAATAATTAAAATTTGTGTAAATCGTAATTTAAATTACAAAAAGAAAATAATGAATTCCCTTTTAACCCAATTTACATTATTGTTTTTTTTTTTTCACTTTTTTAGTTCAATAAATTTTTTTTTAAACATTATTAATTCATAAAAATGATTTTTTTTTCTTTCGTAACAATATACTTACACCTACATAGCACAACAACATAACTTCATTAAAATTAAAACGAAAATTATAATTCTTTGTGGAAAATATTTTTTTTTCCTTTTCCTTTTTTTTTATAGTTATTTTACATTTTGTTTATATTAAAAAAAAAATGAGAGAAAAAATGAAAATCATTCATTAAAAAGTAAAAATTGTTCCAGTTATACCAATCTCATATATACCAGAATTTTATATAGTCAAGATTGAAGTACTTACTCAGAATTTATAACGAGACTTTGAGCAAAAGAGAAAAGATTTTTTTTTTTTATAAATTTAGATTTTTATAATAAAAAAAAAATATTTTCCATAAAAAACATGGTAAAGAATATGTTAGTTTTTACACTTTTCCAGGTTTAAATGATGTAAATTTTATTATATATAAAAATATTATGTACACAAGGTGTCTTAGATAGGATTAATATAATGAGTGGAGAAAGTTTTGTATTAAAATATTTTTTGTACAATTTTGTGTAAGTTTCGAAGTGAATGGGAGCCTAATTAGAATTTGGTCACAATAATTTTTAATATAATTCAAATTAGTGATTTAGCAGTACTTACTTTTTTTTTGCAATTAGACCTTAAATTATGATTGTTAATTAAATTTACATATATCCTTAAATTGTCATTTGCAAAAAACTTTGGCAATAATAATTTAAGGTTAGATGTAAATTTAATTAACAATCATATCCAAAATCAGGATACAAAAATTCCCAAAAACAAAATATTTGTAAAAACTAATTTTTGGCCATCCACTTACATATTTACAACATTTTCAAATAACATTTTACCATATTACACCTTTGTTTAGATTGGTAAAAAAAATAAATTTAGTTTTAAGTCCTTGTTGGCATATAACAATTTTCTACAAAAAGTTAAAAAACTTTCCTTAAAAAATAAAAAAAAATATATATAAACTTAAACAAGAAATACACAATTCTGATAAAATAATTTTTTTACTTCTTAGGTGAAAGTATTTTAAGGGTTTCTATAAATATAAAATCTTATTTTCAAACTTTTACTCATAGAAGAAGACGAAGAAAAAGTTTACTATTTTACATTATATATACCATAAAAATAAAATTGATGCCTTTGCATATTTTGCATATTTTATAACCTTTTACAAAATAAAAAGGAAATTTTATAAAAGAAAAATTTTGTTCTCTCTCTTCAAATGGAACAAAAAAATTTCATAATATAATTCGAAGTAGTAGTATATATTTGGAATAAGGATACTTTTGATATTATAACCAAAAAGGATAGCAAAAAGCATATACGTATACTTCAAAATGTACAAAAAAAAAATTCCTTTTTAGTTTTCTTAGGAATTTACTCTATAAGTTTTAAACATAATAATGTGTAACCATATATTTAGTCACACAAATATACAACATAAATATTCATAAGGATGTGAAATTTAAATATAGGTATGTGTACATAATATAAGGAATTTTTCTTGTCATGACGTTTTGCTAACGAAATTTTTTTTATATATATGTAAAAGGAAAGCTAAGAATTTGTTGAGTTGATTATGAGTTAAGTGCTTGAAGGTAAAAAATAAAATAAAGTATAACGCTTAAATTAAGCACGCACATAAAAAAAGGATATATTAGATAAACAAAAAAATATATATATTAGATTTGTATATGTAATGTATGTTTGATGATTTTTTTGTGATATTTGTAATTTGTTTTTCCCACGATATGGTAAAATTTTCACATTAAAATATAAAACATATATGTATACATATAATATTTTGTACACCAGAAAATATTTATGATGAGAATTATTATTATCGTCCTTTGAGAGGTTTTGTTGTTGGTGTTGTTGTTGTATATATGAAAACCGAAAAGTTTTATTTATTTATATTTTTCTTTAAATATAAAACTCGCACCAGGAAGCATTACATTTTCCACACAACAATGCTATATACTCGTAATATTGTTGTTTTTATTCTATATAATGCTTTGCATGCATGAAAGGATTTATTATGTAGCAAAATTATGGAGAACGTATATTTGAAAATATATTTTTAGTTGTAAATGAGGAGACTTTTTAGTGGGTAATAAATTAATATTATATAGTTTTTGTAGATATATAAGTAGATTAATATGTCCTTATTTAAGGATGAATTATATTTATATTTTACTTACATATATCCATTGTTTTTTTTTTTGGGGGTTTGGTATATGTATAGTATAGGTTATGGTTGAAAAGGATAATTATTAACAATATATGTAGTATCTAATGAAATTTGTAGTTGACCTATAAAATATATATGAGCTTTTTTGGACATAAGTTATTAAGTTAAGTGGAATAATAATGACAAAGTTCGTAGTTTTTTTTAAAAAAAATAAATTAGAATTCATTTTTGTTTATAAATCGTTTCTAAATTTTCAAATACCTATTTAATTATTGATCCTTGACAAAAATATTTATCAAAATTTTAAAATTTAATTCCTAAAATATTATTTCTTCTTCCTTGAAATCCAATTTTTTATAGATACGATAATAATTTTCCATATATCCTTTAAATCTTTAATATTTTAAATATTATCCTTCCATAAAAACTGTCAAAAATATCTATAATAACAAAATCAAAGGTATTTAATCTAAATTAAGACACTTTAAAAAATCTGTTTTTTTTTTTCGTTTGAATAAAATTTAATGTGTAAAAATTTCCGGTGTTAATTATACGCAACTGCGGTCTTTAATTTTCTCTTCAAAATACTATAGGCAAAACAAGCCTTAAGGTAAATATCCTTACAAAATTTAACGTTATAAAATATTTTAGTTTACCAAAATTTTATTTAATAAATTTTCTATAAAAGTAAAATGTCGTTTGTTTAAAGAGGAATTTTTAAGTACGTATAAAAAAACTATAACAAATCGTCCTACCTACATTTAAACCCTGACATATTATGACTTTAAAACACATTGGATATTGGCACGCAATATATACTAAAATATATATATATGTATATATAATTCTGTTCAAGGATAATAACGATATTTGTTATTTGAAAATAAAAAGAAATAACTTTATGAGAAGAGAAGAATTTTATGCGGAAAAACTTGTTGGAAAATGAGAATATTATTATTAAGAGAAGTTTTATGTAAAAATATTAGTAAATCTTTTTGAGGTTGTAATTGTGCAAATAATATATTTTCCTCTTAAATGAAAATTCTATGGTAAGGATTTTTCTAATGAATATTTTTTTTTATACTTAACAAGTTTTGTCAATATAGAAATTTCTTTTTCACAGTATTTGTGATTTAAGGACTTCTATTTTTTTTTCCTTTCTCTACCAGTAAGTTTTATTAAAGGACATCACAGGAATGATGAGGAAGATGATTCTGTATACTTATATAGAATATTACTATGGTTAGGTATATTGTTGTAATTTAAACAAAAGAAGGATTATTTTGACATATCCTATTCAAATTGTGATAAAAAAGAATATACATATATATAAGCTTTTTATTAATATTATATACTTTCAACTATGTAAAAAGGACATTATATTTTTTCTCTCTTTTGACATGACATTAACATTTTTACTATGTTAAGTAAGAATAATGGTTAAATATTAAAAAAAAATATAAGAATTTTTTTTTTTTCAATGAAAAGGACTATACTGCATTAACGAGGCTTTCAAGTGGGCCACCACAGAGAGTTGTTAAAATAAAGTCTTTAGAGAAGAATAATCAAAAAATTAAAAAAAAAAACTAAATGAAGAAAACAACAAAAAATGACAAGAATTTTTAAGGACATATTTTTCTATTTTTTCGTTGTTGTTTAGTATAGAAAGTAAAATACATATAATATAAAAGTTTTATTGTTATTTAATGTATTAAGGCGACTTAAAATTATTAATGATTATGTATTATATTTTTTGATGTTCGTTAAACAAATAAAAATTACTTACATAAGGATAATTCGAATAGAAAGAAATCATTTTTGTTTGGTGTTGAATTTTAATTAGAATTTATTAAAATTTAATTATTTATCCAATTAATAATTAAATTTTGAGAATTTTCAATAAATTTTCTCAAATTAATTACAGAATTTTAATTATTATTTGTAAGGTTGTAAAAATGCTATGAATTGTTACTATACAATGAAGATAACTAAGGGGATGGATCCAATATATGTATATTAAAATGAGATAACAAATTTTTGTTAAACTAAAAAATAATAATAATCAAATTGAATTAAACTTAAATAACAATTTAATTTTGGTTTAAATACCAAAATTCAAATTCAATAGAGAATATAATTTATATACAGATCCAAAATCTCTTTATATAATTCAAAAAGGATTTAATATAAATCATTTTGAACATTCAAAGTATATTTTTTCATTTGAATTTTGTATTCACAAAACTTATTATTTAAAAAAAATAATTTAAATCATTTACAAAAATTTTTTTAATACTAATTTTAATTTAAACAACCAACAAAAAAAAGTGAGAAATTATATTAATTAAAAAAAAAACGTATTTTATTCCAATTGAAAACCGGAAATATAAACAGGATATTTTTGTAAATTTACAATAAAAAAAATTATAAAATTAGTTAAGGGACTTTAACAAAAATTTACGTAAATTTTATAATAAAAAATTTTCTATTAAAAAGTATACACTAAACAAAATACATAATAAGGATACCTATATATATTTAACGAAATACTTTTCCTAGGAAGTTCAAAATTGTATACCATACTTTATGCCTATGATGACTTTTAAGGGGGTTGTAAAAAAATTTGTGGTAGAATTTAAAGAATATAAATAAAAAATGTAAGTATTTGAAAATTAAATATTTTCCCTATACGTCTTCTATTTGATGGTGGTAACCAACGAATATGGAAAGTGAAAATAGCAATGCTCTTGTTATAAAAATAGCTTAGCATATTGCTGAGGGTGGTTACCATTTGAATTGCTAATTTTTTGTTGGACAAAACCAGGAAACCATAGAAGTTAAAGAAATATTTAAACCTTGATTCCCTTTAGTATATATAGTTATAAATCATTCTGCATATTATTTTTCTTATAGTCATTTCTTTATTTATAGATACATAGATTTATGTGTATTAATTTGTAGATTATGGTGATTTTCCTATTCCGATAATTTTATATTTTGTGTTTTGAGGGTGTTTAAAAGTAATTTAAAAAAAATTTAAATCTAATAAAGTTGAAACTTTTTTTTTTAAATATTGTGACAGATATTTTTGTTAGTAGTCTAAAATAAATTTTGTTTTGATTGTTTGAATATTGAATTAATTTTCAAGTTTAATTAATAAATTATTTATTTAAGTTTTTTTTTTGTTTGGAAACATTATAAAATTGAAGTTGTTAGGTAAAAAGAATTACTTATTTGTAGAAATTTACATATTTTCGAGGAATTTCAAATAAAATGAAATCAATGTTAGTTCTTTCACATTAAAATAAATCAAAATCAGTGATGAATTTCATAAAAGATCATAGATTGAATTTCTCTACATTAATTTTTTATTAATATCATACTTATTTACTTTTCTGACAAGTTGATAATTAATTTAATTCTCTTAGATTTGCATATTTTTCGGTCAAATTTGATATATTTAGTATATTGCTTATTTTTCGGACAAATTTGATATATTTAGTATATTGCATATTTTTCGGTCAAATTTGATATATTTAATATATTGCATATTTTTATGCAGTAATTACTTATTTTGATAGAAACAATGAACAATTTTTTTGTACATAATTTTGATATTGAAAAAAGTTCTAATTTTAATAAATAATTAACAAAATTTATATATAATAATTAAACTAATTTTCAGTTTATACTAATTTGACCTATTTTATGATATCAAAAATATTTAATAAAACTTAATTAAGAAATTATGTTGTTAATCATTTTTGTTTATTTTGTTTACAGTCAATAAATTAATTAACTTTAATAAATTAATAATAGTTCTAAATTATTTTTAACTAATTATATATACTAAATAAAACTTATTTCTATAATTTCATTCCTAAATATCAGTGTTAATTATGTGTCTAATAACAATAATTATGTGTCTAATAACCGGACTATAATTAAAATATCACTAAAACAAATTATAAAAAAAAATTCCGTCACCCTTCTTATCAACATCGAAATGTACCTTTAAAAATTATACATAAATCCATAATTAATTATAAATACGATCATAAATAATTAATAAAAGAAATCATATTAAACTTGACAAATTTGTTGATAATTTGTGTGAACATAAAAGTGTGACCTAAAAAAAAGTCTGCATTTAATCAAAAGCATAATTTTAATTGATATATTTCTGTTAATGATTTTTTCTCTTAAACAGCAATTAATTTATTTTTCACGAATTTTTTTGAAAAAAAATGATTTAAATTTTGAAATGAATTTTATCATTTGGAAAACATTTTGTCAGTTTTAATATAATTTAATATCACTATAAAAGATTCATTTTGTAGCTGGAAGCATAATTCCAGTTATTTATATAATGAAAATGAGACATCAACACCGGAATTTGTAATTATGTTTTCAGTATTAATTTAAAATGATGATTATGTTAGACCATAGAGAGAGAGCATTATGTAGTGTAGAGTGAAAAAATAATAATCATCCTTACATAACATGTGATAATTTGTTGTCGCATTTACTGATGATTTTGAAGTTAACATATAATTGCTCGAAATTAAATAAATATTATGTTAAAGATTAATTTAGGATTAGTTTTTCAGAAATATAATGTGGGAATTTGAAATTTACAATTTATGGTCTAGAAAATTATTCCGACAGGTTTTTTAGAGATGAACATAAATCAATTTAGAATATTTTTTTATGATAATTTATATTATTTAAAGAAATTTTAAACAAAAATTATAATAATTTTAATTTTGAACTGAAAAGTACATATCAAAATCATAGATGATATTAGTAATTTTTGAGTATGAAAATTTTGCTGTAAGGGTCAGTTTTATAGTCAGAGCTTAAGCTTTAACTTTGTTTAATATATTTTTATAGTTTACAAGATAAACTCAAAATGCAAAATTTGATCTATGTATATGAATGAAAACTGAATGAAATTAATAAAAAAAAGATGAAGCAGAAATATGTTTACATAAATTCTGAAAACTAATTAATTAAATTTAATAAATAAACATTAAAAAATTAATCTAAACATAACAATATGTCCATTAAAATTTTATGATCTCTCCTGTAATAAAAAAATGTTAATTAATATCGATTAACTTTAACCATCTACTTACATAGCTATACTATAAGTTAATTATTATTTTTCCATTATAAATTAATACTCTTGTAAATTTTAAAAATTTAATAACAGCTTTTTAAAGTTTTTTTTTTACATCAAACGGATAATTTATTTTACATTATAATTTATGTCCACAAAATAATTATGCATAATTTATTTTAAAGCAGATTGTTAGCATTTAAGTATATATCAATTAAATCCTAGTAACATTAACTTTATAGATCATCATAATCTTCATCATTTCTAATTAATTATTTACATATAATTATGATATAATTAAAACGGCTAGTTTGTCTTCAAAGTTTTACAATAATAATAAAATCAATTTCCTTTTAAAAAGCCACAAAAGAAAAATAATCTAGTATACAAGCATTTATTTAAAACCATAAAACATAAATTGTGGTACACCCAACTCACCACTTTTATAATGTAGTGTTAATTTTGATGGCGCTTTTCATACATATTCATATAAATTATTCTGACAAAAAATATTTTCCTGACCGTTTTTATCGTTTGATGACCGATTATTATTATCTTGTTGTGCGCGTTGATATTGTGCTGTCGAAGTTTGTGTTATCGATAAAAGAAATAAGAGGCTACCAAAAAGATTCTGATAGATTTGTTATTGTGGATGTTGGAAATTGTTATGTTAAAACCTGTTTATGCGCAAGCATATTTATATAAATTATACATTGATGACAAATTGAGAACTTAATATTTAATTTATGAAATTTATGTAAATTTATTTATATTGATTACAAAATTACTTAATAATATATTATATATATAGCATTGAATAAAATGTTGTATCTATAGAAATGATAAGTGTTAATTTGTGTATACACATAAAATTATGTTGTATATTAAATTTATTAAATGTTGTTTTGTGATTTATTGCTTTACAAAACATATACGAGCATTGTATACGAGCATTGTAAATGGTATAATAAAAATTAATGTTAATAAATAATGAAATTAAGTTTATTTGTAGAGAAAAATAATTATAATTTACTCCAAAACTGAAGATATTCTCTCGCATTTCCAGAAATTAGAATCAAAATTTAGCCTATTTATTTAGCTTGATTTCATTTATATCTTATTATAATAAAATTGTATGATGTAATTATAAAAAATGTCTGTCTATAATATAATTTTTAAAAAATTATGTCTCAATTTTGAAATTTTTTAAAAATTGAAATTTATTTTATTGAACCTCATAAGTCATAATAATAACAAAAATCTTCAATATCTACCTAAATTTTTCGTTTATCATTTTTTTGCGAGATTATTTACCCCACTTATTAATAATGATTTTCCATCAGACAAAAGTTCATTGTATCGAAAAATTATATTTAAAAAATTTAATCATAATTTATGCATTCAAATTATAGGTTTCAAATATTATTTATAAATCATTTGTTGCGTGGTCTCAAATTAAAGAAAGATATACTAAAAATTTTTATTTGATATGAAATTTTAAATTATTCAGCTATAAAATATTCAAAAAAATTAAGGAGAAAAATTTTATAATCTTATAAAGTTAAGAATCTTATAAAGTTCAAAATCAGTTTTACCTTTATATCCTCTTGAAGTCTTTCAATATCATTTCGAACAGAGTGGTATCATAAATAAAATTGTTTTTATTTTAGATATAATAAATATTCTACTTAATACAAAAACTTATGATTTACCGAAAAAAAAATTATAGCTTTTTATTCATAAAATATAAAAATTTCTAAATTAAAAGAAAACATTTTGTGGATCATTAAAAATATTATTATTAAATCCTAAATTCAATAAAATATATATCCAATTTTTGATATGCTTATAAATCTCAAATTATTGGAAATCTTTATATAACTTACAATATTAATTGTTATAATCCTTCAACGTTGGAATAGTTATAATATTTTTTCCTAGAAAAAATTATCTCCGAAATTATTTACAAATATTTTTGTCCGGACATTTTATTGAAATATACACAACGTTGAATTTATTTCAAATCCTAACAAAATATAATTTGAAAATTCGTAAAATTGAAATGAATTATGTATATTTAAATACAAAAAAAAAATAAAAAAATTCTGAGTACTGTGTAGTATAATTTTTTTTCTCCTAGTTTTCGTCCTTTGTACAGCCAAAATTTTCATTTCTAGCTATACGTATATTTTGTTTGTATAATATTGTTCATTTACAATCAAAAGAAACTCATCCTTTTATTTATATCCTCTTGGGATTTGAGATAAAAAAAAAAAAAAACATTTGAATTTGACTGAAGTTGGAAAAAAAATTAGCCCTCATTTTGGTTCTTTATGAAAATAGATATTTTTAGAAATTTCTTTTTCTTGATTTTTTTTTTTCGAAATATGAGAAAACTAGTCTGTAATTTGAATTAAATAAATTAATTGACGAAGCAAAGTTGGTTTAAAGTTTTGGTTACCAGAAGCTTTCATATCCTTTAAATTATACAAATCCTTTTCCACTACAACATTTTATTGGTAATATTTATTAAAAAAAAAAAAATCAAATATACATATTTAATTAAATTCTAAGTTTTCATAATACATTTCTGATTATCATTTATTAATATTTGAAGTTAAGTATATTAATTATTTTTCTGATGATTCTGATGAATTATATAATTTTTTAGCTTAAGACTATTAAGTATATTTATTTTTAAAATTCCAAGAAGTACACGAAAAGAATATTTAAGATTTATATAAATAATTTTCTTTTGTTGTTATTGGTTGATTATTGATTATTATGACAGTTAAAAAATATATTATTATTTACTTGATTTAAATAAGAATTACTGCAAGATTTATATTTTCATTTTTCTGTAAAATTTCGCAACATTCCTTTAAAAAAAGATAAATTTTTGAGAAGATAAACACTACTTAGAAGCGGTTCAACTGTGGTAACTTTCATAACAACGATAGTAGTGATAAAAATAGCTCCTTGCAAAAAAAAAAAAATAAAATTTTTTTTTATAAGGAGTAAAAGGTACAAAAATTTTCCCAAAAAAATAAACATTGTTTTGTGGGGGAGTATAGAGAGAGATGGAAAAAATTGTATGCGCGGATACGGAAAATTGTGTAAACAAACATACACAATAAAACAATATTGTTAAACATATTCTATTATTTATCCTTGGTGGATTTTTATTTTGTTCTACCGTTTTGTAATACTATAAAAGTTACATCTCTAAAATATATGCTTTCTATATATACATATAAAATATATTGTGTATTCATTCAGGATATGAATGAAAATAAAAAAAAAAAAACACAGACATTTTATATTTATTTAATATTGGCTCATTGATTCATTTTTGTTTTTATATGGACAGATTTATGATGAGTTCAGAAAAACATTCTTTTTGTTATGTGAATTGAATAAATTTATGTTATACGTATATTTTTTTTTTGGTTTTATTTTAATAAATTGATTTAATATTGATTTATTTATCAAAAAATAAGGATATTATGTTGATAAAAAGTAATTGATATTGAAATATTTTAATTTGTTTCGTTATTTGTTCGTAATAAATAATTCAATTTTAATTACATTGATTTTTAATTTTGTAATTTAATAATTATTGTAAAATTAATTATATTTTAATTGCAAACAAATTTTTGAATTTAAAATTTATATAATTAAATGATGTGGTTTTGTCCTTTGAACATTTTCCACTGTGCTTCAGTATGACTTTTAAACTCTAAATTGGAATATGATAATTTCTTAACAATTATGAGAGAGTCAGGTATCGTATTGAACTTGAACAGCTGATATTGTTCATTAGAAAATTATATAGGATGGATCAATTAAATTTCGGAAGAAGAGAGTCATCAATAAAGTTGTATATATTGGGCTTAAAATTGGTTTTAGTGGCAGGAGGATTGACCGTCCACTTTCACAAAAAGCCTTACTAATATTGTGTCTGTATTTTTATTGAATTTAGGGATATAAAAGTTTAATCCTTTCAGTGAATAGAAACTTGAAATATTGATTTTCAAATTTACACAATTAACAAATTAGGAAATTTCATGTATTTCTTCCAAAATTAACAATAATTTACAAAATATTTATATTAAAATCCGTTTATTTTGCAAACATCTATAGAATATTTGTATAAATTTAATGTTAAATAGGGCAGTCAGTTTTTCCTCCGAGCATGATTTCCGGTTCATATTTAGTTATTTGGGTTTGTACATACTATAAAGCTTTTATTTTTGTGGAAATATTTCAAATAATATACCAAAGTCATGGTTTTTTATATAATCGCACATATGAACTATAAATTATATTATAAGTTAGTATTTAGAAGTATTCTTTTTATGATACGCAGAAAGAGATTGCCAGGACTACATAATGTTTTATAGAGCTTATTTTATTATAGTAAAAAGGTATATATCATTGGTACATTGAAGTCTAAATAAATTTCTTTTATTACTTTGATGGTTTTAGTATATCATTGAATATTTAATGGAATTTGAAAATAAGTCGGAAATATACAAAACGAGATATCTTACTTATTGTGTAAATATATAAATCCTTGACCTATTTTTTTGTTTTGTAATATAATTTCAAAAATAACATTGAAAAAAAGGATCTCTTAAAGTAATTTCAAAGATTTTATTAATGAGTTTTTGGTGTATATATGGAATTAGATATTAGATTAGTAAAAATTTACGGAAAAATAAAACTTGAACTAAATTTGACGCATAATTGTAAGCTGAATTTCAATGTTAATATTCTATATGATTTTGTTATACTACTATTTAACGTAATTTCATTGATAATTGATAAAAACAGTTCAATGTAGTATTTTTGAACCTTTATTTAATTACTTTAGATACAATTTGATTGAATTTACTTATTTATATTAATTTACAATTTGATCTTCTAAAATTTATTCTCCTTTTTTATAAAAGTTTCCACAAATTTTGATTAATTAAATTACTCTGAATGTATACAATAATTTAATTTGATTATTAAGTATTTTCTTTATTATTAAAATTATCTACAATAAAATTTAATATTTTCAAAATATGTTTTTATAGAATTTCTATACCATCTATATAATTATTATTAGATAATCCTTAAGGATAAATATAAATAATATCGTATATAATTTTATTGGCTATAAGGGGATTTATTTATTATTAATAAAATTAGAGATAGTGAACATTATATAAAATTATTTATTATCTTAGAATTTTGTTTCAATTTATATACTTAACAAATTGAAATAAAATTATTGTAAATTTCTAACTAAAACTCTAAATTACTTGTTTTTTACAAATTTACCAAAAATATCGATTAATATTTTATTGTTGAAATTTCTGCAATATTTTCAATATTTCTATAATATTTTTTGATGGTATATAATTAATATTGTACAGAAAAAAAAAACAATATTTTGACAATATTTCCGTCATAATTACAATCAAAATGTAAAAATCTCATAAATTATTATTTAAATGGTTAATAAAATTTATGATTTCAAATACATATACATATAATGTTTTATTTACCCTCAAAATATTACCTGTCATTTAAATATTGTAACCACTTTTACGAAAATTTATTGTACCTATGATAGTATATTTATTATTATTGTAAAATAAAGAGTAAAATATATTAAAGTAATAATATTCGAGTATATTTAAAAATTTAATTAAATTTTGTTTATTCAGATGATTCATTTAAATTTGAATAAAAATATCAAAAATGAGTAAATTAATATAGTATATTAAATAAAGCATAAAAAAATATATCGTCTGGGATTTTTCCATTGATATGAAAATTATTTACACTCATTAAACAGAAAAATTTAATTTAAAATTTATTTATGTATATATTAAAAATTATTTTAGAGTTTCAGAAATTTATCTTTAGAGATTTGTTGTGGTTAATTTAATAATTAATCATATTTACAGATTCGTTATCAAACTGATAATTGGCTGTTAAATGACTTAAACTGTTAACTATTTATTTAGCAGAATCAAATATACATAATTTATCTTTTAACCAATTTATTTTCAAAAGTGTATTTCTGGGTGCGTAATTAAAATTGGCGATGACGTTTATATTCGTCTAATGCTCTTAACTGGTTAACATGCACTGCCCGACACAATTCATCTTAGATTCTACATATTGTAATCTTCATATAAATATATACTACACTTTTGCATGATATTGTTTTAAGTTTTCACTAACATTTTGAATTTTCATATTTGTTTTTCACCTGACGTATATATACATCAAACTCCCCATAGAAGCACTTCTACTTGACGTATATATATGTCAAACGCGCTTAACTGATCTGTTATGAAACTGTTAACTAACTATGACTATTAACAGAATCAAATATAATTATATAATTTTACTTTATAATTAATTATCGTATAATTTTTAATGGACATTTTTTAAAAATATATATAAAAATATTTCAAAAATGATGATAAATTATATAAAAAGCTTTTTATCCGAAGGTTATGTCTTTGGCATAAAGGTTACAAATTTACTTTGTTAATATAAATTTTGTATATTATTTATTTGTTTTTTATATTATAAAAATAATAAAACAAATTTGTCGAAACTGAAAATTTATTATAATAATTTTTTTGTTTTGTGTTTACATTATTTTTGTTGTGGTATTTTCAATTAAATTTCAATCTCATTTTTACAGTGAAAGTTCAATGACAAAGCGTAAAGGTAGTCTGCAAAAAATAAAAATAAATTTTTCAATAAAGTAAATATTGGAAATTTTAAAATGAAAATCAATTTTCTTCAATTAAATAAATGAAAGAAATTTGCTGATTATTTTCAAACCTCAAAATACTAAACATCTCTTTTTACTTAACATACCGACAACCCTTTTTTTCAACCTTGAGAATTTACGCGAATTTTACCATCAAACGCGAATTTTGCCATCAGTATACTGTCACAGTCCTAATTTAATATAAAATAGGCTATAAATCATTATGACATTTCACATGAAAATAAGCTTAGACAGTTTTTTTTTTTGTTTTTTTTTTTTGAAATTCTGTCCGAGTGGGTAGTGCAAACACTGAAGGTGAATAAACGAATTGAAATGTAGAATGATTATATAGAAAATTGTGTATATAATTTTCATTGAAAAAATTTCTATTTTTAAATATTATATAGAATAAAGATAAAAAAGAAGTATATTTAATAATTTTTATTTTTATAATTTTATTGTATTGCAACTTCCTACATTTTAAAAATTTAAAAATTTGTCCAAATAATTTTTAACTAAATTAGGCAATATTATTTTTAGAATTTCTAACTATATAAACAACAAAATTTTTTTTTAAAAAAAGTGAACCTATTATTTGATTTAGGCCATTAACAGCTCAATTAGGCAGCACCGGCACTGCGATGTCAACAGAGTAAGTGTGTCAGATAATTTACATTTACTAAACAAAAAACTATAAAAGAAAAAGCTTTTAAAAAGCTTCTTACAATTAATATTCCAAAACACTGTCCAACATAAAAATAACTCTATGCTATTTTTGCTTTCATTGCTCTGATGATTTTGTATAGCAGTAGCAGATAGCAGCTAATTTCGGAACAAAAAAGCTTTTAATCAAAAAACGATCTTCAAAAATGTTTTGACCTTGCAAGTAAAATGAAAACCATGATATAACAACAAAAAATAAATAAATAAAAAGCTTTTAATATTTTTGTTTGTAGTTTCTTCATGGGATTTTATTGAATTTATATTGGAAAAAGAATTTTATTTAAATTAAAAAAATTTAGTTGATTGAGTGATAAAAAATATTTCATAGCTAAAATATATGTAGCTAATTATCAATAACAAAAATTTTGTATAAATTTCAAATTATATCGTGATAATTAGAATTGACGTCATTACAGATAAACTTATTTTTTTTTGTGCAAAATTTCTTAAAAATATTTTTACTTTTTAATTTGTCATTTATTAAGAATTCTTGAATTTATATAAATAAAAAGAAAATAATATTTTTACAGTAAAATTAAATATACATAATATACTTCAAAAGAAAAATCCATGAGTTGGGTTGAAGAAAAAAGCTTAGTACACTTTTTTTTTCAACTTCTTAGAAATTTGCTCATTAAAATTTATATTTGTATAAAATGGTAAAATATTTTTTCTTCTTATATATTTTGGAAAGGAAAACCTTCTTGTTTATTACTTTGATGTTACAAAATAAAAAAAAATCATTTTGTAAGAGTCAAGTTATTCGTTTGGATTTATGTTTATTTATGTATATAAATTTTAACAGCTCTTAATTTCTTGATTTTTTTTTATTATACAAAAGCTTAAATACCATAAAAAGGAAATAAGAATTCCTATTTTGAAAATTTGTAGAAATTTTTTTAAATTTATTTTTTTTTTATCCATGATAAATGAGTTTTTTTAAATTATTATAAAAATACATATTTATTTTTAATTTTATGTAGGTTCAAATTACAAAATTTATAACATATTTTGAGGACCAATTCAATTCACAGTAATATTTTGCCAAAATATGGACGAACCTTTTGGCAAAACCATATAAATTTGGTTTATATAAAAGGAAAGACAAAAATTAACTTGGCAAGAGACACAATTTTAATTAGGAGAAAATATAATTTCAGTAGAATAAAAATACAAATTTGAATTGGAAAAGGAACAATTTGACTATTAAATGATATATTAACACGTTGGCGGACACTTACTGCATTTGCAGTGGACCGATCATGTGATCTTTTGTTTCAGCTTTAGCTGAATTACGTGATGTTTTTTGTGTCCGCCAATAATGGTTTTAATATTTTGCTTAGAATAACTATAATTTAGCTAACACTCAAAACTATAAATATATCAGCAATAAGTTAATTTCTAATTAATTTAATCACCATATTTATAAACCTTACTTATATAATTACTCTCAAAATCCTGGTTAAGTAAATTTTTGCAAATTAACTGAACCTCACCAATTAAATGGAAAAACTCGTATTATTTTTTCATATTTTTTTTTTAGAATTAATGTTCCACATTTCACATCAACAAAAAAACCATATTAGTTTTTTATTGTGCGTTCGAGGTGTGTCTGACATGAAATAAAGAAATCCACAAAAAATAAATAAACGCCGTCCAACAGTACATAAATATAACCCCTAACCAGAGAGCTGTATGTCAAAATCGTTCAACATATTAAAAAAAAATATATGTACATATATATATACCAGTCAAACAACTTTGATATAATTTTTAACATATATCCCAAATAAAATAATCTTTATAATAAATACTCATGACGTCACAATAAAACTTGTTTTTTACCTGAAATCTATCAGCACCGAATGTTTGTACCTTGAGGTAGAGCCTAAAAACTATACAATCATGTTCTCTTTATTATAAAATGAATTTTTAAAGTCTCGTCTTCTTCCTGACTTTAAAGCAATTTACTCATATTGCAAAATTATAATTTTTCGTTGCTTCTATGTATATACATATATCACATTTGACAACATAAAATTTTATGTAAAAAAACATATAAAAAAAAAATTCATTTATGTATTTAGTAAGAAAAAAAAAATCAATATCCCCACTTGGAATAATCTTATAAAAAAAAAAATAAAACAGATGATCGTGCAGGTGAGATAAAATTATCGATGGCGCGTGCAATATAAAAATAAAATAAAAAATTTCTGTTATAGCTTTGCTCAAAAAACTCGAAATAGCATAGAAAAATATAATTTTTTTGTGATGTCATATAGCCATGTAGAGAGCTTTTTAATGCAAGCAATAATAATGCTTTTGGTTTCTATCTAAACGCGAATATTTTGTTGAATTTTTACAAACTTAAATTATAAATTTATTTTTGGATTACTTACAAAAAAAAAAAAAATTTCGAAGATCGCGTGCCATAAATACAAAAATTATTGAAATAAATTTATTTATTTATAGAAATTTCTATATTTTCACCTTTTTTAAATCAGATGATCTGGTTAATCATGCATAACAAAAATGGACAGAGTGTCATTTCAAAATACAAATATACATATTATTATATTAAATTTGACTCATTTTAGAAGCTTCTGTTTATATATTTTGAAATTTAGTTAGTGACTCATTACAGACTGATTATTGTGACATATTGCCATAATTCACAATTTTATGAACAGAATATTATTAACATATTGTTTTAAAAAAAAGTATTTTAGTAATTAAATTTAGTAAATTAATAAATTGTTGTTGGTAATTTTAGTAAAACATAAATTTTGCATAAGTTCTATATCAAAAATCTTATTTTGCCAGGAAACTTAGAAGGTAAAAAACTAGTCTAACGGGTATTGAATGCTAAATTGTAATTATAAAAATGTATTTCATTAGCGGACAAAAAGTCCAGATAGTGAACCTTCGAAATTGAGCAAAATATGGAAAAGTTATTAATTTTTAAGAAACTATTTACCCGGAAAAATCAGATTTAAAGTAAATTATTGAACATTTAAATATTTCTGTAAGCAATATCCTTGAAACATTTTCAAGGTGTAAAAAAGTACTGATATTAATTGATAAATATTTAGGCTATTATGACAAAATGAAAAAGTCTAAATATAATAATTTAATTAAAAATTTACTAAAAAAATTATTTTGATTTAAATAAATTTTCATTATCATATTTACCTAATCTTAGATAACATATTTGAATTAATTATAATTTAATCAAAATAATTTTATATTTTTTTTACCTTGTAAGTTTATCATTAAAAACAAACTCAACTTTCTTTTCTATGCAAAACCTCATAAAATTTATAAAATTGGAAAAATCCCACATTCACATATACTTGGATATTTAACGAACACTATTAAACGACCTTAATTTTCCTAAATTTTTCATTTTAAATTCTCTTAACAATGAATTTTTTCTCTTCTATTTTGATCAAATGAAATAGTATTAGTGACAATTTTCATTGTGTGTTAGTGCAATTCAATTTGTAGTTGTGACTAAAATTAAAATGTATTAGTGAAATGAAAGAGTAAAAAAATTATTAAAAATAAAAACGAAAATAATTTAAAAATTACTTAAAGAATTGAACATAAAATTAGGGAATTCCATATGTTTTCCAAGGGGGACATAGAGAGGTAAGAAAATTAGGTAGTGGATATTATAATTTAAAAAAAAAAAAAAAGAAACATGTTTAAATTCTCTTAATAATTTTACTTTATTATTTATTTTTCAGTTATTATGTTGTTTTTCTTAGAAATTGACAGTATTATTAAAAGAGATATTAATTACATAAATAAATAAAATTTTAATAGTTCAGCTTTAATGTTGTACATATTTGTTTGTTTGTTTGCAAAGTAAAATTTTAATACATTTTTATTTTTATCTATTAAATTGAACATATGGGAATTTAAATTTAATTTTTGAAATTATATATTTTAAATTTATATACATATATTAGTTTTTGTCTTTATGTGTCAAATTCAAATTTAATAGATGATTTTTTAAAATATATACATAGTTCAATTTATTTTTAATTACTAAATTGTGTCGCCCTCGATTTTTGTTATTTTAAATTAAGCAATGTTAAATTTTAATTAATTTTATGATTTTTTTTACTATTTAGTTTCAGAAAAGCTTTAAAATGATAAAATGAAAAAAGAAATTGTTAAATGAATTTATTATCTTAAAATATTTTTCGACAGAAATGAAAAAAATTTAATCTAATTTAAGTAATCTAGTTTTGTAAGAATGCTTAATATTTTTGGGAAAAAAATCGTCTTCTTATAATTTAAATTAGTCTATTGTCAAATTAAAGACGAAACATCAAAAACCTTTGTGACAAATTAATATTTGGTAAAAGTCAATTTGTATTTACATATTTCAAAAAGACAAATTTAACCTGAAAATATTTGCAGCATAAGCAAATAATTACAGATTTACTATAATAATTTGAATAAATTTATTATATTCTATAATTATATTAATTAAAAACATAATTTAATTAATTTCCTATATTTAATATTCTCCAATTTAAATATTGTGTCTTTGCAAAAAATAAACAATTAAAAATTCAATTAATTCTAAATATTTTATTCAACAAATTTCTGGCTAAAAAATTTATAAAATTTTATTAGACTATTTATTAAATTTTTTTATTTTATTATCTTATAAATTTTTCCATTCTCTCTATTAATTTCCGTTTAATTGGTTTCTCTATATCTCTTCGTATTCTTTGTACATTTTAAAAACTTAAATTTTATGTTCGAAAACATTGAGTCTTGAGTGTGTTTATGTTATCATATTTAAAATAGAAATCATTAAAATGACGAGTAAAATTCTATAAATAGCCTTTGAATGTTTAATTGGAAGTATATATACAATTACATACATATTATCTTTTTCTTTAATTATTATAAATTTCAAAAAATAAAAAAACAGATTATTTATTTAAAAGAATTAAACATAAATTTAAATGTTTTTCGAGAAATATTATTTATTAATTAGCTGGAGTTTTTAAATAATTTAGCAATGTATTTTTAAATATTACAACATTTTAACAATAATTTTGCCTAAATGAAAATTTAAATTTTCCACATAGTAAAATTCTCAGAAAAATAAAATAACCGAAAAATCATAAAATCGAAATTTATGTAATACAAAATTCGGTGTAATTTTTCAATTTTTGTGTAATTTTTTAAACAATAAAATTTCAATTTAACTTTTGTATTTTATCCCAAAAGCATAAATGTGACCTTGAATAAAAAATTTAACCATAAAAAAATGTTGATTTTACTTTGAAAGTCGACTAAATCTTTTTGATTAAAAATTCTCTAGTGATTTTTGTGCTTTTCTTTTAAAGAATTTTATTTTTCTAAATAATAATTTCCCTTTATTACAGGAAAATTTATACAAAATGACCTTGAATTTTCTTCTTTTTTTTTTTTAGGACAATTTAAAAGACAAAGGAGAATTATAAAAATGAAAATTACACGAGTGTAAAAATTTAATTAGTATTAATTAATTTTTATGATATTTTAGATATTTTTTTGTTTGTTGATTTTCTTTATTATTAATATAAAATTACGATGTTTAAATTTGTTTTTGACTGCAAGGAAGAAATATAACAATTTTATTAAAAGTAAGAAAAAATTGAAATTTAAAAATCCTACGTTTAGCACATATAATTTTCTATAATCAAAAATGATTCACATTATTTTAAAATTTTAAATTTACATAGATGAAAATCTTTGCAATAATTTCAATTTTCCTACGTAATTTTACCTTTAAATATTATTGCCAATTAAATGACATATCTTAAGTAAAAGTAAAGAAATTGTAATCAAATTTTATATAGTAGGTACATATATACCAAGAAATTTTAAGGATTCAAAATTATCACACTTCTATAAACATTTACGTTACAACTGAAAATTTTCCATGACGTATTTAATTTGTTACAAAGAATATTATTAAAAAACATTTTCGGAATTTTAGGTATAAATCCTAAATAATGAATATTATATTGTCATTTGAAATTAGCAGCAACACTTTTTGCTATATTTCCTTAAAGGTACGATTTTGAGTAAACAACTGGTATTTTCATTATAACAAAATTTACAGCGTAGGTTCTGTCAGAATAAAATATATTTTATATAAAAAATTATTCAATGATTTTCTTTTTTATTATATTATATTTTTTACATGTAAAAGAAAAGTTATCACTCAATAATTGCGCCACAAAATTTGGAAAATTCATATTCGTTGGGACGGGACATAAATTTAATTTTTTTTTTTTTATTTTTGTATATTGAAACATAAAAAGGATCTATGAAAATGAAAAATATCAAAGGACGCTTTATCAAATAAATTTAATTCGAGTAGAAAATTTATACAGTAAATTTTTTGGAGAAAAATTAATGACGTAACTAAAATATATTTAAAACGTAGGCGAATGGTTTAACATTATAAGCATGAAATGAACAATTTGAAATAACATAAAATAAGTCAAAAATATAAATTATATAGAATTTTATTAGATTATAAATAAATTGTAATTTGAAACTTAATATTTATGTACAATATTTTCCTACGTAATTTTTGCGGAACATCCTTCAATTATTAACTTTATTGGTAAAAATGGAAATGGAAACTTTTTCTATTTAAATAATTTAATATATCAAATGATGTTCAGACAAATTTCGAGAATTAGGTCGAAAATAGGTCATAATTATGTACATATATTTAGAATTTGCTCGTTCAAGATCAATCGTAAACAGGACGAAATAAGGTTCTTATTACAACTTTAAATACTACAATTACGAATCAAATCCGGACCACTTCTAAAGAGACCTAATTCAACGTTTTTGCAGCTTAATTGCTACAATTACGTCTCATATCCCGAGGACGTTTAATAAGATTATTTCATTAATTAAATTGCCTTAAATAAATAACTTTTAAAGAGATTGGCTATAAGAATTTGTTATAGCTTTCTTTTATTTAAGAATGTCGTTATTTCTTCTGTCCTTATATTGAATAATCCTCATACTTAAAATTTTTTTTCTAAATTAATTTTTTTCAAAAAAAATATATTAATAAAAACATAATATGTCTGACATTATAAAAAAATCGTTGTTTTTTTTTTGTCCTTAATAATTAAATACACAATTTACTGTCATAATACATACTAAAATTCATTCTCTCATTAAAAATTGTTTGGTATAGAATGGTGATTTACATTATTAACCGGATGTTATTTAATTTTACCACTGAATAACCCTTTTTTTTATCATATTGTCCTTTTTTTTTTAAATGGTTAAACAGGCAAAAAAATAAAAGGATAACAGTTGCACAGCTTGAAAAGAAAAATATTAAAATAAAATTTATATAGACTGTAATTTATTTATAATATTCAAGTTGATTTTGTTGAAAATTTTCGTTTTACATAAAACATGGAAATTAAAATTATTTTTCATAAGTATATAAAATTGTATATTTTTTTGTATAATTTTTTTACAGTGTAAGTATTCTGAAACTAATCAACTTTTATTAATATTTAATATAACATATTTTCAGAATTATAATGAAATTTTCTGTTATGTAAAAATATGTTTGTAATATCAAACTAAACCCCAATATTTTCCGAAAACCAATTTTTGTCTGTATAAGAGTTATTAACTTACATTTCCTCTTTTTTTTTAAATAAAGTTAATTAATAGTAAAAAATTAAATTTTTTTTGTTATAGCAAACCATAGACCACTTTAACATATTTTTTCAATAATAAAAAAGTGAAAAATAGAAAGAAAATCTTCCCCCTCCGTACATACTTTTAATTTTTTTCTATCATTTAATTAGCATAATTAATTTAATTTTTTATTAATTTTTTTTTTTTGATTCTAATCAATAATGCATTCATATCATAATATAGTAAAATAATATTTCACCCTCACTCAAACTTACCAATATCCGTTGATTACACCAAAAAACTGGTGTATAATTAACCGATTGCAAATTCTCCTGTCTAATATTGAAAATGATGTAAGTAAGATATTTTTAATTTTCAGAAATTTCATTTTTAATATTTGTTTAACTCAAATGTTTTATGGTATTTAACGAAATTACGTAAAAAAGGTCTGAAAAGTCTTTTGGCATTAATGTTTTTTTGTTGATTGATTTCAAATTTTAATCCCTTACAATACAAAATAAACTATTTGATAAATTTATCTTCAGTTTTTGACTTACGCCGAAAATATCAAAAATCACCGGCACAAATTTTTGTGTTTTTGGTAAAACCGATAAATAATACATAAAAAATTTATAAACTAATCAAAATTTATATACATACAAATAGAGCTTATATACTCAATTGGATCCTTTAGTTATATAATACCAGGACATAATCGAATTGTAACTTTTTTTTTAGGTAGGTATAATATTATATGCGTGTATAGTAATTTCTGTATAATATAGCATGCGATATGAATACGAAATAAAAATAAAAAAAAATATATATAATTTATGTTTTGATGGTGTGAAATGGGTTGTTTAGTAAATATATAGAAAAAAGGACATTTTAATTAAATTGTTTTTGTTGTTTCTGACAGGTTATTTCAGAAATTATTAAGTATTATTTTTGTTTATAGATTTTTTAGGATTTAATTTGAAGAGCAGAAATAAATTTTTTCGTCATTGATAATATTCTTTTGATGAAATTAAGTCAAAAAGGAAATCAATGGACTTAATAAATTAAAATAAACCAAGATAAAATTCTAGGATATTATTATGGAAAAATTCTTAAAGACCAATTTTAAATTTCAATATCATGAAAATATGAACATTTTAATAATATGAAAATTTAAAATTCGCAATAGTTTAAAAATTAAATTTTAAATATTTTACTGGAATTTAAAACACTCCAAATTTATGTGCATTAAAATTTTTTTTTTGGCAAAATTCCTGACTATAACTTTTACAAAATGGATCTATAGTACAAATTATATAAACTAATTTTCATAACCACAAAATATTTAATATTATGTATTTCTCTATTTTGTTGAAAATTTATATAATCAATAAAACAGTATGAATTTTAAATAATAATCTAATTAATAAATTATTTGTATAGCTATACTCTTATTGATAATTATCAATTTTTTATTAAATTTTGTAATTTGACCAATTTTAATTATTGTAAATTAAATTTGTAAAATAAAATTTGTTTTTAATTTATAATTTTTCGTTAATGTTTGATTACACAAATTTAATGATGGCTGAATGGATCATGAGCTGATGAATTATATTGTGTTATTTTAATATTTAAGGAAATCTGTAAAATTTTGTATACTAAAGAGATTAACAACCGAATATAAATATGAATATATTTATAGTCAAATTAAAGACTAACAAATATTTATATGGTCTATAGTCAAATATTGAAATTCGGACTCTGGTTAAACACTTAACCATTAAATATTTGACCTCTAAATCAAGTCTTTGAAGTCTTTTAATTATAGGAAAATCTATTTTACAACTAATTTAATTTTAATCTTTCGTTACAAAGAATAATTAAATAATTTTCATTGTTTTCAACTTAAAATGAATTTTCTCTTTTATTGCTTATTCAATTTTCTTATTAATTTTTTTTTCCCAATTCACCATAAGAAAAACTTAAAAAGTAGTAACTATAGAGTTTATTTTTTATATACCATATACCACGCATATTGTAAATTGGAATCTTTTCTTATAATATCAACTATGAAAATAAACTTTACTGCATTTCTACTAAAGTTTTCAAGTATATTTAATGGTTATACATACATTTTTTATGTAAAAAGCATAGGTTATTTGATCCTGTATACAATATATTTTCCCTTCCCTAAAGTTTATCTATATATAGAATATTGTTTCACAAGTTCTATATTCACCTTATGTATTTAAAAGTTTTCAATAAAATTTACTAATATGGAGACTTGACGTTTAACATAATAGAACAATTTTTTTTTTCTGGAAAAAACTAATTTAATACAAAATATGTATAATTAAAAAAAAATTGTAAAAAATTTGGGTTAATAATTTCTTCAGTAACTTTTTTGTTGTTAAATATTTAGTTGCATCAGTAACTGCAGCCAAAAACTTTGATATGATAGCTCAGAGGCAAAATCAATTTATCAAAAAAAAAAAAAAAATCAATCAGAAACTTTATTATTTCTCAATTTACAATATTGTGTTAATTAAATTAGTTTATATTTTTCTTTTCTCCCATATATATTACAATAATAAAATTGAATTGAAATTTAATAAAATTTTAGTGGTAAAAATAAAGTTTTTCATTGAGAGGAACTTTTTTTTATTTCTTGTTAAATTAATTATTTTGTTACCTGTGAATGACACTTGTGTGTATAGTTTTCAATTCATGATAAATTACAATTAAAAAAAAAAAATTCTATTGAACTTTGTATAAATAATAGTTTAAAAAGGATAATTTGTATTATAAATAATAGTATATATAATTGCTACATAGTCAAATGGCAAAATAAAATGAATAAATTTTAACTTTATAAATTGTTGAATATATAATAAAGAAATTAATTAATCGAATTGAATTTACCAATTAGTTTTTCATGAATTTACATTTTGAAAACTAAATAAATATAATTGAATGGAAAACTTCAATTTTTAATGATTAATTTTGGTATAAATTTTATATAATACGAGTAGCATTTAGTCATTTTAAGATTCAAATTGGTCTTTTTTTGGAAATCAATAATGCGTCTTCCTAGTTTATGTTGAAATTCAATAATGAAAATTATCTTATTTATAATAACAAATCATATTAATTAATAAAATTAATAATTATTGATGTAAGATATCTTAAAAAATTAAGAAGACAAATTTGATTTACAAAGAAACGAATTGTACTTGCAAAAATACGAATATTATTTATAAAAATTATAATTTAATTTCTGAAAAGATTAATTTGAAATGTAAAAGGACTAAATATTATTTTATTGATAAATTATTTCAGTAGTGCAGTAAAAATTTAAATTTTTCTCTTCATTAATTTGATTAAAATTAATTTAGTTATTTGTATACAAATCATTTATGTGTTGATTCTTATATATACCAAAAAAAATATAACATTTAAATTACTGATAATATTTTGTTATTTAATCAACAAACTCTTCATATACTAATCAATTTTTTTTAATATTAAAATCCTTCTTATTTTTAATTAGTTTCAATATTAAAATTTAACCTTCAATAAATAACAATTTTCTTTATTTAATTGATTGCCGTTGTTATAATATATTTATAAAATTTAATTTAAAAATTCAACTTTTCATCAATCAATATGTTTTACAAAATTAAATAATAATATTTCTAATTTTTCTTCTATCCTGCCACCTAAACTAAAAATGGTTTATATAAAATAGAGAAAACATATAGACAAACTTATTTTGTTGGTTTTTTTACATGTATCCTTCAAATCCTTTTACACAAAATTAGTTATATACAAAAGTTCATTATACATATATAAGCTTTTTTTTTTAGACAACGTTGGCAACATAAAAATATCTCTTTTACATTTTATTATTATTTTATTTTTTATTTTTTGTAATTTTTGCTAGACAATTTTATAAACAATTTCTTTTTTTTTTTTAATATTTATTTTACAGAAAAAATAAAATCGATTTATGTACATAGAGTATTTCTATTTCGTCCTTGTATATCTAGAGAGCCTTTAAGGCAAATATGTCTACGATGATAATTTGTGTTCATTTAACTTTTAGAGTTGATGATAATAAAAAAAAAATTGTAATATAATTAAAGATGGAATTTTAATAAAAAAAAAAAAACTATTTATAAGTAAAATTTTAATTAACTTTTTAGTTATGAAAATAGAAATTGAAAGTATTTTTTTGTTTGAAAAATAAAGAATAATATAATTTTCTTCAATAATTTCAATTTTTATAAAATAAAATTTTGATATATTAAATTTGTATATAACTTTTTCAAAATGTTATAAAAATTTAATATATAAATTTTCTTTTAAATTTTTAAGTAATTTCTAAATCTGTTATAAGTTTATTTCGAAAATGATAACTTACAAAAATATAAATAAAAGGATCCATAGCATTAGAAAATAAATTTCAAATATTATTTGACGATGATAAATTATCAATCAGATCTATCTCCGAAAATTCGAGAATTGATGTAAAAATCATGCACAAAATGCAATATGTCTGTCATATTTCGTATTTAATGTCACCTCTGATTACATAGTTTGATTCATAATCATTTGAAATAATTGATTTTCCTTATTGCATACTCGCAATATGCTTTAAATACTTGCAATAAAGTATACTTGCAAAATGCTTTAAATCAATTTAGGGAGATAATTTAATAAAAATAAAATAAATAATGTGTAAAATGATAATTTTAGTTCAATTGATATAACAATTATCATTATTTTTATCATAATAATCATCATAAGTAGTTTGAAACATAGATGATTTTTAGTTTTGTCTTGGTCCTGAAATTATTTCCAAAAATTTGACTTACATCATCTCTGAATTCAAAAATCACTATCAATAAATAAAACTTTTTCAAATGATTATATCATAACCACAAAAATATTTTTGGTCCATTTCTAAACCTAAACATATTATTACATATATATATATGTACATATGTACATATATATAAATGTAAAGGGACGAAAATAGTTAAAAGTCGTTAAGTGGCTTCATGATTTTATCTATACATAAAATTAGTTACAAACAGAATTTTCTATAAAGCAAAACAGAAATTTGAAAAAGGATTTTTTTTTTACTATAAATATAATATAGAAAAGGCTATTATATTGAAGAACCCCCCAAAAAAAAAATATGCTTAAATAGGGATAGTAAACAATTGAAAATAGTTATCATCATCATCATAATAATAATCATTATCATCATCATCGACATATACCACACACTTACATCTCAAAATGCCTAAAAAATAAATAAACTTTGTTTGTTTATGGACTTATATAAATAATTTACGTATAATAGGTTTTTTTTGTTGTTGTCGAAAAGGACACAAGCTCCGCAACCTAAAAAATGTTTTTTTTTTGTTTTTTGTGTTTTTTGTGTATGGATCATTTATAATAATTTTACGGATAAATAGAAAATATTTTTTTTTTATGAAAATGATGAGGGTAAAGAGGATTAATATGATTTTGAATTTATATATTTGTATTTGTGTATATTTTTACAAAAGGATAAAATCCTTTTTCTTGTATATATATTACAGTATAATAATTAGAAATTTTTAGCATAGTTTTTGTTATTTGAATATTAACATAAAAATAATTTTTGATTAACTGTGTGTAAGATATCAATTATTTTTAATTATCATGGGAAATTTACTCTGTTTTAAAGTCTTTTATCTAAAAGTTAATATTTTATCATTAAGAACGATTTAATATTTATATTTCATAAAAAAAGGTAATAATATTTAGAAACTATTAAATATTAGTAAATATATATGTATTTATTAAATTAATTTTAGTTTATAATTTATTTAAAAAAATATCCTTGTAGTTTCTTTTTTTACAATAATAATTTTTATGTTTATAATCAAGGATTTTTTAAGGACATATTAGTTAATAAAAAATCGATAAATTATGCTAAAGTTTTTGTTACCAAAGATAAATTAATTTTAATCTTCTGTATATCAATTAACTTTAAGGACCTTTGGCTTAAATGAATCTTCTATAGATGTCTTATAGAATCTTCTGTATATATACAATTTTTTATATTACTACAAAACAATAAAAATTATTCACACCATAATAATATTTCTCCTTGAATATACCTGTAAAATTTCTTTAATACAAATTATTTTTGCACAATTCATTAATCTTAAATAGAATAAAAAAAAATTCAGACTAAATAAGGATTGTGTATAAATGATTTTGTTTTTTTATTAAAACTTTATCCTTTTCGTACCCCACAACTTGGGTGCACAAAATATTACACGAAAAAAAAATTATTTATACAATATTTACACAAAATGTGTAGACACATATTTATAATTTACCGGTTATCCTTTTTCGTACATGTACGAAAAATTACCCTCATAATCAAAAATTTTATAACAAATTTTCTGAAAAAAAGCATTTAGTATATTAGGGTTATTTGGCAAATTATTAAAGCTAAAATTTACCATTGTCGTTATCCTTTACACAGTAATTCTTCAAATTAATAATTTTTTGAGAGAATTTTGTTAAAGGGAGTTACATACATTTTGTTAATTAATGTATTTGAATAAAAAAATCAAATACTTAAATTGTGTATGTGAATTTAAAGTAAAATACTTTCTGTTTAGTAAAATTCATGAAAATAGACTCAATTATAATATATTTACATCTGAGTAAAAATTGATTTTGAATCAATAAAATACTTTTCATCAAATATATTTTTGTAAACTCCAAAAAAAGTTATTAAAATATTACTAAATAAAATACTTGTCATCAAATACTTTTACTCAATGATTAGTACAGCATTTGCCTCGTAAGCAACCCTGTTACTGTGACACAACCCTGTTACTGTTACAGCACCATGGACTGATATTTAAAGTGTTTGATAAAAAAAAAATTATATAAAAGTAATTAATTCCTGCTGCTACGTCTACGATTTTTTGTTGTTGCCAATGTCATAAGGATATTTTTTTGCATCCTTGTTGTTTAGTCATCTTCATTTTCCTTATATTCTGTCTATTAAATAAACGATGGTTAAATGAAAATTTCTATTTTAAATATATTTTTTTTGCCACTTTTAGCAGTTCTAATTTTTTTTTACATTCCTTTTAAATATATGAGATTTTTTTTTTTTCGTATATAAACAAGGATAAATGTACATCCTTTATATATTACTTTTTCTATTTGTATTTCTGCTGTACAGAAAAAGAAAGAAATAATTTAACAGTAAGAAAATATTCATCCTATACATTGAAATTAAATTAGGTGGAAATTTGTTAAGAAAATACAAAATATAAGAAGAAATTTTTTTATCTATTGTATATAAATTTAATTTGAAAAGGGTAAATCCTTTACACTTATTCGGTAATTTAATACCTCTCTCTCTCTTATAGAATATCAATAAAAATGAATAATTCAAATTCAATTTCCAAAAATTAATCTTTTACACAAAATTTTATGATTTTCTCCAAATTTCTTTTTGGAATTTCGAATTTCGAAATTCGAATTCTTGATCATATAAAAAGGATAGAAATAAATAAAATGTTAAAAAATGAATTTTAAAATTAGTTTTAAAACCTTAATAATTCTTGCAAAACAAAAAAAAGTATGATCCTATTCAGGTGCAACAAACGAGAAACTCTCCATCTACAAATCTACATCTACAAATTAAATATCCTGCAGGATTTAAAAATAAAAATACCTATATAAAAACATCGTAAGGAGATAATAGATACGTTTACATTTTGTAATTGACTTTTGTCTAACAACACACACACAAACAGTCACGAACTGCCACAAAAACAACAAGGATATTTCTCTTCTCAACAGCAGAAAAAAAAGGAAAAATTTAAATCTGAAATTTTCATTCTAGAAAAGTGGGAAGGATATTTTTTCCAAATTCTGTATAAAATTGAAAAAAAAAAACAACATTTTCTTTCTCTGGTGTAAAAAGAATGAATTTTTTTGTTTAGTCATTTGAGTCAACAACAAATAATTTTGATAGATTTTTTTGTTCTCTATTTTCCTTTATACATATATCCTTGCTAATAAATTTCTCCCCCATTAGAATGAAAATAGATTGAAAATATGTCTTGATTGTGCTGCTTGAACTGTAAAAATAATATTTGCAATCACGAATTCTGTTTATTTTATTTCAATTTTCACTAAATTTTCTTCCTCGGATTTTGTAAAAAAAAAAAAAGGACAAAAGGATTTCAACAATTACATTTTTTGTGTATTAGGTTAATTATTATTTTAGAAAAATATAATAAATTCAAACTTTTTAAATGTGAGAAAAACATTGTAAATATTTAAAATTAGTAAAAAAAGGAAAGACGCGATTATCCAGGACTTGATTTCTTTTAAAATTTAAAAATTGTTATCGTCTCAATTTTAAAAATGCTTTTGAGTAGATTTTATGTACAAAACTTTGTATATTATTAAATTTCTAAAAAATTTTAAATAAAAAATTTAATTTTTAATAAATAAAAAAGTCCTTATAAAATTCAGAAAAATTGATTTTGGCAATTTTCCCAACTTCAAAAACTAAAAATATATTTTGCAAATATTCAAAGTTGAAATAATTTTCATTTTTGACTATACTTACAATTGTCAAAAAAAATCTCTAGCCAGACATATTAATTTTTTTTTTTTGTGAACTGGGACATTTTAATTGGCTCGAAATGTTGAAAATTTTTTTTTACTTTGCAGCAAATTTAAAAAGGATAATTTTAAATGTATAACATGAAAATAAAGTAAATTACAAAATGAAAAATATGTCTGTGTAATATTAAAAATCCTTTCTAGATATATTAAAAATATTGTAATAGGTTGGGAAGAATTTCATATATTTATTTATTCTATGATTTAGGGTTATAAATATGTCCACAAAGAAGCTTTTAAGGATATGTGAACATGCAAGGAAATCGCGGTTGTTTATTACAGTAAAAAAATTGTATATTTTTGTAAAGGGTAAAATACAAATGAAAAAAGGACTGAATTTTTTATTACAATTTCAGTAAATCAACCAAAAATTATATCTATACAACTTTAGGGTATAAAATTGTTTAAGTATATTATTTATAGTATAGTTAAAAGTTTTTTCAAGGATATTATACTATACAAAATAATGCGACTCTTTACTACATAAATTTTAAAATTCTATATCGTTTTGTTTTTTGCATATCAAACTATTAAAATTCATAAATAAAATTTATATTTTTGTCTATTTATAAAGTAATCCTTCTTCGTTTCTACTTTATAAAAACAATTAAAGTTTTTTTTATGTTTTTTAATTATATTTCATAAATTTTATATAACTCATAACAAAGATCTTAATATTATATCATTTTGAAAAAGTTTTATTTAAATTTGATTTAAAAAAAAAAAGAATTGTTGAAAATATTACATAAATAATTGTGTAAGACCAGCAAAGATATATAAGGATTCATATAGGAAAAAATAAATTACTAAATAAAATTTGTGTATAAGTAAAAAATAATTGAAAATATTCAAGTAAGTTTATAATTTTTTTTATAAATAGTTAAATTGTTTCTTTAGAGTTATGAGATTGAGGAAGAGTGGTGGCTTTAGTGTATGGTGCTAATTACAGCAGGAGAGCAAAAAAATTATAGCTACAGCGAAAATAAAGCCTGCACTCCCTACCCGCCTTAAAATCATTTCACCACTATTTTTCCCATCACTAATATCCGTGATTAAGCGAATATTATGCTAAAGCTGTTCTTTGTCTGATTTTATAATCAAAATAATGTATCCTTTTTCATTATCATTCTCATAGTTTTAATACACAATTTCTGTATTTAGTAACACTGTAATTAATATAATGCAATTGTATACAATTCACAATTATATGTCAAAAAAAGTTTTCAAAAATTTTCAAACTCATACGAAGAATAGAAATTTGATTTCTCCATATTATATTTCGGATTTTTATAAATCTTTTGTTCTACTATTTTATAAGTTATACAATTATTTACATATATGTAAAAAGAAATTTATGTAATATCTATAAAAATATATAATAATACGGAAAATTGTAGTGACATCTGCATTTTATATCCTTCCATTGTAACAATAATACAAAACCAAAAAATATGATATTTCAAGTTAAGGCTCTATATCCTTATTATGAAAATCCTATATACCAAAAAAATATTTTCAATGGTATACTGTGGTGGTATTGCACATATATATGTAGAGAAAAGGAATGGGATAGTCATAGTAGGTGGTTTTACATTTTATAAATCTGATTGTTCGTTACAAGTACGGATTTACGTTTATAATTTATTTATTTTTTGTATGGAGAGTGAAAAGTCATGATATATCAACAAAAGAATATATGGAAATTTTATGTTGGTATATACATATATATCATAGCTTTAACGACACAATTGCTGGGCGATGATGGTGGGTAATGGATTGAAATTTTTCTTGAATATCCTTTCAAACATATACATAAAGTATTTATTATGAATTTTTTGGTATTTTATATTCCCAATGGAAATCTTTCATTAACCCTTCAGAAAATTCTGAATTTTTTTTTTTTATTACTGGATTTTTATCTGAAATATCATTATTTTAAATTGTGTTTAGGTAAAAAGGTGAATATATTTATGTGTTTATAATGATTTTAAATTTTCGTCCTTATACATAATAATATATATATATACTATCAGTTTTAGGATTAAAATTATTTTGTTTTTTATAATGTGTCAACATCCTAACAAAAAAAATTGTTGTTAAACATTGCGTATAAGTCATGACATGAATTGCTGATATATAGATATGAAATTTTCTGTGAAATGAGAAAATGAATAATAAACTAATCAGGAAACATTTGTGTAAAATAATAGAAAATAGTATATGGGATTTTAAAAAATAGAAATTTCGATTAAAAATATGCTTTTAATTCGTATCAACAAAATGAAAATATTTATGATATGTAATTTTGGATATTTTGATAATTTTAATTAAGAATGAAAGTATTTCTTGTATAATTTATTTGATATAATTAAATATTAAACTGATTTCCTAAAGTAAAAAGCTTTTTAAAATTTATGCGATTAATTTTAAATGAGTTTAAAGAAAAGTAATGGAAAGCAAAATGTACAAAGATGATTTCTCTAAATCTTATTTAAAGTTTTAAATAAAATTTTAAGTTAAATCTTATTTAAATTATTTGCTGATGAATTCTTCCAAAAAAAAAAGAAATTAAATAGCTAATCACACTATGATGAATGATATAACGAAATAATAATTTAAATCTATAATTTGACAATAGTAAAAGGAAATTTAATTTCCAATATAAAAATTCTCCTTTAATATTAATAATATTAGTTATTGGTTCCATCTACTTCATTTCCACTTTTTCTTACCATTATCCCAGGATATATAAAAGAAATTCTTCTCCCCCTTTTTATTTTTGTATATTTCCTTTACTGGTTTTTGCACTTTACTCTAATATAAAATCAATGAAGGACAAAACGTACAGGAATTCAAGGAAAATAATACAAAAAAAAAAAAATAAATAAATAAAACAAGAAAATTTCAGTTAAAACAAAAAAAAAATTTATTTGGCATTTTTTTTATTTCTGTTAAAATTTATTATATCATCTCTTTAGCATATTAAAAAAAATATATACAAAGTAAAATATCTTTATGCTCAGAGATAAAGAAAACAAGAAAAAGTATATAGAATCAAATTATAAATGGAAAAGAAATTTGTATCTTTGGTATAGATAGATTTTTCTTTTTTTCTTTTATGTAAATTTTTTTCTTATATATATAATTTTGAACGTGGTAGGAATAATTTTTTGATTTGTTTTATATAAATATATATAAGAAATAAGGAAAAAGGGCGCCTAAAAGTTTTGTTTGTTTGTCAGATTAAATATAACTCTCTGAACTTGTATTAGTTAAGTTTATTAAAATTATTTATTTTGTAAATTTTTATTTGTGGCTACAATGAAGTTTTTGTTTGTAAATTTTAATTACATATATTATAAGTGTTTAATGTTGTAAGGTTTTACTTATATTTTTTAGTTTTAATTACTTTTTGATTTGTTAATTTATCTGAAATGTTGACAATTTCGTTACGAGTGAGAATCAAAACACAATTTTGAATATATTGAAGTGCCTATTAGAAAGTTCTGGTATCCTCCTAGCCAAACTGAAAGAAACTAGAGAAAATTTGGACGAAATTTTAAATATATTGCGAGAAGTTGATCTATTGTAACCCACAGTTCCTCTGTCCCAGATGAGTTATCAGTAATTTCGAAACATTAAGCTTCTACTAAACAATTAAATTTATTTCGATTTGATCATAATTTCTAATTAAATCATCAAAAACAATAAAGATATTCAATTTCTACTAAACTTCTATTAATTTGTAATTAAAATTTATAAGGAAAATATTAAATTTTTATATAAAATATCTTTATTATCATGAACCAATTTTCAACAAAAACCCAAAAAGATTTTTATAATAAAAAAAAAGAGATTTATGAAAACTTCCCAAAATAAGTTTTGTAAGAAAATATTTAAATTTTCTTCATTAATAGTTTAAATTTTCATTAAATTCGAATTGTGAAAAATAAAAATAAAATAAAACTAAATTCAAGAAGAAAATGAAAAATAAGGAAATTGGAAGATATTTTTCTCATAATAATGAAAATGATCTACCAAATAAAGAAAAGTTTTTAATCAAATATTTTTTTTTACTTTATAATAAAGAAGCAAAAAAAAAAAAAAAACTATTTAAACTTTTTACAAATTTATAAAGTTTTCTTAAAAATTCTTCTTAACTATCTTTTCGGAATATAATTTTTTTTTTCAGTATAGTTATTTCTTTGATAACATTGAAATCTTTTAAAAATAACATGATTTTATGTAGCAAAATTCCATCATAATAATGTAGAATAAATTTTAAAGTCATTTGTGTAACATAATTTTCAATAAATGATTTTTTAAATCAAATATTGAACTTAATTTTATAAGAAAATATTTTTTCTAGCTTCTCTAAATCGGTCCAAATATTTATAGTCATATTATGGGACACAGTAAGGTGTCGGTTGCAAATAAAATTAAGGACATTTTATATTAGTATATTCATAATTACAAAATATGTACAAAAAATTTAAACCAAATTTGATTAATAATTAATTTTATTCTTTAAACACTTTTTGTTAATATTTTTATTGAATGAAAATTGTCATTAAATTTTTTACT
Organism: Empis stercorea; assembly: GCA_949752835.1. Lineage (NCBI taxonomy): Eukaryota > Metazoa > Arthropoda > Insecta > Diptera > Empididae > Empis > Empis stercorea. The sequence continues at coordinate 9,360,188 of OX457087.1, forward strand.
TAAAATTTTTCATAATCTTTCAAATTTTTAGTTTAAAAAAAAATTTATAAAATTGTTTTGTCATCAAATTTTACTTAAAATGATACACAAAAAAATTTTCCCATTTAAATTAAAACAAAAAAATAATTATTAAAAAATTATGCTTTCAACTGAGAATGTTTCGTGCCATACTTTAAACATGACTGCCATTGTTTTTCCTGTACGCTTTTGTTACATACATGAGTATTATGAAAATAAGTATGTATATATAGATTCCTTTTTATTTTATTATTTTTTTTAATTTTAGTTATGTGTTTTTTTTGTATTATTTTATATTTTCATTTTTCCACAATAACAGAAAACTTTATTTTCATTTTTGAACAATATAAAAGTTAAAGAGTTTTTATTATAACAGAGTATCATATGGTGTTGAAAGTAGGCCAAGTAACATTAAATATATAATATTTCTTTTTACTGGCATAGCATTTATAAAAATATTATGTATTATTATTATTTCGATTTTGTGGTAAAAAAAAAACATATAAAATATGATTATAAAATTTTCCGTATTTCAGATTATGCTATGGCAAATTGAGAGTGACTACGACAAAAGAAATATACATATATGTATTAAATGCAACGTTTTGATATTTGTTGCTCGTATAATTCTGAGCTGTTGAATACTAATGGTTAAACATTTTTTAATTAATTTATTCAATTTAGGTTTATATAACATAAGATTCTAAAACAAACGCACTTCGTTGATTGATTTATGGTCAATGGCTAAATTTTTTTTGATTATTTGTATATACTAGTGGTTTTAAAATAATGGTGTGCCTGAGAAATGTTACTGAATTTTGAGCCATTAGTGTTAAGATTGTATTTCTGGTAGGTTACTCTACATTATGTAACAAATTTATTACTTAACGTCTATTAAACTGAATTGGTATTTAACACAATTTTTATACAATGTTTGGAGAATCTTAATAAATTGAGTTATCTGGGTCTAAAATGAGAAAACTTAAATTCTACCTTTAGATCTTTAGTTTTGTCACTAAATTACATTTATGTATCTTTAAGTTTTCTTTACTATAATTTGATATTTTTACCATTATTTGGTAAAAGTAATATACTAACATTCTTATATTAATGATTTTCCTCAATTTTAAAATTATTTGCCAAAAAAAAATTCGATAAAAAAATCAAATATAAAACAGATTAAATCATAATCAGAAAAATAAAATATGTTTATATACATACATATATTTATAAATATTTTCTTTTTCACAAAAAAAAAAACCTAATCAAATATTTACATAAATTATTGAAATTTATCTTCTCCTAATAAATTCATATATAATAAAATATATTGGGTATATATCTACAAAAATCTACACAAACTGAAGAAAATTTCAACTACATCGAAGCAGTTTTTTCTGGCGAAAAAGTATTAGTAAATTTTGGATTAGTATTTGTTTTTTGAGGATCGCGGGTTATGGGGGATTTTAGAAATTCACATTATCGGAGAGATATTAATGAAATCAAGAGTATAATTTTATTACAAAAGAAAATCATAAAAATTGGCTATATTATACTATACTACGTCTACGTAACCTTAATTTTGTTCTCGTTTTCAGAGCATTCATGAAAACAAATCAAGAAACAATTTCAGAGAATTTATGAAACAAACCAAAAGAAACTAGTTTTTCCGATGTAAAAGTATTAGTGAAACCAATTAACATGTATAGGTAAGAAGAGACATTGTTAAACACCTGTTCTCGTTTACCAAATTTGAGAATTTTCCTTTTCGAATTGATTGAAATGTAGTAGAGTAGAGTGTAGAGTGCCAGTTTCAATGCACTAACACTGTTACAGTGCCAGTTATTCACTCCACTAACGCTGTTACTTTTAAGGAGAAGCCTCTGTTGAGTTGAGAGGCTAACATACATTACGTTATATTCCCGTTATTGTATCCTACTCAATGCTATTTTTCATTGTTTTCCTGTGGTGCTCAAAAATAAAATTTACAGAAAGAAAAATCTCGTTTTTTTACTATGATTTCTTGCATTTATTTTTGAAAGGGTCATTTGTCTGAAGCTAAATAAAAAAAATTTATGCTTTTTCATAAAATTTCAGTCGCGAGTAAAACATAAACTCGCTGAGACGCTTTTGCGGATAAATTAGTCTGTAACAGATTATTTTTTCAGAGAGATAACACGCGGAGGTTTCTTTTGAACAAAATTTTGTATATAAAGAATTACAAGTTTTTTTTTTGTTGCTCTTGGTTATAATGTTAAATTAATGTTTATTTACATACGTACATACATTTATGTACTATATAAAAAAACGATGATGAAAATTTTAATTTCAGGTTTATTTTTTCAGTTAATGTCAAATGTTTTCTTTTAAGATTTTGGAAAGTTATGAATTTTTGCCAGTTAGATTTTATAATAGAAATGGTTAAAGATTTTGGTATAGAATTAAATTAGGCAAGTAATTTTAAATGATCTTCATTATGATTAAATATACTAAAATAGTATAGTAAATTAGTCAATTAATTAAATTTATTTACCAAAATAAATTATGTTCATACTTTTTTATATTCTATACATAAAATATGCAAGACGAAAATTCGTAGTATATAGTACCTATAAATGCTGAGCATATAGTATATTTCTGTAGTCATTGCTCTGTTTTTGACAGTTGTTGAGCATAGTCTGGTTTGTAATAAAAATTTATAATCATTTACTATTCTCGTTCCCTATACAAACTGAAATAATATTTTATATGATTTTAAAAGTGCGCATGTGTACACACAATTTTCTCAAAATCTCAAAAATTTATATATTATATTTATATAATATATTTTCAATAATCTATTTATGCAATCTTAATCAAATTTAAATCGAAATTAGGATTGTATGTTTTGATATCCCAAATTATCGACTAAAAATAAATATTTTTGGGAATTTCTTTTTGATTATTTAAATTTTATTTCAAATCAAATTGAATTTTTAGTTCTTTTACAAAAAATTTTTTTTTTATTAATCAATTAAACTTCCACATTGCTGATGTTTTCATATCAAAATTATTTATAATGAATATATTTAATTGAAGGTGATGATGAGACGCACAATGCCGAGTGGGGATCAAAACAAATTCGTATTTTAAAATGAGAATTTTATAATGATAATTTTCTTTTAAAAATAATAATTGTAGTTTTTAGTTGGTTTGGCTGTTTAAAGAAGAGGCGGAGGAGGGTATAATATATTTTTGGTGAGCTAAATTTCTGTGTATATTTGTGAGCTGTGGAAGAAGTCAAAAAGTAAGATATTTTATTTCGATGTATTTAATGTTGTATAAAAGATTATACATATAAAGTATATTGAAGTTTTTTTTTTTATGTTTTTGCTTTAACATTAAAATTATATATATTTTTCATAAAGTTGATTATGTGTTCCACTTTAATGATAATGGTTAATAATACGACATTGAAATTAATATTATATTATTTAGATCGAAACAGAAGTCAAAAAGAGAGACAATTTAAATTTTTTTTTTTAAATGGTTTTTTGTATATTTAAACGAATATGACATAATTTTTTATATACATAATAAAATACATATTAAATTTTAAATAATTTGATTAGAAAATTAAATATTAATTGAAATATTTAAAGTTGAAGTATGTTGATGAATTAAAATTTTTATCAAAATATCAATGAAAAATTGTATTTCACATTTAATATTATTAACTAAATTTTATAAATTGGAGCATATCATCGATATAACCTTCAATATTGCAATCAAATAATGTATGTATAACAATTTGAAAAATTTCAAAAAAAAAAAAAAATTTAAATTACCTAAACAAATAATGAGAAGAAAAAAAAATGATCTCAATATTTTCTTTTTCACAAGACTGTAAATAAAATTTCCCACCCATAATACTTCATTATTCGTATATATATAATTACAAATTCACCTGCGGTCATTATCAGTAAACACTACAAAATGATTTGTATAGCGCAACAAAAATAATATTTATTATATTACACAAAACTCATCAATCCACTGTCAGAAGACCATCACTATATATATTTTTATACTACATCATTTTCTTTTCTCTATAGCATATATAAAATCTACAATGCTAGATTATTTATCATTCCCCATTTTCTTCTTTTCAAATTTTATAATAATGAAAATTATATTATTTCTGATTGAAATTTGCCGCCTCGCAACACAAACCCAGCACTTCAACTTTTGAACATAAAAATGAGCATACATATATATTTTTTTCCTTGTTACTTTTATTTCTGTGTTTCCCAAAATGCATTTTACGCGCTTTTGATCGCCCTTTTTTTCTGTATTTCAAACCAACAAAAGTGTAATTTAATAATGATACACTGTCGTACTGAGTGGAATATCCGTAAAGGAAAAATAAATATATTGAAACATGATTGTATTTATAAGAAATTTTTGATGATCACCCCTATACATATATGTATAAGTATTTTTTTACACAGCTTCTTGTCATTTAATTTTTATTTATTGATAAAATTTTGCTGTATATTATTTATATGTAATTTGTAAATATGTTTTATTACTATACTCGTATTCTCAGCTCAGTAATGTAGTATTAGGAATTTTGAATTTACATATCTGAAAATATTATGGTAAGAAAATGATGTAATTTAACAAAATCTTTTCCTTTGCAATGCAAAATTTCCAACCCTAAAATTGAAATTCAAATATCCTTAAATTTCAGTTAATATAATATATTTGATCATTTCTATAATTATATAAAAATAATTAATTTCCTTTCCAAATCTAAAAGTGAAAATATTATACATTTTTGACCATTTAAAATAACAAAATTAAATTTACGAATGAATACCAATAAATTATGTATGCCAAATTTTATATTTTTTTTTTACTATTAAATAATTCCGAAATGTATTATGTCTATGTGATTATTTTTAGTGTTAATATAATATGTTACTTAATCGTAATGGTATAATTAAAAAACCAATGATTTTATACCCAAAATCCCAATAGTGGACGAAATTTAAATATACATATATCATACTGATTCAAAATCATTAAATGGTGGTATGTTCATTTATGTGTACATTTAATGTTGTATCAAATGAAAATATTAAAATAGTTATTTACTTCAAAACACAAAATCATAAACAGAAAATGGTTAAAAGGATTTATACCTTTATCAGTCAAACCCTCTTAAAAATAATGACTACAAAGTACAAACACAGATAGGTACTATAATATAATATCGCTACAAAATATCATCAATTTATTTATCTACTATAAAATAACATAAAAATTTAGAAAATTCAAATATATTGAAATAAAGCACATACAAAAAATAAATTTTATATAATTTTTCTTATATTTTTGTGTAAATTTTATATATTATACTTTTACATCCAAAGAATTTTAAATAAATTCTAATGAATCTGGTTAGGATATACTTAATACATATAACGAAATGATAACTATATATATAATTGATGACTATGACGATATATCTAAAGTTCAACCAACTTTTAATAAGATCTGTTTTTCTGTTTTGTAAGTAGAATATACTGCAATTTTCTCGATACAAAACAAAATCTTCTCTTGACCAAATCTGTATATTATTATATTTACTATATCACACATAAATAATCATACTGTTTGGGCTGTGAAAATTTGTAAACATTTCTTCATCAGCAGAAAGATATAAATATATACATAATACATACATATAGGATTGGATACTTGAAAATATTTCCGTTTTCAAATAAAATTCTTAAAGCAGAACAACAATATTATTTTTTTTTTTTTCAAATTATCATTTTCTGTTTATTGGTGTTTCTTTTAAAAGTTTACTCTTTAAATTGACCTGCACGATTTTTTTTCTTTAAAAAAATTATTCGTTTTGTATAAATATTGCAATATGTATTCAACTTTTAGCTGCATAAAATGAATAAACAAATATGTATACAAAAGAAATATCTTTATAATTTTTGTTCATTTATCTTTTATTTGTTACCAAATGTGGGATTTTTTTATGTAGAATTTAAATATGGTAAGAATAATTTAAAAGAATATATGTATGCAAGTAAAGATTAAAAGGTAAAAAAATTGAAGTCAAAACTTACCGGAAATTCCAAATGGTTCAAGGACGTTTCACATATAATAGGTAATATTTACAATTTTAATGTAATATAAGTTTTTGTATACATTTTTGAAATAATTTTAACTAGCTTTACAATCAATCTCCGCAGAAAATGCACACGAATTATGATCATTATTCCTATGCTTGATATTAGTCTGATTACAACAATGATATATGTTTGACATGTATTTTTTTATTATGTGGTTTATTACCAAATTTGAAATTTTACCAAATCAGAAATACTATATAGCCATGATAATTATAAATTAAACCACAAAATTTTGAACTAATAATTTAAAATATTGTGGTTTCATTTAACTCTATATATAAAATTTCCTAGTAAATCAAAAATATGTCTTCATAATATGTCACCAACATTTAAATAATTAATTAAATACCATTTATGATTATTTAAATATAGTCATTTGAAAACAGTAAATGAACTCTTAATTTTGAATTCAAATTTATACCAAAAACAAGAAAAATTAACAAATTAAATAATTTTGTAGTATACCATTAAGAACTGTTATTTCAATTGACAAATTATCCTGTAGACTCTTATAAACTATGTATATATAACTTTCAGACAAATTCTTAATTGTAACATTATACTGCAAAATTACATTTTAATTTTTTGTACTTTTACTAAAAAAAATGGTTTTTATATTGTCAAAGGATTTTATAAATTTGTTTCATAAATAGAAAATAAATAGAAAATAGAAAAAATATTTTGTCAAATTGAGTAGTAAAAAGTCCTAATTAAAATGGAAAATATTTTTATAAATAGTAAAATACTTTTACAAAATAAAATTGACATAAAATTTCTGATATATTAAAAGTTCACTCACCCGTATCCAAAAATTATGAATTTCACTATACATATGAAAAATCACAAAGTCTGCAATCAAAAAAATAAAAGTCCTTTGTTGTGTTTGTCAAAAAGGTTCATAACGTGAGCTAAAAACGTTTGATTCAAACAAAATACAAGACTTTTCAGTTGTAAAATAAAAATGAGTGGAAAAAAAACAGAAATTTTTCAAATGATTAATATTTTATTTTTCAGTCAGGATAACCTAAAAAAAAATATTTCATAATAACAATAGCTGAATTACTTTGTGTACAATGTAAAAGGATCTTTTTTATTTGAAAAATTTCTATTCCATTTTATTTTTCTGCACCCTCGATATATATGCGAAATCGTTTTCCCTATATTTTTATTATATATTTAGGATCATTTTCTACCCCAATGTGTGAAAAGTTAAAATTTTACTGAAAACTAAAAATATAAATGTAAAATATTGATATTCATAATATCCTATACGTGTATATAAGCCTCCTGCAAATATGACTATATTGAAATATGGTATATTACATAAATTCAATTCCAAACCTTTTGTAGATTTCATTTCCAATTGGAAAACACATATACATATAAACATTTAATTTCATGTAATAAGTAAATTTTTTATGGTATACAAAAAATTATTTAATACTCGAAATTGTAAAGGACTTTATGTTGTTTTCATATTTTTACGAACATTTAATGTAAAATTTACAACATATTTTTTTTCATAATCACATAATTGTAATTAAATTATGTAATAGTATTTTTGCTTTAGGAAAATTCACATAATAGAAAATTCAGGATAAGAACATTTTATGTGCCATTTCTGGTTACAATCTCACTATTATAAATATTTTGAAAGCCCGTCACATCCGCACTATTATAGTTTCGTGATATTGAAATGTTTTTTTTTTTTTTATTTCTGTTCAACACTTTTTTTTTGTATTTTAAAATTTATAGTATAGCATGACTTTTCTATATTATATCTTGCTTACAGCAATATGCAATATAATTTTTTTCAATATAATAGAAATTATATTTAATAAAAATATTTTTTTTTTATATGATATTAACCATTGAAGCGATGGTCTTCGAAATTTTTTTAATACCGCTGAGTGACGTTTTATTATAGAAAATTCTTTTATGCTTAAAATGTTGATGTTATTCAGTCACGAATGAAAAATATTTTCCTTTTTAGATAATCTTATTTTAGCTTTAAAGCATTTCCAAGACAAATTGGAAAGTTTTTAGTCTTAAATTAAGTTTTCGTTTGTCTATATATGTTAATAATATTTTATGGTACATATAATTAATCTAAATTATTTTTCACAAATATAGTTCAAATTCATATATGCAATTTTTACTAATTAAATTGTAAGTTTAACTGAATCAAATTGATTTATATACAATTTTCTTTATAGAAAATCAAATTCAGATTAAAATTCAACAAAAAAAGGATTAATTTAACTTGGAAATGTATTACATATAGCTTTGTTTATAAGGATATTAATATAGTGATGTTACTTATAAAATTATTATGAATCCTTTTTTTTATTGGAATGAATTTTGATTGAAATGCATTTGAACTATTTCGTGTAGATTTTTTTGAATTGTATAAGTATTTTTAGAAATTTCATATTACAAAAATGGATTGAATTATTTTTGCATGAAATTTAAGAAAATTGAAAATTATAGGCTTATGGAATTATACAAAAATATTAAAATTTATTATATTGAGGTAATAGTTTTATCTTTTATGAATCTTTACATTTGCTATTAAAATATTGTTATTTATTTTACAAAAATTGAAAAAAATTATACAATAACAATTTATTTATAGGATAAAAGTTAATTTGGAAAAAAAAATTCTAATCGATATTGATATATAAGCTTGTACATACATAGCAAAAAATGTTGTGTGGAACAATGATGTGTGTTATTAGAAAAAACAGATGATAATGTTGCAAAGTAAACTATGTCTATAACACTTTATGTAAATAAGAAAGTGAATTTTCGTATTATATTCATTTCCTGACTAAATAATATTGGGATTAATATTGATGAGATTAATTTTATTCTTGAATTGTAATAGTTTCCAGATTGTTAAAAATAACAAAAATTGACTTAAATCATTAACAACTAAATTAAAATTTCTTCCCTAAACTAACTAATTTATTGCAATTATAAATTGTATGTCATTAATTTGTAAAGTTAATTAAACTTTGTTTTTAAATAAAACATCAATTTAATAGAAACTTTTGTGCCATAAATGAAATCACTTTTAGGTTAGACGTCTTAGACAACAAAAAAAACAATCAATTTCCCCCCATTTTAAGTACCTTGTATATTTGTTTATATTTCACGCCAAAGAATAACAACAGCAAAAAAAGTCATAAACTTTTCTAAATATAAGTAACATAAAAAAAGTTTATTTGTAATCTTTATATTAAATGCGTAAAGTTTTATAAAAACCAATTAAGTATTGTCTATAAATCCACGTGAATCTTAATTATATTCATCAAAGATAAAATTTGAATTGAGTTCATTGTGAAGAAAATATATAGAAGTAAATATTATATTTTCTATTTAGGTCGAGAAAACATCTATCAAACACCCTACTGACATCAGAATTTCATTTTCGATATCCACTATAGACTACATATACTAATTGTAAAATATATGTATACACATTTTTTGTTTTAAAGATGAAGAGTGTGTCTAAAACGATAGATATAAATATATAACGATAAGATAAATAGATTTTCTTTAGAATAAATATATAGAAAATAAAATAAATCCCCTTTGCAATGAAAAGTTATTTTGTCATTTTCAGTAATTTATTATTATTCACATTTAACATCTGCACAATTTCTCGTAATGTTAAAATTTGCCTTTTTTTTTTTTATAAAATATAAAATGTTTCATCATCAAGTTGAAGAGTGAAATGATTTTAGTAAAATTTTAAATATAGTTGTGTACATATTAGAACAACATAAAAAAATCAAAATCAAATATATTATTAAGTCCTTTTGTTTTTTTATTGAATGTCCTTTTTTTTATAATATAAATTTTAAGAAAATTTTAACAATTTAGATATTATATTCATGAAAATTCAATTGTATATTTAAATTTGGATATAATATAAATTGAAATAACAAATTTATTTATCATATATTTTGTCTGTCTTCTGTCTTTACCAAATCATCACAACCATTCAATTTTTTTTTTGGTAATCTTCGTCACGAAAATCATTTATACAAAATTTAAACAATAATTTGTGTATGCTAGCCGTTCTGCAGTCCAGTGGAATCAACGAACGCTTGCTTTTTCATACCTATAAATATAAATTATAACAAAAGCCATAAGGGTAATGACTTCTTCTTCCGATCTTCCACATTTATATTCTTCCTTATTTACTCTTGTTTGGTGTGCCGTATAGTATAGTTTTCTCCAAGTTTTTTTCTTCTGTTGTATTACTTTCTGTGTCACTTCATATATATGTATATACATATTATTTTATTTAACTGAAACTTGTGCACATACTTAACATAAAAAAAATTATGTATATAAAAAATAATTTAGTTTTAAAAGTATGTGTTTATTTGTACTTTACTTTTAAAATATGTTTCTGGGGGATAATATTAAATACACAGAGAAGACTTTAAAAATATATATCAAATGGATTTTTTAGGGTAATCATGGTTTTTTGTTGTTGTTGTTGTTGGTATATTTTTAACACCGGAAATCCTTTACATAAAAATTTAGTTATATGTCGTTTCTTATTGTAAATATTCCACTTCATATTTGGGCCTAATTACCACAGTGGTTAGGTTATTATATTTGTTTGTTTGTAAAGCTGATGATCCATATAGTAATTATATGCAATTCAATTATTATGGGGGTTGGGAAGAATTATTTGTAACTTGTATGGTATTTGATTTCAAGGCGTTTTATAATAATTTGTAGAACTAAACTATATGTGATATATTGAGAAAGGATATATACTTTATTTTTAGAATTTTTGTTGAAAATTATTCACTCATTTTTTGTTTTTGGGTTTTGGGATAGTGGAAAATCATCAATTAGAGCGGGAATAATTTATAATTATTAAGTTCTTTTACTAATGATATTATACGGTAAAATATGAAAAAATATAATAACTACGAAAAATATATATGGAATTTAATTGATGTAAGAAAGATTTTTGTAAAATATTTAGTAAACTTTTAATTATGAAATTATAATAATAATAGTTTAAGTGTTGGGGAGAACTAATGAACAGATAAAAGCTTCTTTAAATATAATTATCTTTTAATATACTTTTTGTATATTAATATTATTATTATTAATAAAAAACACATCTGTGATATAATCAAATATATCATTAAAACATATGCTTAAAATATTTGTGTAATTTTGCCACCGAGAACAGGTACCTGAGATTTACATAATAATAATAATCATAATAATAATAATATTGGAGAATCATAATATAACATCTGTTTAAATAATATTTATATAGATAATACAATATTTTTTTTCAATTTTTTTTTATCGTTTATTACATAAAAAAAATGGAAAAAATAAATAATCCCTCACAAAGTCTACCGTTCCGTTGTACATAATATATTGATCAAAATTATAGATCTTTATAGATATACAATATACATATATATATATGTATAAATTTAGTATAGCCCCGAGATAATATAAGAAAATATATTTCTTTACCTGTAATTTGATGAAATATAATCTTAAATTCAAACTGTATAGAGATATTGAAATCGGTATAATAAGGAAGAATTAAGTTTTACAGCATATAGCTGATATAAGTTTATATGCATATACATTCAAAAAGAAAATTGATATTTTGGTAAGATATTGGGATATTAATATTAAAATTATTGGTATAAAAGATTTTGTTGGTTTTAATATCGAAGTGAATGTAAGTTAAGCGTTCATTTAATCATAAAATTTTAAGCATACTAAATTAAATCAATGTTCAATTTTATTTATCAATCTTTTTTTGTACTTAGATTGTGAAGAAGAATGTAATATTCAAAATGATATAAATTTTTGTATACTGAAGTAACGTCGATTTATAGGTTAAGAGTTAATTACTATATAGGGCAGTAAGTCCATTTAGTAGTTCAGCAATTAGTAATTTTCAAATTTAATATAATTATAGTCCTATAAATTTATACCAATTTAATAGTAAATTATATAAATTTAAACTCAATTTTTTCATTTGTATTGCATAATATCATTTAATCCATAAATAAATATTTGATTAAGAATAATTAAAATTAACTGATATATAAAAAAAGTATATTGATAATATCATAGAACTGAAACATAAACTGAAAGTTCACTCTACCTTATACTAAACAAAAAAGTATAATCATATAATAATCATAATAATAATTCATAAATCAAGATATACTAAAATGTAAACTATCAACTATCCCAAAATACATACATATATATAAAAAAAGACATAATCCCATTTGACTTCAAATTTGGAACCTAGTTTTTGCCATTTATTTAGTTTATTTTATCCATTTCGTGTCTGTAAGATATATATATTCAGTGGACTTTCATTTTTTCAAATTGTTACCCATTCTTTGTCCATGCTATACCAAACATAATAACAATACACAAAAAAATATTCTCTATATCATATATAAAAAACAAAAAAGTCCTCTCAAGGGTATGATTATATAGCATTTATATTTGTATATGACAATCTCTTACTCTACATAATGTTGATAGTAATAATAATAATAAAAAAAAAAGACTGTCCTAAATGGTTTTTTGTCTGTGTGTATATTAATTTCTTAGCCTGATGGTATATTTATACGAAAAAAAAAATGGCACACACCACAAAATTCCTATTTTGTTGTTGCTTCATCGTTTTTGTATATTCTTTCATTCCTATATAAATATCTATATGTATATCTCTAAATACCGATATTCATATTATATGTATTAACATTTCGAGATATAAACATCATACCAAGTATATTATACTAGATAAATATATGTATAGTGTAAGCTGTAAGGTATCAGGCAAAAAATATATAAAATGTATAACCACCCACCTGTGATAGTTATTATAGGACATAGAACACGAATAATATTCAATATTATATACAGACAATATAAAAATTAGACTGTCTCTTATCTATAGTATTCGGAATATTTCCAATATAAATTAGGTCAGTAAAATTGTGTAAACTTTTGTAATTAAATAGAATATTCTTTATTAAAGGAATTTCGTTTTTTTTTCAGAAATTTATAGTAATTTGACTAGTTTGAGTACTAAATAAAGTTCTTTTGAGTACTAAATCAATTTATATATTCATAAAATATAATAAACTAAAAACAAATTCTCTTTTACGAACAGAATAATAATTTTAAAATTTTACAAACAGAATAATTTTAAAATTTTCAAAGGACTCCAATTAGTAAAATATTTGATCTTAATCTGGAAATTTTATACATTTATACATATATACCATATTATATTTTAATACTAAATTAAACCCGTATTTCAAATATTAAATTTTCAGTAATGTTGTATATACAAAATATTAAAGTAAATCTAGGACCAAGAAGTTTTTTGTATTATATATATTTTTCCTACATTATTATAATATTGTTTAAAGGGTATAAAGGTTTGCGCATTTTGTTACGGTTCATAGCTAATAATACATTTATTACGATGATATAGCTTGTTTGCATATTTTATATAAAAGCAAACTTGTTAGTAATATTGTATTTAGTATTTATTCACATTTTAGATATACATATTTGGTCACGCAAATTCGTATAATGTTTATAGTGTATATAATAAATATGGATTTTATATATTTTTAAAAAAATATAGAGGATTATTTAATATATTATGATTTTTATTTCATAATACTGATTAATTTTAGTCATATTTTTCTCTTCTTTTGGTTTCTATAATTGAATTAGTTTTGTAATGGGCAAATTTAACAAAATTTATGACAGCGAAAAATGATTTGTATTTAAAATAGAATTTTAGGTTAACTATTTACATATACATACATATATATACTTCAATTTTGAATTCTGAATTTATATATTTATGTAAATATTTTAAATTTAAAATAATTAAGGTGTCTAGGCAAAAACTATATTTATGAGCATGTAAATGCTTATAATTGAGCCAAAATCCTTAATATACTTTACGTCGTTAGGTCGTTAGTAAACTTCAAACTTTATAGAAAGGAGAAAATAAATATCAGCTTTCAAGGAAATTGTACAACTGGACTGCTCGACCTTGATACGTAGGTGGTAGGTCCCCGACTCCCCCTTATGAAAACAACCAACAAATTACGAAAAATGCTACATATTATGTAGAATTATTTATGCATAACTTTGTGATACACAAAATAATTATTAATTAAAGAAACAGTCAATTTTTAGAACTAAATTTTCTTAAAATTCTTATTTCATTTTATTTATTAATTTTTACTTGAAAAAGTAATTTAATAATAATTTAAAATTATTACTAATTGAGCTTTATTATTACATGAATTTAATAACAAAAATTATTTATATTACAAAAAATATTAAACTTTATCATCTTTTATAGTCATATATAAAATCCTTTTTAAAAAAAAACGAAAAATTTTCAATGTAATATCTGAAAATTTAAATAATATAAAAAGACAAAAAAAAAATTTTTACTGTCTAACCTTAACTTGTTTCATACATATACGAAAAAGTTGAAAATAAATACATAATTTTACCACCTTCCAAAAAAAAAATAATGTATCCAAAAAAACAATTTTTTTTTCCACTCATACCTAAAATAATTATTCTTAATTTGTGCTGCTAAAACTGAAACCTTCCTTTCTATATTTTCTATCAACTTGTGTGATCTCTTCTATGTATAATATTTTTCAGCTTGTAAATATTCAAAAATTTCTTGTAAAATATTTTTGTTGTTGTTCAAATTTCGCACGTAAAACTCATACAAATTTACTTGAATATTTTTTTTCTTTTTTGGTATAATAAAATATATTTGTGTATCCTTTTGAACCATTCATATATACATACACACATATAGTATATAGTTACATAAATATACATAATATATTTATTATAAAGGATATTCTTAAAGCGAAAAAAAAAAACAGAATTCTAACCAAGCAAAAATATAAGTTAACCTTTTTTGTATAATACAAAAAAAAAAAACAAACATAAAATTTTGTTACTCCTTGAAAGAAAGAAAAAAAATCGCAAAAATTCTTAAAGTTCTTTCCTTTCTGTCTCCATTCCATCAATATCCTTTTTTGTTATTTAATTTTTTTTTTATATTTGGTTTCTCGTTTGTAGTCTTTTTGTTTTGTTGTGTGAAGTGATGTGGTGGTAGGGGAAGGGGATGGAAATGGCATAACATTCCTTTTTTTTATATAGTCAGTAAAATGTGTAACCCTTTGGGAAATTTGTTGCTATATCATATTTATATACTATAAACTTTAAGTGGTGGTTTTTTATAAGTAACAAAAAAAAATATATGATATATAGAAGTAAAGGATTCCTTTTTTTTTAGTTCCTTTTTTTTATATATTATTGTTATTATGAAAAGCGTTAAGGGAGAAAATATGAAAAAAGCTATTCTATTATATCTAATTTAAGGTTTCATTCCATTTTTTTTTTTTGATGCATTTTTATTCAAAAAATTTATTATGTTTTTTTTTTTGGGTATAAAAAATGTCAGGGAAATCATGAAAAGTAAATTTCTTTGATATTAAACTGTGACTGTAAAAGTTATAAAAGGAAAATCTTTTACCATTTATAATTAAGGGTTAAAAATCTGTGTAATAATTTTTTAAGATATAAAAAGAAAAAAATGAAAATGGTAATGAATAGAAGTGAACAGCAGGTGCTAGTTTTGAAGTTAATTAATTAAATTATTTTATGAGTTTATACTCTTTGTCGTCAAATTATTTAAGTGTATAATAAAAGTTGGAACAAAATGAATTACTTTTTTTTTTTAGTCATTTATTCTTCGTTCATTTTTGGCTATAAAAAACGATTTTTTAAATAAACAAATTATAATCAACAACAAAATGAAAGGAAAATGTGAAAAATTATCCAGAAAAAAAAATTATGAACAAAACATTTAAGTCGCCTTTAATATACAAATTTCTATTATATGGTATTTTAGAGCTTTTGGTTTATCGTAAAAATCTTTTTCTGTGGAGGATAAATATTTTGAAATCATTTTACAAAAATTGATTTGCTTGATATTATGTAAAATATTTTTGTGGATGTGAAATAATAATTGAAAGTATACCAGAAAAAGTAGACATTATAATATCATGCGATAAAAAATATCATATTACATTTATATATGTATATGAATCTTTGGGAGGCTTTTAAAGTTAATGAACTTGTTTTGTGTACTAAAAGGATAAAAATAAAAATGACATAGGATTATAATATGAAAAAAAAAATATGTACAAATTTATATTTTTATATTTACATATATATATGCCATCCCTACAAGAGAATTTCTGAGAGAATTAATACATAAAAGAGGATTTTTCAAAGGTTAAAGAGAAAAGGACTTTTTTTTTTAGTAAAACATGATAAAAATATTTTTCTTGTACTCAGAGGACATAAAAAAAATATGTACACAAAGAATTTAAAGAGAAATTCAAATGAAAAAGGACTAAATTATTAAATATCATATTTTTGGTTATTTTGAATTTAATTTTGATTGACAAAAACTAAACTAAGTATACTATACTTAGTTAATTTCAATTAGGAAAAAATGACAAATCCCCAGGATAATTAAACTAATTTATTATACAAATTTAGGTCAAAGTGAATGGAAAATTTTTGATATTTGATTTGACTTCTCAAAATTTGAATTTCATAAAATTTATTGGACTATAAACATTATGTATACAAATTACTATAATTTACAAATTATTAACATTATACTTAGTCCGAATCATGTTTAAAATAATTTCAATTTGTAATTCATTATATACAAAGCAAATTTTAACATGTTAATTGTGTCTTTATTATTTCTATAATAAAAAAAGCCAGACTATAATATCATCATCCTATATGGTACATAAATTATTGTACTATATTTACCACCTACTATTTTATAACAAAATTAGTAGTTTTTTTTTTTTCAATTTATATTTACGATATGCATTACACTTTTATTTCATTACGTTCAAACAAATTATATTATATAATCAACAAAAAACCGATTTGTAAAACTTAAATAGACAAAATTATATCCATATACTTTATATTTATTTATGTATTTATATAATATCCAGTATATGACATACATACTAAATATTAACTAAAAAAAATCTCTTTATACACCCCTTCTTTTGGTATACCATTTGTTGTTTAACAAAAAAATATTTTTACAACAAAAATTTTTCAAACAAAATATATGGAATTATTGCTTATAGGGTAAAACACATTTTCAATATTAAATGAAAATTGTATATATTTTTTGTTTATATATGAGAATATACATTTAATTTATTATTTTCAGTTCTACTCTATAGGGTAGACATTTCCACCCTTTTGTATACCTACCAAAATTATTATTATATTTTAGCAATGCCTTCCTACACATCTCGTATATGCACACTCCTCGTGTATCACAAGAGTAATACATATATATAGAGAATATTTATTATATAGAAAAAATTTCATCCTTTTTGTATCCTGTTTATAACTATATAAAATTTATTTTGTAAAAATTATAAAGAAATATTATTTTTGTACAATTTTCGTAGTGGTCTTTTAACTTTTATATATTGTCACACTACAGCAAAATTTATCTTTTAAGAAGAAAGAAGAAGTAAATGTTTAAATGAGGGTTAAACATTTTACGTTATAAATTATAATTTTTCGTATAAATGGTTTTTTTTTTTGTGTGTGTTTTATACTATACCAGATTGAATAAATAATTAATTGGTTACATTTTTTTTTATATAGTACAACAAAGTTTCCTTAAATAAAAAATATATAATAATATTAAAGGCAATTTTTTTATGATTTAAGGTTACAATTATAATGTTGTTTGTGTGTAAATCATTATTGATAGAATTTATCCACGAGATTTGATTGTGGAGATATAATAACTATAAATCGAAATTATCTTAAAAATGGAACCAAAAGATTAAATATTTCCTTAAATTTAGAAAATAATTGAATGAAATTTTCTAGTTTTGGGAATTAGATTTAAGTAAAGTAATGTGTATATATTTATATGAATGTTCCTTATTATCGTGAAATAAAATGAGATATATTGTGAATTGTGATGACGAACCCGTTTTAAGGCTTGTGCCTTTCAAGAAATATTGTAGACCAGATTATATAACCTATTAGGCAATTCTAATTTAATGGTTTTTTATAACAATCTATAAATTTTCTATTATCATAACTACAAGGTTATCAATATTTTTATGAAAACTATTGGTAACAATATTTTCTATGTTAATTATTTAAGACGAGAAATATTTTTATGTACAAGATTAAAGGAATATTTCCATTTTATTTTTGCATGTTTTGAAATCATTAACGATTGGAATAATCAGATATATATATTATGAAACAATTAAAAGTATGATATTAGTTTTAATAAAAATAAATATTCTAATTAATATTCATTTTTAACACAAAATTTAACTATAATCATCTTTTCTCAAAATTTTTTCTATCACAAAAACTAAATAAATTCATCTTCATTAAATTTCATGTTAAAATATGCAAATAACTTATAATAGTTATATAATTATATAAAATATTAACAACATTACTTAATTAACTAACTCAGAAATTCATCCTTCAAAAATTCATCAATTTTCTGTACATGTTCATTTTTTGTTATTGTAAATTGTTGCACTAATTGTATACGTTTTACTTAAGGTTACTTTAATTATTTTTAAACAGAAAGAAACAAACAGAAATAATGATTCTTTATTCCCATTAGAAGTGACTATATTAACCAACACTACCACAATATATACTTAATTATTCGAGGTCAATCAGAGGGTTGTTCAGCATAACATTTTTTTTTTTTTAGTATTTAGCATGAATTTTTTTAGGGTGAAAAGAAATGAATAAAGTTATGATTTTGGAAAAAAATAATTAATTGCATGACTCTTAATGTATTGTGATGGTTACTTTAGTGAAAAATGTTTTGGTCCTTTTTATCTATTGTTTAAAAAAGAAGAACTCAGTAATTGCTGATTACATTTGTAAGCTTTAAAAGGTTTAAAGCTGGTGATAAACGTTAAACAGTTTTTTTTTTCAATGAAATTAATTTTAACGAAAAATTTTCTAAGTTTCTAAGTTTTATAGAACCCCAAAGGCTATAAATGGATCAAATTAATTGTAATTAATATTAATAGAAAATAAATTCTATTTTTATATTAATTTTTTTAGAAATCATGCAATATGTCCTTGCTACGTTCTATCAAATTTAATCAACACAAATCAAAACTTGTTATATTATTAATGTTTCCTATTTTTGAAATTTACTTATTCTATATAATATAAATTCTTTTCTGAGTCTGTAATCTCTATAAAGTTCTTTAACGACAATCAAATATTCATTTTCTCAAACATTTACAATTTTATATCTACATCCTTACATCCTTTTAAATATAAATCGATATTTACATCAAAACAATAAAAAAAAATACGAAGTATCTTTAATGAAGCCAATAAAATTTCTGGCTAATAATTTTAATGTATCCTTTTTTTTTTGGCATTATCAAAATACTGAAAAAAGGATACATGGTGCAAAAAATACACTCTATAAAACATTCAAAACAATTTAAAAAAATAAATAATTTAAAACCATATCTAACTTTTTAGTCCTTTCTTCTTTTGTAACATATAAATAGTAAATTTTTTCTGTGCAATGGATATTTTTTTTTTTGTGTGGAGTCCTTATCTAATTAGAAAATACCAAGCGCTCATTTGAAAAAAAACAAGCAACAGCTATCGTTGTGTACACAAGCCAAGAGAAAATTATACAGGGAAAAAAAAGGAAAATTAATATTCCACCCCCTTACAAAAGTAAAATAGAAAAAGTTATAAAATTTTCCACCTTCTTCATCATTCTCTGGTACATTATAAAATTGTTCCTGTGTATATATACAAATACAATTTACGTAGAAGGAATTATTATAAAAAAAAAGATTTTCATTTTGTGGTTTATAATAGTAAAAAAAAAAAGTTCATTTTTTTTGCCAAGTGGGTAGTGAGGGAAAAACCAAGGGAATTGAAAAATTTTAAAAGATGAAATATATTTTTGTTTATTTTCTACGATTTGCAAAAAGAAAATGAATGTATGCTAATGTTTATCGTTTTGTGTTATGAGGTTTGAAATGATGCCAAATTGGAAATAATAAATTATTTTGTAAAAAAACAAAATAATAATGAATAATAAAAATAATTCGAAAATTTATATTTCAGTTGGTTTTTTTTTCTTGTTCTCTAGTATTCATAATTGAATTATGTAACTTTGGAATTAGATTATTATTGTTTGGAAAGTTGTAAATAATTATTGCTAATTTTAGCTAATTAAAAAATAAATTTTGCAATTAGATTTTAATTAATTTTGTAACTAAAGATTAAAATTTATAGTAAACATGAATCAGACAAATTGGAAAAAAGTTGAAATGTATTTCACTCGATCACATAAATTTACCTTTTGGTATGAAAATTTTTGCTCTTAAATTATTCTGTAATTATTTGCACCTTAATAAGTAATCATTAATTGAACCATCAAACATTATTTTTCTTAAATTCCATAAAAAAGTAATGATTTTTGTAAAGTTTTAAAATCAATATTGTTAAGAGATTTATTAGATTTATTATGTGGTTATATGAAATGTGTGTTGAAATGCATAAATATTAAAATTTTAATCCTTGTGAGGTAATATTTTAATATGAATATATAAAATACACAATTTTTATTTTATAATTTTATTCATTAGAAAATTATAATTAAAAACTTTTAAAAATATTTATTTCAGGATGTTATAAAAAATTTATTATATAAAATTCCATTCTAGGAACAAATTAATGTGGAAAAGTAATTATTTTCTTATTTTTGTTTGAAGAAAAATGATTTTATGTATAAAAATTGTCATATTTTTTATTTAAGACTGAAATTGTTTGCGTTTATCGTGAAAATTTTGAAAATTTTCAATGCAAGTGTTATAAAGAGTTGAACACTTTAAATAATTAATAAACAAAATTAGAAAATTTTTGTTGAAATGCAAGGAGCAATTATATTTTTATGATTTAATTTTTATTAACAATTATTAATTGTAACGATTTTTGTTATTAGTTTAGTAGTACTTTTTTTTAAATCTTAATCGTTACTACTCTTCTATTACATATTAAGGACTCTAAAAAAATATTATGATATAGTTAAAATAATTTCAAGTAAGTATAGCAAGAAATATGTACACGGATTTAAGAATTATTTAACCATAACAAACACATAGAAAGTAATTTATATTTAGCTATATTTGTGATGTGAAATATACAAAATAATTATGTCCCCGATTCTTGACCTTGTGCCCTAAAAAGTGATTTCAGACTTTTACTTTTTCGGCAAACAAAGCCCAAGTGAGCTGAAATGTGAATATTATGGGGTATAATTAATTTACGTATTTTGAGTAATATTAAAGATTCTTGAAAATTTCATATTAAATATTAATATCTTAAATTCAAAAACAATATAGTATCTTCTACTTATTTAGTATTCAAAAATTAGTTTTAAAAATTTCTAATAAAACTTCTTTCAAAATTATATTTTTAACAAAAAAATTTCTTATCCTATATTAAAATTCTATATTCATTATTTTCTATTTGACTTCACTCTATTTGTAATATATATTATTATTTTATATTATTCTGCATTATGTATAAAATAAACAAACTTAAAATTAAAATTGCATAATACAAAATATAATATTGTGCAGATACTCGTTATTCATGTTTATATCTTTACCATTTTATTCTCTAACTATTATAATAGACTGCAACACCTCCACCATTTCATATGTGTATAATATATACATATATGTTATCAACAATGGATAATGATAATGCTAGCATAGTTGAACGTTCCTTTTATTACAAAATAGAATTCAAGATATAACATAACAAAAAAAAATTTGAATATGTATTCACAAAATCCTTTTTATCTATTTTTTTTTTGTAGGATAACAGAGAGATAAATACAAAACTTTTAGTATACCATATCCGATATAATAAGATTATGTAAATTTTTTTCTGTAGGTAGAATTTTTTTTTAGAGGAGAATAGTTTTTCTATATTTCCAACATAATATTGTAGTATTTTTCATATTTGTGCCAGTGATTATGAAAAAGTAATTTAAATAATACTCCTAAGATTTTTAGTTTTTAGAATAAAATTTTTGTGCTTAAAAAAATATTTTTTTAAATTATTTTTAATATTGAAATTATATTTTTCTAAAGTATATTTTTCGACTTATGTAGATCATTCTCATAATTACTATATATCACAATTATCACAATTTGTATTAGAGAAATAATCGATTTTTTGGATTTCCTAAACCAAAAATATGGTCACATAAAATACTATTATTTATTTATTCTGTTTTACAGAATTACTCAAATAATATTTTATTGGTAATAGAATGGATTTAGATTAAATTCTGTGAAACATAAAATATTTAAAATGATTTCTAAATACATATTTACATTGAAATATGGAAAATATTCCGTCCTATCACAATTCAATTATTCTATGCCAAGGTTCCGTGTGTTTATCGCTTTTCATTGTCATTGTTCCAAAAATTATGTCAAGTAAATATGTTTTGGGTGTCAATAAAAGATATAAAATGCCCATCACACGCACATGTTTTTTTATGGAATATAGTTTCGAATTCAATTTTTGGAAAACTAAATTGAATTTTCTTTTAGCTGTTTATGCATTAAAATTCAAACTTTGAAATAGAATAGAATCTAAACACACAATATTTAATTAAATTATTTACAGAAAAATTATAATTTAAAGAACAAAATTTTGTAGTTTAAATAAATTTTTTAATTCAAGTAACAAAATTAATACATATTATAATACTTAAATCTCCTTCTCCAAATTTCAACATTTAATTTTGGAAATAATAATTAGAATTGTTATGGAATCCTAAAAGGACATTAACCTCAATAATAAAAAAAAATCAAATTTCAGGGGAATTTTCGATTTGTTCATTATGGAAAAAGTAGTACGCGTCGTAATGCAACATTTATATTTCTTCCTTTACTAGTATAGTTTAATTATGTCGACAGACATGTCTCAAATTTGGAGGGATAATAGCTCTCGCTTTCTATCTGTCTAAATAATCTTGTTTGCTCTCAATATTTTTAAAGTATTGTATTTCATTTTTGGTCATTCTTTAAGTCTACAAAATTTCGATTGTGGTGAAATATTTTGTCGTTAGTCTGTAGCAGATGTTTAAAAAAATTCATGTTAAGAATTTTTTTTTCTTCAGATTATTTGGTATTCCTTATTGCACAACCAGAACTAAAATTTAATTCAAAAGGATCATTATTATTATTTTCTTTAAGGGTGAAAGGGACAATTATATAAAAGAAGCCGTCCAGACTTTAATGTTTTTGGTAGAAAAAACTTGGGTATAGTTTAATGATCTTTAGAAAAAAAAATTAGTATTCGTAAATAAAAAATATCACCTGTTCCTAAATATAAGCAGTTTATGCAATATTTAATTTTGTTATAGCGTTTATTGACAAAGAACAAACAATATTGAAGAGATTTTAAAAGATGTTGAAAATTTTAAATATTCTAATTCTTAATCCAAAATTTTCAACACATATACTTTACTTTTTATTTATGACAAAATCTTTTAACTGCTTCAAAAAAGAATATAAAAATATTGATTTTTTCAAAAACATATTTTCATAAATTTCAATTCACTTTTACAACATTTTTTCTATCATTCAAAAATTGCATGAGTCAAAATAATAAAAAAAAAAAAATCAATTTTATGTTTCTAAACATTCTTTTTTTGTTATCTTTTTTCTTATCGTTTTTAGTTTTCCACTTCAACTCACTTGTATTTCCCAGTGTGTTTATTATTTTTATTATATTTAATATTTTATTGTTATTTTTTTAATAGATACTTAGAAAAATATGAAAAAAAATGTGTGTTTATCTTCGGATTAAAGAGTAATTTAAACGCACTTTAATTCATCCTTTAAAAATTATTGTTAGGAGACAAGTTTTTTGTTGTATTTAATATGAAATGAAAAACTCAGTCACATAAAAAATATAATATGATAATGAATAAATAAAAATAAAAATAAAAATGAAGAAGTTTTTCATAAAATGAACATAAATTAGAATATATTAAATATAACCTCAAAAAAGAAATTATATTATGGTAAACATTATTTTTCTGTTCACTTTTGATGGGAATTTTTTTTATGTATGTATATAGTTAAGAATTGAAATGATCACCTTTTGACACGCACAAAAATTAAAGGTAAATAACGTAAATTTTGTAAATAAATTTTTCGAAATGAAATTTAGTAAAAAAATAATTATACTTTTAATATAACTACAGTTCATTTGGTAAGGAGGAATATTGTGGTTTATTCAGTAGCGCATGTTATACCGTATAAAAAAGGTTCAAAATTACGGAGACCAATAATTATGATTAAAATAATTTTGATAGTCAGTATATTATTTAAGGGAAACTACTTAATAAATTATTTAAAGTTTGAAGTAATATTTTAGCTCATCCAAGCACCGAGAAGTTAAAAGATACCGACGGTCCCCTTTTTCTTAAAAACTCGAAACTTGAGAGTTGATTTAGAATTATTTCAAAATATTTATGGAGATACAATTGCAAATTTATAGATTTTGTTAATCTAATTATAATTAAAACTAGCTTAAGATTGTTTTTGAGGTTATTAAATTTGTACATTATAATTTAAAATATATTGCAAATAAATAAACATCCTAAGTGAATTTTTATGCTAAATACTTGACAAAATATACTGTTTTAAATCAACAAAATCTATTAAATTGAATTTATATTTTCATCGAAATTATTTGATGTTCCATAATATACATATATATGTATAGTTTAGGTCATTCTTTTGGGAGTAATTATTTGTAGTATTGAAATGGGTAACATAAATTTACAGTGCATCTGAATATTAATGATATAAATACATAAATTTTAAGGATATATACACATAATATTTAAATAACTCCCAAAAGCTCAATTGAATAACGAAAATTATTATGTAAATTTAACAAAGTATTGAAAAAATTTAAAACTTTTATTATTTATGGCGATAAAATATATTCAGAAAATTAATAGATGAAGTTTTGTAATTAATAATTCATTTTGAATATATGTATTATTTAATTTATAAGAAATTATTTTATTTTTATTAAATGTACAATAATTCAATTGATTACTTTATTATTTATTAATCGAAGTTTTAGAAAGTTTTTAATTTTTGTTATTTTTGTTCCAAGGAGATTGATTAGTGGAGGAAATTATATATTAAAAAGTTAATTAAAATACTTTTGATTATAAGTAAATGATGCGATTACTAGGCCCAAGGGAATTGAATAAATTAATTTGATATGTTATTAAACTGAGGAGAATTTTATAACATTAATACAAATAAGTGGAAGACATGGAAATTTATGGTTGTTTAAAGTTTAAAAAATTTAATTTCGTACAGTAATTTTGTATAATTGTATGGAAGAGTACAAATATTTTAATTTAAAAATGTAACAAATTAAAAGTTAAAAGTTTGCAAACTTGCCATTTCAGTACAATAAATTTTCAAATTTTGTAAATTGTGAAATCCTTATTTACTTAATTATCCTTTAGATTTAAGTGCCACAAATTATTCTTTACATTATATCAACAAGACAATATAATAAATCTATAAGTTATTGAACTTATTTTATACATAAACATGTAATTCAATGTATAAATATTTTTATTACTCATTTTATTTAATGGCCATCAATGACATATCAATAAAATATTTAATTAGTTTTAATATAATATGAAAATTGTATTTAATGAACCTTTAACATTTTACAAATCTGTCGTGATGGTAATTAAAAATTCATTGAATCGTAAAAATTAAAAATATCTTTCGAATATATCGACACTAAAATCTATTTAATTATTTCTATATAAATAAATTTTATTAAACATTTTTGGTATTTATATCGAAATTTTCTAGACTATAATATTTTATGATTAGAATTTTTTACAAATTTTAGGGAAATTGTAAGACTCGAAAAAATCAAGCTTTACTACTGTGTCTGACTCCAAAGAACTTCCTTGTTCTTTTAAAACATAAGGCGTACATTTCACCATAATGTAAAATTTTTCTTTAACTATTTATGTAATATTTTCCCAAAAAATAAATAATCATTATAATAAATAATAACTCAATTTTCTTTTTTTAATCAGAAAATCAGAAAAATACAAAAAATATTAACATCATAAAATGGAAAATTACAAATTAATTGTGAAGTGTTTTATTAAAGCGTTTAAATTGTTCGTGTTTTTTTTAGTCATTAAAATTATTTTTCGACCAAATAATTTTTAATAACTTCAAGGAAAATATTTTAAGAAAGAAATTTATACTTCATATTATTTAAAAAGCTTTTTGCCATTTCAGTAATTTTATTTAGTAAATAAAAATTATTTAATATTTCTTCTGAACCAGATAACAATTAGCAAAAGAAACTCAACTTTCTTTAATTTCGCTTTTTTAACTAAAGAATTTATAATGCATATCTTTATTAGAATTAAAACCGAATTCATTTACAATTAACTACAATAAACATTTGAAAATATAAGAAAATGAAATTTGTAAGCAAACTATTTTGTACAACTTGTTACAGTTTATATTTAATTTGTGATAATATTACTATATAAAAATTAAATGAGTTCTTCTTTGGATATCTAAAAATAAATTCCGTCTATGTTAATTGCCATGTTATTTAACACTAACTATATTTTTATTTAATATACTTACCTACTAGTTCGATGTAACACCTCGACGTTTTATCGAGTCTATCTCTGCTAAGCGACATTCTTGCCGATTTATAGCAACGTATTTTATGTCCTCCAACTTCTTCCCCAATATTTCTTTAATGATCTATATGCAGATTGCTTAGATCAAACCATTCTCATATCTAATTTGTGTTATTGGTTATATTTTGCATTTAATTGCATTGCCCCCAATTGAAATTTCACTATTCTAAATTTTTAGGATAATAAAATGAATTGAATTTTATATAATCATTTTTATGAATTTTTATGAATTTTTCTAGAATTACTCAAAAATGTATGGTAAATTGTTTTAATTGGGTTAATCTGATAAAAAAAAATTTGCGGCAATTTGCATATAATCGGAAATAAAATTAAAAAATATTTAAACATAAAATATCCAAAGAATATATTTTTATAATAAACTATTAAATAAATTTACTGAGAAACTTAATTTTTGTTTTGGTTTTTTATTTTTCTATATCAGATAATTATTTTTTTTTTGTATTTGGTATACTAATAATTGTCATTGGGGAAAAACTCTTGAAAACTAAATCGCCTGTTGAGCTAATTAATCTTATCTACTTAAAAACATTAAATAGAATGGAAATAATATATAAATTGTTTATATAAATAATTTCTTGTTTTGATTTTAGCTTAATTCTTTTATATAGTAATGTTTTTATACCATTATGATTTTCTGTGAAAGGAATACTATAAGTAAGAAAGAAACTATATAATAATCCTATTTGATTATAATTAAGAATACAAATGGTGTCATTATAAATTGAGAAAGTTATATGGAAAGTAATTATAAAAATTTATGGAATCGTTAATCTATAATTGTGGAGAGTAATCGTTTAATTATAGATAACAATTTTTAGTTTACAAATTAACGATAATTGATATAATAGGCCATTTTATTAATTCGCTGAATAATTTGTAGTCTATAAATTTTCTTTTCTCGATTAAAAAAACAAAATCAATTTCTTTTTTCAAGCCTATATAATAATCCTGTAGCAAGTATAAAAAATCACGTTCTTTTCCTATTAGAGATTTTAGTAATTAGAAATTTAGGGTTAATTGTAATTTATGTATGGTGTTTGTCAATGTAATATATGATGTGACATTGATAGTTGTATTTACCATCATCATATTTGACCTAATTAATGGTTAACCTCATTTGTTAGTGGAGTTTCTAATTTTATTTGTAATTTTGTTAGTATAGAGGGAATCAAATTAACTAATAATAATCTTATGAAGATAGATTTTGTCAGCTAAACATTTTTGAGATTGTTAAAGTCACAATATATTATTTATAGTCATATCATCAATCTGAGTATTTCAAATAAAGGATGTACCAATAATTTTTGTAGCAAAAATATAGTAAACTAAAAATATAGTCATAAAGTAAACTAATTTTCAATTGTTAATTTATGAAACTATATGACAATTTTATTGCTGGCATCATCATACTTACATATATGTATAATTTATAGTCTTAACTAAATTTCTAAGAATTTAAATTTTGTACAATATAATTATTTGAATTCTCATTATACTAATCAATTTATTTATTCTAATTAACATAAATTATAATTTTTTATACATCCTTTTTTTTACAATTCCAATAAAATACAAAATTATCAATCAAAAATAAATGTAAATTATTTTTTTTTCATATCCGGTATATGTTAATACAAGGACAAAACATTTAAATCATAGGCTACAAACTTTATATATACAAATAAAATTTTATGGAAAATGCAATATATATTTATTGATTTTTTATTAATTTGCTTTTCATTTTTGTTGATTAATACCAGCGGAATAATAATTTTTTATACAATTTATTTATAATTAAAATGGTAGAGTTTTTACAATTTGACAATTTAACAGAATCTCTTTGCCATAATTATCATTATACCATTAACAGAAGTGTTATCTAAATATTTTGATAAAAATTACATTAATTATATAACTATTATAAGAACATATAAACTTTTGTAAAACGAACGAAAATTGAATTTTCAATTAAAATTAATAGTTGATTGACAGATTCGGACTTATAAGGACTAATTGCAATTGGAAATTAACACAAATTTATCATTTAATTGATATAATAAAAAATATTGCTTAAATAACCTTAATTAGTCTAGTAAACTACTTTTTAAAATATAAAACAAATTGAAAATGTTTTATTAATATTTACAATATTATCAAAAAGAAAATGTGTTATATAATTTTTTCCTTCTTCTTTCATAATTATCCTTATGGAAAAATGTATAACAAGACAATGCAAATTTAAATAATTACTATTTTATATGCTACGAAATTGATAATGTAGACTATAGGAGCTATATTATAAATTTTATAAATTAAAATTAGTTTTATATTGAAATATAAAAACATTTTAAAGAAAAATCGATAAATTTTATCTTGGAAATCATTGATTGCCATCAAAAAATATTGTCCATTAAAGGACATATTGTCAGAAATACTAAATAATTTAATTCACAAAATTTCTATACGAATCTAAAATATCCTCTTTGTTATTATAAAAATATATATTATTTCCTTTTTTGTGTTCGCAACGTCTTTCCCGGATAGTATATAAACTCTTCAAAGTCAGCAACAGAATAAAAACTATATTGATATTATACAACGTATTTTGCCCATCTTTGTCCTTTTTTTTTATTAAAATTTCGATGTTGTTTTTTGTAGAAAAAGAAATGGTTTGTCCTTAATGAATTGTTTATGAGTAAACCAGAATCACTTTTAATATTTATACCAGACTGTAACGAAATATCAGAATGTATAACAATATGAAACGAAAAATTACTATATATATAAAAAAGGATATTTTTTCACTCAACAAATCTACACACACATATACTAACATAAATTTTCCAACAAAAAAAATGGATGAGAAGAAGGAAAATCATTTTTACAACAAATAAAGAGAATAGATGGTAAAGAACTTTATCACAAAAAAAAATTAAACCAACAATTCAAATAAAGGATTGCGGGTAAATTTTCATTTTAATTTCTATGTATGGGAATTTTTTTTTTGTAGTATGATGTATACAGAAAGGAAAAGAAGAGTTAAGTAATTTAGGATAATATTATAAATTTATATAGAAACCTTATTATATTATATATATCTATGTACATTAGTAAAAGTCTCAAGGGTCCTGTGAATATATGCGGAGAATTTTAATCGCGCGCGCTTTTTTTGTCTATATTAAATTTTTACATATTGTTGTTGTTCATTTTTGTTATTAAAATCTATTATTTTTACACACTCAAAAAATTGTTTAGTAAAGATAAAAAATTTATATTAAATTTGAAAGAAAAAAAATTTCGTATATAAATAAAATTATTTATTTTGTTTACTTGTTGGACTCATCCGTGTCGAGTTAACCATCTGTAGAGATTTTTTTTTATACATATAAACATTTTAAGAATATGCATTTTTAATTTTTCAAATTGTTAATCCTTTAGGGACATAACAAAAAAAAAAAATAGAGAAAAAAAACGGAAATGAGGTTAACTGAAGGACTTTTTATTGTTCAAATTTTAATACGTTTTTTTTTTTTGCTTCAAATTTATAATTATAAAATTTAAATGGAAGTAAAAAAGTAACAGAAATTTAATGTAAAGTGAATAAAAGGATATTAAATTTATTAAACAGAGACAATAAAAATTTGTTTTGGCAAAGGTTAACAATTAAAATTATGAAATTTAGTAATGAAAAAATTTTAATTTTCTGAAAAAAGGAGGAAAGGACAACAACAACAATAATTACAAAAATAATTAAATCAAAATTCTTAATATCATTTTCTCGTACGACACTATAAATCACAAATCATTATTTAATATCGCCAATATCTGTGACATTATCTGCCTCTGTAGCTGTCAATATGGATTTATTTTAAGTGTATTTTTTTTTAATTTTCCAGGAAAAAAAAATGATACAATAAAAACATGACAAAAATGAAATAACGAAATTTTGATGTAAAAAAATTTCACTATAAATATTCCCAGACATTCTTCCATTAAAAATCACTAGAAAGATTTATACGACTGTAAAATATTTTCACATTTCTTCTTGTGATTTTTACCTTAACTGCAATTTATTTTTGATTTTTTTTTTGTATCTCCACTTCACAATGGTTGAGTTTTTAGGATGAAAATCGGAGAAATACTTATATACTATATAGAAGGCTATAATCTAACATCAAAGCTGTATATAATATATATATGGCTTTGCTAACATATTCAACAAGAAAAAATATATATAAATCTATTCTGACAAGTGACTATAATTTCGTTTTTTTTTATTGGCAGAATGTGCAATTGCTTAGAAAAAAGAAATAGATTTAAAGATTTGTAATATAAAGTAATGAAAATTATTGGAAAATATTAAATTTATTTTTCAACAAAAATTTTTTTTAAAATTTAGCAATTTTATTAATTTTATTATTTCTTTGTCTTTCAAGATTAAATTTCAAAAATTCTGTCAACTTTTTATAACAATTCAATTTTACTTTTACACTTTTCAATTACCAAAAAAAAAGTCATATTAAATTTTTCCAAATTCTCGTATAAACATTATAAGTAAAATAAAAAAAAATTTAGGTCAATGGTGTCGGTTAAAGTGTCAGTTTGTATTTTTTGTTTATCTTTTATTATATTTGGTGGTTCTTTTTGTTACCTTTTTTTTGCTGTTTGATTTTTCAGGTGATATAGAAGAGGAAATTTTATTTTAAATATTTGGTTTTTGTTTTTTTTTTTCGAATAGCTTTAGACACGCCAAAAAACAATTTATATAACAAACTGAAAAATAAAGAAAAAATCTACTTTATTTTGACCAAAATGAAATTAGGTAAATAAAATATATAATACAAAGAAAGTGAAAGGAGGAGTGTTAGAATAATTGAAGGTAATTTCTCTTTAATGAAAAATAAAAAGTTAACCGAATTGGAGAGAAGCGGTTGTGTAATATTTAATTTTAAGTGGCGCAGATTAATAAATACGAATTAAGTTTTAAATCATTTTGTATTAATTTATGAAAAAAACCAGAAGTTAAGTATATAATCTGACATTTTAACAACGGCAGACTATAACTTTAAGATTATAGGAAAAATGCTGGTGGGAAGGTCGTATTTGCTAAAACCATCTGATTCAGTTCTAAAAGCAATTATAGCTTGTTGCAATTATTAATAGTTTTCCATTTACAGAAGAACTTTTGGTTGGGAAATCTACATAAAATTTGCAAGAAAAATGTCATAAAGACGTCTTAATGACGAGAGGATAAAACGAATAAAAAGATATAATAAAAGCTCACTTAATCACGACATTTTCTGGTTTAAATATATCCCCCACATATTCTCCATTTTTTTTAAGAGCTTTAACCAAAAAAAAACAAAAATAGGGATTAAAAAATATCTTTTTACTTAATTAAATTGAAGAATGAAAAATCGTATAATTTCTAAATTCATATATACATTTTTTGTCTAATTAATTTTTATTATATCCTCCTTTGTTGAACAAGATGTATTTTTATCTATATTAAACTCTTAACCCAAATATTTCCTACCTAAAAAAAATCCTTTACAGATTTTCTTCAAAAAATTAGTTTTAAAACAATTTCATTATAATACTTAGAAAATTTTCATATTCTTTGATATGAAAATAATAATAATAGGAAGAGGAAAATGGATGCTTAACGATTATTTCCATCAAAATGAATTCATCCCTCAGGATAAATTTAAAGATTTCTTTTTTGTTCTAGAAAAATTTATAAACGAAACAAAGAAGGATAATTTTATCCCTATATATAAAATCCTTATATTTCATTATTAAATAATTTTTTTATAATATTAAAATATGTATATATTATTTTTAGTATCGTAAATGGTTTTTCATTTTTCATGATGTTTTAATTCTGCTAAATACCTGAGAGTGAAGTATTTTTTTTTATTTAAAAGAGCAAATACGTGATCTCCAAAACATATTTTTAATTATGAATCGTGACTTTGGTCTTTTAAAAAGGACTTGAAATCTTATCATGAAAATAATTCCGTTTCTCTACTTGAGAAAAAAAAAATATTAATATAAAAATTGTTTATAATTTATTTTTGTTTTTGCAATTTCGGTTAAATTGTAATTTAGAAAAGGATAATAACATTATGTTCAGATTCTAACTAATGGAATTGAAAAATTAAGTGCAATATTAAATTGCGATAAAGGATATTAGAACATTGAATAAAAGGATTAATAATTTCCGTTTATATAAACAATAATGGTTATTTCAACTGGAAAATATTTTAACTCATGCTAAATTCTGACGTTTTTGAAAAGAAATCATAAAATTTTATAGAAATATCAGAAATTTAAACAAAAATATTGATTGGGGAGGGTGATTTTCAGTATTTTTACAAGAATAATGTTGAATAGAAAAGTTAGTGGCCAAAAATTAGACTTGAAATTAGAAATTACTAATAAAAAAAATATATTATTTGTCTAATATTTGAGTTATATTTTAAGTATACATAATTTTATATAATTTGAAACTTTAAATTATTGATTTTGAACAAAAAAATATTATATATGTACTACTTAATTTTTCAAATTTATTTAGATTTTCTTTTTCTCAAATTTTCCTATTTTTTTTTTCTTTACATTTTTCAAATGAATAACAAAATGATAGGAAAATAATATTGTGATGATTTCTAGATGAAGATTGTTTGTCAAAATTATTTCTTTCATCAAATAAAATTTTTGTAATAAAAAAAAAAAATATATAATAATAATTTTCCTCAATTTTCTTTTTGGTTATACTATTTTTGTTGTTATCCTTCCGCCGTTTTGTATAAAATTCCAGAGGATAGAAGACAAAGTTTTTAATATTTTCACAGAACATATTTTTTCTACTTATAAAGTCCTTTTTCTTTGATTTTAATTTATTCTTTGCTTCTGGTATTTTGGTATGAAGAATAATGTATATAGTATGTATATATATATTATATTAGAAAGGATATAGAAGATTGTGATGATGAGAAAAATATTATTTAAAAAAAAAAAATTGTTTTTGAAAAGATATTCTGATTGTTAAGAGAAAGCAATTTGAGCAATATTTTCTGAATTTACTTTATGGAATAGGAAATTTTTGTGTCTTACACTTTTATGTTTTCATTTTGATTTTCAACAAGATCAGTGGATTCAATAAAAAAGTTATTAAAGTTATATTTTAATATAATAATAATTTTTTGTGTAGTTTAAATATTTTTGTATCTATTTCATTCTATTAAAAAAAATTCTTTAAAATAAAATTGACAAAATTTCAATAAAATTTTGCAAAAATCCATTAAAAAATTTTAAGATTTTTTAAAGCAATTTCTATGTTTCACATAATTTTATTTCATTTATACAATGAATTTTCAAAAATAAATGATAAAATATGTTAAAAATGTATTTTTCATAGATACGTAGATAATATTCTTTAAATTCTATACTTTAAAATATGTTTCAGTTGTTCTAGTAATCAACTTATTATAGCTCTAAAATGTGCCCAAATTCAATTTTATCTGAAACTCATTTGATATTTTTACTCTCATTTATTCATTAAAACTCATTTAATCATTTTTACAACAATCTTCATAAAGAAAATGTATATAATAGACGGACAAATTCTGGTGTACTCGTGTATATAAATCCTTTTTTTGGCTCAAGGACGCGTCGTGATGCAAAAATAATAACATTATAACATAATCCTAAGTGATTAATTTTCTAATGTCTATTCTTTAATAGGATCATCAAAAGTACACATAAATAATTATATTCGTAGAATTCATAACACTAAATTTTTGGTTTTTAAGCAAATTTCTATGTAATATATATTTCATATGACATTAAAGTTTCCTCTATTTTCCAATATAATTGCTATGAATATTGTCGAATCCTTTCGCATTTTGTATATACGTATAAGTAAATAAATTTAAAAAAAAAAAACAATTTGTGCCAGCACCCACATTTGTACAAGAAACTTTCAATACACATTTTCAAATAACTATAAAGTATCCTTGTTAAAATTGTAATCCTCTCAATGTAATTTTCTTTATGCATATTTATATTTTTATATACAATAATATAGAAAATTGGTACACTTTCATATAACAATTTACAAACATCTATAGACTAGAGTAAATATAGTATATAAGAGAGTAATGGTTTCAAACTAACTAGAATATTGTTTCGTGAAGGATGTAATATATTAAATTTATGTATTGTATATCAGCTTTAATATATTTTTATGTAAATTTAATGGATAATGGATTTTATTGAAAAATATTATATTATATTGAATAATATTTTGAATGTTTTGAGAATTTTTTTGTCAATATTTTAAATATTATTTATATACTATCCAAAAGTAATAGTACAAAATAATTCCTGTATATATGTAGCTCTATTTTATTTTTATGTAAAAGAGTTTAGTAAATCTGTGAAAAATAAAAATTAAATTTTTCTAAACATTTATTATCCAATATTAGATATTAAATCAGAAATGTTTATACACAATCTATATACAAAAAGTATTTACATATACCCAGAAAAGGATAACAGAGAAAAATACAAAATTGGTTTACAAAAAGAGGGTAAAAATAAAATTTATTTATTACTTTTACGATAACATGTTAACAGTATTAAAGCAAGTTGATATTTTTCTGTAAAAATATAAATTTAATAGTCTATAAAAAAAATAGACAAACTTGATGGTGGGTTTATATAATTTCCCATTGTATAAAAATATAAGTCTTTATTAATATTGTATCAGCAGAATTATTTTATACGAAAAAAAAAAACGAATCAGATGACAATTGTTTAACATTTAAATGACCTTGTACTTGGAAGCAATAAATATTCTAAGTGACATAAATTTTAGATAAATAAAAATGATTAATATTTATTAATGGAGAAATAGCTAGAAAATAGAATAATATAATATAGGAAATCCTAGTCAATATTAAAATTAAATCATATTTATTAAATTTATTTTTAAATATTTCCTGATTAAATATCAACAATGTAAAATGGTTCAACAGATTTTTTTTTAAAAATTGAAGTAATCATTAAAATTATTGTTATCAGAGTTAATTATTATATACCACCACAAATTCTAGTATCTAATGATTTCACTAACAAAGGAAATAGTTAATACACCTAATATATTCTTTGTTTCGACAATATTTATATGCTTATTTCTACCTACACCCTCTATGTTTTTCTGGAGGGTGTTCTTCATATTCGAAACAAAGGAAATATATATATGTACATATATTAGGTAAATTTTCTAATTACAGTTTACTGATTTACCAATTTGCTATATAATTATAATTTGATGTTGACGGTAAATTGTCACGCATATAAAAAATATTCCTTATTTTCCGATAGCTTAATTTAAAATATATAGCAAAATGCAACAATTATTTATTACCCCGATTTCTAAAGTTGACCATAATAATAATTGTGGTATGGATATGTATATAATTGTGGTATGTGTATGTATATAAAACATAAAATGCACATAATTTTTGACAAGTGGTTTATTTATAAATAAATAAATAAATGTTGACAGAATTTATTGCTATGCAATATTATAAATTATAAATATGTATTATAAAAATGTCCTTGTTTATTTCTATAGGGAAATATAAATTAAAAATAAAATTAATACAAATTGGTTGTTAATTCATTAATTTCACAAGAGATCAAAAAAGGATATATGTATACTTGAAACAAATTAATGACAACTTAAAATTAATAATTCATAAATTAAAAAAAAAAATTACTATAGTTTATATTTCTTATTTTTTTTTGCATTTCCATCTGTCATTGAATATTGGCATACTAACTCACATCCTTATTTATACCCATATGATCAATTGTACAATTTTCAAAACTTCCTGTTTCCTTTTTTTCATGAATTTTTATCGATAATTTTTATTAGTTGGCGTTCATTGTCTTCATCAAGTTAAGAGTTCAATGAAAGAAAAAATTACTCGCTGAATTCGGAAGTAATTAAATTACAGAAATATGTAATTGAATTAATTCAGAAGTAGTATTTGAATTACTTCTGAATCCAACAGCAATATTGTTACTTCTAATTGAAGAAAAATTCAGGTCTGAGAAATTATTTATGAATTCAAGATTTAAATTACTTGTAAAATAAGGCAGAATTCAGGCCTGAAATACTTTCCAATTACTTCTGAATTCAAACTTAAAAATATAGAAATAATTATTTTAAAATTATGCTTTATTATCTGATAATATATATCTGATATTTTATTTGTAAATATTTTACAGTGTATGCATTTGTAAACGATATAGCAAATTTCTTTGTTTGAAAATTATATTTTTTTTTTCAACTATATACAAGGATAATGACCATTTTATACAAAGAAGAGAAAGAAAAATCAACATCCTGCTGGGCTTTTATGGATATGATTATATCGT
This sequence comes from Empis stercorea, assembly GCA_949752835.1. NCBI lineage: Eukaryota > Metazoa > Arthropoda > Insecta > Diptera > Empididae > Empis > Empis stercorea. The sequence continues at coordinate 9,397,865 of OX457087.1, forward strand.
TTTTTTTTGTGTATGTGGATATATATTATATTTATCCATATATACATATAACTTACTAAGCATATTACTCTGGCTTTCAAGCAAAGAGTTCGTTTTTATGCTGTCGTCGTCAATATAATATGAGGATAAAAAAATTTCTTATACTTTATATATTTTGAAATGATATTTTTCTTTACAAAATAAAAGAAAAAAAAAGTTTTACAAAAAATAAATCTCTTGTAGTTCTTCTGTACTTGTAATATTTATATAAATTCAGGACACCCCGACAGCAATAAACTTTATTGGTTTCTTTTCTTTTACACAATTTTTCGTAGAACTTTAAAAATAATAATTTTTGTTTTTTTTTTTTTTTTACTTTTTTAGTTGAGTACTTTTTCTTGTTGTAGTCCTTTTTTTTCTTGTTTTAGTCCCTTTTTCGCCTTTCTTGTAGTTACATTTTTATTCACTAAAAGAAAAAGTTTTTCTTGTTTTATTATTGGCGACATTTTCCGTCTATGTTACAAAAAAATTGAATCAAAATTAAGACAAAAAATATCTCTTAATAAGAATTTATTTGACCATATTTTGTCTCTGACCTTAAGTTGTTTAATCAAAATTTGTGAACTAAATCCTTTAAATTAAGTAAAATAAATTGATATTTGCCAAAATAATATAAACTATGAATATAGAAAATAGTTGACAAGCAGAAGGGTTAGCTCAGTTAACTACAGCTTCATACTACTATCTCCTTTAAAAAGATGATAATTTGCTATCAACATTTTTACACATAAATCCATAAATTTCTATAACCTCTTAGAAAATTATATAGATAGTGTGAAAAAATTAAATTATTTCTTCGGAAAAAGTTCAATAAATTCTGTCAAATATCTTGTATCCTTTTTTTTTATATATATGAGTATGTATTTGTATATAATTTTTGTAGTAGACAAAATATAATAAAAGCTATGAAACGATAAAAATATGCTATGATTAAAGTGAATGGAGAAACAAACAAAATTATTTGTATATATACCGTATAAAGAAAAAGATTTTGTTTTAAGTAAAAAAAAAATGTTTCTTCTTAAGTCATCGTCCTTTTTTCTTATTATTTATTATCTCTATGTGTTTGTATAGGTTGAAAAATATTTTCTTATAACTTTAATTTTCGCACAAATTAATATTAATATTTTATCCGATAATATAAACAGTAAAACAATCTGTCAAATTGAATGTATATTTATTTATATTTTTTTAGGGTTGAGATATTTTACAGGATTTTATAAACTTGTTTGTTTGTCCCTTTGAGTTGATTTCATCCAATTTAAAAAGGTAATCAAAATGGCAAAATTATTTGTTTACAATATTTAAATGAGATACAAAATTTAAATTACTGGTAATTAAGTAATATATGGAATAACATTTACATAAGTAATTTTTGGATACCAATTAATAATATATTTAATAGTGAAAATTACTGGAATTGAGAGGATTCTATGATTTGTAAAAAAATTTGAGGATTTTTTAGTTTAATTTTGATGAATTTTCCAGGACTTTGAAATTTTATACATTATACATTTGTACTCGCGTATATTATATTCATTAGAGAGAATATAAATTCAATGTTTATACATTTGATTTTTTCTTGGAAAACAAATTACGAGTATTTAAGTTATGTTTTTAATTAAATTTTTAATATGTCAACATTTAAATAATTTAAATTATATTGTGAATAATATTTTTATTAATTTAAAAGATGAATAGAGTAAATCACATATTATGATTTTGCTGATTTGTTATTAGGTTCACTTTGATTAAATTCTGTATTTTTCTAAAATACCACATAAATTTTATTATATTCGTGGAAAATAACATTTATTATTATCATAATATAATATTTATTGTTGTTAGGATATAATTATACTAAAGTGTAAAAAGGGTATAAAGGATATAGTGTTGAAAGGGGTTAGAAAATTGTTATAATACCAAAAAAAAGGGTTGGTATAAATAGGACAGAAAAATTGATTACATATTATATGAAAAAAAGATCGATTCATATGAATTATGATTAACTAATATTGTTAAAAGTTAATTAAATATTTTTTTATATATTTTATTAAGCAGATACAGTAATTAAACTTAATTACTTTTGAAATTTAATTAAAATTTTTTGATAATAAATCTAAGACATTAAGTTTAGATGTGTAAATATGTGTAAATATAATTTATTAAATCTTTTTATTACAATTAAAATAACACCGAATTATTAAAAGTTATTTTTTAACCAATTAAATAATAATAGTTTTATTGCTTTTGAATATACAATTCAAATTTGAAATCGTTTTCAGACATCTGATTATATAAACACACTATAAAGTGATTTAATTATATTAAAAGAGTATTTGAAATAAAATTTAAAATTGTCATTAAATAATGTTTGTACTGACATATGTTATGCTTATTTTAATGACATACAAATGTTCTATTTTAATTTACTTAAATAGAGCGAAGCAAACTAATTTGTAACTTTGCCCTCTGTAATACTTTTTTTTATTTTTATAAATTTTCAAAAATTTCATTCTTTTCCTGTATTTTCTTCAGTATCACAAAAAAAAGGACATGTTAATTTATATTTCTATAAATAATTATTCGTTTTGTATATATGTATAAAAGTTTTTCTTTTCGTCCTTGAAGATTGAACAATTTTTATTTTCCTCTTTTCAATTTTTATGCATTTTGTTATCCTTTATCGTTCTTTGTGTATTTGTTGTCCTTTATATAGTTCTTCTCTATATATTTGATTATAAATACAGAGAGAAAAAAGGATATTCATAGCGAATATGTGACCCCAATCTTTTTATTATTATTTTATTTTATTTGACATGATATGGAAAACATTAGGGAAAAAAATTATATAATATAAATGGAAAATATAAAAGGATAAAACTTATTTTTATGCTTGGATGAAAAAGGAAACAGAAAAAAAAAATATGTTATAAAAATGCACTGCTTAATAAACCAAAGAATTTTTCTCATAAACTTTGTTCTAATTATGTTTGAAAGAATGTTTGAATTGATGTAGAAATTTTTGTCAGAATTAAATGTCATTTTTATGAAACAAAAAAATTTGAATAATATAATTAAACTTTTTCAATATGAAAATAAAACTGATAAATTCCAAGAAGTCAACTAATAAACACTACTTAAATTACCATGGACATAATTTCCTTATACTATTTCCCCAATGTTTCCTGTACTATTTTTCATAATTTACTAACAAATTTATATATAAATATATACAGTAAAACATTTGTTTTCAACATATCCTTTTGAAATATTGAAATATCCTTATACTAAATAGATTAAATATTGACACAATAAAATGCATAAAATTTTATTTTATAAATAAATCCTTGAAAATCTTATTTCTCTCTTGTTAAATTCATAGAGGATATGTTAATACAAGATATTTTTGTACAAGGATATTCATTTTTATTTGTATCACTGTGCAATAATTTCGTTCCAAAAACTAAACGAAAGAAACTTAAAATACTTTGTGCATGTTAAAAGCTATAAGGATATATTATTTCCCGTCAACATATCCTTTTTTTATTTTATTTTTATAAAATATTTTTCTTTTTTAATGTTGAGTTTTAGTTTTTCAAATCTTTTGCATAAGTTAAACCTCAAAATTTTTATATATATGTATAATAAATAAAATAATAATATAACTTTCTAAAGGACAACGTATTTAAATCCTGATCTTTTCAAACACCATACAAAAAAATAATTCTGAAATATTGAAGCGAAAGAAGGAAGAAGAACTTCATTTTTAGTAAAACATTTTGTTAAAGAAAATATTTTTGTTGAAGAAATTTTTGCAAAATCATTTTTATATTTTCTTAAATTCACCCTAAATATTCACTTGAATTTTTTTTTTCGTTTTACTTTTTCTATTTGTGGTGTTCTTGGAAAAATATATATGCTTGACATTTAAGTTTATGTTGTATATATATCGTATATAAACTTTCTTGTGGATTTTGCACTCTGGCCCTTTTGCTTTGCTGACTTGGGGGAATTAATGGACGAAAGTTTTATGATTTATAGGACAGAATATCATCATCATCATCATATTGTGTATATATATAAAGTATATAGCTACTTTAATGATTTTTAGAAGACTTAGGAATTTCTTCATGTATACATTTTGTTAGATATTGTCACAGATTTTCCCATAAAATGTTTATGGTATATATTCTTTTTCATTTTCTTTGACAAGTTATTTTACAATTTTCTTTTGTCCTTTCTAATATTTATTATGTTTTTGTTAGAAAATGTCGCACCATAAACAAGAAAAATAAAATAAAATATATTAATTTTAGAAAAGATTATATCATAATACCAAGGTTATAATTATGCTAATGATGTTATTAAATTAAATTACATAATTGAATTGATTATAATTTTCTAAAAAAAAAAATTATTTGAAAATATGTTTTAATTTCTAATTTGAATGTTTTGGCCAAAAATTGATGACATAAATTTGAAAGGTTTGTATATTTCTGACTATTGTTATTAGACAAACAAATAAATTTTCATGTAATTTTAATTTTTGGATTTTTAACAATTTCAAATACTTATATTGAATTTGACAAATAATTTATAATTATTATAATAAATAAACAAAATTTTACTTAAATTTGTCACAAAATTAAAAAAAAAAAATGATTTAACTTTATAATTCAGCATATTTTTTTTTAATAAAAAATTACCTTTTCCGTATTGAAAAAGTCAACATAATCGACAAATTAATACACATAAATCTATCTATAAATAAAGAATGTCTATACAAAAGAGAAATATGCAGAATGATTTATAACTATACTAAAGGGAATTAAGGTTTAAAATATTTCTTTAACTTCTATGGTTTCCTGGTTTTGTCCAACTTCAGTATAAAAAAAACGAACAGCAAAAATATAAAAATTAGCAATTCAAATTGTTGCCGCCGCCCTTAACAATATTTTAAGCTATTTTATAACAAGCATTTACTATTTTTTTTTTCCATATTTCTTTGTTACTAGTAAAGTCAAGAAGAAGGAAGAGAAATGTGTTCGTTTTGAAATTCTATAAACATTTTTTATTTATTTATTTATTTTTTATAAAGCTACCAGAGAAATTATTTACACCCATTGTTAAAGTCAAATAGAATGGAAAATTCTTAATATAGCGTCTCGGAAAAGTATACATATAATAACAATTTACAATATTGTAAAAAAACATTTTATTTTGAGAGTTGTACCTGAACTTTTTCCAGATTTTTAAAGATTTTATAATTTTTTTTAATATATGTTTTATAATTTAATCTTTTTGTTATAGGTTATTTTCTATGTTTAAATTCAAATGCCTTTTTAGGTTTTTAGGTAAATGAACATTATTTTTGGTAAAATTTGTATTTGTTGAGGTATTTAATTATTAGATTTAGTATTAAAATTAATTTAGTTAATTATTTAAAAAGTAATTAGCTAAAATCGAGGCTAGGTAGTTGATGGAAAACATGGACACATGTATGTAATGTAGAAGCTGAGGTTTTCAAAAACCAAATTTCCTATTGTAGTAAAATTAAATAATGAACCCTTAAGTCCTTTTAATTTATATTTATTCATATTTTTTCATATTATTTTTTTTTAAATATTTTTCTAAGGAATTTAATTTAACTACCGTCGTGGTTCAAATATTAAATTCTCGTTAACGTAGTAGTAATATTTACTGAAAACTTTTTCTTCCAATTATTTATTTACAACAAGATATAATGTCAAGAAATTGTCTATTATATAAAGTGTATGTATAAATGTATAAAACCATGAGAATTGAATACCAAAAATTCTGTTTTCCATTTAAATTACAATCCCATACCCCATACTCAATACCCCATACCACATACCACATCAAAATATGATCCCATCTTTATTCCTCATTTTGATATGTTGAAGAAAATAACAAATACTTTCAAATAACATTTTCCGAGAAATGAATTTGTCAATGTACATAGTAATTTTCCGGAGAATAAAAATTAAAATTGAGGAAAAATCCTTCTCACAATACAAGGATAACAATTTCTTTTTTTTTGAAAAACTTTCATACTCACATAATATTATTCTCTTCTCTAAAATTCTGAATTCATTTCTAGTTATTCATTCAATTTTCTGATACAGGAGAACACTGCAGTATTGGTTCAGATTTAAAGGTAGGTAGGATATGTATAATAATTTAGGTACACTACCATCAAATTATTTTTTACGATTTCTAATAATTTACAACTTTTCATATTTTATTTATGAGAAATTCTGAAGATTTTTTTTATAGCTTTTATAATTAATTTGTATTTACATAAAATTTATTTATATTCCTTGTGTGATTTCCTTTTGAAATTGAAGGCAACATATTATATTGAAAAGTAGTAAATAGAGTTGTTAGAGGACTAAGAAATTTCATAGGTGAAAGTATTTAAAATGTTAATTTACTTTAATTAAGTACGTTCTACGCTACATATAAAAATAAAATTTAATTCTAGTAAATTGTACAATATATAAAAACAAATTAGAGACAAAAATCTAAATTTTCCAGCAATAAATTTACCAGCATTTACTATATTAAATAGAAATATCCTGAATAAAGATATTTTAATCTGCTTTATTACATTATATAACAAAACTATTAATTTATGACCAACTAAAAGTCCCATCATTTACTATATAAAACAAGCTAAATATTTTTATATAAACTGTCTTTGTTTTGGCTACATAATAAATCTTTTTTTAGCATGCAAATTATAAACCATATTTTTTTTTGTAAAGCATTCTCTGTTTCTATATTGCAAATGAAAATTCGGTTCACACAAAAAGAAAAAAAGAAAAAAGACTTCTCAAAGGACGATAATAATTCCCATCATAACAAACACACAAACAAAATATACATATTTACTTTTTATATCTAATATGTATGTATATCCTTTTTTGTGCGTGCTTAATTCTAGCTTCCTTTTACCTTTTTGAGCACATAACTCAAAGTCAACTCAAAAACAATTTAGCTTTTGTATAATTAATTTTCAAATCGAGAAACACCATAAAAAACATGAAAATTTTATCCTTATTTACGTTAAATACTTATAAATATTTATGTTATTTGTATTTATCTGAACTATATTTACATAATATTTGAACATTCTTACTATTCTTTCTTCAGTATTATTTTAAAATTGCTTTGATTTCTTTTATGGTATATATATTTTTTAGTATCCTTTTAAGGGTAAAATTATTTATATGAATAATTGTTATCTTCTTTACAAATTAGTGATATTATATTAAATAGTAAATTTTATTATGTACTTAGTAGGGATTACATAACGCATTATTGGGGTCAATCATAAATCATAAAGGATCATTTTCAATATAATTTCGACTACATACTCTATTAATTGAATTTGTAAAAATTTTATTTGATAATTTTTTATAATATTTTTAATAATTTTAGATTAAAATTTAAAATATTGATAAAAGTAAATTATAATAAATATTAGTTTCAAAGTTAATGGATATTATTAATAATCAAAATAATAATTAAACTATAATTTAATTAGTATAAATTAAACTAAATCAAAGTAATTTTATGTAATTTATATTATATATATATATATATATATATATATATATATATATATGAAAATAATAATATATTTAATATATAATTAAAAATTTCACAGCAGAGCATAATATAATAATATTATAATTTTAGTTTGTGTTGGAAAATAATCAATTTAAATAATAACTAATTTAAATAATAAATACCTCGATTTTAGACATTTAAATAATATTAAATATAATAAATTTCATTAGAAATCGTTTTATCAATTTTATTAACTTCTGATCAAATTTTGAAATTATTTAAAATAATTAATATAAAGAAATAATAACATATCAGCACGGCAGTAAAAGTGATTCACATTCAATATATCCAGTAGTTCAAATATAAGCATTTTTACATCCTCTGTGTCATGATATAAGGTTTCGTTACATTGAAATTTTCATTGCTTCACAATTTTAAATTAAGAAAACTATAATTTAACCTACAAAAAGTCCAATTTGAAACGTAATAGAACTAATTTGTATTGCCAATTCTATAAATAAATAAATTGATAGCACCATAAAATGATTAAAAAAAAAATTGTCTGATAAATATTTTATAATAATATATATAAAAATATGTTGCAATTTAAAATAATAAGTAGGTATATTTTTCTACACTTATATATATATATATATTTTATTTGTTATAATTTTAGATTTTCTATTTAACCCATAAAATATACCACACCAGTGGTAAATATTGATAATATCCCTTTTTTTTCTATATAAACTTCTAAATTTTTTTTTTGTTGCCTAAATTGGAAAAGTCCTGTATTATACCACACATATAACAATTTTTCTATAAATAAAATTTTACCATCTATCTACACACAAGAATATTATTATTATGGTGTATATAAAAAAATATTCACCCCGAGCGCAACAGAAAATCCAACAAGCCTATAAAATAAAATTTCAGAAGTAAAAAAAAAAAAAACAATAAAATATCCTTGACTATCAAATATATTATATCAAGGATAATATGGTATACCCAAAGCAAAAAGGGATCATTCAAAGCAACAACAACAACAAAAATAAAATATAATAATTCTATAAGCGCTTCATATAAACAATGAATTTTTCATATACATACAAACAAAATAAATACAATTTTTATGTTGAACGTTTTTACTTCTATACATACATATATAACGATAAAAAAAGGACATATTATATAGAATGGCAGGGAAAAAAAATTATTTTGCAAAAGAGAATTTCTATAAAACAGCACGTTCTCTAATATACAAAAAAAAAAAACATGAAAATATATTATAGTAGTTTCCTTTTTATATATCGTAAATATAGGATTGTATAATATTCATATACGGTATATATATATACATATGTACAACAAGTTAACCTCATTTTATTTATGCCACTTGTAAACCAAATGGAATAAGAAGAAAAACCAATACCAAAACAGAGAAAAAAAAGAAAGAAAAAAAAAAATACTACGAAAAGTAAGAAATAAAATTGATAATAATTTTGTCCTTTAATATTATAAAAGTTAAATATATATTTGTTGTTGTACGTGTATGTAGATATAATTTGTATATTAAAGCGTTAAAGATTATTTAGATATGTGTATATATCCTTGCCACTTTATTAAACACATTTTTTTTTTAGTGATTAAGGATACAAAACTGAATATACTTATATTTTTTAGTAAGAATTTTGTGGCAATTTGCTATATGTATGCTATTTTATAGAAAAAATATAGAAAACTGATTTTGACTGTATTTTTTGTCTTAGCTTAGATGAATGAGAATGTGTAGTGAAAATTATGTAAATTGTGAATTAAAGGAATTTCCAAATTAATGCTGTAATTTAGATTTAATATGATAATTATTTAAATTTTTTAGTGAAGAAATTAAGAATATGACCAAAAATTGTTTTAAGAAACAATGTTTAAAAATTTTCGATTTTTATTAATTTTTCTATTACATATCGAAATTATTTTCATTATCCTTTTTTATATCAATATTTTTAGAAACTAAGAATTTCTAAAAAAAAATAACTCTTGTAACCATAAAATTTTTAAAAGATAAAATATATATTCTAATTTGATAGTTAAATTAATTAGATTCTTTAGAATATTCTGATAATATTCAAACACAATCCACATTTTCTATCTCCTTGTATAAATATAATTTAATAAAGTGTCTTTTTTTTTAAAAAAAAATCTACTAGCAAGGATATCATTTAAGTTCTCTCACTTTTAAATATTCTTTATATCATATCGTTTTTAATAATATCCTTTTTTTTCGTTGTTATTATACAGAAAATTATATATTGTGCAATATTGTTATCATACTTGTTTTTCTTTTTTTGCTATTGTACTCTTATTAATCCGTAATTATCATTAAGGAAAAATTGGTTTTTCTGTAAACAATCTACTTTATTTGGGTTGCCTGAAAAAAGGATAACAAAAAAAAAATTATTATGTATACAAGAATATTACAACATGCTAGGATTAAACTGTATACAAAAATATGTATAAAGAATTTAATATTAAAATTTATGTTTTTATGTGAGTAGATTTTTGTGTGTTAGTTTGTTCACTAACGTAGTGGTTGTAAAAACAAAATTATAATATCCGATAAAAAATTATGAAAATTAATTATGGAAAATAATTTTTTAGTTTAGGGAAAAATTATGAATTTTAATTGAGAAAACTTAAATTTAATTAATATTTTTGTTATACTTATTAGTTTTTATATTTGATAAGTTAATTTAGGATTTCGTTTAGCTTTAGATATATTTTTTATAAGAATTTAAATTTAGTGCAAGTTGCATAAAAAATTGTAATTCAGTATTTTATCCTCCATTTTGAAATAATATTCTAATATCTGTGTGGTTTTAACTAACAAAAAAAAAATATTCCTAAAATTATAGTAATAATTTCACAAGGATATAATAAATTTTTTTACTAAATTAAGTCAAAATAAAATCTCTTTCAATTTTATTTTCATTCCATCAGTAAATTCGCACCATTTTTTTATAAGGAAAAAATGACTTGGGAAAAAAATCATAACCATGAAAATAGTACAATATGAAATAACTACTCAACATAAACATAAATCTTATAAACAAAAAAGGACTATAAAAAAAAATCCTATACAGAAAAGACAAAAAAAAAAAAAACTGATTATATACCAAAATTCAGGACAACATGTTGAAAACACCATCACAAAAAAAGAAGAGAGTAAAATATCTATAAAAACAAAGCAACCAAAGAAAAAAAAAATATCTACACAATTTTTTTTTTTCCTTCAAAATATCCTTACACTATGTTTATTTGTTTTTATTTACAACCCATCAGGATCAACTCTCTGGTAAAAGATAAATATCTCAAGTCATTTACAGTATTTATATTTAGTTTTTCTGTTAAATTTGTTGTTTTTATTTTAACTTGGGTGTATTTTATTCTTTAAGGATACTAAATCATAAAGGGGAAAAAAAATCAACGAAAAATCTGGCATAAAATATAAATAAATATTACACGAGTTCTTTTCGTTGTTTTTTTTTTTTTTTTTTTGGTGAAAATGAGATTTGTGATTCTCAGTGGAATGATTAAAAAATTGAATCCTTAGCACCCTAAAAATACGAATTTTCTTATATGATATACCCAAGAACTTCTCTATAACATCTAAATAATAAGGATAATATGATGTCATGCTAAAAGATTTTTTTTTTTTGCTTTTTGTTTCTTATTATTTTAAGGACATCATTGGAAAGGATATATATTAGAAAATATATTTCCCTTTGTTTTTGTTTTTTTCTGCGTATATCAAATGGAGGAATATAAAATTTATGGTATGTCCGTTTACATGTTACATACATATGTATATACAATGTGTTGCTATATCCTATCCGTTTTAATACAATAAACAGTGTTGATGTTTTACAATTATTATTTATTGTTCAATATTGTTTTGTTTTTGTATATGTGACTCTGATAATTTTAAGGATAGTTTGATTATTTAAGGGTAATTTTTTTTTTTTTACTGCGCGATTATTTTATGACCATGAAAAAAAAATCTTTTATATAGACCAGAAAAAGTCCTTTAAACGTGTTGGTGTAGAAATAATTTAATGAAAAAATAAAATATGTAGTTTCAATTTTTCCCAGTATTTTTTCCATCCTGAAAATTGTTATAAATGTAAATTTAACATGATGTGTAAACGAAGGGATGAAGGAAATTAAATTGTCTGCCAAAAAATGACATTTATGTATTCATATACATAGAAAAAAATCTGTATCGAAATTAAGAACAGGATAGAAGGATATATTTTTTTCTGATTCAGTTGAAAAGATATAATGAAAATAGACTGTATAGAAGAGCATATTATTTTTTGCTAGATTTAAGTATATTTTTCATTTCAGTGGCAAATAAATCATGAAAATATTGTACATCATGTACGCAGTTATTTCGATGATAGTGTTAACATTTATTATAATTATACATATTGTAAATATATTGTGACAGGTTTATTTATTGTATAAAGAATTTTTTCGAATTATAGATGTAAAAAAATTGATTTTTTGATTAGAAAGGATAAAATTGATAGCTATAATTAATGAGGCATCTTAATAACACATTAATACTTTAATTATAAATTAAGGAAATTTCCAGATTCTTGCGCTTCATTTATAATAATAAGAAGAATTAATTAATTCATTCAACAAAACTATTTGTCATTAACATATTTTAGGTATGTCATTTCATAGTTTTAAAAATTCTAAAAAATATATTTTTCTACCAGCATAAAGTTTAGAATCGTTATAATTTGTATACACCAAATTTACTCCATCTAAAATGTTGTAAAGATATATAATTAAATAGTAAAAGAATATTTCTAAATTGAATGTATATGCAACATTATACCAACACGTGCAATTTTAATCATTATTTTTATATAGCTATTATTTTCTGTGTACAAAAGTTAAATTAAATTATACCATTAAAATATAGTATATAATCTAATTATAAAAGGGACATTCTTATTATTCATCGTTTATATTTTAACATTTTTTTTTTTTTACTATTTTGCTATTAAAATCATAATATTACCTACAACAACTGTTGTAAGGAAAAAGCATAATAATCTTCACATTTTGGTATAATATAATTTATGTAATGATATTTTTGTAAAATGGCCACTAGAGTACAATTAAAAATAATATATGTACTAAATTATTTATTATAATTAAATATTTTTTTAAAACAAAACAAAAATATGAAAAATTTATATTTCATGTTTTCTTTCTGGTGAATGTTTGTTTTAGTAACCACATGGTATGCGATTTTATGTGACCAAAATTAATTATTATACACGAAAAACTGTATATAAGGTAAAAATTTACTTTTACATGTTTGCATAGTAATTTAAAATATAATACAATTTTTTATTGTAAACTAATTTTAAACATGGAGGGAAATAATATATAAAATAAAATCGTGAAAAAAAAAAGGATCTGAAAATTTCATTTAAATATGTATGGCGAAAAATTATTTTTGAAATTTTTGAATTATATTTTGAACTTTTTTCAATAATTACATGATTAATATTATTACATTACATTTTTCGCATTTTTATGCTAATTCATTTTATTCATGATATTTATTTTTTACCTTCCATTTTATATCCGTAATTTCTATCATTTTATATGCAAAATATATTTTATCTAAATATTTATATTATTATTTTTCAATATCAATGTCACATAATAATAATAATAATAAATTTTCATTAATTTATTACTGTTTTTTATTTTCATTTTTTGTAGCTACTAACTATATATACTAGCTATATTATTTATGTTAATTAATCAACTCAAATTTATATATGATTTTTGATATTGAATGGAAAATATTTGAGAAAAAGCTACTCTAACTAATTGAGTAATACAATATAATATATTGTAATTTTAATTTTTTATATGTACATATTCTGTGTACATTTTTGCTTTTATAAAATATTGCAATGGTTGACTGACAGAATTATTTGGTTTGGTGAAATTAATGATGCATTTGTTGACTGATAAAAAATGTGGACAAATTATAGATACAAACAAGTACGGGAAGAAGGTGTGCCTATTGATGATATGATGAAATTTGTAATAATCTCTTTCATGAATTTTAAAATTGTTTCAAAAATTGTTTACAAAGTTTATATTAAAAATAAAGTAGGTACAATATGAAAGTTGAATTTGCTATTTCTCATCCTTGACTCGAAATTTGTTTTTTTTTTTTTATTAAATCATGATTAAATAATTCTTTGATTTATGTATATAGATGGGAAAAAGTTATTATACAACCTTCGTACAACATTTTGATTTATAAAATAAATTTTTGCTTATACTAATTATTATTAACATAATGAAATTATTTTCGTCTTCATATCATAAATTTATAAATTTTACTGATTTTTGCTAATTAATTTTCATCTCTGTTTCAAATCTTAATAAAAAAATTGTAATAATTTTAATATATAACTTATTTTTTCATCAAAAATCTTTTAAACCTATAATACATATTACATTTTAGCATGTCTAGACATAAATCATAATCTCAAAGTTTCATAACCTTTAAAAAATATTACGAAAAAAAAATAAGAAAATAAATTCAAAATCTTTTTTCTCCTTAAATATATGTAATATAAAAAAAACAATTTATGTTTATCCTACAATGAAAATAAATTAAGGGATCAAAAATATTATTTTCTAAATATAATTTTTTTTTTTAGATTTTATTAAATTATCTATAATTTAAACATTCTGGTATGGAGAAATGGCAATAACCTAATATAGTGATATAAATTTGTAAAGATAATTTTAGTCACATCAGTTAAATAATATTAAATAACTAGAAAATTAAATGTTTATTGATGAAAATAAAATTAAATAATTTCAATGTCACGAACCAGATATCATTTATATACAACTGAACTTTTATTATGTATTTCTATTTATATTTATTTATGATCATAAAATGTTTTATTGCATTTTTATTTAAATAATATAGTTATTTAAAATATCGCATATATTGAAATGATAATAATTAATAGCCAATTTACATCCTACAAAGACTTTGACAGGGTTTGAAAAATTAAAAAATTTGATTCAATTTTCTATTTAGGAAGAAAACTGCATAATTTATTTGAGAAGTGAATTCAATTCAATGGAAATATTTACCAAAACAATATGAAATTTTTATCAGGGTTTGGTATATTGGGTAAAGTGATTTTTAACTATAGACATTTCAAAGCAAGATCACAAATCACTTTACCATCCCAAATTAACAAATTAAAAAAAAAATATATTTATTATTAACTTTGTATATTTCAAATCGATTTTAGCGTAGTGGGAATAGCATATTATAAATTTAAGAAAGCTAACAAAAGTTCATTGACGATCAATTTAATAATATATTCTTTATAATATTTCGCTACTTTATTTATTCGACATTTTGATAATGAAAAAAAATAAGACATTGGAAATTAATTAAAATTTAATTTACATACATAATTATATTATTAATTAGTATATTAATCAAAGTTTTTTGTTAAATATAGTTTCAATTAAATACATTTAAAATTATAATTTCGCATCTGTAATAAATAAATAAATAAAATCTAAAATATTCGGAAATTTACTTTAATTAAAGCTTTTTCGACAAATCAAAGGAAAATTTAATAGAAATACTTCACCATGTAAAAATTATCACTTATATATGCTTTACTTACATTGTTGCTGAAACAAGATAATTCCCATTGAAGTGTATTAATTTTTTTAATTCAAATTGATTCTCATAATACCGCCAACTAATAATTTCTAAGCTTTCTACTTTTTTTTATTACAAAAATTTCCCAATGCTTTAACTTCACTCTTTCTCTGCAAGAAGCAAATCTTGTTGCTAAGCGCATGAGTAAAATTTAAAGTATACTGTATACTCTCAAAAATAAAACTCAAACCAAATTTATAAATATATCCTAACTATATAAGGGTGAAGAATTTATTGAACCCTCCGGGGGTAGGGATGTATAAAGAGTTTATTATAATATTTTCAATCTGGTTTATTAAATTAAGAATTTATTACATTTTAATCAGATTGTTTTTAATTATAGAAACTCATTTAATTGAAATTGGTTGGTTTATTTTACTTTAATGATTTATAATCACATTGTATATACATACTTAAATGATATTGTAACAAAGAAAATGTGTTGCGTTGCTGCTTCCACGAAAAAGTTGGAATTTGTTGAATAAATTTCAAATTTATAGTATATAATTGAATATAATTTAGTATAGATTTCTTCAATTTGTATTATCTAATTGCTATGTTTCAATTTGGTTTCCTATTAGAAATATTTTTTTTGAAAACTCCGAGATCTTAAATTACGATAAGAAATATTCTTCTTTTACTAACACTTTTAAGAAATGTCATTAACATTTTAACATTACATTATGCAATAATTATTTCAGTAATGTAATCATATAGATTTTGATTTAAGATCCAGTTTAATAAGTAAAAATGAAATTCACCATTTCGTACTATGAACATTTCTTACATATCTTTCAAATTTATCAAATATTTTAAATAAACATTTAATTGATATTTACTATGCAATTTCAAAACTAATTATTTTAATTTATATGTTACAAAAAAAAAGTAGTCTATAATTTCAAATTTTATCTGAAACAAATATAAAAAATTTGTAGCCGCCGGAAGGAAAAAGGAAATGAAAATGATTTAAATCTCTATAATAATAAAAAAATATCTATTTATTTTATTTTATTCGAAATTTTTATGTTTTCATTTTGGCAATGAAACAATTTTGAAACTTAAATTTACATATTTCAAAAAAAAAATATTCTTTAAGTTATTATACCAAAACTAATTTACAAAATAATTGCGTCCTTTTTAAGGCAACTTTCAACAGCAACAAAAAATCAATTAATTTCGTATTCAGCATATTATTTTCATTTTCTGAGAAAAATAAACCAACAAAAAAAAAAAAGGATAAAAAGACAAAATTAAACAACGAAACGTTTACCGAGAGAAAAAAAAATGTATAATCAATCATGAGTCCTAAAATCCTGAAATACTATATAATGGTGTTGATGATGATGATGTGCGGTGATAACCCTTGAACAACTAAAGGGCAATGAATTATTCGAATTTATATACATTTTTGTGTATTTCACAATCAAGGACCGAAAAATAAATTGAATAAAGGAAGGGGTTGTCGTTTTTATTGCTTTTTTTTTTGTTTTTTTTTGGCTTTCGTAAGAGAAGGGGTTGTTATTTTATTGTGGACTAAATTTTATTATAAATTGGTCATTTGGTAAAGTGTAAAAGTGTAACACGAATTATTCCTATTGATTGTATTGACAAAATTGTTGGAAGGATAGAAAGTATTCAAATGATAATTTTTTTTTACTTAATTTATTTAATGTGTTAAGAGGCAATTTTAAAATACTTTAAAGAGTTTTAGCTAAATCAATACATTTTTTAAAAATATTAATGAACCATTTCTTAATTAGTTTAGATTTCGGACTAATCTTATATCATTTCTATACTGGAAACTCAAAAATTTGTGAATAATTTAATTTTTTTTCTGTATATGCGTATTTGTTGTGAAGGATCAGTAAAAGTAAATAATATAACTTCCTATGTATTTGGGATATTCGATGGTTGCCCTTTACTTGTATTTTAGCATTTCAATTCACTGAAAAATTCTTAACCTCTACACATTATTAAATTTTTGGGTGTAGTTGATTTTTCTGGATGTGCACATCTACTACACTACATGATTTTTTATTGTAAGAAAAATGATTGTTTGTTTGTTTATTTTGTTGGTGTTTTGTTTCTTGGTTTGTGTTTGAAAAGAGGTAAAATGGTTTTTTTTTTATTAATAATATTATTGTGAAACACACTGATATAAAAATATACATATATATAATATATTGTTGTATGTAATTTATATTTAAATAAAATATATGAAAATTACTTTCTATTTTTGCTGCTTTTTAAAGCTGTTTGCCTAATACACAAAAATACATTGAAAAAATATTGGAAACTATTACATGCAAAATAAATCAAATAAAAATTTAAAATATAAATGACCTAAAACAATTTCGGTTAGAAAAAGTCTTGTAGTATATTATACTATATATATATCCTTTTAATATATTAACAACAATGGTAAATCAACCATTTTGACTTGAAAATAAATGAAAAATTAAATTATTAAATTTCTTTTATATAATAATTAACATACTTAATGTAATAACATAAATTTAATGAATATAGAGCTTGTTGATGTGTTCTGTTGCATTTTAATTAAATTAAATTAAATTTAAATGTTTTATTTTTCACATTTTAAATATAAGCAATTTAATATATGTAATTGTATACAGCATTCCCTTAAACTGAAATCGTCACAATTGTTAATGATTAAAATATCATCAAAGTTGTACATAAATTCTCTTTTACATGCATTTAAAAGCTGCTTGTATTTTCGGTTAGTATAAAATTTCCCAATTTATATTCCATTTGGGAATTACAAATAAAAGTATTCTGTTGTCGATATCCTAGTCCGCATTTTGGTTTTATTTAAAATTGACACAAAGTAGTAATACTATTTTATATTGGCAACAGCAGTTTTGTGTGTGAATTTTTGGAGTTTAATCTTTTACTATATACATATAAATAATAAATACATACATTCGTAGTAATATGAAATTTTATTACTTCGGGTTGTTATTTTGTGAACTGTCAGAAAGGATAGTCGAAAAGAACTTTAAAATTTCATTTTTTGCAAATTCGTTATGAAAATTTAGATTTCCGCGCTGTTTTTTTAAAGTATTCCGAACAATTTTAATTTAATTATTTAACCCTATTTATACTTAATTGATATTATTAGATTTATTTTAATAATATTTAATAACTTAATATTTATTTAAGTTACATTATAAATAATTTTTTCCAGGAAACTAAAATATATTATCCGTACATAAAAATATATTTATAATTATGTATTATATTTCAAATCGTTCCTTTATCACAACGAACTAAATTTCAACATAAAAAGGATAAAATTGTAAACAAATAAATCAAATATTGTTAAAATAAAATGTTGCAATATTCATCACACTTTAAGAATTTTTATAAATAATTTGAAATTGTATAATAATGTAATAAAATATTAATATATTTTTATCTTTATAAAATTTTAATTGATTTTCATTTTATTTCATTTCTTTATTTTAATAAACACCATCCTTATATGACAATAAATGGATAACAAAAATATATAGAAATAGAAATAAAAATAAATTCAAAATAAAAAAAAATATCCTTGACTAAACAATATACTCGTTATTGCTATATTTTACCAGTTTTATACATTTAGATTTATATATGTAAATTGTTATGCAAAAACTTTCAATGTTAAAATTATATAAAATATTCACAAAGAAAATTCCATTGAGAGGATTACCCATTTTAACAAGGACATTATAATATAGATATGTATAAATATTTCAAATGTGTATACAATTTCATAGTTTTTTTCAAAAATGAGTGTTTGCAAAGTTTGAAGCCATAAAAGGTATCAGGAAAATAAGGAAAACTATATGGTATATAAAATGAAATTAAATAATATATTTAAGTTGTTAAAATATAAATATTATGAGTTGGTATAAATAATTTAAATGGCAAAACAAATTTTATACTTTAATATAAACAAAACATAAGTCTAGAAAAATAATTTTTTTTTTATAATTTTATGTTTAGCGAATTTTAGTCGAAAACAAAGCTTTTTATTAGGAAAATTTATATTTTTTTTATTAAAACGTGGACAATTAATTTGTAATTTCCTCTCCAGATATTAATAATATTTATTTTTCGATTAAAGTTCTCGATAATTAAGAAATTATATAGAAATTATACGAAATTATTTATTATTATGATTTAATCAAAAGAATAAAGTTAATAACAATAATTTTCTGAATGGTATAACTTAATTATAATTGAATTATTTAAATTCACATTATTATTTGCTAATTTGGATTTTGCGATGGTAATAATAATTTATTGATTATGATTACAGAATTGGGATTTTACACAAAACAATAGTTCAATTATATAATTCAAATTAAATCAAAATTTTAGTTTAATAATTTAATTCATTTTCGACTTATAATTTTAAATGAAAAATCTAATTAACAATTTTCGCCACTAATCTTATTAAAAATTATCATTAATATCAAAGTAATTTATTCACATACTTTATGGATTTTATTATTTTCATTTTATTAATCCAAAATAAATGATTCCATTAATTTTATTTCTTATTCTTTATCTAAAATCCTTTTTTGTTATTTCTTTAATTTTTCTCAAATCTACGCATTTGATCATTAACTGCGATTTAACTTTTCTTATCATGTTATCGAAGCCCACCATCACTTTATCCATTAGCAAAAACAACTTATTTCATCTATGTATATATACAAAAAAAAGGTAAAAAAACAAGGATATTTTTTCCCAGAATATCAGTTCGAAAAAGATAGAAGTGTGGAGTGAATAAAATCAATGAAAAATGCAATTTATGAAATTAAAATTGATTTTTAATGTTTAGTTTTGATTAAATTAGTAAAGGTAAGATATAAAATAATCTATTTAAGACTTTCTTAAAGTTCATTTCATCATTTTCTAAATATTAAATTTATCTAAAAATATTTTTTCTCCTGGTATACTTTAAAATTCAAGTGAAAATATTTTTGAGTTCATTTTTAAATAAAAAAAGCTTTTCACATATTTTATTTAGAAAAAAAAAATATGAAGGGTAATATCCTATTTAGGATACTATTATTAATCCATAATAAAAAAATTCGTAGAAAAAAATTATATAAAAAATATTTAAGAGACAGAAAATTGTTTATATACAAGGATGAAAATTGTCTGTAAAATTGAAAAATATATGAATGGTTGCTATAAGAACAAGTGGAAAAATATTAAATTTTTTATATATAATTAAAACAAAATTATATTTCTATTTAATGTGAAATTTATTAAATATTTAATTTATGATATTTAAATAAAAATATTAATTTTAATAATATGTATTTACATAGTTTCAAAATGATGAAAATATTTTTATATTTTGGGTAGCCAAATAACAAACAATTTGAAAAAAAGAAATCGTTGGATAACAAAATCCTTGTTTTTAAAATAATATTAAAATTCCCTTTTTATAAACACTTTAAAACTTTTCCAATTTATAAACAAGGATATTATTTTATTACATAATTTTTTTTTGTAAAATTTATTCTGAAATTCTGTCAATATTTTTAAAAGTTTTACTTGTTTATGTCGAAATATAGTTCGACTTTAAAATAGATTTCTATACTAACTTCATATATTTTTTTGGGAACAATATCAACGATGCAGATGAGAAATCCTTGGTTTATAATCATTGAATTGCGGTAGGACATGATAATTTTGTCAAAAAACATTGAAAATAATTATATCTAAATCTGTTGGTGCTGCGTTAATGGTGGTTATTCTATCTATAATATAATATTATTTGACTTGTTTAGACGGGTTATTGAAGCAAAGCATTCGAGTACGAACCAAAAATTAAGATAATGTAATGTATACGATAATCTTCTATTGTGGCATTAAAAGTTATACAAAAGTTTATATAAAAAATTTGTATACCTTTTATAAATTTGTATTTTCTCTCGATTATAGTCGAATGTAAGTAAAATTTTTGTATTTATCTCTCAAAACTGTTATCGTACGTACATAATATATTTTTCCACACAAAATTGTTTTTTGAATACAAATAATGTTTTAATTCTAAATTTCCATTCAAAACTATCTCATGTAGTTGGTATAGCGTGAAGGTGTCACCGGTCTATATGGTATACGATACACAGGTACACGTATAGTTGAAACGTATATGGTAAGATTAAGGATAATATAAATATACTGTATAGTAGTTATAAAAAATTATAATTATACAAAATGAAATGTTGTTATTCGTATTTAAAGAAATATGCATTAGAATATTAGAAATGCAGAAGTCAACCAAAAATTAATGAATATATGGAAATAAGGAAAACAAATCTTTTTCATAAAAGGCTTAAATGTTAGAATTTATTATATAGTCAGGTTTTTAGTTTTATGACGGTTTTTTGGAGCATAAAATTATTCTAAAATTCTAAAAAGTTAAAAATTAAAAGTTTTGGTTCAGAAATTTGATGTAAAAGGATATTTTATGCAAAATTAAAAATATGAATAAGACATGAGGAGGAATTTTATAAAGGTTAATCTGTTTTCAATTAGTTTGTAATGGGTTGGGTATGGAAGCTTGCATTACAAAATCTTGCATTACGAAATCTTGCATTACAAAATCTTGCATTACAAAAAATCTATCATGAAAATGAATGAAGAATAATTAAGAAATCAGTTAATGTCAGTCGTTTTATCAATGGTATTTAAAAATTTAAAAAAAATATAAAAGTTAACTTTATTTTACGAATATTTTAATAATTATTAAGTTACGAAAGGTATTTTTCTTTACAAAATTTGTTATCGCAAGATTTTGTGGTGTATATTTTGCAAATGTTAAATTTTCTTGCGCTAGATTTTATTATTGCAAGATTTTAATGTTGCAAGATTAATAAAAAAAAAACAAGATTTTGTTACTGAAAATGTCTTACATACCGCTCCCGTTTGTAATGTATTCAAAAATCTGTGGTTTAAAAGGCATGTTTGAAAGGATATTCTTTTTATGTCATTGATATAACAATGATCGGAAGTCTTGTAAAAAATAAATACCCTAAAACTAACATGCAAAGTACAAGTAGTAATCTTTTATTACTATTTATTTACTTACAATAAAATTTTAAAAACCTATTTGAAATTTTCATAAATATATGTAAATACAAAACTTTATTTTAGAATTAATCAAATGACAATTTCTGCCATAAAACGTAAAATATGAAAATTTATTATAACTTTTTTTTACATTAATAAATCATATAATTTTATTGGGTTTAAATAAGTCTCTTATTCAAAGATAACTTGTAACCGGAAGTTATAAGGTTACACTCAATCTATAATATTTTTTAGAAAAAAAATTAATAATACTAAAATATGACGCGTGTTTGTAAAGTTATATAAATTTATTTATTTTATAGATATAAATAAAGTTTATTTTATAGTTGACTTGTCACTATAAAATTATACTTGTAACTTTTAAGAAAACTTTTTCTTTCTAGTCTAAAATTACAGACTCATATAACTACATATATTTTTTATTTAACCTCGGAAAGGACATTTTTTGTAAATTTTTTGTTATGCTGTAATGTTTTGTGGAAAAACCAAACAAGGCACTTTTCTTATTTTATATTTTTTCATTGGTGATTTAAATTTTTTTAGCTGTATTGATTTTTGTTGCAAAAAAAAATTTGAATTGAATCACATTTCTAACTAATTAGGTCCTTAAGGATTGTAAGATATTTGTATAAGGTTTCATTTGCAAAAAAAAAATGTATTAAGATTTTTTGTGTGGTTTTGAATATCAAGATTTTTTACTATTTTGACGGAAGAAGAAATCCTATAGAAGCATAATTGATATTTGTATTTGAAATTCGGTTATTGATTTTTTTTCAGTAAAATTATAGAAAGTAGGATAACATTTTCAACTAATACATTTCTAATTCAACTAAAATTCACAATAATTACATTTTTAAAAATAGTTATCATCCACCCTTTTCCATTTCTTGTTATAATTTTAATCGTCAAGAAGATGGAAATTTTTAAATGCCCCAACTTTATAAATTTAAGAAAAATCTGTACGTAATTTGTATTGTTCCTATGAACAACAGATCAATGACTTCTGACTTAAATCTATTCTATAATAATATAAAATTGTGCATAATTTCTAAAATATTTCTTAAATAGATGACACATATTCTAAAATTTCTACAGCATTAACACTGAGAGAAATTTAGCAGATGTTGACGAATGAATAATTAAAAAACTGACAAAATAACTTTTCTTTGCATGGGTTTTTTTTTTATAGATAATTTTCTTTCTACTTCTGAGCTATTTTATTTTTTGAGCCACCCTTCGAATATTACAAAATTTCAAATATATACAATCGAAACATATTTTGGGGCATCGAAACATATTTTGTATTTTAACAGTAAAATAATTCTTTATATCTTTTTCTAAGTATGTATATTCAATTCTGATTTATATCTTCATCAATGTAATTAGATTCTTACCGATTTAGGATTTACGGACAATTCTTAATTGGTTTTACAACAAAAAAAAATTATACTAATTTTAGTTCTTCAGTATAAAATTTGGGGAGATAATCGTACAGATATTAATTAGTTTCGGCACAAAACTTTATGGTCTTTTTGGTATCTTACAGGATGTATATTACCATTACAATTTCAAGAAAAGGGGGAAATTGATTTTGTCTAATTGGGTAGGAATGGTATACAAGATATTTTATATGTGACACTTAATTTTATTTTATTCTATATATATTAAAATAGTTCAATGAACTTAAGAAATTTAGTGTAAAAGGTATATAATTAAAATTGAGAAAATTAATTAAAAACAAAAATTGACTATTATGACCTTTAAGATTTTGATTAAATTGTTGGACTTCTATTAGTTTTTTTTTTCAAATTAAATATAAGTTGGTGTGAATTCTGAATTGAAACTATACTGAGAATATTTTAGAAGTTACTTTGGTATTAAAATATAATTTAAGATAATTCAAAAATGTCACATAATGAAAAGCTTTTTTAATACTAAAAACATTCTAAAAAAATATACTTCCTTTCTGAATAAACTATTAAATATCATTTACAGGATATTACATATACATATGTATGTTCAACAAATCAACATTTTCAATTTTCTAATATGAACCTTAAACTAATTTTTTCTTTGTATTAATTAAAATCTACACGAATAAACTTTGATATAATTTTAATTCTATAAAAAGGATTCATAACATTTTTATTCCATTTCATAATAATATAAACTATATACAAAAAACATATCCTTACAAATAAAACTGAAATTTTTACTCTGTAAAAAAATTATAGTGCATAATATAAAAATATTTTCGTTCGTGACTAAGTAACATCAAACATTTTTGAACATAAAAGGATTTTGTTGTTGTATAAGTGACAGTATTGAAATTCGAAGGTCTCACTGGTTGAATCGAATTTTAAATTTAATTTTTTAGTTAAATTTTTTTTTTACTACACAAAAATATAAGCGAGCATATTTTAATTGTACATACACACATCATATACACCTACATATACATATGCTACTCGAAATTTTATTACAAAAAAGTGTTAAAGTGTAATAAATTCCAGCAGCTCAAAGTGGAGATGTAACGCTATGAAACATGATTAATTTTTTATGTTGATAACATGATTATGTAATAAAAATTATAATTTATAGCATAAATATTTATAAAATGATTTTTAATTAATTACAAATTATGAAACAAAGCTAATTGTTATTATTATAATTATTAATGATAAAATATTAATGGATATTGCATAGATTTAGGATAATTCGATTGTTGCATATATTCAGGAGACTATAAAATTTAGTTTTTTCTTTAAAATTTAAGTTAATCTGTTTACGGTATTAATAATGTCATTAATAATGCTCCAATAAATAAATTTTTAGTAAGTAAATATATTGATTTAATAAATTGATATTCTTACTAATAACATCTTAAAATTAATCTTATAAATATATTCCAAATTATACTTACAAAACCTATAAATATAAATACTTCATATAAGTATTAAGTAATGTCAAGTATTTTATTCGTTCTTAAATCAAACAGACATAGGCTGTCAATAAACCAGGGGAAATATACTAAAGTTACAAAAGAATAACAACAAAAGAATTCAATACGGGAGGTCGTCAAATGTCTAATTCAGACACGTTTTCATATTATTATAACCTTATTTTTGTATAACACACGATGGATATAAATGTAGTAAGAAGTAAGAAGTATGATATTCCCTTTTTGAAATAATATTAATTTGTTGGTTGTGAAACAGAAAAGGGCGATCAACAAAACGCATAATAGTTCAGAGAATTGTAAAATTTAACGAAAAAAAAAAATGTAATGCTGAGTTAATTTTTCTTTTACATCTTCAACATATTTTTGATGCGGTTTGTTGAGCCGGTAAATTTCAATCAGAAATATTTTTTATTCCTAATTTATAAAAACCTGGGAAGAAAAAAAAGATTTGAACTATATAATAAATATAAACTCTATATTGTCCCTTGTGAATTTAAATAGACCAAAAAAAGGACGAAGAAAAAGTTGCTTTTCAAAGAATTCCTTTAATTGATATTTTATCCAGAAATTATAGTGAAATTTTTTTTATGTAATATCGATCTGTTAATAACTTTCGACAAATTTTTCGTAGTAACATGAAATTAAACTAATATAATTTCTCTATTATTATACAAATCATATAATTTCTTTTTTTGTTTACACTTTACATAATTAAAAAACAAAAATCATATAACAAAAATATTATCATTATTATAAATTTTGCCCTAAAATGGTTAGTTCAATGCCATTTAAAAATAAATATTAAAGTGGAACACATAAACACCTCAACATATCTATATACAGAGAAACAAAACACAAAAAAAAAATATAACATATTTATGGCAAAGTGTTAAATGAAAAATATAATTTATAAAAAATACCTCTTTAAATTTCATTTTAAAATTGAAAAACAGCAAAAAAAATACTTTTATATATTATTTAGTATCTAAAAAGAAGAGAGATACATTTTTTTGACTTTTCAGCTCACACCAAAGCTATACACAAAGAGGCCAACAAAAATATTTTAAGTATATATAGTAAAATAAGATTTTATGTTGGTTTTATTTTATTTATTTTTTTTTTTTTGAAAAAGATACATAATAATCATTAAAATTCTCATTTTTTAATACAGTTTTTTTTTGTTTTCATTCTCATTCATTCGACCCCTCTTTGACATTGTGCGTGTCACCCATCATCAATATTATAATTTAATTTTTTTTGTATAAAATGGTTTTAAACTTTTAAATATTAAACAGATGTGTGGTAAATTTTTATAGTATAATAAATGCCTCAAAATGAAATTTTTTTTAATACGATTATTAAGGAAGAGACAATTTTTTTTTAGAAATTATATATACAGAAATTTTATTAAACAAACTCGTAAATGATTTTTTTTTATGAAACAATTTTGTGTATTGGCCTCATCTACTGTCTAATAAATTTAATGATAGATGGGAAAACGAAAATTTTATAACTAAAATTAATAAAAAAAAATTTACGAAATTATTTTAAAATGCGCATGAATACTCACAAAAAACCACACATCTATATCTAAATTTATTCAGTAAGTAAAGTACGGAAATGTAATATGTAATGATAATAAATTTTTATTACCAAATAGACTGTGCTCAACAACTGTCAGAAACAGAGCACTGAAATAATTGTTACCACTCCAGTAATGTAAATTTTAATGGATTGGTTATAATACCAAAGACACTATACATATGTACATATATAATATTATACACCTATGATAATATTGTAGAAATATTAAAATAAGATATGAAAATGTCAATTAAATATGCAATGTTTTTAGTAAATAATCAGATTTTCTCCGATCAATTTGATATTTATTGGTTAAGTAGTAATAATAATTATTCTGATTATATACCTAATTCTAAAATTTTACAAAATAACCTAATTTATTTGTCAAAAATCACTAAAACCTCAATATAACTACAAAAATCGTTTAGTATCTGAAAAATCAACATATTAGAGCCATTCACCAGAAAATTATAAAAAGCTGAAATTTATATTTTCGTCATAATTTTTTTTATATAAAAATATAAACTCAGAGCAATAAAAAATTTAAATTCTTTCTACAAAATTTTGTTCATTAAATAAAACTCCGCGTGTTGTCTCTCTCAAAAAATAATCTGTTACAGACCAATTTATCCGCAAAAGCGTCTCAGCGAGTTTATGTTTTACTCGCGACTGAAATTTTATGAAAAATCATAAATATAAAAAATTAATTTTAGCTTCAGACAAATGACCCTATATGGGATAGCAAATAAAAAATATACAAATTAGTAAAGACAAGAGATATTTTTGTTCTAATTTAATTTTGAGCACCACAGGAAAAGAATGAAAAATAGCATTGAGTAGATACAATAACGGGATTATAATGTACTAGTATTGTATACTCTTTAATGTCCTCTCATTTAGTTTCATTTGGATTAGTACACTACACCATACAAAAAACCATACTACACCATTCACAAAAAATCAATTTTCCTACCCATACACTTGGAAATCAACTCTTGAAAAGAGGAAAATTGGCTTTGAGCAGGTGTTTGAATCTGAACTTGTGTTTGGTTTACCACCACTAACAAAATCATTCATTCAATCTGCTCTGAAATTGAACCACATCAAAAATAGTCAATTATGGTAAAAATGCTGATGATTTTCTGTTGGTATAATTTTACTCTTGATTTCAGTCATTTTTCTCTTAGAACGCGTGCCACCAACAAAACATGTTTTTTGATGAAAAATTGGAAATATAAAATTCGCAACAAACACCACTACAAAATCACTTATACTAATACAATTTTAATTATACAAATTCTTTCTTTGTATAGTATTTTTTTTTTTAGTTTTATTATGCTATAAATTTTTTTTTGTAAAAAATTGTTTTCAGTTGATTATGAAACTGGTATTTTCAATTTCAGATATTTCGGTTTACCTTTAGTTATATGTCGGTTTGTAATATTGGTAAATAATAATTCGATTTTTATTATTTGATGATTTCAAATTGACTTTGAAAATTATCATAATACTTTAAACAGAATCATGAGACGTTGTATCAGCAAAATTAAATTACTATATTAAACTTTTAGCTCAGTAATGCCAATTGATACCAAAATTAATTTTATTATCAATATTCATATATAAGTACTTTTGGAGTCTCAGCAGCCTAGGGAGAGTCTATTGTGGTTCGAGTCGCAGCCAAACTTACTTAATAAAGAAAATCAAATTTAGGTCTGCGGTAAATAAAAAAGCCCCCAAATACTCAATTCTGGTTGGTGAGCCTTTTTAAATAATATGTATTAAATACTATTACTGCTATATCCAACAAAAATAGAAATAAATTAAATAAAACAGAAATAAATTTCGAATTATAAATAAAATTTAATATTATTTGGCCTACTTTCAATATATAATACTTCAATATTGAATCAGTTTCATTCAATCTCTCATGAATATGTTTAAAATAAAATGTAAATTTTCGTTGCGATCAAATGCAAACAATAAAAAACATAAAGAAAAACAAAATCAGAAATATAATTTGTTTGTTGTCCTAGAAAATAAATATAATAGTTTATTCACACTATGCAAAATGTTAAAAATATTTTCTTTAAAAAAAACTAATTTTTCACACATTTAATTACTATAAATATTATTTATTTATTTCTATGGCGCCCATTAAAATATTTACTATATAAAATTAAAATATTACCCCCCATGTCAATAATTAATAATAATATTGCCAATAATTAATATACCATAAAAATAAATCAATTAAATATATTTTTTTTTAAATTTAATTTATTAGAAAAATATAATCAAAATTAAAAGTTTGTTTTCAAAAAACTATTATCATAATAATTTACACATCGTAAAATTTTACAGAAAGATCATAAAACTCGTATTTAAATTTATATCTCGACAATATTTACACATTTATACATATAATAAAATATTAGGAAGTTAAACACGCTATATCTGAATTATTATAATGATCTCCAATTATTATTGAATTTTGCATTTTTATTAAAGTAAAAACTTGATTCTGACTTACAGCAAACAAACGTATACCAACAAAACAACCAACGAGTACGATAAGCAACAGAAACAGGTATAAAAAACATCGAGGCTTAAAAAGTAAGTATTAACACTTTTACTCTTATGCTGGCAGATTTAAGACAATAATCCCAAAAGATCTGAAAATTAAATACATTTTAAATGCACGAAACTTTTTACTAAATATTTTAATGGGTAATAAATATTGTGTTTTTTTTTTTGCAGTACATAAAATAATTTATGTTTTTAATGCGATAACAGATAAATTACCATTTTGTAATTAACAAAATAGTTACAAGATTTTTAATACCTCATAAGAAATATGATACTTTTTGACCACTTGGTGATTAGTAACAATTTTAAATAATAATAATAAAACCTAAAACATTTTATTGACCCAAAATATTTACAAGAGTAATCAAATAATATCTAACAAATATTTTTTATTGCATAATATTACAGCATAAAATTTATTATCTTTTTGTAGTGATCATAAATTTATCAAAACTATGAATGTAAAAAGGTTATGTTGAAAATTGTTTATTTGATTTAGAAATTTTACATAATCGAATAGAGATAAAAAAAAAGTTTTGTACCTCATTTTTGGGTGGAGTTAATTGGGGACAAGAGTTTTTCCTAAATTTTTACCTCAACTATAAAATTATTTTGTGTTTTTTTTTTTATTTTAAATTAAATAATATTGTAGAAAATTATAATATGAATGGAAAAATATCGGTAAGAAATTTTTTTGTAAACAATAATAATATATAAATTTTATTTAATAATATTTTTAGGCTGAAAAATTATGACAATAAAATTTCAAACTATTTTCATTTCTTGTAAATTTATAATATGCAAAATTTAATATAAAATTTAAAAAATTCAAATAATTTACATTAAAATTCAGATTATTTAATCCAAAATATCATTTTTCTATATTTCAAAAGACTACATTTAAATTTTGATTGTATAATAATAAAAATGTTATGTACTTTTTTTGGTAATATATTTGCTTTGGTAACAACCTCTCATCTTTAAGTTTCTTTAAATTCACCAACAAATAATTTTCGTAACCAAACTACAAATCCCGAAGAAACTTAAAATTATATTTGTAAAATTTATTATTCAATTTATTTTCCAAAACAAAAAAATTTAGAATTCAGTGTTCTAAATAATTTTGAATTTAACATTTTCAATAATAAGTATACGTAAAGTTGATTTTTTTTTTTAAATTGTATAATCAATAAAATTGAATTTGACGGAGATGGTTATATGATTATGGATAAATATATTATATTGATTTTAATATTTAAATAATACTTAATATTTATATCATAAAAAATATTCTAAGATTACGAAAAAAACAGAAATAGATTTTATTTGAATTTTTATAAAAAGTTATTGGACTTTTAATATGATTGAATAATTTTTGTTTGTTAAATTTAATTTAAAATTTTGTGTAGGCAAAAAAATTATTTGTACAATTTCAATATTATATTTAGAATAAATTTGTAAGAGGATTTTAAAATAAATTTTGTTACAGAAGAACTAAAATTAAATTTATGTTGGATTGAAATTTAGCTGTATATTATATATATACGAGCAAGGTCACAGTTCAACGTACGAATTTGATGGAATTTTCGATTTTTCACCGCAAGATCCATGTATGTAGGTTTAATCTTTAAAATTTCTTATGGTTCAAAGTTTTAAAATTGAAATATAAAAACAATTAATGTAAATCCTAATTAAAATATCTTAATAATATTATGAAATAAAATACCACATTCATTTAAATATTTTTCCCACTCCATTGCAATTTATCCACAAAGTCCCAAAACATATATAAAACAAACCGTCAAAGTATCAAATCAGCTAACTGCAGTGCAAAAGAGAATATAATAGCTTTAGATAAAAGTAAAAGAAATAAACCACAAAGGAATAAACTAATTTAAATTGAGTCACCTGAAATAGCATTTAAAAAATATCCAATTAAAAAAATGTAAAAAGGAATATTAGAGTAAAAATTGAAACCAAAATGTATTTTGGTAAATAAATTTTTAATATGATTCCGCAAAAAAAAATGGGATGACCTGACCACTTTTGATATGTTAGGATCGGCTTATAAAGTTTATTCAAATAAAAAAAAACCATTTTGTATATGTCCTATCATTTAAACAGGGAATGCATACACAATAAAGTCCTTTTTTCAAGTCTAACAAAATACCAACATAACTTTTAAAAGGACGAATTCAAAGTAAACCTTTTATATTTATATATTTTTGTTTATATTATTTAAAATTATTTATGAGAGATCCTTTTTTTCTTGTGCAAAATATTAAAAATTTATAAACAGAAAAAAATATACTCCTATATATAATATTTAAAATATTTCAAAAATAATTTTCTGGTTCATCATAAATTAATTTAATTTAAAGATACGATATTAAATTTACTTTAGTCAGGTGGGTGTTTGTTTGAAAAATCTTATGCTTCATTCAATTTCGTTTTAAGCTTTTTATATACATCCTTAATCTTATTCTTTAGAAAGCACTACAGCCCGGATTCAGCTTTGTCGTCTTCTAATTAATGTCGCAAATTGTTTCGGTTTGACATTGCTTGTTTCCAGTTCCTGATTTTAGGAATATTGGATGAATCTCGTCTTATAATTGTCCTCCCGTGGTTTTCCCACTGATCATTTACCATTTCACTCATCGTATACCCTCGAAAGCTTTCTTTGCTGTTGAAGTGAGTAACCTATTGGAGCCATTTCAACTTGTGGAACCGTGATAATTTTTTACGAGTAAAGCATACTTTATATTTTAGTTATTTTCTGACTTTTGTTAACTACGGTTTAAGAACGATTCAGATTTTTGACAGTTCTAATTTAATTTGTTCCAGTTTTCGGTCACAGAATCTAATTCTGGTTGAGCGATTAAACAAAAATTATTGTTTTTGAAAGAAACAGGATAATTTTAATTTAATTATAATTTACCATCTCCCAAGAAAAATAGTTAAAAAAATGTTTTGATTTTTTATAAAATAAAAGAAACATTTACAAAATCATTATATAAGGACATGAAAAACCATGAAAATTTGTTTACTTTATATTATATAAATAAATATTTTCCAACAGACTCTCTATAAGTCCTATATAATAAATTTATATTATGGTACTATTAAATATATAAATATTCTAAAGATATATATTGTCCTTAAGGTTTATTTTAAAACGAATTTGGTATATATATTTTATAAAATATAAAACTGAATAATTTTTATATACTGGAAGTAGAAATAAATTTATTTTTTTGAGGAAAAAGAGGTTTTTTTTTTCAAAGAAATTGAATTTACATTTAATAGAAAAACCTTTATATAATATATAAATCTTATGGTATATTATATATAAATGAATTTTCATCAAGAACCTGTTAATTTAAATTTTTTTTAAAGTTTATTAAACAATTTTTTTTAATAATAATAATAACATTTTGTATATTAAAAAGTAAAAAGTTCAATTAAGAAGTTTTACACAAGTTTATAATAAAGTTTTCGTATAGTTATTATATAAGAAGAAGTTTATAAAATCTTGTGTGTAAAGAAAAAAGTTTCCTTCTTATATAAATTGAAAATATTTGATTAAAAACTTGTGTGTTCATTGGTATATCATTTTCATTTTAATTATAATAGAAAAAAAAAATTCAAAATAATTTTTTTGGTTTCCGTTTTTTTTTTCTCCTTTTAATTGCAATGTTAGTTTTGATGACATTTTTTTTATATCTTGAGACGCTTTTGTATGTTAAAGTTAAAAACTAAAATGGAATTTTATTTCTTTTATAATTTTTTTGAATTTGTCGAGTAGTTATAAGTTGAATTATTTAAATTAGAATTTTGCTACATGGTAAATTATTATATTTCATTTAGTAGCTAAAGAGGCTAAGTTTGCATTGCATTATACTATGGTGGTCATTTAAATCAATTAATAATGACATCAATGGGAAACTAAGGCATAACATATAAGTTTGTAGGTTTGATTCCAAGCCGAGACCTTCCGATCCAAATTGACTCGGTTTTAAATGAGTACCAGTAAATTAATACACAAAATGTCTACAAATTTGTTCGACTCTCTATAAGGCCAAGACCCCCAAATTGGTCTGTTAGCGTCAAGAGAAGAAATTTAGTATGAATCTTTATTGTATTTTCATACTATTCTACAAAATCTATTAATAATACCAAAAAGTTGCAATCACTTTAAAATTAAATATACTGCGAATTAAATTTTTCCAACCACAAGAAATTTCATATTTTAATCAACTTTTAAATTACATAAACATTGATAACTTACTCATAGGCGGGCGCCTTTTTGCACATATATAATATTTATAAAAAAAAATAATTTGTACCGCGTGCAATAGTCAACATAATTTACATATAAATAAAATTCTATAATCAACAAGATACAAAATAATTTTGCTCCCCTTATTTAATATTTAATTTTTATTTCAACTTTTTCCTTGTCTCCTTATCTGTGGTAAAGTTATTCTATTTTGTGTATGTTCATTCCACTGTTTCTAATTTGCTATACGTTTTGATTATTTTATACAGTATTTTTTTTTTATCATTTTCGTTGTCTTTAAGTTTAAGAGATAAAATATATTTTTTTAAAGATACATTTATATAGCTATATTTTAAACTAAAAAAGTTAAATAAATTTATCGAATTTTTAGGAAAACTTTTTAGCTAGACTGAAATTCTTCGTTATATTTAGTGTAGCTTTTTGTATTCATTGTGAAGAGAGTAAAATACGAAACATAAATAAAAACGGAAGAATAATTTTATATTCTTTAATCCTGCTAAAAAGAACACAAACAAAAAGGACTAAGAAAAAAAAAACAATACATATTATTAGTAATTGAAGAAGAACTTATTAGTAATTGAAGAAGGATTTTCATATTGAAAATGTGATTTGTTTGAGTTTATTTTACTGCCAGTTTAAGGATATTTTCACGTTTTAACGTTGGGGGTGATTTCAATGAAAGAATGACTAAAATATGTTATGTCTTTTGCAATATAATTTATACTGTCTGACTGAAGCAATTTAGAATTTTATTTATGTTATTTTAGTGCAGGATATTTTAGATATACAATTATTTAGAAAGAAATTATTTTTGTAAATTATTAATTGAAATAAATTAAAAATAGCACATTTTTCTAGTACGTTTAAATATTATAAATAATTCAAAAATTTCAATATAATTCAGAATTTTGTCAATCTTATTTTAAATACCAATTAATTATAAAATAAATATTTTAATATTAATTGAAAATTTTAAATGGTTTAAATGAATATATTTAAACATTATTTTTAATTAAATTAATTAATAATCTTCTATATTAATCCGTCCAATATTCAAAAGTTAGTATTATGCCTTTTGTACGCCAGTAATTAAATTTTTTAAGTAGATTTACCAAATATCCTTGGTAAAAATTATGCAACAAATGATTTTAATCTATAAACTTAAATAACATCAAAAGCTTTATAACCATTCACCTTTATACACAAATTTAAAATAATATCCTTTCAAACAAAAATTAGTTAACAAAAAAATAATAATAATAATCCCCAATTTTGCAAAAGGTTAATTCCCATATTTCATCACAGATTTCCATTGGGAATATTACAAATTTAAACTCAAGGATATTATGATATTCAAAACAGATTTCAATCTACTATATTACGCACCATAATCATCAACCAATGCCATATTATGACATTAAGCTATGATATATATCTGTATTTAAATAAAAATAGAAAATTTTCCACATATTCATTTTATGAGCGTAAAATATCACTTCACAAATCCTTGCATATATGTAGATTTTAAATATGTAAAACCATCAACTAGCCTTAAATTTTATTACATAGAATTTTGTACAACTTTTAGCTTTCTTCCCTTTATAATGGCGCAAGGACGAAATGATTTGGGGATAAAATTTAGTATAATAATTTTCGTGAACAAAAACGAAATATCATGGACTGAAATATTATATGCACAGATGTCATCATACAAATTTTCCGCATGTACAAAAATCCTTTCTGTATCTTTATGTAGATGAAAATATGTATATGTGCATATTTATTTTCAAATATAAGCATTAATGCGTACATAACAAAAGGTAGTAATAATAATAATAATAATAATAAAGGAAGGACTAGAATATAATTTTTATTTTGTTTTTGGGTATGAGTGTTTGAAAATTTGAAAACTTTTTGACACAATCGTGAATTGCATTCAAAATGCATTTTGTATCTCTGTGTAACTTGTATATATATCACTAAGTATATACTGTTATGTACAAATAGTAGGGGAGTTGAAATGACAAAGGATATAATATTCTTGGTTGATAAATCAGAGATAACCATAAACATAATGTAACCAAGGACATTAGAAATGAAAATAGCTGAAATAATTTTTATGCTAATGAATGGAAATGGAGGAAAA
Source organism: Empis stercorea (assembly GCA_949752835.1). Classification (NCBI taxonomy): domain Eukaryota; kingdom Metazoa; phylum Arthropoda; class Insecta; order Diptera; family Empididae; genus Empis; species Empis stercorea. Next base: position 9,434,019 of record OX457087.1, read on the forward strand.
ATATATGTGATGACTTGTTATGTACATACTTGTGTGTTTTTGTTAAAATATAATGTCAAAAAATTGTGAAGTAAATAAGAGGAAATATATTTAAATTAGAATTTAATTAAAGATGCAAAAATGGTTGTCAAGATTATTTAAATTTTATGTATCATTATAATAATGGAATAATGATTAGGGAAGATTTATTTTTAGTAATTTTTTCTTGAACCTTTTTTAGTTCAAATCACAAACTTTCCAATAATTACGATACTTTTTAATACATATCTACTACAACATTAAAAAATATTGTTTTTAATATCTTTAAAAGTAAAATTTACAAATTAATGAAAAAAAATTAATATATCACAGTAAATTGTTAAGCATTAAACCATTCCACAGATCCTTTACATCTTTAAAAGCTTCTTTGTCATATAACTTTATTATTTACCAAAATTACTTTTACATACATAATAATCTTTTCTGTTCTGTTGAGTTTTGTATCGTTGTTTTAGAATAAACTCGTTTTTGTGTAGTAAAAAGGATAATCAAAAATAATGTACGGAAAAGGATATTACGCAGACACATTTTTCATTTTGTTAAAAAAAAAATTATTTTCCTTTTTTTTGTCATTTTAATATTTAAAATTGTGCTTGCAGTTATGTATGTTTATGTATATCAGTTAACGTATTATTTTCAACTAATTAAAACACCGCCAGTTTAATAAATTTCAAACGGCTGGGGTTTTGCACATCACAATAACAAAAAAGCAAAACAAAAAGGACTCTCTTGACTGTATAACAAATAAATTAGTAAGTAAAATAATTTTTGTACAATTATTTTTTTTGATTATTTTGTTAAGCTTGTAAATTTCAAAAAAATGTGAAAAGTTGTAATCCCATTCATTTGTTTTTAAATACTTGATTTTCAAAATAAATATAGGTATGTTGCATTGAATTCTGGCCAACGGAATATAATTTTTTTGCTAATTAATAATAGTATTTATACTTCCATATCATTTACGGCCAATTTTTTTCTCGAATTTATTATAAGATTTCGAAAATTTAAATATCATTTATAAATTCAATGCGTTGTTTGTTTAAATAAATTAACTAAGTAGGAAAAACTCATTTATCGTTTCAATTGCTTACCAATATCTACGAATATCTTGAATTCGTACCCATCAAATATTTTCCATTTTCGATATAAAAAATTGAAGCAACAAATCAATATAAAGACAGATTTTTTATTTACTAATCTTTTTTTCTGCTTACTATTGTCGATATTTGTGAAAAAAGGATATACAAAAATTTATATTGATTTCGAAATATTTCTGTGCAGAATATGACAGAATATACACAACAAAGAAATATACTTTCCTTATAGGAAATAGATTAATTTCCACTTTTTTTGAATGATATTTTCCTTTATTTTTCTAGTTATATACTTAGTATTGTGTTAACTTATATATTTTTGTAGTTTTGGTTGATGTTGATAAAGTCAATTACAAAACGTTCTGATTGTATAACGAAGGGATCTATTTTGTCCTTACAGTGTATTTTTATTTAAATTTTAGAAAATATTTCAAAGGATATCTTTGGATTTATGAATTGATTTTAATAAACATAATTTATAAATAATTATAAATTTTTAAATATTGTAAATTATTAATTTAAAAAAAAAAATATTTTATATTTGTCAAAATATCCTAAAAAAATAGTATATAAAATTTTCCTTTTTTTTTATATTTAAATTTAAATTACCACAAAACCGAATTACGTATAAAGGATATAATATACAAATATAATTTTTTTTAATATTGTAATAACATCACACAAAATACGAAAATTATTATACAAATAAACATTTTAGTCCTTTTGACCCTCATCATTTATAGTTTCATAAAATATTTTTTTCCATTTTATCTGTGTATAAAAATTATTATAAAATGAAAAATAAAATATGTGTATATAACTATTTTTTGTGTCCTTTAAAAAAGCAAACAACTATTATAAGTATATATAAAATATTTCCATAAACAGTCAATGTTTGGCATTGATGTGTTCCATGTTGATGATGATTGTTATTATTATAATGATTATACTTAAACTATTTTAAATTTTTTTTGTTTTTGGGGTTCATTTTTTTTATATAGAAACTATACTAAATATCCTTTTCAAATTATTTTGGAAAACTTATAAATAGTTACATAATATAAACAAACATTTTTATTGCAATATTATTTTTTGTTTATTTTATAATTAATTTTAGATAGAATCTTAAGGCGACTTAACAAAATTTTATATTTTTAGTTCTTGTACTTTTTGAAAGAAATAACACAATATGGTTTTTATTATAAATATGATATTTATAATTCTATTTTATAAATAATTAAAATAAATAATTTATTTCAGTATTTATATGAAATCCGAATAGTGTACAATATTTTCAAATTCTTACAGGATACATTTTCATTTTTATTTCACTACAATTTAGTATTTATTTTGGATTGAATTTTAATGGTTAGAAAAACTTATCATCGGAAACATATATACTATACATATAATCTAAAATTCCCTACAAAAACATAATTTTTTTTAAATATTTCAAAAAATTTATTAATTATTAATTTCAGATAAATGTAAACTTTAAGTATGCATTATAAAATTATTATTATTATTTATAGTAAAAGGCCTCTACATTACATATTTGGTATCAAAAATATTTCGATAATTATTAATTATACTAAATCAACAAATAATCAATAAAAAAATTTATAATTGAAAAACAAACAATAATTATATATAAATAAGTTAAAATAAACATCATCAAAATAAAAAATTAATTAATTATCTGCAATATTATAAAATGGTATTATAAATTAATATGAAATCTAATTCTACTGTGTCTCGGAATTATATATTAATTTTAATAATACGGTATGCATAAATGAATTTGTATATTTTCAATTATGAAATAGTATTTAAATTGTACAAATTATTTTGCAATATTCTGTACAGATATTTCTGGTAACGATAATGAAGATTGTTTTTCTGTAATTCGGTATTTGGCATTACTATATGTCATGTGACATTAATTAAATTAAATTTGAAGTAAACTATTGTAGAGGGAAATAATACAATAATTGTAGGCTTAAGTTGATAATTAAGACCATTAAAAGTCTGCGTAATAGTGAAAAATATGCTATAAAATTAAATATAATGAAAATTCATTAGTCTTACCAATAAATAAATTACAATATTGATCATAAATAAACATAATATACAAATATATTTAATCCCATAAAACTAATTTAAAATAAAATTTAAATTTCAAATCAATCGAATGAAATTCATTATATTTTTGCCTTTAAAATATGAAATGAAAATCTCTTTTTATATACACATTTGTATACTATTTACTATATAATGAAAACTATAATAACTGGAAGGTGAAATGTCAAAAAAAAAAACAACAAAATTTATTTTCATCAATATTATTTATTTGTATATAATATAAACAGACAATTTCACACTATTTATTATTTAGTATTCATATTGCATGACACAATATATACATCGACAAAAAAAGAAATCCTTAAAATTTCTGCTTATTCGATTTCGATATAAAATTTATTACGAATATTATATTTGTTTTTTTTTTGTTTACGGATATTGATATATAAAAATTTGATTAGTTTATAAATATTTTATATATTCGATAATATTTTTGTTTGTAGTTGAACAAATACACTCTAATATTTGGGTTAAAATGATATGTATATATATCCTTTATATGTAATACTAAAGCGTATTATGACTACAATAAATTTTTGAACAGAAAAATAAATAAATTATGTTAATTAAATGGGATTTTCACATTTACTAAATTATTATATTATTTTTTGATAAATATATTTAAAACATGATATCGTTTGAGGCGCGGGTGTTAATATGAAGGATATAAAATTGAGCTTTTGTCATGTTCGGTTTTATTATGCATAAACAAAAAAAAAATAGTCAATGGTTTTTTTAGAAAATTATATTTATAATATTAATTAGTTTTATCAAAGAAGGACTTCATATTAAGTATTATTATTATTTATTTTATTTTTAGATAATCAAATTAGTTAAATATGCTGAAATATAATAATTATTATTAAATATATTTGATCCTATAACATTGAATATTTATTATATAATATTAAAAAAAAATTATAATAATTTAATTATGTTTGATTATTAAATACGGTATTGAAAATTAATAAAATTAATAAATTGGTGTAAGTTTTTGATTAAATGATAAACGAAAAATTGGAATTTTAAATTTTTACTTGGATATTTTAATTATTATAATTATTAATTTATTATGTATTCACTTAGGTGTCTGTCTAATATCAAAAATATATACAAACTTTTAAGCGAATAATAATAATCAAAATTTGAGTAACAAAATGTGGAAAATTTACTAATTTTTTTAATAATTGCAAGTTTACAAGCAATAAACAAGAATTTTTCAAAATATTGATTTCTTTATAATAGTATTTTTCATAGACTAAAATCAATTTAAAGTTCTTTGAAATAATAATGTCGTCCTTAATTAAAAGTATATATAATATATTTCCTTAGGAAAATTAATAAAGAAAATTAATAAAATGTAAACGCTAATCATGGAAAATTTATGTATACCTAATAATGAAATTATTACGTTTCTAAAATATAGTATATTATACGTTGTATATAACAATTCCTTTATTAGATTAAGCAATAAATATGGTGACGTCAAAAGTGTTTTCCATGCGCCGTAACGTAAGTAAAAATATTCATGACGTTAAATCAAATTGTCGCCTACATTAAAAAATTCTAAAATGATGAAATTTGTGACGTTTTTAAAAAAAAATTTCTCTCTAAAAAAATTATTTACTCTTTTAAAATTAATATTTTTTTTCCCAATTGTCCTTTTTCGACATTTTTATTTTTAGAATACTATTTATAGTATATAGTAAAAAAAAGAAAGTTTTAAATTACGTTTAACGATATGTACATAATGTAATTACGTAGAAAAATGTAAATTCCATAGTTATTTTTTATGATTAAGTAGAAAATTACTTTATTAATTTTTAATCAAATCAACGTAATCAAATTTATTTGATTAATTCTACCAAAGGCTATAATAATATTTCAATATTTTCGTCCTGGTTCAGTACATTATTTGTCATTAATTAATATAAATAAAATTAATTATTGACATAAAAATGTGTGAATTGAATAGTTAGTAAAAAAACGTATTTTGTGTTATAAATAGAAAATATTTTCTTTAACATTTTCTACAATAATTTAAATTGCAAAATTATGTATATAGTTAATTAAAAATTCGTAATATATTAAAACAATTTAGATTCTTATAAATCTATTAACAAAATTATCCAAAATTTATTATGTAAATAAAAAATAGAATTTTACGAAAATAATAATAATAATAAAGTTAATTTAAAAAAATGTAAATTTATTTTACTTAACTTTGACAATCATTTCATTTTTCTTCATTTTTTTTCTCTTTTATAAAGTAAAACTGTCCCAAGGGTGAAGAAAATATATTCAAGGTCATTTCCTGTACACAATTTTCCAGTATGTATATTACGCACACATACCAACAAATAAAAAGAAATATTTTCTCTTAAAACATTTTATTCTTTTGTAAAAAAAAAATTAATTTAAAAAAAAAAGAATAAAGAAAATTATTGAAAATACAAAAAGGAAAAATTAACATTGATAAGAAAGAAAACCAAGGTCAATTATTATTACTTTGCAAAATTTTTAAAATTGATTTTTTATGTTTCTCAGCCAAATAATAATACAGAAATTTAAAATTCTTTTATTATGTTTATTTGTTTATTTTATGTTTTATATATACAAAAGGATACATGAGTTTCAATGAATTTTCTGTTGTTCAGGATGACGTAAAGAAAAATAAAGTAAATATTTATGTATTTAGGAGAGCTTTTACTCACATTTTCTTACTAAAATGGTTTTAATACTAAAAACAATAATTATATTAAATAATTTATAAATCATTTATTTTCAATGACATTGAAAATATTTTTTTACATATCAACTGAACAAAGCGAAAAAAAATTCTATATTTTAAAATAATATAAACGAAATAATTTTATGGAGATTTTATGCTCAGTAGACTTTTTTTATATACGTTCTATATTGTCTTTCTAAATTATTCTATCTTCACTTTCTAACTAAAGCGATAGGCAGGTTTTAACAACATTTTAAAATTGTTCTTTAATCTAACACATTCTTTAGAGTTGAAAAAAGAAAATATAGCAAAAAAATGTTGAAGGAAAAAATTGAACGTATATAAAAATCCACTTCGGAACAATCTACATTAAATTAATAACTTTATTATTAATTATCAAAACGCATTTATTAATGACATGCAAACGAATAAATCGACATGAATTTACATTAATTTAAAAATGAAATTAATTAAATGTGAAAATTACTAAAAAAAAATTAATAACAATTGCGAAATAAAAAAAAAAAAACATTTTCTATGACATCACAATATTTAAATAATTATTATGCTAAAAATGCATTTTTCCTATTTCGGTTAATGCAACATTTACAAAAAAATTTATTTTTATATTACACGCGATATCGGAAATTTTATCTCACCTGTGCGATCACCTGTTTTTTTTTTTTGTGTTTGTAAGATTATTCAAGGTGGAATTATATTTTCCATTTGATTGCACAATTTTTATTTTAAAGTAATTTCAATGCAAGCTATATCAAATCAGGAAGACGAGTCAAGAAAACTCGTCCAAGAGGTAAGGTCTAAGAAAGTTCATTACGATTTGGGTAAAATTTAAATAGTAAAACAAGTTTTGTTGTGACGTCACGATTTTTGTATGTAACCAAAGTTGTTTGACTAGTAAAAATATTTTAGTATAAACGATTTTGACATAACTGTTGAAAGGTATGGATAATGTTTTGCACTCAGATAGGATTAGTTTGTTGGTAATACGAAAAAACGATTTAAAAAAATTTGAATTTGACTTTCTTCGATTTCTTATTAATTAATTTAATAAAAAAAAATCTGAAATTTATAAGAATTATATTTGATTTTCTTACGATAAAAATTAAACATATATTTCATTGATTTAATTGATAATTAAAACTATAAATAATACTATGAAAAATTCTAATTAAAATATTGTATTATCATTTTTAATTCGACTATAATTAATCTGTTTAAGTATTATTCCATTTAATATGAATTAATTTTTGAAGTATTTTATATTTTCTATAATTTTCTTTATATTATATATTTCTAGTAATTTCTAAAATCAAATTTTCTGTGAAAAACAATAAGAAATTCCCATAAGGACTACGCGAATTATAATGAAAAGCTTTAAGTATAGTCTGGAATATAAAAGTAAAGAAAATTCCTTATGTAGACGTATGTACTTAAAATAATTAAAATCAATAATTTCTAGAAAATTGCATGACAGAAAAAAATATTATTATAATATGTATAATATTTCTTTTCGTGCAAGGTCAATTATTATAAAGAGCACACAAGGTCAATTAGTTTGTAAAAGATCAATTACTTCGTTTATCCTGAATTTAGCAATTGAGGAAATAGATGAATTTTACAAAATTTGTTGTATAGTTCATACTGATAAGGAAAACTTGATTGAAGCTGTTAGAAACGTGAGCTTTTCTTCGATGAAGTTAATTTGTCATATAATATGTATGTAAAGACTGTATTACTATTAAGTTGTGATGTCTCTCTCATTGTGCCATTTATTTACAAACCAGAAATTTTTTATTACCATAAATTCTGCTAAATTTTACTCTGATGGGCAGCCCAACGGAAATATTATCTATTTAAAATAATCAGCCATCTAATATGAACCCGATTCGACTCAATATCGTCAATTTGGTATATGATTGAGTTCGCTAAGTGTCTTGGTAACATGAAAATAATTAGTTTTCTACATAAAGTAATTAAAGAATATAACAATATACTTCAAGGATGTTTTTGGGATGGTTGATTAAAATATAATAAGCTGGACTATATTAAAACTGCGTTTAAATATTAAACCATCTTGTTGCTATATTGAACTTTGTCATTGAAATTTATTGAAATTTGTATTAAAATGAAATAAAATATAAACAAGAAATTATAATAATATTATTAAAGTAACAAGTATATTTTCTAACCTTGTGCTAACAAACATTTTTATGACCTTCGTAAACTATTTATAATATTTATTTATTTATTTTTATTAAAGAAACTTATACCTTATAGTATTTATAATATTGTTGATAGATTTTTATATCTTATAATATTGATAGAGAACTAAAATATTAATAAACATGATTTTGCATTATTATTATTGTTTACATGGAAAAAATAAATAAAATAGAAAATTTTTAAAAAAATATATTTTACTTCGTCACGAAATTTAAATCAGGGACAAAACCTTGAATATTTTATGTTTATTAATAAACGATATAAAGGACAAATAAAATAAGTAATTAAATTTTGTTAAGGAAAGGACGAGCATTTAAGAGGAATAAATGAAATTAATATATAATAATTTTATGACATAAAAATAACTAAAGCTTCCATTTTCCATTTTCCATTTTCTAATATTTACTTTTGTCTTTATTTAAAGTTAATTTTCCAAATTGTTAAACTTTTTTTAATCACTACTAAAATGTTATTTAATTTTTAATAATTTAATCTTTTAAATTTTTTTTTTAAATCTACAAGAAAACTAAAGAACAAATAATTTCTATACCAAAAACATACCACAATATAAATTTATAAATAATTTATGATAAATTTATATGACAAATTATACAAAAAAAAAAACTAACATCAAAGAGAAAAAGTTTGATAAAAAATAAATTTTATTTTAAGTTTGAAATGAAAATTTTAAAATTTATACCATAAATTAATGAAAGTTCTAACCATAAACGTTTAAAAATATGGAAAATATTTTTTTTTTTGATAAGTTTCACAAAAAAGGACATTTCAATAATTCATTTGAAAATTTTGTTATCATAAAAATAAATAAATTCAATTTAAATTCACTTCTAAAATTCTAAAATCCTTAAATTTTTGTTTTTCAAAACAATTTTATAATCGTCCTTTAAGTATATAAAATATTAAATTTATTTTGCGTGATATAGTGAAATTTAACTTTCCCTTTGGTATACATATTATAGTTTTCTAAATATATACATAATTAATTATTATAAAAAAGAATGAAATAGTCACAAGGATAATCATTCTTTTTTCCATATATTTATTCACATTTTAAATGTATACATACTACTTGTATATATTTAATACATATATTCATATATGATGATATGTATATGACAAAATCCCAGAGTTTCATAAATATTTTACCCAAGTAAAATTGTTTGAAACTATACAAACAAAAATAATAATATCTTTCATACTGGCGAAAAATGTATGTAGACTGTAGAGTAAAAAAAAAGGATATGATATTTATATTTTTAATAAATAAAATTTCAGAAGTAAACCCAGCAAAATACAGGACGAATAATATGCATATGATAAGTGAGAGAAGAATGATCCGACATTAAATAGTTTGGTAATTTTTATAATACTTCTAACATTGCCAGGACAAATTTAATTTATTTCTAATTGAAATTACTCTGTTTAAATGTCTAATAAGTGCTTAATGCAATTCAAATTATTCTTTCGTCTTCTTTTAGTCTTCTATAAATGCTAATTTTAATCTAAATATAATAATAATTGTATAGCCTACATTGAAATGTTAAAAGACTAATTTGATTAATCAAATGGTACATTGAAATATTTATATGTACACTTACATTATGTAATAATTTTATGATGGTGCTTTTAGTCCTTTTGTATATATGTAAAAAAAACTCTTTAATATCACCATACTATGTGAAAATAAAGCTTTTATTTTTTGCTTCATTGGTAAAATTGTACAACTATAAAGGCAAACAAATATTACTTATATGTATATAAGAATTTTCATTTATATAATAAATTTTATTTTAATTTCTCATATTTTGTTTCAGTTAAGTAAATTAAAGTTTTCTGGTTAAAATTAAAATTTGTTATTTTAACTAACTTTCTTTGTAAAAAATATTATTATTTAAATAGGATAACGATTAATGGGATCAAAAAGATTTTCAAAATAATTTAAATATTTACATTTCTAAAGAGTTAACTGAATTTATTTTTATAAATATTATTCAATTATATATATTTAATTTTTATTATTTCAATTATCCTTTTTACAATATATTCTACAATTCATTTCTAAATAATTTTACTATACAAAAATTACTTAGCTTTTGCTAAAACAATTCCAAATTCTTTAGGGAAAAATAAAAAAAAAATTTATCGCTAAATTTGACAATTTATGAAAAATAAAATGAAAAAAATATGATATACTCTAAAAAGGATACGTAATATTCAATATATGTATAAAAGTAAAATATAGATTACTATAACCTTGTGACTAAGGATACAAAGAGCACTTGTTATATTTTGTTGGATTTTAAAAAAATAATTGAAAAAATTATTAGTACAATATTGAAAAAATGATTTTAGTTGCTTTTGAAAAAAAAAATATAGACGATAAATTTTATTTATTGGTTTCGTTTTGGGTAATAATTTTAGGAAATTTCTATTTGGTCTTTTTAAAATGGTTTTTTACCAGTTTTGAAATTCTCTAGAGATGATAAAGAAATGATATATTTATTTATTTTTTATATATGTACTATTACAGTAGGGAGGTTTATTTGATTTAATTTATAAATTTAAGATAATATTATATTGTTGAATATATATCATGTTACACACCACACTATGATACAACACACAACAAGAAAATGTATTAAGAATATTTTCTCCGCTCTTTGTATTTTAGTATGTATATATACTTTTCTTGGACAGATATCCTTTCAGAGAGTTTTATATATCTGTAACGACAAAAAAAAAATGTATAAGCAAAACTCATATTACAAAAAGAAAATTATATATTTTAGGGGTGAATAAATGTCGTGCAAGGATAACAATAAAATTATATTATTATTATTTTGTAAAAAGGATACGGGCAACATGTATACACATACAAAAAATATAAACTATTGTCAATATAAAATGATTACGTTTTATTTTTTACTTTTTTTTGTTATTGTCATGTTAAACTTGAATGCGAACAAGGATAACCACAACCAAATATCCTTTTTTTATATATTTCTTTATATGGTCAATATTCTCAAAGGGAATATAAAATTGTTATATTTACAAAAAAAAAAGTTTATACCATTAGACAGAGAATTTACTGCGGATAGAACACGAGCTATAAATATCAAAACTAATATTTTATGCTTTGATATTGAGAAATACTCAATTTTGTATAAAAAAAAACTATATTTCCTTCTCAATCACCGATTTTAAACAACTTCAAAATTAATTCCATTTCAAATTTTATTTCAGCTTCAAACAAATTTTCCTTATATCATTTTTTTTTTCGTAGTTGATGAATAAATTATTTGTTAAAAAGGATATCAAAGGATATTTATATTCTTTTACTTTTCCAAAACAATTTATTTTATTTATTTTTTTATTATTATTATTTAGCATGTAATAGTTTCCAATCTCTTTGAATGTGTTCCGAAATATCAGGCGAACAGTAAAGTAGAAGCAGCAATTTTTTTTCAGAAAGAAAATATTTTCCCAAAATATTTATTTAATATATAAAATATAAAATTATATTAGTATGTATATTATCATCATATTAGTATGTTAAACAAAAACACATTCTCCATTTTCAATACACAAAAAAAAAACCCTGTTTATACCGAAACAGAACAACAACACCAAGAAAAATATCATCTCTTCACAAAATAAGAAAAACCATGTAAGAGGATGTGACAATAAAGTGTATGTCAGAAAATCAACTGCCAAACCAACACACATTTTGTTTATGGGTGTATATAGGGCAAGAAAGAAGTGAATTTAAAATAGAGGGTAAGTGCAGAACAGTAAGGTTAATATTGTCGAATACATTTGAAATTAATATTTACCTTAGTGGTGTTTTTCTGTTATGTATTGGACGCATACAGAAACAGATTAACAAATTTTATTTTCACAAGAAAAAAAGATGAAAACTACAGGGAAATTTATTTTCATTCAAATACATACATACTATTTTTTAATTTATTTTTTCAATATTTACATTTAGCTGTCCATGGTCCAAAATTTTCTATCAATTTTTCCATTTATAAGATTAACCCCTTAATTTTAAATTGTCATACTAATTTTTTACAGAATTGAAATATCCTTTTTCATTGTTTGACTATCAACTCAAATAATTGTAAATAAATTAAAAGTTTCTCTATATACATATACATATTATGAAAAAATGTCCTGGAAAGATTAAGGAAAATGTTTTAAATACCAATTATAATAATGACAATAAAAATAGGGAATAAATATAACAGATTTTAATCCCTTTTAATATCCTTATTTGTGATATCCATATACAAAGATTTTGATAAGTAATAATTGTCTATATTATTATTAAGTGTTTTGGTAAAATAAGTAAATTCTTTTCCACAGATTTTTGTGAAACTATTAAAAAGAGGGCGAAAAAAGGATCTAAATTGTAAATACATTATGTACCTAAAAAAAAATTTATTATATTATTTCATTAAATGTTCCCTGTTTGGTCCTTTAAATAAATTTCATTTTGTGACATACTTTGCAACTATATTGCAGTGCACTTAATTTATGAAAAAATGGAAATTTAAAGGCAATTTAGATTTTGGCTAAATAATTTAAATAGTAGTTTATTTAAAATAGAAATTGTATAGTAATAATTTTGAATAAGAAGACTTAAAATACTTAAATTTAAATTGTATCAAAGTGATTACCAGAATTTAGTAAAATTTATTTGGGAAAGATTAAGGATGATTCTCAAAACAAGGACTTAAATCGAAGTTAACAATAGTAGCCTTAATGCAAGTAAAATTCGTCTTATGAAATTGTAACATAAAATTTACAATTCGCATATAGTTTTCAAAAAAAAAAAAACAAATTTAATTTACAAAAAGTATAATTTCTTTTCTAAAAAGACAAATTACAAAACGTAAAAGGACTTATTTATCTTGCCAATGGATATAACAACACAAGTTGAAGTGCAGGTGTCAAATAATTATATAAAAAATGTCGACAATTTTCGATTTAATTTATATTATTTCTTCGAAATATATTAATAAATTTGTTTTTTCAAAAATACGAAATAAATGAAAATACATACAATAAAACATCTAAAATAATAGGGGAGGTTATATTCATTAAAATTGCATAACAAAGTGGTGATATACAGTAAAATAATAAAAGGGTGAAAATGAAGTTTTTAAGTGACATTTTATAATAGTTTATATTATGATTCAAAATATCACGTAAAAGTCATTTAATTTTTATTTGTAACGCAAAATTTTAGAAAATTTTAAAGAAATCAATTCTATTTTATAAGACAAGGTAATTGTTGGTGTATATTTCAACTCCATCCATTAAGAAATCAAAGTAAATTGTAAATTTTTAGCTATCCTCAAAATTGTTTTATATTATGGTTTTTTAATAGCAAACTTTTAAAGGAAAATTTTAAAAGAAAATTTTTATTGTGGTTTGTTTAAAAAATTTTAATTTGTTTTAATTTACTTTTCTTTAAATAAATTGAAATACTTTTTTTAATTTAGTTGATACTAAAAATAATAAGAATTTCCTTAAAAAATGCTTTAAAAAAATTTCTTTGAAAATTTAAATAAGAAAATTGAAAATATTACAATTGAAAAAGTTGAAAGAGCGAAATTATATACACGGATAACCACATTATTTTCAATAGTATAATTTAACGAATTGATAAAGCTTATTATTATTATTACACGCCTGTCTATTATCCTTTAAGTAAGGGGATTTTTATATTTGTATTATTAAAAAATTTATGATGAAAATTTTAACATAATGGTTTTCAATTCGATTAGGAAATTATATTTCTTAAACAATAAATTTCTTTAAAAGAATGTTTTGCATTTTTATAATATTTGAAGCATATTATTAATCCTGCTAGTTATAAAGGATTCTTTTCTTCTAGTTTCTGTAATTTAAATTCGAAAAGTTTATGATTAACAAATGTAAGCACATAATTTTTATTCTATTTGTACTTTTATTTCAGTCTTTATAAAATCCTTTATGATTTTTTATAAGCACCAGTACTAAAATTAATTTAGACCAGTTGCAGTCATAGTAACCATAATCTTTAAAAGCAGCTCAAATAATTACCATAAAAAATTATCAATAAAATTCTTATTAAAATTAATAATTGACTTTATATGGCAACAATATTTAAATTCTACAAAATTTTAAGACATATTTATTTTAATTCAGACAAAAAGCATAATAAACTATTTTAAAGGAATTGAAATATCTTGATATAGAATCTAAATGGTTTCATAAAAAAGACGGACAAAAAGAGGAAAAATAAATTAATCGGCTGTGTCTTAGGCCTTTTTACATAACACCAAAGACAGAAAACATAAAACCGAAACAATCTAAGTAAATATCTTGTTGTATTCACCATTTACTATGACAATGACCCTTGAGAAGACTAGACAGTTTGTTCACTTATTTGGTTTTTGCAATATAATTTCAATTCAAAGAAATTCTTGTTAATGTGTGTATATGAATTTTTTCCTATATAAATTATGTTATATAAAGTTGAAAAAAGCTTCTGATAAACTAGTGTACGATAAGCATAAAGATATTTATGTGTTATGTTTTTTTGTGTATCTGAAATTACAATAAGAATTTCGCAAAGAAATTTTATAAGAAGAAAATTGTTGTCAATATTACACAGTTCAAAATTCAAAAACTTTTTGTAAGAATTAATTTGGAAAAGTGGAAATGATAGAAAAAATCAGTACTTGCTTTTAGCAGCTAAAAAATATATGTAAAGAAAAATATATATCAAGGACCTTTCCATATAAAGGACAATCTATATTCTTCAACTAAAGTTAGTAGGATATTTGTATTAATTATGATCTGTATAACTATATTCCATACAGATTGTTACCATGTTCAAATTAAATTAACTAACTTTCAAATAAAATTCTTTGTAAATTGTGTAATTTAAATTGAAAATGGAATAATTTTGGCATTTGTAGTACCTAAGATTTAACACTTATGCTTTTTTAAATTAATTATAAAAAATCTCTTCGAAAACATTTTATTTAATAAATTTAAATTTTATTTCAAAATCGTCAAATATTTTAAAGACTTATTGACAAAAGTGTTATTAAACTTTTATATTCGACTCCATAGCGACGTACATGAAAAAAACCTCCATACGATGCCATAAAAAACACAAATATTCAAGGTAATAAGGAATTTATCATTAAAAAAAAATGTTTTGTACATTGACACCACAGACAAATAATAAAGATAACAGAATAACGATGATGAAAAACCATAAATTTTTAAAATAAATCTTTAATTTAATTGAAATTCCTTCAAAATTACTGAATTTTATGTATAGAGAACATTATTTGATCCTTTGACATTTTAATTGTATCAAAACAAAGAACTGATAGATATTACAAGAACAAGGACAATATTTTACTTAAAAAATTGTATACAACTATTTTCCTAAATTTTTTATAAAATTTATATACTTTTATCTTAAAAGATTTTCGTAAATATTTTCTGTACAAATTGAAATTAATTTATTCAAAAACTATAAAGGATTTACCATTTAGTTTAACTATATTTAATAACATTTACATATAGTGTAGTCTACAAACTGTTTATAATATTATTTTGAAATTGTTATAAGTAAGAACTGTTACAGGACACTCTTTCGTACAATCAAATTACTTGGTAGAATTTTTTATGTACATATATTATTTGTAAATTACCAAAAAAAAAAAAAATTAAATTTAAATTTTCAAGTGGAAAAAAGTTATACCAAAGCCGTATATAATATATTATATACGGCTTTGGTTATACGTTATATTTTATATTATTTTTCAAAATGTGAAAAATGAAAAAAAGTTTTTGTGGTTCTAAGGAAAATTATTTCATTTTATTTTAAATAATTTAACAACATATTTTAACTTTTAAGTTAATTTTTTGGCATAAATTTATAACATTATAGAGTTAAAGTCAGGATGGAAATTTAATTTCAAGTTTGTGTGTTTAAAGGATATTTAATTTTTAGTTTTCTAGTCTGTAAAATTTTGATAAACTAAAACTAAATATATTTTGTATATTATTAAAAAATTTAAGTATAATTTGAACAAAAAAATTAAGTTATTTTGATTTATTGGGTTAGATAAATATATTTTTTTAAATCATAATAAGAGAAAATATAAATCCTAACAAAATCGGACATGTACCATCTGTACAATTGTTATATCATAAACAAATATATGTATGGAACATAAATCATATTTGCTTTACGCAAATAAATTGGTAAAATATCTTAGGATATATTCTTATCTATTATTTTTCTTATTCCTTTCTGCAATATTTTTGATCTCAGTTTTTGTTTACTTACAATATAGCTAACCATGTGTTTTTTATTTAGTTAAAAATTTGTAAGCATCTTTGGTTGATCCTGTTTTTATGTCACCAAATTTATATAAAAAATATAAATCGAAATATATAAAATAATTTAATAATGAGAGAAAATTATATAATGTAAATTTGGCATTTCAGGATTTGAATATTGTAAGACATTTTATTTGTTATATCTAACTTATACATTTAAATAATATTTTTTCTATATGTATAATTACAAATATATAAAGAAAATTATTCTTAAGTAAAAAATAATAATTGTTATACGAAAAATGGTATAAAAATAAAATTTAATTTATAATCTTTTAATAAAATGACAAATTTTTGGTTAAATATTTGAGAGAATATATTAAAATTAAATTAGTTAAAACCTATATGAATATGAAAAAAAAATATCACAACAGTTTTTGTCCTTGTGGCATCTGTGATTTTATTGTACAAAACAAAATTTTTTTTTTTTTTTTTTAAATCAAATTGTACTAAAATTTTAGTTTTTAATAAAGAATAGTTAATATTAGAAAAAATGCCGCGCAGCCGAACTACTGATCAGTAGTTTTATAATCATGGGCTTTTTTTAAATTATCTACTGTAACTGCATATTTTGTGTTTTATGTTGCACCCTCTAGTGGCAGAAACTAAAATTATAACAACTGTGATTTTATACTACTACTTAAAAATATGACATCGTATTCTACTCTTAAATACATTTCCAACGAGTGGTCAAACTTCATTTTTGGTGCACATTTACTATATAAAATTACATTTTTATTCGGAAAAAGTTGTTTTGGCAAAATGTGAATAGCGCCGTCTACCGGCCGAATTTTAAAATTATATCAATTATATCTGGTTCTCAATAAATCAAGTTTTCTATTGGTGGGTCTATCATGAACTTGTGTGTACAGTAACTATGTGAAATAACTGCTTTTTATTGTTTACATCGGACAGACGGACAGACGGACGGACAGAAAAGCGTTTACAAAAAAAGCCCTAAACAGAATTTATTGTTAAAAGGACAATTCCAAAAATTTCACCAAAAATTTCATTTTATGTTGCTGATTAAAAAAAAAATTATAATTTAAATTAGAAAATTTGTCGATTTCACATTGAAAGTTTTTTACAACACTTGTTTTCTTAGGCATTGACAATGAAATTGTAGTTGAGAAATTTAATTTTTTTAGACGTTGAGTTCAATAATTTTTAAATTACTTTAATAATTATTACTCCTATTAAATAATTTTTATCAGTATACTGCAGCAAATTAAAATTTAATTCCTTTACTTATAATTAACTAAATTAGAAATAATATTTTCATATTTATTTTATTATGTAAATAAGTTAATAAAGATAAAATATCTCCTTATACATTTAACGTAAACAAACAAATTAGAATTATATTTGAATTAATATTATATACCTAACATGTTTAGCTATATATGTATGTAGATAGAATAAATTATATTCAAGAAAAAAACTACACGACGTAAAATGTTTGCATAATTTATATTTCGATTTTCATTTTATGTGTAGCTAAATATTATTATCCTTTGAAAAATGGTACAGAACTTTATTGAGAAACAAAGAAATACTTTAATATTTACAATTTTCTGTCAGTCTTTCTGTCTATCGGTTATTCTAATGTAAATTTTACCAAGTTTACCTGTGCTGTATTTATGTACAGACAAATTTGTTATAGACTGCCCTCCTTGCAGGATGACAAAAATCGTAGCTACATAATATAAAATTACCAAAGAATTTAAATTTAATATAAAAAAAAACTATTACGAAAATTTATGATCCTTCAAAATGCCTGTAAAAATGAAACTGCTTTTCAATATTTCTGTATGAATTATTTTCTTCAGATAAACTTTAATTTAATCTAAAAGTTATTTATTATATGATTTAATAAATTTTCATTGAAATATACTAAATATGTTACATTAGAAATTCTCTTGTAACAAAGAAAACTTGAAATTCTATTTTATTTCAGGAAAAATAATTAAAACAAAAAAGAAACTTTTAATTTATTTTCAATTGTCAAGAAAATTGGTTTAAATTTATATTTATAATAAACAAACAAAAAGGAAACCATATTTAAATAAATAACGCACTTAAAGATTTCTCTAATTAAAACGTTAAAATATACAAATTAATAATTTTGTTTAGAAATAAAATAGATTTTTTTTTAAAAAAAATATGAAAAAGATTTTTGTTTTATTTTTAGTAATTTTTTTTTTAAAAGTGGAAAATTTTTATAATTAAATGATTTTGTTTAATTTAAAGCTTTAAAAATTAACTATAGCATTAATATATAATAAGGATAAATAAATTGTATAAAAAAATTATTCGATTTGAATTGGAAACTTTTTGAATTAGAATTTAAAGATAAAATTTGTTGAAAAATTTACAAAAAAATTAAATAAAAATTATGTAAATATATTAAAGTTAAATTACTTTAACTTTGTGTAGATTAAAATTTAAATAACGTAATAGAAATTTATACAAATATAAATTAGACATTGTCCCCACCTGGACTAAATAAACAGCAAACTGTAACTGACTTTTAAATTTACTTAAGTTTTTATTTCATTTCCGCTTGTATGGCTAGCTCTAGTACATATACATGATACGGATCTAGTCGGGTTCCCCGTAAAGCAAGCAACACAAAATAAATAAATAAAATTTAACTTAATTTGGCGGCAGAGTCGCTGTCAAAAAAGGTTCGTTGTTCAACTGAACTATAAAAGGTCAAAGAAATATTTTCTAAACTGAATTTTCAAAATATACCTTGGATCAACTTAATTTTGATGTTTACAATTTCCAATGTATCTTAGATTAAATATACAAAATTAAGTTAGTTCTTGTTCTTGAACTGAAAAGAGTATTTTGTTTGTAGCGCCTTCTAATCTGTAAAAGAGATTTAGGTGCATGTATATATGATAAAGCGGCGAGACTAAAATTTAAGTGACTTAATTATAGGGCTTACAGAAAAATTATTTATTTTTATTTTATCTTCATAATTTCATCATTTTTTTTATAGATAAATGATTTTTCATTTTTGATGCTTTCGGGTATATATAAAAAATTATAAAATCAGAACAAATTAAATATATTTTCGATACAAAATAAATTGCTTATTAGGATACCATTTTTTTATGTAGACAATATTATATGAAACATTTTGAAAAGTAAAGAGAAATATTAATAAAATTTGATCTCAAAGATATTAAAAATAATTCTAAAATTATTTCCCCTCGAAATAATTTTTTAATATTTTATAGTACATAAGAGAATAATTAAAAGTGGACATCAACCAAATCATTTTATATAATAAAATTAACACAAAAACTTACAATATAAAATTACGAAAATTCACCCTACTTTTTTTTCTTATTAATAAAGGATGACATTTTATCAGATTTTTACCCTTTTTTTATTTGTCAAATTGGCAAGAGGGAAATAATTTAAGTTAAAAAAAAAAAAGAACCATTAAAAACAACTTAAAATAATTTAAGGGTTACGCATAAATGAACTAAAATTATTTGTGTACCATATAGCAAAGTAGAAAATTGTTAATTCACAGCTCTTTCAAATCGATAATAAAATCTGAACTACAAGCATTTTAAAGGAGAATATTTTAAGCAAATATATATAATAGAGGATATAGGAACAGTGTCCTTAAAACTTCTTTTAATTGTCTTCAGTTCAATCCCGTGGGATTTAATCAAATATTTTTGGTAGTAAATTTTGTGTGTATAATATATTGTGTTTTTACCCTGTTAGTCGACTGCTTTATGATACCATGAAAATGTCCTTTTGGAAAAGTAAAATTTTAATAAATTAATAAAAAAGAAATTGAACTAAAAATGTTAATACAAAAATGAAATTAATAAAAATTATCCCAAATCGAAAAACAATTTATTCACTTATAAATTGAAATATCCTTTTTGTAAAATTAGACGTAAATTTACCTTATGAATTTAAAATCTTAACTGATTTACTGTGATTTAAAGAATTTTTTTTTTCAAATTTTTATTTTATTTCCAATTTAAATGACACAAAATATTATATGAATTTTTCGTTTTTCTGGGCTAATAAGAAAATAAATCATTTTCATATCCTTTTTACTTTAAGCTAAAAACTTGTAACCAAAAACAAAAAAAAAAAAAAAAATGTTGGAAAAGCAAAAGTTTTTTTTTGATTTAAAATGATAGTCCATCCCTAAGAGTATTATTATCTCACAAAAAAAAAAAATATCATCTTTTTACTATAATAAATCAAAAAGTTTCATCTTCTCCAAATTTATATATTAAGTATATAATTTCTCATAAATCAAAAAAGTTCCTGCCTGGAAAGGATTATTTTTATAGTATGTATAGGTTGAAGTAACTTTCAATATTATAAAGGAACAAGGAAAATATAAGCTGGCACATGTTGTCACCTAAAAAATAATATTGAATTGATGAAAATGAATAAATTGATATTGAAGTATTAAAACTCTGAAGGTAAAATCAATAAATTTTAAATTTTTCAAATATAAATTTACAGATTTTTGATATTAAATTTTATTTGTGAATGTAAAATTTTCTATATAATTAAAAAATTATATTCAACTTGAAATCAATTTCAAACATTTAACTTTAGTTGAATTTTTAATTAATAGCAAAACCGATAAAATAATTGTTATATAAATTTTTTGTAATTCAATAACTTAATAATACAGATTTGAAATTTTAATTAAATGAAAATCGTTTTGTTTATTTATACTTGAAAATAATATTTTTTTCCTCCCATTTTTCTATTCAATCATGAAGAGAATCAAAATAGATTTTGTTGAGAGACTACATATATATACAAATTTTTGTTCATGCGCTTCACAGATTGTACAAAGAATTTTTATTACCAATTGTGAAAATACCAAAAAAAAAAATATAACAAATATTGACTTGGCAATGCTAAGGATTTTGTTGCAGCAATTTATCTTATGATCCTAAAAGTGACTAATTATCCTTTCAATAAAACATAAATTTAATATTTTATGAAATAAAACTATCAGTCGATATTGTAAAATATTAGGGATTAAAGCTACAATATTATTTACAATTCAACTAAAAATGTTGAAGAAATAAACGAAACATAATATTTTTTTGTTAAAAAATTTATATATTGTAGAATTTCAATATTAAGTTTACTTTTCTTACATAGTTAAAATTATGATGTCATATTCTTGTGTATCTGATGAGGTGTTCATTGTTTACCTAACATAATATACATACCTATGTATATTAAGAAGGTTAAGTGTATAAAATTAATTGCCCGCCTGATGATGTGTGTATTTTAATATTACGTACCTATAATGAAATTCACAAACCTTGAAATTTGTTTATTGCATTTTTGGTTTTACAAAAACTATAAGCGTTTTTAAAGCGTTATAGAAAAGTTTTTAAATTTTTTTAATTAATTAATCAAATTTTTAAATATAATAACTAAATTTTTATTTTATTTATGTTAATTTCATAATGACATGATATATAAAATTAATAAGCACAATTTCTATATGATAATTTTATATAAAAATAGTACAATAAATATTATGTTACAAATTTGTCAAATTTAAATTTTTTAATGAATAAATTAAATCGAACAAACAATTTTTTTACAATTTTTACTAAATAGAAAAACCTTGAAAAAAAAATCATATTTCATTGTTCTTTAAAAACCTATTAAGTTTTTCTTATTAGATATTTCAATGTACTAATTCAAAACCTACACAAATATCTTTCATTTAATATTCTAATAATAATTCATATTTGATTTTAATTTTTTTTCTATTACCAAACCCGCAAAATAAATAATAATAAATTTTTTTTTTTAAATTTTTCTTCTGAACTTTTCCACCATCATATTTCTTCCAATATTCCACCCACAAATTTTCTCTCTACATACTTAATATAATTGAAACCCTCAGATAACGAAAAAGTTCAAATTTAAAACCAATATTTATTTTCCTGTTTGTTAAATAAATCCTTACAGGATATAATAAAATAAATTACAATGTGTTTACACATTTTTTATACAATACTGAAGTAAAAAAAAAAATAAAACTATAATAATCATTCTAACTTTGTCATTCCAATTGCTAGAAAGTACGAATAAGTTTCAATCGGTACATAAAACTATATTTATTTTTCTTATACGAAATCTTTTGATACTTAACAACCTACACTCACACGTAGAAATAGTCTCCTACTCAAAACGAGATAAAATGGAAAATATTTTTCTTCTTTCCGCTTTTATATTTTCCAACTTTTTCTATATATCCTTTTGTATATATATCCTTAGTAGAAAAAATTGTGGAAACATAAAAATATTATTTTTTATAATACATATATAATTTATTGTTAATGCGAGGAAATTTTAAAATTGCGGAGGATTATAGAAAAAGGATGTGGGACAGATTTTAATATTATAATTATTTTCAGTAGTCGGCACTACTATTTTATACATAAATTGTGTAAAAGGTAGAGTTTAGTATGATGAATGTTAAAATTCGTTTTAGTTTATTTTTTCAATCTTCCTCAATCCGTAAAAAAGAAGTATTTTTTTAATGTTATAAATTACATTTGATTATTTTAAATATATTTACGCATTTATGTTACTCATTTACTCTACTTAGTGTTAGATGAAATAGTCTATTAAATCTTCAGGAACTATGAAATAAAAAATCATTCCCAAATTATATTGTGTGATAATGAATAAAACAAGTATATATGAGCCACATTGGAAATTACACTTTTTCGTACATCCATGGAGATTTAATAGAACATTTCACCTTATCATACTCAAGGTCATCTACATAATTCTTTAGCAGTAATTGGAGAAAAATGCAAATAAAAACTAGGGTAAACCCACCCACTGGTCGGCACCTTTAAGGAGAAATTTGAAATTAAAACTAATATTACTCGGAGAGTAATATATTGATAGTTAAAGTTCTTATATCTTTATACTCTTTAATATTCTGAGTTCATGCCTAAAAGAAACAATTTCTCTAAAATATTATCAAAAAAAAATTATTAAGAAAAATATAAAAGTGAAAGAAATTTTCAGTAGTCGGCACACCTAAACCCAGTCTTCGGCCCTTCGATTTTCCAGTGATCGGCATCATCAAAATTGAAAGATTCAGTTGAAAATTTATTTACTTGTAAAAATATTTAAAAAAAATTACAGTGCCAATCATTGGCTTAGAAAAATATGACAAAAATTCCAAGTGGTCGGCACAGTGCCAATCATTGTCTTAGAAAAATATAATAAAAATTCCAAGTCGTCGGCACAGTGCAGATCATTGGAAATTCGTTCATTTTTAAAGCCAATGGCCGGCATACCAATTATTTAACATAATTCAATATTTTTTCATATATATTATATATATAATACAAATTTGATTAATTCTAGTTCATTTAAGAAATCTTATTTAGTTATTTATAACTTTATTAAAATTGAAGTAAATTAAAAAAAGCTCTACCTCT
Source organism: Empis stercorea (assembly GCA_949752835.1). NCBI lineage: Eukaryota > Metazoa > Arthropoda > Insecta > Diptera > Empididae > Empis > Empis stercorea. The sequence continues at coordinate 9,458,201 of OX457087.1, forward strand.
GTCCTTAACAAAAACTTTAGAAAAATCACTTTTTTTGCACATGCTCTTATACACGTCTTTCCAATTGGAATTATTATTAATGACTGACGAGTTACGATCTTACGATATATCATGCAAAATAAATTCAGTAGAGAATTATTAAACCTACAAATTGTGTAATAAGGTTTTCTCTTCTTATTACTGAATTTCTTAAAAAATTGATTTCTTTGAATTCGGTGCCGACCACTGGGTGGGGTGCTGATCACTGGGTAGTTTACCTATCGTTTCACCATAATTTTAACCCATTTTTCCATAAATATGAAAATATTTTCGACTTAAAGATTATCACAAATTATATTTATGTACTTCTTCCTATTTCCTATGACAAGTTCAAGCACTCTTCAATTTTAGCTATAATTCAAATTTAATTACGCTATTAATTAAACATTAGCAAAAAAAAACATCTCAATAAATAAAATTTGCAACTATAAAATTCGACATTTTTTTTCTAAGACTTTCTCGACCATTCTTCACCCAACAACATTTCGATGGTTTATTTCATTCGATACGAACATACATAGAGTCAAATTTAACTTCCGCATAAACACAAAAAGCCGGTTATAAAAAGCAAAATGCGGCATTATTTTCGTTTTAATGGTGAGGTACGTACATAAAAAAACTTTCGCTTTTCTTGAATGAAAAAAAAAACAAAATAAAATTATGAAAAGAACTTGTGGAAAGAAAATAATAAAATAAAAAGTTTTTTTTTATGTATGTATAAAGTAAATGTTGTGTTAGATAATGTTGGAATGTGTGTAACTTTAGAAAAGTTCAGAAGATTTTCAAGAAGAAAAAAAACAGATTTAATATCTAATATTATTAATGGTTAATAATTTCTGTTTTTGCCGGTGGGAATTTTTATGTCATTTAAAGTTTCTTAAATTTATATGTTTTTGAAGGGTTTGTGTTAATGGGTTAAAAATTTATGAAAGTAAAGATAAAAGTGTTTCTGAGGAAAAACTTGTAAGAATTATAAAAAAAACAAAAATTAAATTTTTCATTAACTTAGTAAAATGGTGCAAAAGTTATGTAATTGAAATATATGTATGATTAAGAAATCACATGCTATGGGTTAAGATGGAGTAAAGGATTTGAAGGAATATATCTTTACTGTGCCATTTATTGTGCCATATTATAGGTCATAGCTGACCAGTAGTTATGCTACTTAATGGAATGTTTCAATTAAAATGTCAATCGAGGCGCTCTGTAATATTACCACATCTCTACGATAATAAATATTTTGAACATATTCATAGTAACATTAAGATTACCTAAAAACTAATAAAAATTTTCGCATATATACATTTTTCTATACCAGAAAATAAATATTTATATTTTTCTGTTATCCGTCTGATGTATCATCACTATTGACATCCGATTTTATATTATTTATTTGTAAAATGATTTAGTATTCTACTAGTAATGTCTGTTCAAAATAGAATATTTTCTATAACCTATAAAATCATATATAAAACTATTCATATACCTTACTTTCTCTATGATATTTATTATATCTCTGAATAGAAATTCATTACAACAAATTTTTTTTATAGTAATAAAAATATGAGTCTACTGTTACCACACATAGTACTTATCAAAAAAGCATAAATCATAATCCTTTTTTTTGTAAAAAAAAAAAGAAATCTATATATAAATATGCCAATCCAAACAACCCGACATAATCCACATTGCATGTCTTCTATACTATAAATTCATTCATATTTTTTTTTTCAAATTTTCATATTTTTAATCTTAAAAGTACAATAGAAAAATTTAATAAAAAAACTCTTTACGTAGATATAAAAAAAGAGTTTAGCTAAAATTACTTGATTTTTTAAATGATTAAGCTACTAGACTAGTACATGCAAAACTAGAAAATTTTAACAAGTGAGTTTTTCGAGATTATAGTAGGTGTCTATGTTATAATTTAAATTTCGCGTCCATAAATACCAAATTTATCTATATTGGAGAATTTTTTCCGAAAAAAAATGCAAAGGGGTACCTACCCCCTGCCAGTTTTTGGCGTAAAATGTAGACATTCTCCAATATAGATAAATTTGGTATCAATGGCCGGAGATTTTTGATTATAATAAAAGTACTCAAACCAATTTCAAATATCTTTTAATTTGCCCAAATTATAGCAAAAAACACTTGAAAAGAAGTCTGCAAAAAGTGACCCACCTTCAAGATGCTCTTATTTACTCAATCTTTAAGATATTATAAATATATTTTATAGATTCTGAAAATAAAGATTTCAATCCTTAATTTCGTGTTTGAAATATAAATATTCGACAAAGATTTCTATATTATTACCCAACATAAAAAAAGAGTCCTGGTAAAAATCAAAATAAAATTTATTTTTGGATTTTTTTGCTATAACTTTTTACTCAATCTTTACTATCTTTGGCAAGCGTCAAATAAATGAAAAATTGTGTTCTGAAAATTGTACTACAGTTCACAGAGTAGTATTAAATGAATTTGACAATGATTAGAAAAATTAAAGTGAAATACTCCAAAAATCTCCGTGTAAGAATATTTGGTTTAAGAAATATATTTCAATGAAAAAAAATAAAATTTATATAAATTTAAAATTTAATTACAAATTCATAAATGCTTATTGTGTGAAAATAGTGTGGAAAAGAGTATTTGTTGCGCAAGACACTTCTTTCTTCTTCAACATTTTTCCATATTTCTAATCTTTCTTTAAGAATGTTTTATGATAATTCTTGCACAAAAATTTAAATTTACATAATAGAGAACTAAGCATACAATTATTCTTAAAACTAAAAAAATTATGGTAAACTAAAAAAAATACATTAAAATGTTTTAAAAAGAAAAGAAATTCAAATTTATAAATTTTAATGCAATTGTACTACAAAATCAAATTAATCTAAGTAAAATGTATGCAAAATTAAATGAAAGTGGTATAAATTATACTTCTACGATTTTCCACGGTTACCATAATAAAAATTATATATTTAATTAAAAATTTTGTCGCAAAATTTATTTAATTAAATATATATTTATGTTGTGGAAGAATTTTACTTTAAAGTATGAATTACTATATAAATATAAATACATAAATAAGAAATTCATTTTCCTCATAAATAGTATTTTACAAAAATAACAAATTGACCTGTAAAATGCCTTAAATGTTACAAATTTGCAACATATAAAATATTAAAATATTCATGAAATTTAAAAGACTGCAAAAATTTTAAAAATTTATGCATTTTGTATAATAAAAATTTTCATGTTTAAAATTTATGATAAAAAAATAACAAGAGAAAATTAATTACTATAATTTTACACATAATTAAATATTAAAATAAACTCGTGTAGAAATATAATTTTCTATAACTTTTGGTTTGGATGGAAATTATAAAATATATTACAAGTAGTCCTTTTAAAAATTGTGCTAGTCCTTTTAAAAATTTAAAAATCTTGATGACTTTATTAACTTTATTTAATTTATTGAATTTAGCTACCTTTTACATTTTTTAATATTTCAAATATATTACTTAATTTATGATTTTTTATTTAAGCCACAATTTTTTTAAAATGACCGACAGCCAAGCCATACTGTATATAGCAATTATTTTAAATAATCGATGAAAAGAGTTAATAGCTTTTCCATTCCCATTCACATATGTTTACTATAAATAAACATAAATAATTTCATTGAAACACGCAATTTATCGTATTCTTTTGAAAACTTTGTACAAAACCGTATATAAAAATTAATTGGAATTGAAAATACATAGATACATTTATTAATTTAAAATAATTTTCAGAATTTCAAGATTTATAAAATTTAAGAATTAAAATTTTATATTTGAATTTGTATCTTCAGAATAATTATAATATCATAAATATCATAAATAAAATTTGGTGATACATTTCATACACAAAGGTGATACACAAGAATATTGTGAAAGGATATTTTTTCAGTATTAATTTTCATTTATGAATATGAAATTATTGTTGAAATTATTTGTGATTTATTTGTGAATTAAATTGAGGAGAAATTTCTAAAGTTCCCTTATATTTAGTAACAATTTACTATCACTACTGATTGTCTTTTGCAATTATTGTCCTTATAATATTTATTTATTAATTAATTAATTTGATGGTTAAAATTCTGAAATAATTTCCTTTCTCTTAGAAAATATATAATCTAATTAAAATTATAAATAAAAACATAATAATTAAATTAGCAAATTAACAAAATTAATTATATAAATGTTTTACATTAAAGTGGATTTCTAGTGAATGAACAATTTATATATCACAATTGTTTAAAATTTAAGTATGTTAATTTTTTGCTATTCAATATTTTAAATTTAATTATCAATAAAATGATAGTAGGAAGAGTAATTTCTATTTAAAAATGATTGCAATTACATGTAATTAATTATATTGAAATACTAAAAAATAGTTAATTACATGTTAAACATGATTTAAAAGTGCATGTAGAAGTATTTTAATTGGATTAATGAATATATTATAACCTCCTGTAGGATTTCAGAATTCCAATAATTAATATTACTAATTAACTATAGGTACTCTTTTAACTTTCTCTTCCGCAATATTAACTTTTACCGCGAGAATCTATAAAAAGGTCTACCACAAAATATTTCATAATTTTTTTTTCTCTATTAAAAAAAATTTAATATTCATGGCAAATTTAATTCCTATCCTTAACATCCTTTGAAATGCAAAGTTTCACAAGAATTTTTCTCGAGTACAAAAAAAATTTTACGAACAAAAAAAAAAGTCGAATGAAAAGTTTAAAACAGAAAAACTTAAATTATATGATAACCAAAATAAATTTTACATTTATATAAACTTAACTATCATAATTCATATGATTTTTTTAAAGGATAAATTTATCTAAAGGACAAAATGTTCATTTACATAATGCATAAAATATCCACAAACACTCAGCATATACAAAAATTGAGGTGTTGCTGCACAAAACAAAACTGAAAACATTTTAAAATAAAAAAAGGATATTAACTTTAAGGATGTAAAATAAAACAAGTACCCGGATAATATAAACTTATATTTATTAAGGATATCATCAGCGTTCCCAGATAAAAGTATACATTGTGGGTGTACTGTAAAAGAGATAAAAAAAAATTATAATAAGTCAAAAAGTTTTTGAAATGAAAACAGGATCACATAGTTATAAATGCAGTAGGGATCAAAGTAATATGTTTATATACTTAAATGAGGTTGAAAGGGCATTGGCCGTGAATGAAAAAAAATATATGAAATATTGTAGTCAGTAGAGTCAATGTTTATGTGTCAGTTTTTACAATTTATACATAATATGAAAACATGAAAGAATAATTTTATAAACCGAATTTGGTATGGAACTTTTATTAATTTGAAAAAAAAAAAGATGAATTTGAAAAAAAATTTATTAAAGAAATATATTTTATTCTGAATATTAAAGAAATATGTATATTTTACTCTGAATTTTGTCTTATACAAGAGAAATAAGTTTCCTTTAATTTATATATTCATGTTGAAAAAACTTTAAATATATCCTTTATCCTTACTATTATGACAAGGTAGTTTTATATTTTGTGTAAAGAAAATGCAGTCTCAAAGGTTTTTCGATTTAAATCTGCATGACAAAATAGTAAAAAAAAAGGACAAGATAACTAAAGATATACATAAAGGTTTCAGGAAGAACATTATTTCGATTAAAAAAAAATTTATTCTTTGGAAAAAGAATTGCAAATTTAAATATTTAAATAAATTTAAAATTTTATTGGAAATATATATTGTTGCTTTATTATTTTATCTAAGGAAAAATTATATATTTGTTAGACAATTGTCTGAATACGGTAAAAAGATATGAATATTAAATACAGAAAAATTTATTACTAAATTAAATACTAAATTATAATCGAAAATCTAGAGTATTTACACAAAGAATTATTGAAGAACTTAAAATACAACAAAAACTTTAAAAAAAATTTAATTAAGTTACAATTTCAAAGAACTAAATAAGAACTAAAAGATATATTAATGTCACCCTTTACACTTAAAAGTGTTCGTGGTATTTCTATGCAATTTACTTTTATGTAATTTTCAATACAACATAATTTCTTTGATATTACACTAAAAATAATAACTAAAAATTAAGATAATCGTTATTGAAAGAATTTTACAATTTTATGTTAATTATTAATTGTACAAAGAAAAAGGATATATAATATCAAATTCCTTTTTCATTTGGATGCATATAAAGAAACAAAATATAAAGTATACATTTCATTTGATCTTCATTGTAGCGTATCCAAATAACCGGTCGCTGTAAAAGATATTATGATTAACAGACCTATTATTACCGAACAGAAATATTGTACTTCCCCATATCCAACATTAATATTTTTCTTATAAGTTTTTCAAAAGGAAAAGATTTTGGCAGAGAAGAAACCCTAAATTTTGTACATTTCTTATTACACAGTCTATACATAAGAATATTCATATTTTCTTTTTTTTTTGCACCCTATTTATAAGTTAATATCCTTTTTGACATATAATTTATATATGTGTGTGCTTTTACATATACGTTATGATATAGTAACAAAGGAAAAAGGAAAATTCTGTCAAAAATTAAACATAAACAAAATTATTAGGGGTTTTCATTATAAATTGAAAAGCAAAAAAAAATTATAAATTTTGTTCGTGTTATTATCCTTGTATAAATATAAATACGTAGCTTACACAAAAAAAATTTATATACCTTTTATTTATTTATGAAAAAGTTTAACGTACTTAAAAAGGATATACGTAGAAAATTAACAATTTCATTAAAATTATTATACTTTAAATACTTAAAATTAAAAATCGTTTTGATTAGAATTTGAAATTTTGTAATTTAAAATTTAATTTTCATAAATGATGCAGAAATTATTACACGATTTCTAGACAAAGTTGATTTTCATGTCTTAAATCTGGTATACAAAAATAATATCATAAATTATTCTTATGAAATTTTGCCAATTTGTAATTAATAGAGAAAATTGGTTTTTAGATTACTTAAAGTTAAAAAAAATACATATGGATGTATATATTGGAATCAGTGAGGTTAAGGATCAAGCAGATGCGGGCGACCCAAGAACACCTGGAGCCGAAACAGTACTCCAAGAATTAGGAAAATATAACCTTATACATATTTCAAATTTTACATTACATGTAATAAAGAAAATGATAAATTTAATGCATATAAATTTATGATCAAGTTGAAAATGTCAACAAAATACACTTTGGAACTTAAATAAGTAAACAGATGTACTTAATATGGTATAAAGTTTGATGTGGAAAGGTAAATAAATATAATAAATAATTTAGATTTTTAATCACTTTGCGGTTATTATAAACAATAAATTTAATTCACTCGGGAGGGTTAGAAAATATTTATGTGTCTGTTGTAAAAAGTGGTATACTATTTTATATATATAATTATTTATTTATAATTGTCGTTGAATTTATATTCAAAGTAGAAATATATTATAAGTAAAATTGTCATTTACTTAATAGGAAAAATTCAATTCTCAAATTATTTTCATATATATACACCATACATAAATTTTATACATAAATATCCTTTCAATTTAACTAATTTCTTCCACAATTTCCATATTATTTTTAAAAAGCATTTAAAATGTTAATACTGAAGTGATAACAATTCTTTAATACTATGAAATATTAACGATCTAAAAGATACCCCACCTGTTAATAAATTTTACATTATTATGGAAATATTTTCATTGTGTTCTGCTTTGGGAGAGGTTATTTTCTTTTAATCGTTACCATCACCTCAAGCAATTAACAATTCAAGATTATGATTATTAAATATATAATGACAGTAAAGAAATTTTCAATATAGCTTACAGTTAATGTATAAAATTTAGATACAGGAAAGATTTAGTTTTCTTAACAGTTTGGATTATATGCCGAATTTTCTTTAAAACTCATTCCAACTTACATAATATGTAATATAATAATTAAAATTACTTACCTAAGAAATTGATTATTAAATTTCAACAAATTAAAATAATTGATAACAAAAACATTTATAAATTTTAAACATCAATTAATAATTTTATTGTTTTTTTTCTCAATCATTTTACAATCAATTTTTATCACCCTAATTTTATTATTACTATAAGTGATTACATAAAAGTTCTTTACAATATCAATAAAATATTTAATATAGTAAATTTTATAGAAGTATTCTTTAACCATATATGTATGTACATACATTTTTTTATATGCAATCCTTTTCTGTTTGTTTATAAATTTTACAACCCCAAATAAGTATTTTTCCTCTTGAAATTTTCAATAAAACTTTTAGATTGAATTTTCTGAATATAATAATAAATGTTTTCATTGTTATAAGAGTTTCCTTTCGATTTAATTTACCAGATGGACTAATAGATTACAAACTGTCATCTTAATGTCAAACTGGACTTTATTGAATTTATATAATAATGAAAATGAAATTTGGCATTAAGAATTTTTAGAGTTATAAGTGAGTTAAAAAAATTATATTCATGACGTATAGTAATTGGTGTAATCGTATAAGTAAAAACCATAGTCAATTAGGTGATCAATTATTGAAAAATCTGAAGTTAATTATTCTTTTAAATTATTCTTCTTCATTCCAATCCCAATAGTCTACATATCAATTGATACTAAATTATATGTCTCTATTTTCTCTCTATATTTATATAATATATTTAAGGACATGCGCTTTTCTTTGAACTTTTCAAATATTTCAGAATATAATTTACCTTTAAATTATTCCTGATTTATTTATAGAGTACAGACATAAAGTTTATATAAATTTTATTTTAACCTGAGAACTTTAGTCTGCAAAATTCTTATTCCATTTCAGAAATCATAGTCAAATCCTTTGATTTTTTTATATACAAATAAAATATATATTTATATTATATATTGTCTGATAAAGTTATATACTCTTTCCAATTCTTCCATTATTTCCTCCTACCGTCGTCTCAAAATAGGAAATTGTAAAATCCACACTATATATGTATAAATCTTAGCCGAACCACATGATATACTAATTTGGTAAAAAGGATATAATGAACACAAATAAACGCAACGAAGTTTTATGTCATTTGAAATGTTTATGTCTCATTCCAATGATTGTGCAATAACTAAGAATATATTCAAAAGGGTATATTAATGTTTTTGCTTGCCATTTAGACAATCTACAAAGCAGTAATTGTCAATTTAAATTTATAGCAATAATAATATATTTCATTCCTATATGCTATTTAAGTATTTCATATAATAATATAAATCAATTTTATAGGAGGAAATTTAACAATTTATGAGGTGTTTTTATATTTCTAACCATTAATACAATTGTTGTATTAACATTTGAGTATATATACCATTATAAAAATTCAATATATACCTACTAAATTACTTTAATATCATTAATTAATTAACGAAATAGAAATTAATATTATTATTAGAATTATAAATGTGATAAATAGAAGAATTGAATCTCTGTTGATGGTACAAAAATATTGAATTTCGTACAGCAAAATGATCAATAATTAGTTAGTATACCAAAACGATACATTAGAATCAGATAATTTCGCATATTTATTATGTGGCAATTAAAAGATAATTTAAAATGAATAAATTTAATATTTTAAGGATATCATTTTAAGTATATTAACTGATGATAATTAATTTGTCACAAAACTTCACATTATTCCAAATAAGAAGACAAATTAACAATATTATTTAATATTGATTCTACAGTATATTTCAATTTGTGACTTTTTCTAATAACATTATCAAAGTAATTTAAATAAAAAGCAAAGGATATATTATTTTGACACATTAATAAATAAAAGCAGTCAAAAATTAACCATTATATTTTTCTTATAATGATGTGCACTTTAATATATGGATGATGGTGATAAAAATGAACCTTTCAAATGTTCTACACATCTTCTATATTTTTTCTAATGTCGTTTGTAAATTGATTGATGAAGAGAAAAATTATTAATGTTTTATTATTTTAAAGATATATTTAATGTTTTACATTAAACATTTGAACGAAATCACATCAATAATAATGTGAAATGTGAAGGGTAAATAGTTGGAGTAAATTTTTTATTTATAAATGTTATGCTCTATAATTCAATTACAAAGAATTTTTCGGTTGCATTTTTTAAAATATAAAGAATTTGAATTCAAATTAATTACTAACATTAAATAAATGTGGAATTGGTATTACAAATAATTAGATCTGTCAAATAACACTGACGAATTTTATTATATATGAATTCAAATTCAATGGATTTTAAATTCTTTTAAATAAATCCAAAAAAATTTGAACTTTTGTTTGAAAATTTGCATTTTGAAAATAGATTTCCAGTCGATTAAATTAAAAGTTAAGTACATATGGGTAAAGATTTCGAAACATTTCAGAAAAAATTAATATCTTAATAAAAACAAAGCAGAAAGAAACTCCAATATTTTTCTAGATTCTGTAGTTATTACTCTAAAGTCCTGATGTAGATATGCTAATTAATTTACCAACAAAAATCTTGTTGAAAGGATGAAATAAAAATTTTCTGAAAAAATATCAAAGAATTATATTAATTAATAATTAAAAGAATTATTTATACCTTAAAAGAATTATTTATACCTTTTTATACCTTTATTAAAAGAATTATTTATACCTTTGTGCAATGTCCTGGAGCAGAAAACAAACCAAAACCAATTTACTATTTAATAGTTTTAGTTAAGGTTAGATTATTTGGATTATTTTCTTTAGTCAACCCCTTTTTTACCATCATGTTATTCAGAGCATTCACATAAAATTTATATGTAACAAATAATCTTACATTAGCTTAATGTTATAACAATAATGTGTTTTACGTATGGGAATGGTAAAAAAAGGGAAATATTAACAAATTGTTTTTTTATATTTTGGGTAACATAACTTTTTGTGTAAATTAGTGGTTTTTGTTTCTGTAAAGTTATCCTTAAGTATGTTAAATTAGATTAATGAGTAGATTAAATCACTTTAAATTAAAATGTTACATTATATTTTCAAATACTAACGACAAGTAAATTTATGAAATTGAATTGTTATATATTTAATATCCAATCAAAATGTGTGATAATTTTTTTAGTAAAAACTGATTTCATATATTTAAATGCTATTTTTAATCATTATTTCAAGGATACAAAAAAATATTATAAAATATAGTAAATTTATCGACCTTTCTTTATACTTTTCCTTTATTATTTTAATATAACAAGTAAAATAATTTAAATACTGAATTTTATTTAGTTATACAAAAATGAAAATTGTTTCTAAATAATTTCTTTTCATTTATTTTACATTTTATATAATTTTTTTTTTTTAGAATTTTATCCATTAAATTTTTATTTCATCCTTTATTCATTCTTTCTATATTTAAAATTTGTATTTTTTTAGTTTAAACTCATTTCAAATATCCTTTTGGTGTAATAAAAAGGTTAAGAATGTTTTAGAAAACATAATTTTTTATACATTGCTTTACTAAGAATGAAGATAACGAGGAAATTGTAGACAAGCATGAAATAATATTTTTTCTATGCATAGAATAAACCAAACAAAACTATCCTGCAAAGCTGACACAGGATGATTTAAAAGGATATCCGTTTTTATTAAAATAAGACTTTTATATAATAAAATCAAGAAATCATAAGGAAGTAAATATTAAATGTTTAAATAAGGATACATTATCGATGCATTTTGTTGTCCTATTTAGAAGTTATATAGAATTTTTAGTTGGAAAGTGTATTTATTTTTATATTTGAATTGTTACTTTAAGGATATTTTAAAAATAAAACTTACAAGTTTTTAATATTTTTTAAAATCAATTTTCGTTAAAATAATATTTATAAGTAATTTAGATTATTATACATCCTACAAATTTTCCACATAACCTACATAACTTCCTACATTTTTTCTTCCTACATCCTTTAAATCTTTACACATTCTTATACTTAAACTTACACATATTATTAAAATTGGATTTTCCCTACAGACACAACACAATTGAGCTTCAAATTCACTGTATATAAAAAAATTTATGTAGTCCAAAATATATATATTTTAATTTCTACATACTATATGTATGTATGTAGAAATTAAAATATATTTTTTGGACTACATATATGTATGTAAATATACTTATGATTGTCCTAACTGACAATAGTATAAAAATATTTATTAAATTTAAATTCTAAACTACTTACTAAACATAATAATTATATATATATTTATAAACAAACTAATAATGTAAACTAGTACACATTTGATTACTAGGCGCTCAGAAATATGATAGACGTAAATTTTATACTTTTAAACCAATACCTAAAAACTTTTTCTACATTTATATTTGATCCCTTGTTATTTTTATCAAAAAAAAAAATATATTAAGGATAATGTTATAAAGATTTTTTTTTGGTCGAAATACAAAAGATACTTTTTATGAAAGGGAATAAATAAGAGGGTGAATAAAGTAGGATAAGTAGAAGAAATTTTTTACACGCAAATGTGAAATTTGTGTTCGAATATTCTTACACATATAGCTATTTGAAAATTTCATTTTAAAAATTATGAAAATGATTTAATTTTCTTTACTTTTTTAAATAAATTATACTAAAATTTTATCTCATAATAACAATTCGCGGATATGGACATTTTGGTTAATTCAAATGACCAAAATACACAAAAATAAAAATCATATATTTTTTATAAAATTGGGTAATGATTTAAATTAATTGATTTTGTAACTTAAATTTGTCATCTAAACTAAATCTACATATTTTTCTCTTATCCATTTATTAATTTACTGATTAAGTAAAAATATAATTTAAATAAATATTAGTACACAAAATCAAATAAAGATATTAAAACTTTTGTATTAATAGTTTTCAGTTTTGGTGTTGAAACTATTAATTTTTATACTCATATGATCTTGTTCTTAAACGTGGATATAAATTTAATTAATATTTCTCCCCTAATTAACAAAACAATTTAATTTAATTATGATTTAAACATTTTAATAAAAAATCATATTCTATAAAAAATAATTGAATGCTTTACAATTATATTTCTAAATGACCGTCTAATTCTAATATATCACTAAAACAAATTATATGGTTCACCCCTCATTAAAAAAATTGTAGAGCATATTTTTACAGTATAATAAAAATAATATAATTCTATGTATTATGTATAGAAACAATGAAAAATTCTACATAATTTCTGTTCTAAAAAGTAGAAATTATAAATTTAAAATAATATTGATACAAATTTAATGTACCAGGTTAACATTCAAAATCTAATAATTTGTAATTATTTGATTTCGATTAACAAGAGAAAAAGGTAAGAAATAATTTAAAAAAAAGTACATTTTTTAAAGGACATTAAATACATTTTAAATTTTGATAAATCTTTGAAGTCTCTTATATAAAATTCTTCCTTATAAATTAGAAAAATTTCGCCTCCTAATTCCCCAATCAGTAAAGCAATTAATGGTATATACAGATAGAATGAATAAATATTTTCAAAAAGAAAAATGTCAAGTACATTCGCAAAACCTTATAAATTACACTGAATATCCTAGTAAATAACTATATTATAAATTTAGGGTGAAAAATATAATAGAAGATTCAGTAGGAAAAACATTAAATGCAATTATCCATAAAACCCTCAATACTTTAGATTAAAATTGTAATAGTATAATAAGGGGACAAATTTAAGAATTTTGAAAAAGATTGATTGGGAATTTAAAAGGGTGTCCTTAATAAGTATTATAAAAACTTTTTGAGGTTTGAACTGGTGTCAAGATTTTCGAAAATTGTACAATTTTAGTATTTTTATTTAAATTTTTTTCATTATCATGTGTTAAAAGGATATTGTTAATTAAAAATGATTCTATAAATTAGAAAAATTAGAATTATTCCAAATTTAAAAATTTGTTTTGGCACTGTTTCAACATAAAAAATCTTATTTTGCCTTTTTCTAGATTTCTATAAAATATATTCACAATATAAATGTAGCCAGGAATCATCAACAGAATAACAATAACAAAACAAAATAATATTAAGAATAAATAAAGGATATGTAAGGAAAATAGCTAGAAACAATCTATAAAGAAAATTGTAACGAGAAAGAAAAATTTCCTTTTCTTTAACGAAATAAATTTGAAAAAACGATAATAAAAAAAAATTGTTACAAGGACAAAAAAAGGACAAAAATGTTTTCAGTTATAATAAAAAGGAAAATATATAAAAAAAAGTTCATTGTTGAAATTGTGTAGAACCGGAAAAGAGTGTACAAAAATCTTGGACATATTTTTATATGAAGAAAACAAAAATAGTAGAAAAGGACATTTAGTAAGGATAGAAAATATCAAAGGATTTTACTAAAAAAATGTCTTTATGATATAATTTGCAGCAGTAAGTACTATAAAATATAACTAAATGTTATTAACTAATTTATGATTTAAATGGACAATGAAAATTCCTTTACTATTTTAAAAAATTGTCTCTATATGGTGCTTGAAAATTGGAAATAATTAAGGACAATAATTCTAACGAAAAATTAACCCAAGAAAAAAAAACCAATTATATATAAAATGAAAACTAAAATCTTCTTATATAAAAATTGTTATCCCTCCATCACATAATATTTAATCAGGATATTTTTATCCTTTTACAGCCTTTTCGATTAGAAAATTGACACAGAACTTAAATGCTATTTATAAAGACACACATTTTATCAAACTTAAATATATTTTATAACTCTGTACAAAATATAGAAAATATATTAAAGAACATAATACAAAAGGCTATATAAAATGTTTCAGAATCTGTCGAAATTTTTCCAATTGTATATACTTATTATGTCACTTGGATATTATGTGTGAGTCCATGATAGCAGATATGATGGAAAACATGGTAAGTGTAGATTATAAAAGAAAATTTTTTATTGTATATGATATTTCCAACCCCAAAATTAGAGAACAGTTTTTATTATTTCTATTTGGTATACGTATAATATTTGTTTCTTAAGGGTTGTTTTGGCTGACCCTTCATACCAACTATTAATATTGATGACAGTATTAGATACTAAATAAGGATACTAACCAAATAAAAAAAAAAATTCGAAATTTTGTCTAAAAGTGCTCATAGTTTTAAGGTCAGACAATATGTTTGTGTAAATGTTGATTAAAAAAGTTTTATTTTTTGATCCTTTTTCTGCCAGACGAAAAATGTCGCCAAGAAATAAGAACAAAAGAAAAAAATGTATTTTCAATATAACAATAAGAAAATAGGACTTTAAAACTTAAATATTTGAAAGAAAATGTATTTAAAGGATGTTCTTCTGCATTTCGATTAAATATATTTTGTTTTTTTGGTATAGTATGTTTAACATTATAAGAACATTATATACAATTTGTATGAAGAAAGTAAATTATATCAAGTTTAAAAAAATTAAGTGCGACGTTAATAAATCGATATTAAATTATATATTTAACGTTATATCATATCTTAGATATTTTTTTTCTGATTTATTCAATAGTAATGGTAACAGTACTGGACTTCAATTTTGAAATTGTTACATTTTAATTTGAAACAACATTTTTAACCTTTGATATCCTTAAACGTAAAATAATTAAGACCTTTTTTCCATAACAAACACAACTCAATAATGAAATTGATCAGATGATTAAGAACCTTTGCAAGGTAATGGATTTGCAATAGATATTTTTCTCCAATTATTTGTTAAGTTTTTAAATAATGCAATATTATAAACAAGTAAACAAAATGGCTACCCCTATTCCACCTAACAGATTGATATATTAGGTGACTAATGGTGGGTATTAGTGGTCTTAATAATATTATTTAGAACTTATCAAAACGATAATATTTTACTATATACCGTAATTGTTAGTAATAAATCCTGTCAACATTAAATTTAAACCAGTTGTCAAATTATAATGCATTTTATAACCAACATAGTGTAATAACTTTACATTTCTGTTGCATATTTGACTATAAATAGTATATTAATTTATGTACATATACAGATATAATTTTTCAGTTGAATAAAACAAGGATATGCGTGACAATTTATTGTCAACAAAATATAAACTTTTTTTTTTTATAAAAATTTTGATTTACCATTTTCATAAAGGGTGTTTTTATGTACAATAGATTTATTATGGGGTAGAATTTTTCAAAACAAAGGAAATTGTTTACAAACATTTAGGTAAATATTTCCTTTTTCTGTTTGTTTGAATTTTAAGGATAAATGGATAATAATTTAATGAATCAGTAAACTAATTTAAAATTCAGTAAAAAAATAATATTGAATTAATCAAGAATATTTTTATCAAATTTTGGGTAAATATAATTTTTAAATTTGAAATTTCCAATTTAATATTCTACAGGTAAAATATTTTTAAAGTGGACTACATAGTCTTGTAGTCTTATAAACATTAAAAAAATTAAATCGATTTCATTACGGATTAATTGAAATAAACAGAAACATTGTTCAGAATAAGTTCAAGAATTTATTTAATATTATAAATTTAAATCATAATATTTAATAATTATATTTTAAGAATTATTATAATTAATGTATAATAAAATAATTTTTATTCCAAGAGTATCAAAGTAAAATCTCAAATGAAAAAGCAAAAACAAAAGGAACATTAAATTTTTCAAGACACAAAAAAATATATAAAATTTACACAACATTGCACAAATTATTTCATTTTAACAATAAAATTGTTCTCTCTCTTATAAAATATAAAATTTATATATAATATTAAATATTTTTCTCATCATCACCATTTATCCTGATCCTAAAATTATATTGTATATACATATACATATTTATAGATAATATTCTTGTTATATTTATATTTCGTCATGCTATTAAAACACCAGAAGCAAAATTGAAATCAAAGTAAAAATTTATATATAGAAAAGTTTTTAACTGTTGAAAATATTTAAAACTTTGTCTTCTTTTCCTCCTTTGGAATTGAAAAGAAACATACATAGATATAGCTATAAACTGCGGAAGGATAACAAAATAAAAAGAAGAGTTTTGTTTATAAATTTTTCAAATTATTATATATTTTTTTTGTATAGAAAAAATATAATTTCAAACACGCTCCATCAGAAACCGTCACAATAATTTCGCGTCATATTTTTTTTTTTTTTACATTTATGGGCGAAAGATAAAGGAAATAAATAAAAAGGAAGTTTTTATTTTGTACGAATATAAAACGACAGTATTTACTGACTTTTAAATATTATATTATTATTTTTTTTTATATCTTTTAATATAACATTGATTTATATCTACTTCTGTGTTCGTAGGATAATATCTACGTTACAATAATGTTTTTAGATTGAAAAAAAAAATGGATATAATAGCAATAAGAAATAAAGAAACGGATATATATTCTTAGAAAGAAATTGAAAAAGGTAAAGCATATAATAATACTTAAAAGTATATATAAATACAGTTTAGTATAATACATTTTTCCCTGAAAATAAGGATCATATACATATACTGTATATAAGGACTTGAAATTAATCAATAAAAAAAGCAATGGAAAATTATTTAAAATTTAAAATAATTTTCTGAAAATAATTTAATATATGTACATAGGTAATAAAAATTGATTTTTATTTAAATTATTCAACAGCATTTACATTTGTATTGTATTTCTATCAAGGATCTTCTATGGAAAATTCAAAACAAATGTGAAATATGAAGAAATCATTTAACTGTCGCCATCTAAATATTAAAATTATAATTTTTCTTGTAAATCTTCAAAATTTGTTCACATTATAAAAATTAATTTATCACATTTTGTTTCAGATTATAGATTTTTTAGCAATTAATTTTACTATCGAAAAACTCAACTTAAATATTTTTCCTAAAACTATTAAAAGTTTCATATACAAATTTTGATTAGTATTTGAGTATTTAATTGATTCTTTGCATTTGGAGACAATTAATGAGTTTAATTATACAAAAAAAAATATAAATAAAAAAAGTTTTTTAAAAATACTTTCCCTTAAAGAAATATTCAACTAAAAAGTAATAAACAAGCAAATAATACCACATCAATGTACTTTCCCGTTGAAATTGAGCAACTATCAACAATAGTAAGGGAAAGTAGACCTTATCAGAATTAATGCCATTTATAAAGAGGTCTACCTTTCCCTTACTATTGTTGACAGTTGCTCAATTTTAACGGGAAAGTACATTGATGTGGTATTATTTGCTTGTTTATTACTTTTTAGTTGAATATTTCTTTAAGGGAAAGTATTTTTAAAAAACTTTTTTTATTTATATTTTTTTTTGTATAATTAAACTCATTAATTGTCTCCAAATGCAAAGAATCAATTAAATACTCAAATACTAATCAAAATTTGTATATGAAACTTTTAATAGTTTTAGGAAAAATATTTAAGTTGAGTTTTTCCGGGGATGGCGTGTTTGGTTCGTAGTCACTACACCAGCAACATGTCCAACCGGCGTCGAGCTGCCGCTCCCTTGTACCAGAACACTCCAAAATCTCAAGTGCATTTTGTGCACCCTCTGACTGCAAGTCCGCCGACGTGATGGCAGAGAAGCTGCCTGATCCAGTCCGGGCTGAAATGCAGTGCTCAGAAGGACCACTCCTACCACTTGTCAAACCGGCGTGCGTGCGCAGCGCGCGGGTGGGCGGTGGGCCCCGTGAGGGGGCGTACGGCAGGGGGAGGGGGAGTCCGCAGGGCTCCTGATGAGAGGCGGCTCCCCCGGGTTACTACCCATTGAGATGTACTGTTGAAGACCTTTCATTTGATACCCCACATGGTTTTTGGTAAGATGGGGCCCAACATTGCCCCTGTTTTAGCCATACATGACACACGGCGCCCCAAGAAATACACCCCATTGAGATATACACTTCAAAACATTTTATTTGATACCCCACATGATTTTTGTGTGGTGGGGTCCAACATTGCTCCCGTTTTGGGTCCCGGCATGATTTTTTAGGTACATTTAAAAATTTAAGCGGCCCTCCGTGCCCCCTTCCCCCTCATCAAAAAGACCACAAATTTATAAGGCACCAAACTTCCAAATTTGAGCTCAATCGGTCAAGCCGTTTAAGAGTTATGGCCAGGTGAGGAGATACCGAAATACCGACATACTGGAAGTGTTAATTCATAAAAGGGCAAGTAATAAATATACTGGAAGTGTGAATTCATAGAAGGGAAAGTAATAAATTTTACATTTTTTGTAAAAATTTTAATTTTCTGTTAAATTTTGCATTTTGCAATATATTTTACATTTCTTTTAAAATTGAACATTTTCTGTTAAATTTGCATTTTCTGTTAAATTTACTTCTTCAGTTAAATTTTACAATTTCTGTTAAATTTACATCTGCTATTAAATTTTACAATTTCTGTTAAATTTTACATTTTTCTGTTAAATTTGACACTTTCTATTAAATTTTCATTTTTCTGTTAAATTTTACATTTTCTGTTAAATTCCACATTTTCTGTTAAATTTTACATTTTCTGTTAAATTTACATTTTCTGTTAATTTCAACATTTAACATTTTCATTTTCTGTTAACTGGTCTTGGGCCCGTTTGACCTAAGATGTACTCTTCATGACCTTCCATATGATACTTCATGACCTTCCATATGATGATTTGTTTTTATTTTAGGCCCCACATGACCCACGATGCCCAATGGACCACCCAACGATATGTAGGGGAGAGCCCCATACAGTGACACAGGTGAAACAGTGACACATTCAAAATATTTTTTAAACGGACATGTTTCGACATATCGTCCTTAAACATAATTTTTTTATTTGTTATTCTCGTTTTTTGACTCATTTATATTTTTGGTGCAGTCGCGATAACATCGCAAAAAAGTAAAAGTGCATATTTTGTAGTGAAAAAAAAAATTTTGAACCTTTGTATTTTTTAAATAAAAATTTAAAGGAAGTGGTTATTGTAAATATTAAAATTTTATCATAAAATATAGATATTAATATTAATAAATTTAATAAATAAAATTAATTCGGTATTTAAATAAAATTAAAAAATAATACATTTATAGAAAAAAAAAATTTTCAACCAGTGACACAGTGTCAGTGTTCGAACAGTGACAAAAGGAAAATTAAAATATTTCTCTATATTTTACAATATTTCTCTATAAATATTTTTATTTTGAATTATATCATTTTATTTTGGTTGTTTGTTATTTTCTAAAGCACTACGAATTCGTTTTGTTTTTAGTTCTTCAGAGAAATTAATTAAATAATTATAATAATTTATCTCATATATGTGAAGTCTAAAACTAACAAAAAATGGAATTTTTATATATAAAAAATAGATTATATTCAATAAAACTATTTTTTTATAAATAGTTTATGTCTTTTAATGAAAAGTTTTTATAAAATTATCACTGATGTCACTGAAATATACCAGTGTGTCATAGTAGGATACTGTTTGTGTCACTGTATGGCACCATTTTTAACAGTGACACAGATAGAGGTTTCTTGACAAAAATGTTATTAACTCAGAAAAAAGGAATAATTTGACTCCTTTTGCCTTGTTATTATTTTCAGAACTCTTCAACGAAACTTTTAAGGTAATATAAGTACATAACATTATTTCCAAAAAAAAGTTATACTCGTTTGAAAAAAAAGTGTGTCACTGTATGGGCCTCTCCCCTACTCTTCAAGACCTTTCATTTGATACCCCACATGATTTTTGTATGATGGAGCCCCACATTGCCCCCATTTTAGCCCCTACATGACACACGACGCCCCACGAAATACACCCCATTGAGATGTACACTTTAAAACCTTACATTTGATACCCCTCACGATTTTTTGTAATATGGGGTCCAACATGGCCCCCGTTTTGGGCCCCGGCATGACCCTCATCGCCCCCGACTACCCCCATTGAGATGTGCTCTTGAAGACCTTTCATTTGATACCCCACATGATTTTTTGTATTATGGAGCCCAACATTGCCCCCGTTTTGGACCCGACATGACCCGCGGCGCCCCCGCGTTACCGCTTTCATGTGATACCCCACATGGTTTTTTTGGTACATTCAAAAATTAAACAGCCCTCCGCGCCCCCTTCCCCCTAATCAAAAAGGCCACAAATTTATATGGTACCAAGCCATTGATGGCATGAGCTCAACTTCAATCGGTCAAGCCGTTATGGCCAGGTGAGGAGATATATATATATATATATATATATACTGGAAGTTTGAATTCATAAAAGGGAAAGTAAAAAGAAGCGAATTGAGGCTAATTATATTTGTAGTAACTCTACAAAACCATTAATTAACGACAATAAATGCAGAAAAATAAACTAATACTGAAGATACGTGAAAACAACGAGTAATTTAATAACGGAAAATTCAGTAAAATTAATAAAACAAGTTAATTTAATCAAACATAATAGAAATAGTTTATTTATATTGCAGAGTGTAGTTTGTTAAAAATTTATTTCATGAACACTACATTTTTTTAATCACCTCATTTTATGAATTCGAAACTGAAAAACATGATTTTTTTTTGTTTTATTATTACACTTCATGTTAATCGATGTTAGCTTAACAACAGCAAAATACAAAAACAGGCTAATTGCATATATATAATAACAACAAAAATAATTTTATGTAACCAAAGTTTTAATGGTTTGTCGTTATCGCCACAACAAAATAAATTTAATTTACATTATTAAAAGCTTATACATATAATAATAATTTAAGTTGGTTGTAGTTTTTTTTTTTTTTTAATATATGACAAAAAAAAGGTGATAAATTTTTTTTATCAACATGCATAAAATTATCATAATTTGCATGAAAAACGATTTTCTAGAGAGAGAATATATTTACTTTAGTTCCCAGCTGGTATAAGTGAAAAATATTAATTAAATTTTGTCAAATAAAAAAATTATATATTTTTTTGGAATTTTTTGAATGAAACTTTTTAAATAAATAATTTAATTTAAATTATCGTTTTTCTAATTTTAACTAATTAATTCGTATCTATATTTTAAAAAATTTAACCTAAAAAATTTAACAATAAATAATTTAGCATTTTAATTGAAATTTCCTAAAATTTTCACACAAATTCAGAACCAAAAAATTTTGTCAGTTTAATTTTCATTTATGAAAATAATAATTTAAGTAATTTTCCCTATATTTTTATAATTCAGTTTTAAAAGAAAGAAAATTTAAATGACAAAATAGTGAAACGAGAATTTTCCAAAAAAAAAACTTTTTAAATTTCTATCTTTAAAAAGTGAAGTATAAAAATATAATTATTTGACTAAATCGAACACGGACCACATTAAATCTTTTTCTGTTCAATCGAGATATTAATATTTTTCACAAAATTTCTAAATCTTTCTTTCTACAAGCTTCAGGGCTACCAAAAATTTCTTAATACATTTTTCTATATAATTTTGTATTTTTTTTTCCGCAGATTTACAAAAATATTTTTGTCCATAAAACTACAAAAAAAAAATTTCATATAAAAGGAGTGAAAATTTATACTTTTAAAGGTTTTCATAAAATTCGCACAATTAATTTCTAATTTCCCTCAATTTTCTCTTTCTGATGTTAATGTTTTTATTTCGAGATTAAAATAATGAAAATTAAGAAATTTATATAAAAAAATTATAAGAAATTATATTCGTATTAAAAAAAACGGATATGCTCAGAAAATACGTAATTCCTTTTATATGAGGGGTATGAAAAAATTCAAAAAATTATATTGGTAGATGTTATTACCATTTGGTTTTAGCTTTTTGTTTTTTAAAGGATTCCAGGCTAAGCATTATAATTTCTGTAAATATTATTATAAAGTATATAATTTTTTGTTGACTTTTATTATTATGGCGGCGATAAAATTGAAAGTTATTTAAAATAAAATTTCTGTATTATTATGTTTAGTTTTTTGGAAGAATAAAATAATAAAGTTTAATGTTTTCATAATGTTAAACATAAAAAAGTAATTTAGGAAAAAATTGTGTAAAAAAAATGATATTATTTTGAATATTAAATTGATTTTTAGTTAAGAGGCAAATTAAGTTATTTAGGAAAATTAACTAAATTTCCGGTATTAAAACAATAAATAAAATCGTGAGTCTGTAGAAAGAAAGGTTCATATAAATTTTCAATATTTTATCTTATAATACATATTTATTTTCAAAATTAAAATTAATTAGTATGATGTATATAATTTTACAAATTTGAAAAGTTTAATATCATTTAATTGTAATTTGCTTCTTCTGTACTAATTTAATCTGTCTTCTGTTTGAAAAGAAATATTTTAAGTTCAACGTACATGCTCCAAAAAAATGAAAATATTTACGAACAGGTGATATTATAACACATTTTTATTTATTTTTTTTCCAAAAATCTTAATTTCTGTTTAAATAACTTTGAACCGACTTTAATCTTCTCCACCCTTAATGTGATCCTGTTGAACATTTAAAAAAAAAAGTTATTTGTCCAGTTGTACAATCAAAAATCGAAATGAGGGAGCAAGCAATTTCGTTATATGTATATATAAAAATTCTAACAAAAACATCTGCTATCTCTGATGAACGACAAAATTTTAATCCCGACGTGTATGTAAGACCCAAAACAGAAATCAAAAAGACAAAAAAATATCCAGACAAATATCAACCCCCAAAAATAATGTCGACAAATATTCTACATATACGTAACAACTGGCTTCCCATTGAAATTTTTTTTTAAATGAAATCTTTGGTAAATGTTTTAAAAAATTTATGGGTAGAAAAATTAATTTTTTGATGCAGAAATGTTATATCCAAGCATTTTGTGGTGAGAATTGAGAAAAATCATTATAATATTTAAGAGTTTTATAAATTATAAATACCATTTCTGCATGTGGCAATTTAAAACTGTTCAATGCGCAAGCAACTTAAGAATTATTGTTGTTTTCTGTTTTAATTTTCAGGACGTAGGGTCGGGGTACAATTGTTGTTATTTACCGCGTGCTGTATAGACGACATCAAACATCATCAAACATATTTACTTTCACAAAGAATTAATTTGAGTAGAAAAATGAAAAAGAACAAAAAAAAATCTTTGAGAGCATTCAAGGCAATATTTAGGGTATTCGTATTCATAAAAACACAAGATCCTGTAGCATTTCATAACTTAACATAAGTACATGAAATTCCCTAGCTTATTTAACAGAATAATTTAACATATACCAAAAAAATTGATGAATTTATCCAGTTTATCGTTCCTTAAAAAACACACACACATAAAAATTTCATATTATATTATACAAAAACAAAATTTGAGGTTAATGTACTATTTAGGATGCCATAAGGATAAAAATTATTGTTCTATCTTAACAGAAAAATATTCATATTTATATTTTCTAGAGAGGAATAAACAGGTAGAAAATTGTATTTACCAATTCGTTGTATATTTAAAAAGGATTTTAAAAATTTCTTAATAAAAATATAGTTAATACCAATGACAATGACAAATTATCAAGAACACTTTCGAAAATTAAAATTTTAAATTTTATATTTTAGTGCAATCAAACAAAATATATTTTATTTAATATATTTAAAGGTATCCTTATTTGAAGCAAAATATTTTAATTTTATTGAATAATTTTAAAAAAATATATACACATACTTATATCTAATTACATATATATAAATTGAAAGACTAATATTTCCTGGATAAAATAAAAATATAAGATCAATAAATTTACAATATTTCTAAATATTAATTTCTTAATATTTTATTTAATCAGACCATAGAATTATTTCATAGGACATTATGGATTTTTGGAGCAAATCTCATAATATATGCAAAACGATACTATAAAATAACAAAAACCTTGGTTTACAATCAATGAATTGTGGTAGGACAGGAATATTTTATATCAAATGTCTATGTATATATATGTATATCCTTCTAAAAACGATTATTTCTAAAATTTTAGTTTATATATTATTTTGAGCACCACATAAAAAAAAGGATAAAAATTATTATATAGGATATTTTTGTCTGTTTGGCAATCGTATAAATGCAGCAACTATATTTTATTTATATCCATATTGGATATTATATATAACATTTAAAATGGTAGGATTTGTAATAATTGTAAAAGTTTTATCTCTATATAATAAAAGTATAGAGAAATTATATTATAGTGTTTTTAGATCGGATATAAGAAAAGTTTTGTGTTTATCTCACTGTTATCCAACAAAAGGATTTTAATTTTTTTTTTGGTATATACAAAATAAAATGTATATTAAAAATATTATTTTGAAATTCTATTTTTACTGTAAATGAAATGTTTTTGCTGTCGTATACTTGTAGTCATCATATTGTTGATGATGGAAAAAATGTGGAGGTGGAATAGTCTGGTATTTAAATTGTATAATGTTACAAATAAAATTTTTCAGCAGATTTAATATTATAAATAGTTTTTTTTTTCATGGAAATTTTTATTTTAACATCTGATCAGAAAGGAAAAGGAAATATAAATGTAAAAGGATTTGAAAATAAAATTATTTAATAAATTTTTATTTAAAGATGATAATCTATTTTTAAAATAGAATTTTGAAATCACATAAAGCCATATACATGTAGTAATATAGTTTGTAGTTGTTAGTTCAGATTTTTCTTGAAGCGAAACAAATTGTATACTAAAAAAATTAGAATTTAATATTGCTTTAGAAATTCTGTTATTAAAAAACTATGAAAATATTTTTAAACATAAAAAATCAATCAAGGAAAGTGTTTGTTCAATCCTTAGCATCACAAAAAGTTGTTGTATATATACAGATTTAATTCTCATTCACTTTTATAGTATTATCCTTCGCTGTGTAGAGTGCAAAGACGAAGATAAAAATTAATAATTTTCTTATATATTTTTACTCTCTTTATAATTTTATAGAAAATTTGTATAAATTTAAGGAGTAGATAATACCAGGATAGCAGCAGTTTTTGTTGCAAATAATAATTTTAGAATTAAAGATATCTATTAAATGTGATAATACACAATTTGCGGGTAGGAGTGTTGAAAATATACCCTCTAAACATTAAATAATTTTATACTATACGAAGAGTAATAATTATACTACAGAGAAGGAATTGTTCTGTTAATATTGAACCCTTATAACCTAGAGTTCCACTTTTTTTTTTAATATTCCATGGAGAAAATTCTTTAATGTTAAAAAACTATAGAAGCATAAAAAATTTGTTTCTGTATTGGAATTATTATATAAAGAGAGGACATACTGGGAGGATATTTTAATATTTTTGTAGATACAATAATAAAATGTGGATAGGAGGAATTCAAATTCAAGTATACAAAGTCGGTTGGTGAAATATTTATAAACATATTTAAGTATATATTAAATGCATACAACAATATATAAAAACTACAAAATTTATCCATATGGTGGTGTGTTGAAATGGATAAAGGAGAATTATTTGCCGTAAGGGTATGATGATTTTATATTAATTTTTTTTTTTCAATTTTGTTATAAGACTGAAAAATATTTATGGTAATAATTAGTATAATTAATTGTGTATTTATTTATTAAATTATGTGAAATAATTGAACCGAATCAAACTCACAAATTAATGTAAACAAAAATTGAAGAATCATTTAAAATTAAATATTATTTAATCATATATCTATTTTGATTTTATCGTAAAATTATTAAAAATTATCCACTACACTATTAATAATTTATAGAAATTTCATTCTCAAATAATAATTTATCCTTGTACACTTTATATCTAAATAAATATTAAATAATCTCGCATATGATATACATAAATTTCATTTTAATTTTTATCTTATGGATTATTGTATACAATAAAAAAGTTCATTAACTTTAAAAGCCTCTGCCAAAAGTTTATGTATATTTTCATAATATCGTATATATGTGATATATATTTTTATTGCATGATATAATAAATAATATTTCCACAAAGAAAAATATGATATAAAAGTAAATTTTAATAATGGTTTATTAGAAAGAAGAGAATGAGTTTAAAGTAATATTTAATATAATATTGAAACGACGGAAATATTTATGTAGTTTTTTAGTTTTAATATTGAAAAGCAGATAAATATTATGTATACCTACTTCAAGTATTGCCAATTTAAGTGCTCAAGAATATTTGTTGGTCCTTAAAGTAAGAAATCCTTATTATGCTTTTTGTTCATTTTTTATTAATATAGAGTTTTTTTCAATTATAATTAACTAAGTAAGTAATTTAGAAAAGAATTATTAGTACACTCTAAAAAATGATTGTAAAATGACATATTTAATATGAGTAAAATTTACACAATTTTGTTGTAAATTGCCCAAAAAATGAGAAAATTACACATATTTTGCATAACTAGGAAATTTTACATATCACTATGTAATTTTAAGCTGAAAAATGAGTATTTGACCCTTTTATCAACATTATTTATAAAAGCGCACAATGTATTCGTAAAAGCAACATAAAACTCATCGTTAATGTTGAAAAATGAACAACTTTGGTGTAAAGTTATATAAAGTGAGTCTATAATATAGAAAAATACACCACTTTGGTGTAAACTTTGTTGAATAGTTAAAAATACACTACTGTGGTGTAAAATAAAATAAAATGCACCTTTGATGTTGAAAAATACACAATTTTGGTGTAAAGTTACTTGAAATGCATATAAAATGTTGAAAATTACACCATTTTAGTTTAAAATTTGGTGTAAAGTTATATGCGCATTCCAATCGTGTCATTTTGTATTGTGATTCTAAAGAGTTAAGCAGTGTTTTGTTCTTCAATATTATTAAAATAATTAAATATTTTTCTAAATTAAGAAATATTAATGATAACGTTTTCGAAACTAATTATTTATAAGAAAAAAATAATATAATACATATTAAAAATTTATTGGATAAAGATAATGATAAATCAATTGTAGCAGCCATCATTTATTATTTCAATGAAGAACCTGAGACCTGAGCTCCTATTCAAAGTATTTAATGTAAGTTTTGAAAAGTATTTAACTAAATTTATTAATATATGGTTATATCAATTTTATAGATTGACGTACCACTGGATTAACATAATGGAACAAATTCCAACTAATGAGCCCCTGGATGACTACATATTATAGGTTTTTTTTATAAAAAATATAATTAATAATGTAAATTATAGTACAAAATATTTTTATAATAAATAATATTTTATTATTTCAGAAGAAAATTGTATATGTATTTTATTTTAATTAGGTATTTAAATTCCATGTATTAAAAATGTATTTTTACACTAGTTTTACGTAAAAAATTGCATTTTTTAAAAGTGTACTTTTACAATCATTCAGGGCAAAATCATAGAGATTTTGTGTAATTCCACCTTTTTGAATAGTGTAAAAATTACATTGATTAAAAGCGCATTTTTACAACCATTAAGGGCAAATTTAATAAAAAATTTATGTGATTTCACTTATTTGAATAAGGCAAAAATTAAACCTGAACTTTGTAATTTTTTTACCTAACCAAATTCTATTTTTACAACCAAAGTTGTAATTTTATTGCAAGTGTAATTTAACTACCTTAATTGAAGGTAAAGAGATGCCTATTTTCATAATGGTAAAATTACACTAATTTTTTTTATAGTGTAGTTGTAATAGCTTTATAAATTTATTTCAGTTATTTCATTTTATTGATAAAAAATCAATTCAGAATTTACCATCAGAATTATTGAAAGTAAAATAACTTGATAAGTAGTAGTAAATCTTATGAATTTAAATCATTTTCAATTCCCCTCGCCAAAAATTTTAAAAATTTTCTTCTCTTTTCTCGTCCTTTTATTCGTGTTTCATAAATTTTTTTCATCCTTATATTCGTGTTTCATAAATTATAATAATAAAAATACTAAACAGGATCCTTTTGCTGCTATATTATGTTCATTTAATATCCTCTACATATTCTATACCATTTAACATTATATTAGTAAGTAAAAAGCAACAAATTTCCCAAAAGGGTTACATATAAAGCCATATTGTAAGTATACAACACACTTTTGCAAGAGAAGCCGAAAAAAGAGGATATTTTGAAAATGAATTGAGATAAAAAGACGAAATTATACAAATAAAAATGCGGATGAAAATTGAAAATGTATGGGTTATATTATATTATAAAAAATATCGAAATTATTCGTACAGTGGCAAAAAGGATATTTGAATACACATATAAATTGGCAAGTAGATTTTATACTCTGTATTTCAAGTGTTACGTACTAAATTTCAAATATTGTGTAAAAGAAATGTTGTACAAAAAATGTATGAACAAAGTGGAAAAGAACATATAGAAAAATATTAAAGTATATTTTATAACAGGTTTGTTATCATTAAAATTTTAAGGACGAAAATAATCAAGAAAAAGTGTATCGGATATTTTGTACGAAACCTTTCGACACTGCTACATATTTATATCATTTTTATTTTGGAGTTCTTTGGTTACTCACTATAATAAAGATATTATTAGAATATTGGAAATGCTATATAGTAGATATAATAAATACCAAATGAAATGTTAGATTACTACCTAGTCAAATATTAGAGCATACTAATTTCTTAAAATATGTATTACATTTTTTTATATTGATTGAATTTCCACTATAATACAAAATTTTCCAATAAGTTTTCATCATTATGTTGGATAATAAATTTACTAAAAAAGTCTATATTACCAATCTCTATCTATATAAATATATCATGAAAATTAATTATAATAAGCTATAGTAACTATATAGTATAGATATAGATACTAGAAAGTATTTCACTTTTATATATAAAAAACCATGAATATTATAGACTCTAATAAAATACTTTTGATATTATGATGTAATCCTAAATTGCTATTCTGTATTATATATGTACCTCTATATTATTATTTCATCAAATAGCTGGTAAACAAAACAAAAATTATATATATTGCCTTGAAGCGACACCACAAAAACAGGAGAAGTCTATAATTTTGATCGATATCTTCATGGTATCAACGATAGATTTTATGAGAGATTATTTATTTTTTTCTGTATAACAATTTTTTTTTTAAATAAAAAATTGAAAGCATTTTTTTTTTACCTTAAATATCAAATATGTATTTAGATGTTATCATAAAATTTTCAATATTATTATTAATATCTTACTATGGTGCGGATTTTGATTATTATGTTAATCTGGGGATTGTAGCATTAGATCAGTGGCAAATAATATTTAAACATATGTTTAATTAATATTTGAATGTCTATAAAAATGTGTTTCTCTTTTTGTATAAATCTTAATATAATAACGATATATATTTTTGAAAATTATTATAGTAAATATTAGTTTCATGCTGTGACGAAATAACAATTCATAATTGAATATGGTTCTCAATTTTATAGATGGGGGAAAAAATCAATTACCAAATTAAAACGACACAGCAGTGTCTAAATTGCTACCATCGAAATTATTTCAAATTAAATTCATAATCTTAGTTTTTCAACAATAATTAAATTATTATGGATGGATAGAAAATCTAAAGAAATATAAAATTAAAACAAAAAATCAAGTAAATTTTATTTGGTTTATTTAAATACCACTTCTTAGTTATAATTTCAAAAACATACAGAGTTTCCTATTTACACATTTATTTACTCATTTTTACAAAAATTCTACACTAAAATATAAGTAATACTACAAGTGAAAAATCACATATAAGAAGAGTCATTACCAGCCCCATATACATCTTAAAAAAATATATTTATGTTGGGATTTTGTGTATTCCTCCTCAACAAAAGAAGAAAAAGAAAATGTTCGTTGATTTCATTGAACTGCACGGCCGGGTGCATAAAAATGACTTCTTATCTTTTATGGTTGATAATTATGTATATATAAGAAACCAGGAGAGATGAGAATTGAACAGATAGAATGACGGCTATGAAGAAATAGAAAATAAGAGTATAAAATATGGTATATTTGGTTTTATAAAACCACCTGGACAGCATAAAAATCAAATAAAATTAAACAAATAAATGAAACATAAAAAAGTCAAGAATTAGCTACTCGTGCGACAAATTCTTAATATGTACATATAAATTCTAACTGAAAACCGAAAAGAGTTCATATCATCAACTACACAAATTTTGTACAAGTTTGATTTTCGATATCAGATAAAATTTTAAATCCGGAAATTATTATAAGGTTAATTTTCCCAAGGCATCTTATGTCTATCTAGAATATATCACAAAATTGTGGACGTGCAACGCGTGGATACGTGCTATGCTATTAAAAACTTACTTGACTTTTCTAACTCTTCTATTTTAAATCATAAATTTTTACAAAGTTATAAACATATCCGCGAATTGGTATAATAGATATAAGGTATCCTTATATATTAAAGTATATTTATATACTATACTATACTAGCTATATTTGTATATACGGAATGTTTTAGCAAAACAGACACGGCGACTTATTTGTCTTCACATTCTTCATTTTGTCTCCTCGACGTGCTGGTGATTTATGATTTTTTTTAGATTTTTTTTTTTATTGTGAAGAAAAAAGTAATATAAGATGAATCAAATTACTGAATAAGGAGATCCACAAGGAATATTGAAAATGATATTTTTCAGATTTTAAACAGAGTATAGCTATATTTTTATATTTATTGGAAAAAAAAAATTATGATGAAAGAGAAAAAGGTCATTGATTCAATTTGTTGTAACATATTGTCGAGACTTTAATCTGAAAATGCTTTATTTAAAATATTATTTGATTAATTTTTTTTAATTATTTATCAGACAATATAAATGTTATTAAAAAAATTTAATTTTCTCTTTTAGTTTTTAAGTATTTTATTAAAATTAATTATTTTTATAAACTGTGCCTTAATTAAATCGTAATAGTAAATGTAATGTTGTCCATCTTTGTCAAATTTTCATTGATTCCTATCAGTAAATTTTCAGAAATTCTGAAAATCTCTGTAAATTGTTTTTTTTTTTAATTAATAATTATGGGAAAAGTGTTAGTACAATGAAAATTTTAAATGGTACTTTAAATCAATTCTGTATAATTTCCACAAAAATTAACAATTTCCATAATGAAAATATATATATTTTTTTTATTTAAGACCTTTTACCCCCATCATTTTGTTCCCATTAATTTACTGCTGGTATTATACAAAAATATCAATTGCTTTACATATTTTCATTTCAAGTTTTTGTCTGTCTTATGTTCATTTCTGTTTGAATTCAAGTGCTGGGGAAAATTATTACACTTAAAATATAAGAGTCTAAAATTTTCTATCACATCTCATATTTAGAAATTCATAAACCCAAATGTGTACAACCAAGAAAGATAATCATAAAATCATAAACATGAAAAGAGGAATAAAGTGGCATGAAGTAATATTTATCCATAGATTTGGATAGATTGTTCAATGATTTTTATAATATTTATATGTAAATAACATTTAATGTACATACATATAATCATAAATAATAGACTTTTTCCATACATAATTTTCCTTCTTCATTATTCGATGAAATGTGTACCAGGCCAGAGTTTAAAACTGGGGAGAAATTGTACAGATGTTGATGAATGAAATAATTAGTAATATATGACAAAATAACTTTGCTTTGCATGGGGTCATATTTCTATTTAATAATATTTTTTGTTGTCAGAAATTTTCACTGTTTAATGTTCTCTTTAAATTCTTAACATTTATGTATATGCTATTCTTGAAAATTATGTTTTATATTATTTTTTAAAATGCATTGTTATTTGTGTAAAATGAATTTTTTTTCTTTATGTCAGCAGGATGTTTAATAATGATTATTAGGTTAGAAATAATATTAAAGATTATTATTTTGTTATTTCTTTCAGAAGAAATATCAATACTCAATTCTGACTTAATTGGAATTTGAAATGCATAATATTTTTCGGGATTTACTGACAAATATACTTAATTGGTTTTTACACTTTTGTTTGTTTGTAATTACTTTATGTTTATAGGTATACAAAAACTGTCTATTTTTTGGGAAGATTTGGAAGTTATAAATAGAGGGAGATTATTTTTATTTTTTGGGTATACTGAACATTTGCGAAATTTAAGAGCAGTTTGGTATTTGTCTTATAAATTATTTACTTTATTTGTAGAATCAGTAATTCAAATTTAATTAATAATTTTAAAATAATTTCTGTTCATGAATTTTCTAAACCAAAAATTAGTTTACCAACACAATTTTACAGAATTTTATTTTTTTAAATTCTTACAAAATAGAATTATACTTTTTACTATCATAAAAATAAGACAACTTGGTTCGTGACCAAAAAACATCAACATTGAATATTAAAGGATTTTTATGGATATAAAGGATATGATATTAAAAAATATTAAAAGTTATATAATGTTGAAATTTTGAAAAAAAATTATTTAAATTTTATTTTTCCTGAAAAAGTTTGCAATATAAATAAAAGTCATGATATGAAAAACCAATTTAATTATTTTATACAAAAAAAAAGTGTTGAATAAAAAAATATATTTCATTTTAAATATAAAGAATTAATAATTCAAAAATAGAAAATAAATGACATTTTACCACATTTCATAATTTTTTTATTAAATTCTTTTATATGAAATATTAAAAACTAGATTTTATTAAAGGAATTTCAATTATCAAGTATAAAGATGAATTTTAATAATTAAACGTGAAGTACAACGTTATTTTAACAGAAATAATAAAATAAATCAATTATCAAAATTTCAAAATTTATCATTTAAATTTATATATGTATATCCATTTATTTTTCCATCAATAAAAGTAATCAACAAATCATTTATTAATCATCGAAGACCTCTATAAAAAATAATAAAAATGTTTTTATGATTAGAGAGACGATCATGTCAAAAACAAACAAATCCATATTTCATCAAAATATCCTCTTTATTTCATTTGGAAACTCTACTAAACGAACAACTTTACAGCACAAAAAAAATGTTTATATACAATTTAGTATTCAGATTGCATGAGGCATGACCATCTCTACTTGTATACAAAAACACGGATATATGGAATATCCTTAATATTTTCAATGTATACATTTTGCTTTTATTACATATAGATATTACATATATATATATATTTCAATTTAGATTAGTTTATGAATTTTTTATATATGTACATATATGTAATAATGGGAAACATATAAATTTAATTTTATATGTAAACCGAATTACTATATAAAATCAATATTTATGGATGAAAAAATGAAATTATATTAATTATTGGTATTTTGAATTTAATTTTTTTTTTAATAAAATTAAGAGGAGAGAAATATTTACTAAATTATTAGATAGTTTAATATAATTATCATTATAGAAATATTTAGCAAGAGTGAAAATTTAATTAGTTAATTTAGATATTTAAGGATTGAATGTTTTGTCGTTATATGAATTAAAACTAAAATTATATGAGGAATATAATCAAATTATAATTTTGAAATTACATATATTTAAATTTATGAATAATAAATTTAACATTTTTCAAAATTCAAAAAGGATATTGTAAATTCAATTTAATTTATTTTAAGTAATTTTTAATATATTTTAAATATTTAATATATGTATTTGAATTCTATTCAAAATGGAAATTTCTCAGAAAAACACATAAAATTATTATTTATAGTTATTTGAAGAGCTATTAAAATCAAATTGATTAAATTTTGATTTATATTTATCCATTTCGAATAAAAAAACAATATGTATACTAAAGCTAATAATAAGTGTATTATATTCAAATGTGTGTTTAGATAGTAAGTAGTGACGTCTATGGTTTTCCATGCGCCATACATGATAACAAAATATTTATGACGTGGACAATATTTTTGCCCGCCTACATTCAAGAAATTTGTAATGATGAAATTTTGACGTCATTATCTTTTCCCATGAAAATTTATTTATGAATTCTATTTTTTTTTTCTGTACCGAAATTTCTGATACTTATTGTTCCTTTTTTTCTGATGATCCATGACATATTATTATTTTTGATATTTATACGACGAAAAAATTATGATAAACAAAAAACAACATGATATTATTTTATTTTGATTGATCCTACGCTTTAAATGGTAAATATGTACATAAAATATTTACTTTCATTATTATGTTATTTATGTTGAAATTTATGACGTAATTTATTTTATTAACAATTCTTATCGTTGACATTAATTAAAATAAATTTTAATAAATAAATTCTTTCAATTATTTTTACTTTTAAAGTGAATTTTCATATGGAAATTCATGTGATTGATTAATTGTAATTATTAAGTGGTTTTAAGTACCAGAGATAAATAAAATATAAACTGACAAAATGCAGAAAATTTTCCAATTAAATTAGGTTTATACAGAGAAAATCCTCTCAAATCTCCTTGCTTGTATTTAAAAAAATATAACGCGTGAGTATACTTGAAAAAAAATTTACACTCGTGTATTTTTTTCAATATTATATTTCACTCCACTCCGTAACGAAAAAGGTGATAATATTCAAGGTCACTTATTGAAAAAAAATTTCTGTATACCTAAAAGCATAAATTTCTTATCGATAAACAATTATTTTTATATAACAATTTTCATTGGAAAACGTAACAAAACTTTAAAAGACAGAAAATCACTGAACATTTTTTTTATGTATGTATAATAAAAGTTGAATTTTTAAATGAAAATTTAAGGAATGTTATTTTTCCAAGGTCAAAGGATTGTTCCTAATTGATTGAGTTTCGGGATGTAAATTTTGTATTTTGTTAAAAATAAAATGTATAATATGATATAAATAGAAAATTTATTACGTATCTTTAATAGAAAAAATATACTTGTCATATTTATATTTATGAAAATGACAACGAAGTTACAAGAAGACCAATTTTATTGTATTAAGGATTATTTCTGTTTTTTTTTTTGTTAAATATTCACAAGAAAAAAAGGATATATAAAATAAAGTAAAAGTTTTTTATGAATTAAAAGATTCTTTTTTGTTTGTGCATAATTTAAGGAAAATTTATTTATTTCTTTTAAAATTCGAATTAGTATTGATTATTGATTTAATTTCCATAAAAATTATCTTCTTCTAATAAAAGAATATTTGAATAGGAAAAATTAATGTTCGGATATTTATGGAATTCGTAATTTTGTACAATAAGAAAACAATAATAAAATTTTTAATTTAATTAATTAACAGAATATTTTGTCTTTTAAAATCATTACATAAATTTTTCATACTTCTGTAATTTATATATCTCACAAAATTAAATTTTTTTTATAATTTTATTTAATAATTTTATTTGTCATAATTTTTGTAAATAAATAATACAATCAATTTTCTATATAAAATTAAAAATTGTAAATTGATTAATAATTTGATTAAACTTTTTCTACAATATTTATTCGCGTATTTAAAATGTTATTAACAAAAAGTTATTCAAAATTAATTAAATTTCTCTTTAATAAAAAAATAATCTGCTAAAATATAAATATTAATATGATAAAGATACTATACATAAATATAAATTTTTAAATAATAATAATATTTCATAAAGTTTATTTATAGAAGTTTACACATTTAATTTGAAATGATAATGAACATAATAATAAATTCTGTATTGAAAATTAGCTTCTAAATAAAATAGATATAACAAACAAAATAGAAACATTATTAAAAAACAAAAAAAAAATTTATTTATAGTTATTTGAAGAGCTATTAAAATCAAATTGATTAAATTTTATATCTATTTTATTTAGTTATTAATATGATTGAATTTATGTATATCAAATAGATAATGTTTAATGAAAATTAATAAATTTAAATAAATTCTTTTTATAATTTTAATTTTTTGGGAAATATACAAAGCGTTTTATGTTTTATGTTAATATCATTTCAACTTCTGCTCATACATATTTAATCTATATACTCAAATAAAGTTATCTTTATTTTTACTGAACGCGAGCTAAACTTGATAATTAGTTAAGTCACCTCGGTGATCAGTCATATAACAAAAAATAATTATATTTTCAAAATTTACAATATAGTTTTTATTACATTTCTTATTATCTAGAATTTATGTTCTGAATGATAAAAATAATGATTGCACTTAAATTTTTAGCATTTTCGCAATACGCCAGGAAGATGAGCATAAAGTAAAGTCATTGTATATTTTTTAAAGGTAAAATTGCGATTAAACCGACTCTACTCTACATAATGCTCTTTAATCTACAAAAAAAGTTTTATGTTTCGGTTGGAAAAACCAGTTTGACTGTGACGTCATGAATATTCATTTTTTTTATAAGACTATTTTATTTGTTGAATTTTAATTGTTTAAAATTTTATAATCGAAGTTGTTTGACTGGTTAAAACGATCGATGTACGATTTTGAAGTATATAAGAATGGTCGGTTATGGATGATGTCTTTGATATGAGAGACAAACCTTAAACTTTGCCAAAAATCTGAACTATAAAAAAATTCATTTGCAAAATCATTTGCAAATAATCATTTAGTTATTTAATTATCTAAATGAATTTAGGCTGATAAAATTGCATTTTCATGTTATTATATTGCCAAATACATAATTAGAAAATTAATTTTACTCGAAATTGTTTCTTACAATTAAAAGAAATTACATTTAAAACTATAATTTTGTATAAATTTTAAGTATAATTTTGTTTTTCATTTAAATTTTTACTCATTTCACAAATAAATATCATTATATTGCAGTAATATTTGATCAATTATATATTAAAATATTCCTAATTTGCACAAATTAAATAATTCCTTCCAATTTTAAGTAGTTTGTTGTTAAAATATATCAAAGAAAAACCATAGAGTGTTAAGGATTCATTTCTATAATATCAAATATCACCAATTAGGAATTTCCAATTATAGTACACCTTTAGTATTTTTATTACAATTTTTTAATATTTTGAATCCACCCAATTATAAACTTCTTAACTTTAGTAAATAAATATAAATCCAACAAATTTCAATTCTATAAAGAAATTATACGAGCTAATTTACAAATATCAAAGATAAAATAGAAAAATAAAATCGATTGGTAGATGATATAAAATATATTTTTTAATGAGCACATTTTTATGCATAATAAATTAGTAAACATAAACTGAAATTTTCGTTTCAAGTAATATTTCAATTTACATATTTATTTTTCAATAATTTTTCCTTCTCTATAGGAAAATTGTATAATATAAAAAAATGGTATAAATGTAAAAATATAATCTGACAAAAGAAGAATTTTTTCATTTATAAAAAGTGTAAGATTTAATGATGTTGAAAATAAGAGCATGAACTAATGATCAAAAATAACAAAATAATAATTTAGAAAAAAAAATTGGTCTATTGACAAAGTAAGTAAATAAGCGATTTAATTCCACAAAAATAAAAAACAAATAAATATTTACAAATACCAATTTCATATTATTATACTAATTAGTTTAATAAAAGCTCACTACATTCAATCAAAACATGTAAACGGACAAGCGGACAAGGTCAAATGCAGCATTGTCTCAAAAGCTTATTATTATTAAATATATACGATTAGCTATTATTGTATTGAAAGCGCAACGAAACCAGAAAATGATCAATAATAATGTTTTTAAGCTGATTATAGGTGTTAAATGTTGAGCTTTACTTAGTAGTTAGTATTATACCACAGATAAATAAATATAATTATGCATTTAATTAACAAAGCTTGAACTAGCTTTTTGGTTACATAACTTACATATGTTACACGTGAATAAGGCACGCTTTCTGTGTATTCTTCATTATATTTTTGTATATTCCGGCAGTGTAAACTTTATTAGATATGCTTAATTGTAACTCTCTCTTTCAAATGCTTGTTAAGAGCATGAATTGAAGCTTTTTTAGAACTTAAAAAAAAATTTTTTTTAATAATATTATATTCCTAATTAAGTTTCAAAAGAGGAGACAGCGGAGTTTATGAAATTTTAGTCAATGTTTACAACGAAAAATATACTCCTATTATTTTGTTTACAAAAAATATGTAAATATAATTTCTCATGATGACTTTTTACCACAGTATAGATACAGTAGTGAAACGGCAGAACAAAGTGTAGTTCGTCCCGCCAAAATTCCATGTTAGTGTGCGTTCAATACATTAAAACTTTTTATTTGTCGCTATTTGTTAATTTACATCTGAATTGAGTAGAATAAATTAGGGTTGGGAAAAATTATTTGATTTGCATTCCGGTCTAATGCATTTAATTTTCACCTTTTTTAACACTTAATTTAACTTTTTTAATATAAATTTTCATTTGTTTTTTTAAATAACTTTGTTTATATTAATATCACTTCTTTTTCACTCTGCTTTCAACTAAATTTGAAACTTACAATATTCATGTGATAAAAAACAAACGAATTTTCACAACCCTTTACTTAAAAAATATTCCATTACACACGACCATATGATTTTTCTTTATTTGCGTTCGTGAATGATGACGAAAATAAGACTTTTTCATAGAGGCTTATTTGAAAATTAACTTGAAAGGCAAAAAAAATACTAATAATTTTCAAATCAACAGAGTGATTCTAATTAATGTTAAAGCTTAGCAATTGTTTAAAATTTCAAAAGAAAAGCTTACTGTAAGTTTTTTAATGAATAAAATTTAATAAATATAATCAAGTTTCATAATAATATGGGCTAATAATTTAAAAATAGTTGATTATAATTCAAAATATTATTAAAAAAGTGTAAACTAAAAAATTTAAATGCTGCAAAATTTTCGTTATTCACTCTGTCAAGATAAAATAAGCAGAGTGAGATAGAAAATGCTTCATTTTATTTTCGTCCTGGTCTAAAAATTATTTTGTTCTGCGTTTCACTACTGTATCTATACTGTGCTTTTTACTTACCTCGTGATCTGGTTTTCTAATTAATGTTCATAAGAAAATATTTGTTATTTACATTTTTTTGTAATTGATTATTTAAATTTAAATGATTACCTAACATATACTTAAAGTTAAAATACTTTGTTTTTTTTCATATTTTTTTTTTACATTATTTTCATTTACTATATTGTAGTCTTGAAAATCACACCTTAATTGAAAATTTCAACTAAATAAGATTTTTCTCAAATACAAATTAGATAAGTTCTTGTAATTTTTTTTAAATTGTAATTAATAAGTAAATTATGTTAAATTATCAAATTTAATTTTATTTTATTTAATTGATTTTTTGCAATAAATCTCTACTGCCACCCTAAATTGCATAATGTATATGAATTCATTATGAAATAATTTCCTTAGATTCATAATTTTTACACTGAAATTGACATTTTATAGTTACAGGGTAAATAAAATTTTAATTTACATATATAAATTAAATAGGCCATAAAATAATATTTTATGATAATTTGTTTGTTATACCTTTAAAATATTTAAATTAAATACTAGAAGTGAAATACAAATTTTATTTGAATATATTTTTGAAGAATTTTGTGACAAATTTAAAATTTTAAAGATATAATAGTCAAACTCTACCAGCAATTTTTGAATTATGCAAATATTATATATACATTTTTGTTAATATAATCATGAGATAAGAAGTAATTATATATATCAAAAATTAGTATTTCATAATAACTTTAATTATAATTCCCAAAAAGCCAATAAAATTTTACAATTTTATATTTATCCTTAAGGATTAATAAATCAAATATAAGAAAAAAGTAAATTTTGTTCACTGAAATTAAATGACCATTGATCACCTCAAGGATTTACATTTAGATTACAAAAATAGTAATATAGTAAAATTATTTTAATGAATTTAAGGTAAATTTTAATTTAATCTCTAAAAGTAAATTTATAATTTAATGCTCAAAACTATTTTAAATTATTCATAATTTTCGGAAAAATTATTATATTCCGAATACTAGACCAAAAATTTTGGCAAAATAGTTTTTCTTTAAAACAATATCCTTAAAATAAATGAAATGCTCCTTTTGCAGTTCTGTGTTGTTGAGTCTATAATATAAATATATTGTAATATCATAACAAATCACTGGAAAATATAATTTTATGCAATCATTTTTAACAATATTTTATCCTATCTTTATTTAAAATTCTCCAAAATGTTCAAGGCAAAAAAAAGTAAAGGATTTTCTTCCATATTTTGTACACATAAATAAAAAATATTCTTGTTTGTTTTGCAAAGTAAATTTTTATGATTAAAATTTAAAAAGTTACTAGTTTATTCACACTTATAATTCAATTAAATTAGTTTCAAAAACCATTCTAAAATGGATGGAAACCATACCAAATTGAATCAATTTAACTTTTAAGTATTGATTTTAAAGTATTGAGTATTTGATGTTGATTAAATCAAACAGCAAAAATAAGAAATTAAATTTTCACCTACTTTAATAAAGAAAGTTCAATGTAAATTAAATATGTTTGGAAAATTGAAATCACCAGACTGTATATAACATATTAGTGCTATAATAATGTTAGCTTAAAGGTATAAGGAAGAATTAAATTCGAAAATGAACAAACGAAAAAATTTCGATAGGTAAGCAATATAAATAAAATATTGTATTCCTTTTTTTTTTGTTCTTTTCCTGAAAAATTAAAACATTTTTTTTAAATGAATTTACCAAACTTACTACAAAAAATAACTAACATAAATTCTATTTCCTCCCAAAGGACTTCTTTTTACTTTTTGTAAGAAATACATATTAACCATAATATTTATACTAGCATATATGTTTGGGCAATTTTAAACGAAGATTTATTGTTTTTTTTTCTATCCTTGTGAATATCCTTACGAAGGTAAATAAAGTCATAGCAAAAAAAATAATCTATAAAATGATTTTTTGTTTTGTATTCCATTTATAATGATATTTTTTTTTCGATTTTATTAAAGGATATTTTTATTGCTTTGATTATGTATAACCAAAACAAAAAATTTTTATTAAAATGTATACAGACTGTTGTACAACCCACTATAAAAATAAATGATTAGATGAAAATATTTTTGAAAAATTCAAAAAAAATGAAATTGAAAAAAATATTAGAAAGAAAAATAAATTTAGAATTATTTTTTATGTAATGTCAACATTAATTAGTTCTGTAATAACATTAATTGATTCTTTAGAAATTTTCAATGCCAAATATTTGAACAATTTTATAATGAATAAGTCGAATAATAATTAATTGTTGAAAAAAATTTTATATTTATATTATTGCATTTTACTAGAAAGTAACTAATTAATAATTTGACTTGTACAATTAATATAATTGCACTTTTACAATATTAATTTACTATTCACATTTAATGTTAAGTGCAATAATAATTTCAAAAACGATTTAAAAATTGAAAATTCGAAAAAAAAGTCATTTCAATTTGAAAAATATTTAATACATTTTAATGATAATTGAAAAATGTTTAATTTAATTTGAAAGGATGACTATATAAGTTAATTTCACTTTATTATATATAATTAAAATTAAATCGTAATACATACTAAATAATAATTTAAAATGAGTAGTTATTGTTCAATTTTAAGCAAATTGTCAATTGATACCAAAAAATTAGTAGCTAATTTGAAAAATATTCATTATTATTATATATCCAAAAAAATAATATATGAGTAAATTAGAAATTTTATATAATTTCAAATTATGTCACTCCCAGTAAAATTTATATTAGGAAGTTTGATTAATTTTGTCAAATATTCGAACCTATAAGCACATTAACTTCACGTAACTCCCACAAAAAAATATATACCTACCATAAAAAAAATTACTTATCAGGTAAAATGAAAATTCTTTATGCAATTTATAATTATTTTCAGAACAAAAAATGCTTTTTTTATCTTTATTTATAAATTAAAAAATCATATGATATTTTTACTATAATATAATTTTATTCCTGTTACTCATTACTTAATTAATGTTTTGATATTTATGCTTGACAACATATAGTGTCGACGACGACGCGACATAGCAAATTTATTTATAGCATATAAATTTATGTACAATATAACGATCACAAAATTCTTTTTATTGTTTTTTAGACTCTTTTCGTATACATAATAATCTAAATATAAATATTTTGCTATCGAGTACAAATAATAAATTTTTAATTTACTGCAAAAAAAATCAACGAAAAAGATACAAAAAAAAAAATTTCAATTCGTTTTTATTTTTATGTAATCTCAAGGCAACCAACTTTTACTTTCCGTGTATATAGATACTACAATTTTTTTTTTAATATTCAATGTTGTGCTGATGTTTGGCTATGTAACTATGCTCTGAAAGCAAAAAAAAAAAATATGTTTAAAAGCGCGAGCCAAAAAACAAACCACATTCAACATCGAAATCGAAGATTTCATTCTTTTTTTGCCTTATAATTATTTTTTATTATTATTTTTATTATTCAACAATTTCAATATTAAAACTTTTTTAGATTTTTTGATTAGAAATTGAAAATTATTAAAAAAAATTAATAATAAATTTACAATTTCTGGTAAATTTAAATAGTAAATAAATTATTAGTTTTTTTTTTTCTGTGGTTAACCGCAAACAATTGTTTTGATGATGAAAAATTTATAAATATAAATAAAATTTTGCAGATAATATTTTTAAATATTTTGTTGTTATTAAAGTCTGTGTCTAGTTATAACTAGTAAATTTTAAATTAGACATGATGACCTTGTGTGCAACAGTGATACAATATTATAATGTAATTATTGTGGTAAATTTTGTACATAATATTAATATTTATAATAATTTGATTAAAAAACTATCACAGGTACTTTTACTTATGAATTTAATCCTTATAGGTACTCCTCATTAGAACTCCTTGGTAAAGTTCTAACATGATGTGTCAGCCGTCCAACTTTTTCCACTTTTCTCCGTGTAATTCCAGTTTGTTCCTCGCCCTTTACTCATCTGCTTCAATTTGATTTCGGACTACCCAATTTTCTGCTATTTTGTATTAGTGTGAATTTAATAGCTCATTCTAATTCGAATTTCATTTACCATCAGAACAATTCAGTAATATTTTATCATTGAATTTTGTTTACCAGTTTCAAAGCTAGTATAGCATTACAAAAATTAATACCAAAATAGAATTTATCAGCTACTTATATGTAAAACTACAAATTGTTAAATTTGTGTGCAGATTTGTTTCACCAAAAAACCTTTAGTGTGGGTTTTTGTGCAAATTTATTGATTTTACAGAATTTGTAAAGATTGATATTTATTTTTAATAGTTAGGTTAATAATTTGTATAAAAAATGATAATCAATAAAGAAATAAAATACTATTTTTGCATTTTTATATAAAAAATTTTTCTTCAAAATTCACAGCCAAATTTTTATTTGAAAGTGGTGTCTTTATTGGTAAATGTTTCAGAATGGGGGAGAAAGACATCAAAAGAAACTGATATTTTGCAAAATTAAGGCATTTTTTTTTTTGTGAACTTTTTGTAAAATTTGCAAAACAAAGTTAATAAAAAAAATTTGTTCAAAAACGATTTTTTCGTAAAATTTTTCTTATTTGGTAGACCACCAACAATGAATTGCAAAAAAAACTTGAAGTTCGTAATATGAGTATATAAAAGTTTTTTTGAGT
Source organism: Empis stercorea (assembly GCA_949752835.1). Taxonomy (NCBI): domain Eukaryota; kingdom Metazoa; phylum Arthropoda; class Insecta; order Diptera; family Empididae; genus Empis; species Empis stercorea. The sequence goes on from OX457087.1 coordinate 9,503,074, forward strand.
TTTTTTTTTTAAATATAGGTTTTCGATACAATGAACTTTTGTCTGAAGGTCAAGATTAATTTGAAGGATTATAAAAAATATTCGATAAAATTATATATCACAGACGAAATATTAAAATGTTTAAAGATATTATAGATTTAGTTGACACAAATAAATATTTGGCTGATAAATTCATACAAAATACTAAAATGTCACTTTTCTGTAGAAAATTTATTCGGAAATGCTCTGCAATATCCTTTTTTAGTTTCTGTAAATATATAAATATTTTATTCGTGATATAATCAAATTTAACTTAAATATTATATTAGATATGTATGTATACATAATTATATAAATATTTCCTTAAATATACATAATTAATTACCATAAAAGGTCACAAGGATAATCGTTTTTTTTTTATTTTACTTTTACCAGAAATATTTTACAACATAAAAATGTATGTTAAAATCCCAGTGTTATATAAAAAATTTGGCGAATAAAATTCTCGGGAATAATATACAACAAAATAATCATATTCATAAAATCCTTGTACATAACTGTAGTCATGTTAGTGTAGAAATAAAAAGGATATAAAAGTTTTTTTTTGCTTAATAAAATTTTTTACCGGCAAAATGAGGATGAAATGAGGCCGAATAATATTTTTAGCTAAGGGTGTGAGAATAACATATACATCTATATATGTAAATGTTTATGTACAATATGGATATTGTGTAAGTAATTTTGATAAGCACGAGTATTATATCCTAACAGATTTACATTTGAGTGTATTTCATATTATAAGTAAAATATTTTGTCTTATCCTTATTTTTTTATTTTATTCCTTTTGTTATGAAACTACAAAAATTATATAGGAATGAATCAAAAATTAATTTTATTTAAAAAATTTAAAAATATACGAAGAACTTGTTAACTTTATTTATCGTTGATACCAGGTTTAAATGCATATTCAATTTACACAGATTAAAAATATTTACTGATTGATTTACTGTAGAAATATTTTACACATTATTTATTTCGTTTGATTAAGGATATTGGTGTACATCGTATGTGTTTATATTTTACTTACGACAAATCTTTTATATGTAGTGCAACATTATTTCCACACCATAAAAATAACAAATACTATTATATTTCTCACTTATGTACACTGTTTTTTTTGTATATACTGACAAAATTTTACCAAACATAATATTTTTGTTAGTTCATGTAAAAAGGACACAAAGAAAAAACAATATTTCATATATTTTGAAAAATTAATTTCAGAAAGTTAAATTAAACGTCGAGAACTTATGAAACAAAAACATTAACTATAAAGCATAAAGATTATTCTGATCAAACGGAAAATAATAAAATTGTTGCCAATATAAAAGTAATATCGTTTATAGTTGCAATTTTTCGGCTTAATCTGCTATGCGGCAAATTATGTTGACCACCAATATTACATTATATGAAATATCCTTTTTTTTATGCTACAGCAATTCTCAAAGGGAATATAAATTATAATTAATATTTACAAACAAACTATAGCCAGGGAGGATTACTGAATATATTTATAATATTTTAGTGATTATCGTAAGGTTGTGTATTCGAGAAAGGATGAGAATTTTGAATCGAAAATTAATACTATACTTTTCTTATCCTATATTGATTACACATTTTGAAAAAGGATATATATTATATTTTTGTATAGTAAATAGTATATAAATTTTGTAATACTTTAACAAAAGAAAATGATCCTTAAATTTTTGTTATATTATACTCAATATGTTTATTTATTTATTTAGTATGTAATAGTTTCCAATCTCTTTGAATGTGTTCCCGAAAATCAGGCGAACAGAAACTGGAACACAAAAAAAAATTGAACCGGGAAAGAAAATTTATATTATATCATTATATATATTTATATTATTTGAATGTATTAACGTGTATATGTATATTTACGAAAACATAATAAAAGGACGAGTATATCTGTTTTCGACACAAAACTTTATTTAACAAAAACGGAAAAGTTGATGTGCAAATATTAGAATTGTCAGAATATCCAACTATACATCTAAAATTTAATTTAAATGGTGTAGTGGAGATTTGAAAAAATAATTGTAAACACATAAAAAATATTTTGGAGTATAATCTTTGATATATAAGTAAATTACCAATATATATTTTACAATTTTCTTCTTTTTTGACGAAAGTATTTGAAAACCGGTAATACAAGGATAAAATATAAAATGATCAACCAAATTTTATAGTAAAATAATTCTACATTCTTTGTTGTAATGTTAGTTTTTAACGAATATTAAAAGGATATTATTTATACGGGAATGGTTAATTAATTATTTTAGAAAAATAAATTATGATTTATGATAAAATGGGTTTAAGGATTAAGAGAGGGTGTTTTAAGTATTGGGCGTTTAACTACTATATGTAGAGCGTGTACAATTTATTAACTAAAAATTTTTAATGTGAAAATTACCATGTTAAAAATAAATAAATTAAAGAGGAAAAATAAACGGTTGTATCACATAGAAAACATTAAAATTAATATAATTTAAATATAATTTCAATTTAGCTTATAAAAGTGTTCAAAATCATTTCCTTTATTTATCATTTTTGTACTTTATTTAAATTAATTTTTTTAGATCACTCAGGTATGCAGCTAAGACAACACTACCCAAAAAAACGGGAAAAAATCAAAAGGATGAGCACCAGGCAAAATCATCATATTTTCTTATATAACTTATAAATTGTAAAAAAGGAAATTATTTCCTGTCGCTTAGTTCTATATTGTTAATTTAATAAATATCCTGACATAAATATTCATTTACAAGATAGATAATAAAAGGTCAACAAAAAGGAGCCCTTAAGGTAAATAAATTCGTTATAATGTCAGTATGTTTTTGAGTATGCAAAGACAAAAAGAGAAGATAACAGATTTTACCTTCTAGCTGAAATTTGACATTTTAGTGCATTACTTTTGTATTTTTGTAACCAAAAAGATAATTATACTGTCAGATTTAATTTTTGTCTACTTTTACTATTTTGTGGCTAATTTGGAAATCTTGAACAAGAAAGATGTGGGTAGGATTTCTGAAAATATATAATTATCCTTTATAACCGCATAATTTAGTAATTCCCTTTTTACCAAAATGACTATACAAAAATGCACAATTTTCTTATTTTTTATATCTATTAACCAAATCAAATTAAATCTATTATGTATATCCTTTTGAAATGTTATTTAAGGACAATGATAAAATCATATATCTTTTTTTCCTTCAAAAATTAATTTGTCACCCCAACTTGTAGAAAATTAACATATAAAAAAACAAACTAAACCATTTTTCACAAAATTTTCAAATTAAATATTTTTTTTTTCATATTACAAAAAAAAATAGGATATTGATGACATTTATTCGATTAGTAAATCCTTAACGTATGCCAAGATAATAATAAACACAAAAAACAACTAGCGTAAAAAATAGTAATTTTGCAGGTGTTCAATGAAAATTATAAAAAGGAAATGTCGACAATTTCCATCGCCTTTTCAGCTAATAATAGAGATACCATTAGCGTAAATAATAACGTACTATATAACGGAAAAACCAAAAACTATTAAAAATCTGAAACATAAATTAAAAGAAAAACTATACTTAAATGAAGGGGTGATTTTTTTCCCCCGTATATACATGAAAATTAAACAAGTGTTCAGTAATCGTAAAATAATACGACTTAAGAGGGTGAGGAATTTATTTTTTTTTTCTGTTTTTCTAGAGAGTGACATTTAATAAATGGTGGAAATATTTAGTCAATCAACATAAAAACAATTTTAGTTTGCTTACCATATAATTTTATATAAAATAATTTTAATCTTTCATTTTAATTTTTATATTTTGACGACTCAAATTGTCCATTTTTCAAAAACCACCCTTTTCTATTTACATGAGCAAAGGATATAAGTAATATACCCTATTATTATGATTTTGTTATCTTAAAGGTTTTTGCTTATAAAATTGAATAAGAACAGCAAATGATATAATTTTAACTTTGATGTTTTTATTTGACGAATTTATATAAAAAAAATAATCAATTTCCCTTTTAATTTTAGTTCAACTATAATGTAAAATAATCAAGAAATCCTTGAAATATGTTTACATATCAAATAATAAAAAAATTTGAGAAATTAAATTTATATATACACGGTTAAAATTTAATCATAGTTTTGAGAAAATTTAATCATGATTTGATTTTCATTAAATTTATACACCAAAATGTTTGGTATAAGAATGTCCTTTTAGCCAAACTTTTAGAAATATTTTTTCAGTACATTTTTTAAACTCAAGCATAGTCATTATATAAAAGTCCGGAAAAGCTTTTTTGTGGCACGCCACCTGTTCCAATTGTAGCCGTTAGGTGCATTTTTATCGAGGGGATGTTTTTTTTTTTCTATAAAGTATTTTATAATTTTTTTTAATAAAATGAAATTTAGGAATTAATTTTCTATTAATATTTTACTTAAAGAATAATTTAATAGTTGCAATATAATTAAACACGAACTTTTAAGCATCAAACAGTCAAACTTCATAAAATTGCCGGTAATAAACAACACTAATCGATTGAAGCGACTACTGGTTTTTGTGTATCATATATAAGTGTCATTCAGAGCACGAGAAATCACTATAGTATGGTGACTATACTATGTGTCCAAACCGTTTAACCGTGACCTCAAATGATCATATTTTAACCGTGTATAATAGATGTAAAATTTATGAAATTTTCATTTTGTACTTTCAATTTTTTTACAGTATAATTGCGAAAAAGTGGGGTGAAATTATAGTAACCACATCATTTGAAATGGTCTAATTTAATGAATTGAAAAAAGGATATTATTATTTATTTATTATATGCTTTTTGATATGATTAACCATTTGAAGTTATACGAGTATATCAGAGATATTAATTCAATTTATATTATTTGTATATATTTCTATGATTTGATTACTACATATAGGCAAATTGATAAATTTTGATTTTGATATGATCACGAACATTTTGACTATAAATATTAGAAAAACATTATTTTTATTTAATTTTCTAAAAAATGTCTAGACTTGTAAATTGTAATTTATTTATATTTATAAATCATACAATGACTTAAAAAATATAAAAAAATAAGAATTAATATCGATTATGCAAAATAATAAGTGAAAGTAGAAATTAAATTCATTGTATCCTAAATAAATAATAAAGGTAAATGAATTTTTGTTTTTCAAGGACTTTCGTTGAAAAAAATATTCTTTAAAAATTATCTAGAAAAAAACATTTTATTTTATTTTAATTTTCCTTAAATTTCTTAGTTATTTATATTAATAAGAAATTTTATTAAAACGATTTATAATAGAAATAATATTATACTTACAATTAAATGAATCTAAACAAGAATTAAAAATTTATGTGAAAAGAAATTTCATTTTGGATCTAAAATTAACTTTTATTATAAATGAAAATACTTTTACTAACCAGGTGTTAATAAAACAGTTATAATTTAGGTCAACATACTCCTAAAAAAAATACTACAATAAATATCCAAGGCTAAAATAATATTCTTGCTGTATATACAGAGTGTAACACTTTAATACAAAACGTTTTTGCAGAACTGGTAAATTTCGATATTTTAGGAGAGCACTTCTCAGAAATTTGATTAAAACTAAAATTAATCAAAAATTTAAACTTCTTAAATTCCTTTATGCTCTCGTGGAGAATAGGATGCCATCTAAAATTTAAAAAAAAAAATTTCAATATGAGAAAATATTAATTACAACAAGCTTATGGCTTTAAGATATGAATTCTTAATCAACAAATGGACTCGAAGACTTCAATTTTTTTTTGTTGAAATTTTTAGGCAACCCACAGTCCCACTTTTTGACAACCAGTCTTAAACATGCAATCACTGGTAATTAGATAATTTTATCGGTTAATAAAATTAGTGGTAAAATATAATTAATACCAATAAAAAATATTGTCAAAAATTTTAACAGCATTTTTTTCTTATGTTTCTTCTTATATTTTTCATTTTCGACTTTGACAAACAGAATTAAACCATTTTAAAGAATTGAAATTTGTTATGTCCATAATATTAAAAAATCGAAGTGGTTTGGAAAGAACCATAAAAAAAAGAAGATGAAACCCACAAAAAAAATAAAAAAAATATATATATTAGTCGGTCGGAGACTTTATTATTCTTTAGAAGAGCTCATAACATAATATACATAGAAGACACACAATAACAACATAAAAAATAATAAGAAAAAAAATCCATTTCATAATATCTTATATAGATATACAAATTTTTATATACAGAGATATTCCCAGGCGACTATGACAATGACCCTTGGGGAGACTAGACATTTTCGTTCATTTCTTTGCGCTTTTACCACAAATTTGAAAATACTATTAGAAAAAAAAAAAATACAATATTAAATTTTTTTCTATTTGATGTGTGTACGAAATGTGTTTTTAGGTACCATAAGATAAAAAAAAAAATGAATCATAAAAAAATGGTCAAACTATGATATGAGAATAAAAATATATACCCAACATATCGTCGTGTGAGAAGCGAATTGTCGTAACTGCAAAAATGAAGTTCCGAGATAAATGAATATTAAGTTTTTGAATTTTTTTCTGACGCCTTTAAATGCATTTATCTCAATAAATAATATATTATGACTCCAATAAATTAACACTCTATTACAAAGATGGGTTCTTTAGCTATGTAAAACAGTAATTACTTTGGTCTCAAATAGAATTAGAGGATTGTTATAGTTTAATTTAGTGATGCACCACAAACTTTACGATAATTTAATTTTTTATTTAGATCTATGGAAAAATCTCAGAATGTTGTAAATGCAACTTACCACAATTTAAATCATATGAATTATCACTATTTGTTTCAGAATTATAAACCACAAAATGTAGTATAGTTAACATACAATAATTAGAACAACTTATTTGTATTGTAATTTATTTTTATATTATTGTCGTATGACAAAGATACAACAATTTGAATGTAACATAATTGGAATTTTATAGCAAAAATTTGTTCTTAAAGTATATATACAACATTTTGCAATTTATATGATCAACTACGCTACACCACCAAAATACCGTATAAAATGTATACAACATTTCGCAAATAATTAATTTAGGTAAATACAATTTACAACAATTTAGAATTTCAATTAAATAGTAGCCAGGATATTCTCGGATCGAATCCGTCTGAACACAGGGCGATAGATACTTAAATTTTCTATCTTCCTGTATCAATTCTCTCAAATTGACGTATCTAACGCTTACGACAATTAGCTTCTCACACGACGATATATTTTTATTGTGACGGAGTATGTTGATACTAGACCATAACATTTTATAACAAAAATTATCCAGGATAATTTTCAATAAATAATATTGAAAATTAAATAGGAAAATTAAGTAATGAAAAATAATCTTGAACGAAAAATGGTAAAATAAAAATATCGAAAATGTAAAAAAAAGCGGTCTAAAAATTTATTTCTGTGCTAATTCCAATTATCATTTACATTTATTTCTTAGTATATCAGAATTCCAGTATTGATGAATATTTCAATTTTTATGGTGCACCGAAATAAAAGGAAATTCTGTGGAAGCCAAAGAAAAGATTATCAAAATTTATAATACACACACATACACCAGATACCCAAACAGACAAATGATAAGATAATAAATTATTTTTGTTATATTTTTTGTCCTTCACCGCCTTAAATTCATCCTTACAAGATTGTCTTATTCACTCTAAATATGGTTCAATAATTTTATTTATTCTTGACCACCTTTAATCGCATCAATATAGTGTTAGCGACATATTTATAGAGAAATCAACGAACCAGAAAAAAAGGATATTAATTTTTTACTACTATGGCATGATTAACATTATTTTTTACAGAGAATTTTCGGTTATTTTTTTTTGTATGTTTTATTGTGAATTTGATATATTTTTATTTTTATAGACATTTTTAACTGGCCGGAAATTAAAATTAAATATATATATAATATAATTTAAGTAAAAAAAAAACCAATCTTATGTGGCGTGGAGTTTTGGATTTTGTGATTTATTAAATAGTCTGGATCTGGACAATATATTGTTTCTGGGAATTAAAAATTTTGTATGGGATTAAAATGGTTATTTAATTATTGAATAAATCTTAAAATGAAATAATTTATTTTATAGAAAAGCTGATATTGTAAAAGTGGTATAAATTTATGTATATAAATAATTTTCACTTATGGAATCATATCACGAGAGAAAAATATTGTATATAACTTTATTTAAAAGTAGGTGCTAGAAAGTAATGGAAATTTATAAGGAATTCCAGACAAAATATCATAAAAAAATTAAATTATGTATTTCAAAACTACAAACGATTCATATCCTTGGTTAAACAATTCAAAGGACTTTAAGAAATATTGAATTGGTTACATTTTTGTAAATATTATAAATTTAAATTAATTACTAATGTTCCAAAATACCAAAACAAGGATACTTTTAAAAGAATATTTCATTTTTCACTATACATATAACCAACATAATTTTATATACTTAATTCTTGAAAAAGAATTTAAAATAATACTCCATTTTTTGTCATTGTTGAAGTCCTTTTTTTTAAAAAAAAATCTTCATTCAATAACGAATTCCTTCTAACGAAAAACCAAATTCATCGGTTATTTTGTCGGTGAACATCTGGAAACCATACAAAAAAATAAAACCAAAATTATAGGAATGTCGTCTATAACAAAAATATTTTACCACCTGACAAAAAAAAAATAGTAAATTGGCATCACGCAGGATATTTTCATTTTCTACATTATTTCCTAGATTTCATAGCATATTTTTTTCTTCCACTTTCTTTATTCTACTATTTATATGTATGTATAAATTTTTTATCCTTCTATTGTTTACGAACATTACTACACACACATAAACATATTAAATTTATATTATTTTATATAAGTATTGTAGATTTTTGTGGATAGAAGAAGAAAAAAAGGAAACATTCTGTAATTGTGTTGTTATCCTTTGTTGGGAAGGATGGCTTCGTAAGAAATATTATAAAGATATTGTTTATTTTTTGTATGGTGTGACAATTCTGAAAGTTATATGATAATACTAACATAAATATAAGAAATACTGAAATTGTAATAATACATATTAAATTGTCAAAAACCTTAAATTTGCAAGGACTTTAATATTAAATTTTTCACGTTTATATATTAAATTTTTCACGTTTATTTATTAGGAAAATATTTGAAGTTTCTTTGTGGACATGCAACAAACGTTACAGGTAATAGTTAAATTCTACATTATTTTAAAAAGTAGTAAGGCAACTCAAAAATTTTTATAAATATAGAATAACATTTACTCATGCATTTGAATTTTTGTGCATAATTGATCCGCTATATAACTTTTTGCATATATTATTCAAGAATTCAAGATTATTAAAAAAACAATTTCAAATCTATATGTTCATGTTGACGTGAAACCAATTTAAAAATTTAATGGAAAAAAAAGTAGAATCAATAAAATATTTTCACCATAATCTTTAACATTATGTATATACATATAAATAAAATAACGTTTTCGTAATTTTTTTTTTTTTTTCAAAATGATTTATGATGACAATATTACAAAAATACCACAACAATTTGTCACACCTGTGATTATTTTCTTAGACTTTATCAAAAATCTCATATAATATTTTTTTATGTCAAATATAATTTTTTTAATGAAAAGAGAATTTTTCATTAAAAGCTCAAATTTGACATTAAATTAATTTTATATATAGTAATTTCGAAAAGTTATAAATTTGTATTATAATTTTTAAAAATTAGCCACACAGTAAAATATTTGCATAATTTATATTTCAATTTTCATATCATAAATAATCTAAAAATGTATTATACATAATAAAGATATTTTATGTATTTAAGTAAATAAATAAATCCCTATTTTCAAATTAAATGATTTTCATTTTACTCATTCCTCGATATAGATTTATATGTATTAAATTTACAAAAATGTTGGTTTAATAGAAATTTATATAAAACCCACAAATATATATTCGAAAAACGTTGTTGATTATTTTCATGTTAATGTACAGCAAACATTTTATATATATCTTTATATCTTATCGATTTAAATATCAAAATTTTTTTAATATGATTTTGTATTTATTGAAAATTTTCAACATTAATATTTCCTATATTTTTTGCGTATATTTCATAAAAACAATATTATAGCAATTTTTTTTTTGGGTCAAATTCGTCTTTTTTAAAGTTGAAATAAAGTTTCTGGTATATTTGAAAATAATGTAATAATTTTCAAATATATAAATTTATTATAATTTAATATAAATTGCTGAATTAAATATTAAATATTATTAAATCAAATTAAATATTATTATTAAATATTAAATACATTGTCAAATAGTAAATTTTTAAAAATTAAAATATGTTTTTCAATAATTATTAATAAACTATTTTTAATAAAATATAAAATGTAACAGCAATAAAATACAAATTCGAACTTTAAAAAGACGAATTTAAACCAAAAATGGTTTTAAAAGAAAATTTTATTTCATTTTTATTTGAATTTTACTCATTCTTTATGCGATAATAAACCTGACACATAAAAAGGATAATAATTTCAACAAAAAAAAAAATATTTTAAAGGATTTTGCCAATTAAGGAGTGAAAATATTCAAAAGATTTTTCATAGATTTTAATCGTATACGTATAAATTTTCTATGAAAATTATTTTTTATTTACGCGAAATTGACTTTTTAAGTGAGGAAATTTGTTTATAATTAAGTAATATTATCGATTATAATAATATGTGAAAGAATTTATGATGTTGACAGAGTATTATTTACATAATTCATAGAGAAATATTTGGGAATGTTTTGATGTCGAATATAATCAAATATTTTTCCATATAAAATGTATTTACCAATTTCATTGAGTTCAAAATTATATAGAAACTTTCAAAATTACTTATACATATATATTTTTCAAAATATTCTCTATAAATCAGTTTTATGGTCAAATTTACGGTATAAGAAGAAATATAGAGAAAAGGTAGATACAGGATTTCAACATACTTATACAATATGCTTTTATACTATATCCTATTCAAAAAAAGAACCATAAATTCCAACCACAAAACAAATCCCAACTGATTTTAATCATTTTAAAACTTTTCAAGAAAACAAAACAGTCCAGTTTGAAATTATTGGTGATATGCCGACACAATAAATACATATATACACGTATACATATGTAATTTTGGACCATATTTTTACCTTGTCTGTATTTTCATTCAAAAATTTCTATCACAAATTTTTGTGATTCTTGTATCCTGCTTTATCTTTGATATAAAATTTAATAAAATACAGAGGAACTGGAGTGAATATGTGTTTTACTATTTTAATTTAGGACATTAAGTAATGAAATAATTTAGTGGTTAAATTCATTTTAGCAATTTCCTATACTCGTATACTAGTCCTAGTCGTTGGCTGATATGCAATTTTGATATCTTTACTCTTCTCTGATGAATATGAATGACATAATAAAAAATACTCTATAGAGATTAAATTAATTCATAAAAAAAATCAATAATAATTTCTTTTCAAAGAGCAAAATATTAAAAAGTTTATCAATACCAAAATATTTCATTATGATTTTTAATAGAAGATTTTCTATAATAAATTCGTAAGAAAATTATAGAATAGATTCATTCATAGAATTTTGAAAGTCCATAACATTTCTGTTGTACTAAAAATTTAAGAAGTTTTATTAAAGGTGAAAAAATTATCCATAAAAAATATATTTTCCCTTTGTTTTGTTTCTTCTTTATGGTTTTTTATGTGTTTATTTATGAGATTAAAACTAATAGAAGGTTATGCCCAGTTTGTATCTACCTTTTTTTTCTATCTAAACCGAAATTTTTTTTCGACATTTTTGAGAAACATTTTTTTTCCAGATTACTTTTGATTTTTTTTTTTGGCATCATACCAGATACCATATTGCACATAGGTAGAAGATATGTTTAAGATGAATATACATAAATAAACATACCTATATTTATTTGTAAATACATATATATGTTATTATGGACTTTTGGATAAATGATATTATTATGGACAAAAGGAACAATTCCCAAGGTAACTTAATACAGTAAAACGATTGAAAAGAAATAATATAAGGATAGAAAAATTTATATACATAAGTAAATTAACATGAAAACAATTTAACACAATTTTTTATTAAGTAAAATTTAATATTATTGTTTTAATATTTTGTATATAATTTAATATAATTTAATAAATAAATTAAATGTTTTGATGAAAACTGAGGCCATCTTACAAGGGGTGGTGGTGTGTTGTTTTGTCAATTCTGTCCAGTATTTTTAAAGTCTTATTTTCCCTTTAACACCTTTTTTAATAAATTCTGAAAATAGAAATTTAAACTAAAATTAATCAACTTGATTGACCAATTTAAGTGAAAGCCTGCAAATTCGAGTACATAATTTACTATAAAATTACGATTAATATTACAAATATAAGACAATTTTCTGATTCATTTTTATAAGAAAACATTGTGTAAAAAAGATAGATTAATAATTATTATGTATAAATAAATTGCAGAAAAAATATTTAATTATTAAATTTTATTAAAAAATAAAAAAAAATATAATAACATATTACAAAATTAATGATTCATTTTGATAATCATAATTTAAATCACGCCTGAATGTCTGATAATAATAAATAAATTTTTTGTCATCTCTCTGATGACTAACTTAATCAATGCAATTTTTCATTACATAATAAAAGATTAAATTTCGTGTAGGAATAAAAATAAACATTTTTACCCACCTTAAAAATATTTTTTTTTTTTTGAAATTTCAAAATTCTAAAGTTTATTGCATATTGTGAACTTTTGAAAATATTAAAGTTTTACTTTTTGTTTAGAATCGTCAAACAACAAAAAAACAAAGATTATTTTTAAAATTAAAATAAAAATTAAAACTGTTTATAAAATCATATTGTCACAAAAGAAGAGAAAATATATAGAAAACCTACATTCATTTCCTTTGTTTCTTTATCATAAATTTACATAGGAAAATACACAGAAATATATTATTCGAATATGGAAAAATACACTGTAACAACAAATATTATTATTAAATTCAATTGGATGGCAAGACAGAAATACAAAAAAGCACAAAAATTGTAAAATGCACCCTTGAATTTTGTAGTGAAAAATTAATAAATTGAAATTATGAACCATGATACAACTACAAACGACAAATTTTACTAAACCATTTGAATATATTTAATAAAAATGCACTGACACACTTCTTCTATACTCATAGAGGCTAAGCAGTAGACAATATCTGGCGATTTGACATTGTTTGTAAAAAGTGCTATATCAGATAAATAAATGTAAAATATATTCTCTCTTTTAGATGGCAAAATTTTTGTATTTATAAATATTTTTTTTATAAATTTTCTTATAACATTTTCCAAATAAAATAAAATAATTTTTAAATTAAATATTGACTTCATTCATATTCCATTTTATATAATAAAAATTTAAATTCTTCAGTTAATTACTGTAAACTTACCTAAATGTTACGAGCATTAAAATAATCATGTGCTATAAATTTTATATTATAAATAATAAAAATTAGTCTTATAATTTTTTAGACAAAATTTATGAAAATTAAATGTTAATTTGTTTATATAAAATATATATATTATTAAAATTGATGTTTAAAAAAAGATTTAAGGGTAGTTTTTTAAATTGAGTACCAAATTGCTTGCTAAAAACCTAGAATTTTATTACCACAATAATACAGTTTTTACACTCCAAATTCAACCTTTTGCAAATCAAATTCAATCTTTTGTGAATCAAATTGAACCTTTCTTCAAAATAATTTTAAATTGTTAATTGTTTATTAAATACCAATTTTGGAGTATAAATACAGGATATTAGTTGATAACAAATTCAAAATCAATATATAAAGCTGCATATAAAGCTATAGCAAAACTAATATATAAAGCTAGCTTCCTCAATAGGGTTCATCATTGGTGAATATGGCTGGGGTATGACTTGTTTGATCAATAAGAGCCCGTACCTCAAGCGTCTTATGGTATGGAGGCTACGAACTCCGCACCTCAAGCGTCTTATGGAGTCATAAATCATCCACGCATCCTCAATACCATGTTCTTCTAATTTTTAAAATAAAGTTTGGAGAAATTCACCAAATATATTGGAATTAACATAAAAAAATAACAATTTAAAATTATTTTTAAAAAAGGGTTTATTCGATTTGCAAAAGGTTGAATTTGATTTGCAAAAGATTGAATTTGGAGTGTAATAGGTTGAATTTTAAATGTAAAAACTGTAATAAGAAAGTATAAAACATAAAATAAATTTGAACTTGAACATAAATTCTGACATAGATAAAAATAATAAAAATTTCTTTTCTTTATAAATTAAATGATTGATTCAGTCAAATATGTGGATAAAACCAAGTAGTTTTAATTTACATTTTTTTTATTAAAAAAAACGTGTGATTCACAATTTTGTAAAATTTTATTTATTTATTTGTTTAATTAATTTTGTTATTCTATTAAATGAATAGATAGAAAAAATTTAACACAAAATTTATGAATGAAAAATAATTATTTAATAAAAATTTAGAATTATGTCATCATTTTTATTTACAAAATGACACAGAAGTGGATTAAGCAATATATGAATAAAGCATAATACATAAAAGCGACAATGTATTTCAAACGATACAAGTAAAATTTCTATAAAAAAAAAGTTTAATTAGAAGCTGGTGAATGAAGATTTTTCAGATGAATGGAATTTATACACTGTTTTGTAGGGCTTTGAAATATTTGAAATTTATAGGAAATTTGTTTGACAATTTAATAGGGAATTGGTTTCAGAAAAAAATTACTTACAGTTTTGTGGATAATTGAGTTTGGGTTAAAAATTTCTAGCAAAACCATTCTGCATGAAGATACTCAGCTTCTGAAGGAGCTTATCATCTAATCTAACTATTGATATTTGTTAAACACAATAATAGATCTTAATAGGATGCACTATTAATTGTACCTTAACCACATTCGCATAAATGTAATCCCAATCTTTCCTTTAATAAAAATTTAATTATTCCTATGATAGAAAAAAATATTCTTCATTTAACAAATAAAATTCTTGTTACAATTAAGAGCCACAAGTATAAATGATAAAAAAAAACTATATTATACACATTTCTGGACATTTTCTCAAAATTAAAAAACGAAAAGGTGATGAATGACTCATAATATACTTTCAATATTCTATTACCTCTTTTTTTCCCAACAATCATTAATCTTTCAAGCAATGAACAACAAATAATATTAACCCAAAAAAAAAAAAATAAAATATCCAAACAATAATTCTTACAATAATTTATCAAACAAAACAAAAATCCAATTACATAATTTTCTTATATGTACATTTATATATTTTTTTGAAAAATCTTTTATAATATACTTTTTTTTTTATCAGTTAAATTTAATGTTTAACATTTTATGACACACTCTCCATAAATAATAAAAACGAATAATAATAATAATCTTGCATTTTTATATACCAAAAAAAAAAAAAGATTGTATTATACTCCACACATGAAAAACGTTTGGTAAAAAGATTTTTTTCAAAACAAAACAAAAACAAATTTATTATATACGTTTATTAACCTTTAAAAATAATATTGTATATATTTAAAATCAATATATATTATATAAAAGCATATTTGTAGCTATACATAAACATGAAAAATTCACTGTGCTATGAAAACCCTAAACAAAAAAAAAATATACTACACTTCTCTAACTCAGTAATATGTGCTCAAAAAAGTGGTGTATGTACATATCAACTTCAAGCTTCTTCTTTTTTCTTCATGCCCTCATATTGACTTATATTTGCCATTCCATGTCATTCTTTGTCTACTCCAAATTATATATATATATTCTTAGTCTTCACTTATACCCCCGCCGACGACTTATTGTAAACAATACACAAAAAAAAAAAATTATACTTCCCCTTATTATATGCAATGCATATACACAATTCTAGATATGATGCGGTTTTCAATAAGCTAAAGCATTATTTTTGTACAAATAATATATGTAATATAGAGAAAAGCATACCATAAAAGCATAAATAAAGTAAATGTTCAAAATTTAATTCGGCGATCGCGCTATCAATAAAATTAATAGCTCAAAAAAACGAAACGGGGTTCATTTGCTTATATATAACAGAAACTGAACTATTTAGAAAGAACAGAGAAAAAATATTAAAATTTTAAGTGATCAAGCAAAACATTATTATACATTTTTTTTGTTTGTTAGGATTGCATTTTTTGTGATCGAATTCTTTCGAATTTTAAAAAACTAAAATGAAATTATTTATATGTATATGGTTTTTAGTTTGACTGAACTATAAGTAAGAAGACGACCGAAGGTATTTTCATTCTTTCATTTATATTTTTTTGTTCTGTTTATCAGCGCCTTTAAATCTTTATTTTTTAGTGGAATTGGATGCATACACGTTTATAATATCAAACCGATACGATGACGCGGACTGAAGAGTTGAGTGACTTAATTATGGTTAACTTACAGAAGGATTATTATTATTATTTTAGAGATGTTTATTTATGAATACATATTTTCTTTCCATCTAAATTTGTAGAGTTTTTATGTGTACATTATAATATTTTATTATTGTTATATTTTTTTTTTTATTATTATTTTGAAATTTCATCTGAGTTATAGACATAAATGATATTTTCTTTGTTAGGGCTATTATCACAGGTCCATCATAACAACAACAACATAAATTGTATGTGTCAGATTAAATTAAATGTATATAATATTGATAACCATTTGTGTTGTGGGTTCAAAAAAATTATGAAATGTTAAGGTGAATTTAGGAGATAGAAATAAGAATTAAACAAAAATATTATTTTCTTTGTAGACGGTGACAGAGGGCTAAAGATCATATTAAAGAATTATGAAAAATGAATAGAAATATTTGGTAATTCTTTGAATTATGGTTGGGTAATTGAAGAAATATTATATGAATGCATCATTAATATTATTTCAAATGGTTATGTGAAATTATTTAATTTTAAATAATTGCACCAATTTTTAAATTAATTACTAAATCGAAATATACTTGAATTTTAATGTGATTGATTAAAGTGACAAGACCACAGGCTAGGAGAATTTAAATTGCCCCTTATTGAAGTTTTTGTAACCACTAGAACTCGAGGAAGCCAACAGTTCTTACTTTAGTTGTTATATGTATGGCTAATTGAGCAACTTTGCTGCATTCCAGAAATGTATCGTTATCGTAGCCTATAGCCGCGGGCTATATCTTAAAGTCTTTGAGCAGAATTTGAGATAACTTTTTCAATTTTTCATTATTAAAATAGAGCAATAAATTGATTTTTATTTCCGTATTTGGAACACATTCTCACCACCATTAAAATTTCACGAAAAAACCAAAATTAGAAATCAAAGAATTTCATAGAATTTTACCATAACATCAAGTAATCATTATTATATATAAAATTAACAGAAATAATAATAAGCAAACATTAAAACCATTTTTATTAAAAAAACAAAAATTCATTGAAAAATTTCCAACCCTTTTATATTCTAAGAAATAAGGGATGTAATTTATTAAACTCTAACCCCATTTTTGGTTTGTCGCAAAAAAAAATATGAAGTAAGGAAAGAGAAATCATTTACATACATAGCATTAAATTAAAGGGTTACGCATAAAAGTCCCGTATTATGTTTCCACATAGTAAATAAAAAACTTTGTCGCGATAAAAATATATAATATAAATTCACAGCTCTTTTTAATCGATAATTAAATAATACAAAAAAAGACAAAAAAAAAATAACAAAAAATGTCCTTATTCCCAAATTGAAAGAAACCTTACACTGTCTCGAGCCTCACAATTTCATATCTAATTTTTTTTATAATATTTACTGTATATAAAAGTCGTCAATTTTGTCTCGTTATGCCATCACCATGAATATATTTATACTTCCTATATAGAAGCTAAAAAAAGGACTCTTTTACTTATACATATAAAAAATAATATTTAACAAAAAAAAAAAACTTAATATAAAAACCAAACACAAGGATAAAAAAAATTGAAGAATAAAAAATACTGAATAAAAATCGCGCGCCATTATTTCGTTTTTGTATATTCTCTATACATTTTTATATTATCCTGAAAAAAAATAATATTTTTGTCCTTAATTCGTATATAACCATTAAAAGAGAATATGAAAATGTTCTTTTATTCAACAAAAAAATAAAAATCTTGACAGTAAAAGTTATATGGTTCCTTTTTTTTTTGTTTCAGCAAGTCTCATATAATATACTCTATAAAATCTGAAAGGATGTAAGCATTTTTGATTTTAATGGTGATTTTTATTTAGTACGTTATTATATACCTACACTGTTTTTTTTTATAATATCCTAAAAATGATAATATATTTTTTATAAGAAAATGTAACAGAAATATTTTGTTGAAGAAGATTAAATCCAGAAAGAATAATCAACAAAAGAAATGCATTTATAAATTCGGATATTGCAGTGCAGATGTTTAGTTTCTTTTGATGTTAGAAATAAATAATTTAATGGACAAAATGTTTTGGTATAAGTAGGTGAAAAATTGATAAATAGAAAAAAATACGGTCTTAATTTTGAAGAACTATCTTACTTAATTACTAAGGAGTTATTTGACAGATAGTCCTAATCCTAAATTTCAGTTTTCACAGATAGTTCGAAGGCACAAATTTATTTCAATTTCCTATCAAAAATTTCCAATCTTTAATCATGTTTAATCCTTTATTTTTGTAATCATATTAAAACAGAATAAAACATGCGATTAAATTTTTTAGAACCAATTAATATTCACAAATCAAAGGTAGATAAAATAATCATCATATTTTTAATTAATAATAAATACAAAGATTAACAATGCAGTCATATATCAACAGTATTTATTTTATAATATTAGTTTAGAATTAGAAAAAAATGAGGAAAACGACAAAATATCAAATTTAATTAGTTTCTGTTAACTAAAACCTTTCAAATGTACACTGATTTATAATTGAAAAATTAATGAGATTATAAAGAGTATTTACTTTTAGATATTATAATCAAATTGATTTTAAATGTTATCCAAAATCCGATTAGGTTATAATAATTCTCTGTAGATAAATATTAAATTAAAAATATATACAAATTAATATTACTATATACATATATGAAATTTATACCTTATTTCACTGTCCAACTCAATCCCATTAGTCATTATTAAACCAGAAAAATATTTTATTATCATATTACTAATTTGTTTTGCTACTTGATATCCTTAATACCAGCATCATATTTAATCAAGTATTATAATACATATATACCAAAAGAAGGAAAACTCACCCTCGGTAAATTTAATAATTTATTTATTTTTTTCAGAGTTTTTTTTTTTAAATATAATCTTCCCGTTTATATACTTTTCACCACAAGGGAATTATGTATACCAGAAATATAGAGAAATTATTTGTATATCGGATCTTTAGTAGAATATGATAATAAGTATATATATTCTTTTACAGGATAATATACTAAAGTAATAATTGTATTATAAAGAACGCACCAAAAAGACATTATTCTGTCGTGTGATTTTATTTATATATATTTTACTTTGAAAAATGTCCTTATTTTTACTTTGAAATTTGCTGTTGTATTATTTTTGATATGAATACAAATTTTTTTGAACTAAAAATTTAAAATTTAATAAAGATTGAAAAGGCGTTTTATAAATAATTATTTTTTTTGTTGAATGGTTGGTTGCTTAATGTGACGAACTTCGACCGGCTGACGGATGCTCCAACTATAAATTCGTTTTGGTCACTCTCGATAGTCATGACATGGCTAAGTCGAGGTTAGTTTATAGTCGTACGACTTTTATGAAGATTTATGCAATGCTTAGACAGTAATTGTAAATATTAGAACAACTAATAGGTGTTCCTAGTACCTATCTCTGAAATATGTATTTCAATATGTTAGCTAAAAAATGTCGACATATTAAACTTTTGAATTTAAATTTAAGTGTAATTTATAACCATTAATATTATTTTTTTCTTCCATTTTTTTCCAAACCGTAATCTCATAATTATATAGTAAAACTTCAATGAAGTATTTTTAGGTCGAATATTTATCATTTTGTTAAGTTAACAGTATGCTTATCGTTAACAAGTTTTTAAAAAATTCTTAAACATATTAAAATTAATTCTTAAATGTCAATGTGTTATATCCTTCAAAATATACTATCAATAATTTTATGTACATAATATTCATAGTAAAATCAAATGCACAAAATATTTCAATTTCATTCATTCAAAATGTAAAAGTCAGATAAATTATAATACCAATAAATTTGTTATTTGAAAAAACATTGAAATTCAATAAATCAAAATTGATAATTGAAATTGAAATAAATTGCCAAATAAATTAAATCAAATAAATCCATAATAAATAAAATAAATCCATAATAAAATTATCTGTAAAACATAAAACTAAAAAATATGTAAAACAATCACCCTTTAAGCAAATTTCTAACTAAATGATATTTTTTTTTACAATGATCTCTTTAACATTTTTCTAGCCCCAAAAAAACACTTCTTTTTTTTCTGTGTGTTAATTTCAAATTCAACAATTTATTTTTCATCCTTTTTCAATTTAATTTTTAAAGTACTTGTTCAGCTAAAAATTGTACACGATTTCAAAATAAATTACTAACACATTTATACAAAAGGACAAAATAAAACTAGGATATTTTACAACAAAAACGATTACAGAAAAAAAAAAACATGTACAGTATAAAGAAGTTATACAGAACATCATTCAAATCAATTTTATTTTTGGTATAATTTTAGGGAAAATTCTAGTGTAAAAATATTTACACACACACACAGCTAAATATATCCTTATAAAATTCATTGCCCTTTGAAAAATTTCTCTTGTTTTTTTTTCGTTTTTGTTTTGTGTTGTTTAAGGGTTATCGGCACATCATCATCAACATCAATATTGTTATTTAAGGATTTAGAAATTCTCATGATTGATAATAATTTTTTTTTTTTTTAAGATTTTTATTTTTTTGCGTAGAGAAAATAGAAAAGTTTTTATAGTCTGTGGGTGTGTGTGAAAATTGATATTTTTATTTGGTTTTTGCCTTTTTTTATAGGTAATTTTTTTTTTTGTTCTAAAAATAAATGGAAATATAAGACAACAATATTGAGAATTTTACCTTGAAAAAGGACAATATCCTTGAAGGTAATATAATCATAATGTGTAGAAAAAAAATGAGAATTAATTTATTAGGTTTTAAGCCTATAAAGAAAATTAATTTTTTAACAGTAGGCTGTTAAAAAAATACAGAAACTTTCATATAATTTTTACATAAATTCAAAAATATTAGCCAACTTTTACTGTAGGCGTGTTTTCTTAAATTATATGTCAATAAATATGAAAAATTCTATTGAAAATATTTAAACGTTTAGTCAGTACTCCTATGACACATTATGTCTGTCTGCAAATTCTTCTTGGCTACAGCGGATCTCAACAGCGGAAGCCTCCTCTTAGGAGTTTTCCCTTGACTACAGCGGACCTAGTTTAGAGGTAGGCCTATGCCCATTGTTGTTTCTTGACAACAATGGACCTAGGCCTACTTCTTGAGTTTACCCAACATGCTGTTGTGATTATCGGAACTCTGTAGCGGAGAAAAAAAATATTTATTGCATCAAGACCGCCGTTTTTGGTCTGCCTGCGACTTAATTATATAAATAACAATTTTCTATGAATAAACATCCACATTTGAATAGTTCTTGATAATTATTCACTGAATTTCAAGAATAAAAAATTATATGATTTACTTATTAATCGAAGTGCAAGAATAATTATATAAAAACTTCTGAATTTTATAAGGTCTAGTGAAAGTATACCAAAAAAGATAACTCATTTAATAGATACAGTTCAGTTCTACTATTATATTAAATTATTTTTTTTACGAAATATAAGTTGAATATCCTTTGTTCCTTGTGCTACAAATATCAACCAAAAAAGCAATATACAAAATTTGTTGTAATTTAAAGTTAAGAGTCAAATAGAATATGTCGTTTTCGCTGTCGTCCTTCGCATTGAAATGTCAAAAAACAAAAATCTTAAGTATGTATTTCGTAATGATGTCGACCGTCGTTGTCGTTGTTTTTCAATTGATATTTGATATTTTTGCACATCGCGATGTTTTGACATTTTCGAATTAATTTAAAAATTATTTTACAGCGCACACTATATAATGAAAATATAATTTGCACAAATTAAATTATGATAATTGACAGCGACGATCTATTGTGTTTGGCCAAGGGGCGACAACGATCGCTGGCGAAAAACACGACGACCGACGACAGCGACGACATCTTCTGCTTGGCTCTTTATAACCAAATTAATTTACATTTAATTTCGGAATAAATCATAAATTTTCACAGTTAGATACATAAAAAATTTATCATAACAATAGAAATAAATTCATGACATACTTCTCTATACATACCTCAACTGTCAAAAGAAATTTAACAAAAAAACAATAATGAAACCTGGGATAATTATAGATTAAATATAAAGCTATATCTAAAAAGTGTTGTACTAACTAAATGAATTGAGTAATTAAACTTCAAAGTATTAAATAAAATTAATTGATCAACTGTGAAGTGAACAAAGAACTGAACTAATAATTAAGTAAAGTGCTATATAAATAATAGTGAAACAAAGATTATATAATATTTATACATGTAGTCAGTCTTTGGTAGAAGAAGAAGTCTATAATATAGTGATTTTGTACAAAACTAATATCTCAAAGGTATAAGTATAGAATTTATTTTTATGTAAATTTAACAAATTTTAATTTTGTTAATTTAATTTATAATTGATATAACAAATTTATTGTGAACATATAAAATGACTAATACCAAAAATCTTTATCAATTTTCAATTTATATAAACAAACTCGATTAAATTGTATAATAAATTTTTAATTCAATAAAACCAGATTGGAAGTTATAATAATCAAATTCATTTAATGGATTTTATTTGTATTTATTTACAAAGTCGTCGTACTCACACTTTTCAATATCATGTAGCGATGTAGCATGTACAACAAAATTCAAAGAGTAGGTATTTATTAGGCTACTAAATTTGAGAGCATTTCAAAATTCGGTCATGCGCTTCTCAAGTTTTTTCTATCTAGTTCTAGTAGTAGATTACTGAACTGAGCTACCATACAGAGAATAAAATTAATATTATGTTTTAAAATATAAAAAATCGACTGTACAATGTTCAAAGCATAGTAATTAATATTTAGCATATTATAAGAAAGACTATATATTTCAATAAAATTGTAATTCCCTTGGCGGGATATTTCTTTGTTGTGTCAATTTATAAACTATATCTAACTCTAACCAATAATTATCGGCAGTACAAGTACTACGTTTCATCAGCATTGCTAATTTTCTTTATACAAATTGATTATTTGACAAATAATTAATTATTCTAATAATATGTTTAATTTTTTTCTGTTTTGAGATAATTTTTCTTAATTTATTCACTAAAAATTAGATTGGTATTTAATTTTAAAAATTCTAATTTTTCGTATCGCTTTTGTTATGATGGTACCGATATCTAAATATCTATGTATATTTCATTAGCAAAATTACTATAAATCTGAAAATATATGTGTAAATATGTTTTGATAAATAATATTAATTTAAATATCTTACGTCACTCTATGGGTTTTTTCTATGTACAAAATTCTCTTACCATTTTTGGTTAACCTTTATAAAACACACACTTATAAAAACCATTTTTGGTACACAACAACACAAACCCAACAATATTTTTTTCTCTTACATTACCCAACGCATACATGCAGAGAAACTTGTTTTCTGGAAAATTTTAAATTTCTCTCAGTGTTATTTTTATATTGTTTTCAGCATATTTTCTCAGTATCGTTTTTGATTTTACCGATTTCAGTCCATTAAAACTCATGCCATTTTTTTAACCAAGAGCTATAACACGTGTATTTGGTTTTAAGCTAGAGAGTGAGACAGATATTTTAGGGAATGCGAGAGAGAGAGAGAGAGAAATATATTTTTATCTCGAACAAGTTTCCCACTGAAAGATTCAAATTGAAAATTAAATAATTTCTAATTTTATGGTAATTATTTAAGCATATTATATTAAAATTTATGTAAATTTATTTCAATTACAAACTAGAATTACTAGACTTCTTAAAGTTTGAGTATAATACAATAATATATTTAAGATATAAATATATTTGATCTCGAATCCTTGACCTCTGCACATATTCATATGTAAACCTATATAATTAAAACTAATTTTACTTTCGAATTTGCCTACGAACTTCATTAATTTTATGGTCAAATTTTATTTAAGTATAGAAAAAACTTAAAATTTTGCTACTCAATATCTTAATTTTCTAATTTTATTTCATTATTTTCACCGATCTTATATTTTCTAATTGCAGTTTGTAATAATCATTAACTGAAAAATGCCGATAATAATTGCCCTAGATGTATCCTTATCAATGACAAGAACCTACTGTGAAAATGATGAAGTAAAAGACAACACTTATCATAATCTAGCTGTAGAAGGAATTCATCAATTATTAACTTACCTAAGTAATAACTCTAGATTGGAATTCATTTCATTGGTAATTTATTCAACACATTCTGAAGTATTAGTGGATTTTACCCGTGATTATGAATTGATACGACAAGCATTACAAAAAATAAAACATTATGATAAGAGCAACTTTGAAAATGTTTTACAAACTGTAAGTAATTTGTTAGCTACAAATTGGGCTCAAAATTATTGTCATGTTGTTGTGTTTACTGATTGCGGTGTTGGATTTGGAAATACATCTGTAAAAAATATCACATCAAATACAACTTCCGGTTGGTTGAAATTTTTAAGCTTAAGCAAAATAAGTTTTGTGTGTATTGGATCCGTAAACGATACATATTTTAATCAAACTACACAAATATATCAACAACTACTTGATAGCACTGGCCTTAATGGTGATATTTTTAAAGCTGTATCAAATGATAATTCAGGTGAACAGAATAATGGAGAAATTAATCGCAAGGGCATGTCCGAATTGATAAGCACTATGTGTGAAAAGAATTTCAAACCTTTTGAAGCAATTTTAAAATGTGGAACATATTTTAAATTAGAATCACCAATTTTAATGTGGCCACAACCAATGCCATACAAAGGTAAAGATAAATTTGGTAAAGATTTCGTTCGTACAATATCTCGTCGATTGGAAATTTGTGGTTTTTTGTCTTTATCGGACATAGGATCACCTGTATCATTATCGAGACATCTAATAGCACCGAAAATGGATAGCGAAAAAAGTATTAGAAAAGAAAGAAATTCAAAATTTCGTAAAAGCGAACCACCTGCAAATGAATATGAAAAATTAGAACATGAAATTCGTTCATTTTATTCAAAAGGTGATGGAAATAATTCCGAAGATGAAGATGGAAAATCATCTGGAGCTGGTGATTCTACAAAAGAATCTATATGCGTGCTATTACATGGTGCACTGAAAGTTGAAAATATGGCAGCACTTGTGTTGGTAAATGAGAATTGGTATGGATTTGTCTATTCATATGCAGACAGTAAAAAGAAATCAAATCTAATGCTCAATTTACTACCACCTGGTAATTTCGTAATACCATGGCTAGGAGATTTATCATATTTGAGGATGAATGAAGATCTACTGGGAGAAAATTCTAATTTTCCTGTTAAATCTGAAAAAAGGAGTTATTCACAGAATTGTGTAGTGTGGATCAAAAATGCAGGACTACAATCTGACATACAAAAAGTATTAAGACATGCAAAAAAGCTACCCGAAAAAACACCACATTTTTACAAGGAATTAAATAGAATTCGAAGAGCAGCATTATCATTGGGATTTGTTGAATTACTTGATACTTTGGCATGTATATTCGAACGTGAATTAACATCATTGCCAACAAATGCTAGTTCAGATTGCGCTATTCAACTAAAACATTCGGCTCTCGAGTTGAGAAAAGTTTCTAATCGTGATTTAAAAAATTTAATTACAGCATTACCAACAAAATATAATCAATTGTAACTTTGTAATTGCATTAAAAAATATAATTAATAATTTTTAGTATTTTAAGAATTTTCTCATTACATGAAATATAAATATTTTAGTTTACCAATTACCTTCACTCACAGATTTTTATTTAAAATTCATAATTTTTGTTGTATTATTTATATGAAATATGTATAAAAATAAATTTTGATTTTGATTTTTTTTAAATAATTTCGTTTTAATTTTTTTTTTTTTCATAATTAAGAAATTATAGTTTCCATAGATTGTTCCATTTGATTACCCATCTAACTAATGTGAAATACAACTGGTAAAGCGAGTGATATTACAAAATGTAGGCACACTAAATTTCCAAAAGATTTCGAAACTTTTAATGTCAAAATAACCTGTAGTAATATTAATTAATTAAATACAGAAATCAGCAAAAAAAAAAAAATTGATAACAAAATTTCAATGAAAAATTAATATTAAATTCAATTTCAAAAATCATATGTCATCCCCCAAAATTTTTTGATGTACAAAATCGACATGCAAAATGTAATATGTAAAAATATTAATTGCATTTTCATTTCAATGACAATATTCCAATTTTTTTTTATGTTATCCTTCTTCAAAAAGAGCCACACACTTGAAGTTTTAAGGATTAACACAACACAAATGAGAAAATCAGAAGAATAAAAATCCTTTTTGTTAAATTTTTCTTTATCAAAATGAAAAAATAAAAAAAAATAATTACAGTGTAAATTTTAATAAAAAAAAAAAAAGTATTTGACAAAAATTCAACATACTTAAAAAGTGTGTCCTTTTATTTTATGAAAAAATCCTTTTTCAACCCTCTTTTTTTTTTTTAGTAAACTAGAAAACAAAAAATCCTTTTTTCTGTCTGAACTGAAAGATTATTGTACAAAGATAAAAGTGATTTTTTTTTTGCTGGCTGCTGGATTATTTGATTTATGTACATAATACAGAAAAGAAATAAAACTAAAAACAAGATTATTTTTTTTTTATTATATCCTTACAAATCTTCTATTGAACAACAATACAAATAATAAGGACATACCCTAAAAATAATTTTGTTGTATTATAAATGCAATTATTTGTATATAGCAGCGCAGTCAAAAAATAAAAAAATTATATAGAAGGGAAAAATGCATTTAAGTATTTGTGATTTTATAATGAAAAATAAAAATGATTTTCATTTCAAGCATAAAATTATACAGGAGTTTTTGTGAGCATACGTTTAAGTGTTCTTTGATTTTCTTTTTATAGATTTTTTTATTAAATTGAATATTAAATTTTTTGATTTTTTTACCTTGTTTGTTTTAATTTTTAGTATCTGATTTACATCATGAAATTACAGATGGATATTTTTATGAGCTATCCAGATGTAAGGTATATATAATTTATATTATATATTAATGGAACAAAAGGTAAACAATGTCAATTTGGTCATAATCTTTTACATGTTGAAATTTTTTAAAATAAATACATAAACATATAGTATTTAGTTACAAATGGTTTGTAATTATAACTAATTAAAAATATTAAAAATATAACATCAGGTAAGATGTTAGATTAAAAATCATCAGTTGTTAAAAACTTTTTTGGTTTATCTTAAGTTAAAGTACAAAAATCATAATGTTGAATTAACTTCAAGACAACATTAAAATGTTTTTGTGAATATATATTTAGATTTTAAACAATTTCGAACAAAATGAAAATAAAAATTTCAATGAATATAATAAGCAAATATAATTTAGTTTATCCAAAGTTTATTTTATATCGAATTTTACTTACTATGGAATATCCTCACCAAATTTTTCATTTTCCTCCCTAAAAATATAAAATCGTACACAGATCAAATGCGACATGAATATAAATGATATAGTAATGAGTCCACAAGTCTATTATACTTTTTTAACAAATATTATTATGGAAATATAATTCTATGTACGACTACATTTCGGATTTATCAGTTTCAATTAGACTGACGCTTTTTCAGATAATAATAATATTATGATATTTAAATAATATAATCATAAGAAAAAGTATACGATTAGTATTTTATTCACCTATTTAATTTTCTGTATTTATGTAAAATAGTAA
The DNA here is from genome assembly GCA_949752835.1 of Empis stercorea. Lineage (NCBI taxonomy): Eukaryota > Metazoa > Arthropoda > Insecta > Diptera > Empididae > Empis > Empis stercorea. The sequence continues at coordinate 9,531,578 of OX457087.1, forward strand.
ATATTATAATAATAAATTTTAGTTATAAGAAAATTTTCTTGTAGTTTTTTAATACCGTACGTAAAATTTTACATCATATATTTAACAGCAACAAATATAATAACAATAAAATATTTATATATATATGTATCCTTCTTTTCTTGTATACACATACATATGTAATTCACCCTCGAAGCAATTCAAGAAAAAAAATAAAAATTTCACCCTTAAAATTTTATTCTGTTGTTTTGTGTCCGTGCACAAAGTAGAAAAAAAAAATTGTATTTTCCAGACAAAAAGGCAAAAATAGAATTTTATTTAATATTTATACTTAAATTTTGAAATGTTTATTCGACTAACCTCAAAAGAGGATATATTATAATATACAATAAAAAGGATATGGATACAGGATACATACATAAAATTGCCGGTATACAATATACTGAACCAAAACATATAGCATGCATGTATACGAAAAATGTATGTTTATATGGAAGAAGTCTTTAAAGATGAATCCCTGCAATTTACTGTATATATGCTTGTATATTATTTTATGTATATGTAAATTAAGGATTCAATATCTTTGTATCATAAGGGACACAAAATAGAATATTTAAGATTATTGTATATTTTTTAAATAAAAAAACTTATTCTAAATTATTTAAATTAATTCTTTGTTGCACAGATACTAGAATATTGTAATGATCTGTATTTAAACTAATTAAGTGTACAACTGATGCCAATAATTTTTATTTAGATGATTTAAAATAGTGATGTTTATAAATGTTACAATTACAATATTAAATATGTAGTTGATTTTTTTTGGGACCATAAAACTTAAAATTTTAAAAATATCACAATAAACAAGTGACTAGTTAACAAAATTGCTTACAGGATTTGCAAACTGTTTGGTTGGTTGAAGTGGCGAGGATCGCCCTCCCCGGGTGATCCTCCAATTAGCACTATAGTGCCGTTTTAGTACCACTTATACTCGTCAACACTAAGGTAAGGTTTGGCTTGGGGGTGGTTTTTTAGATCCAATTAGTCGCGTTTAAGAACTGTGTCAGATTCGTTGGGCGCGCAGACGCTAGATGCAAACTGTTTACAAGATTAGTAAATTATTTCTACCTCATCTAGGATTTACAAATTGTTTCCTAAATTTTAATCTTGGGTTAGTTAATTATCTTATCTATGATTAAATATCTGTGAGAGCATAATTGATTGCTTGACTTATCCTATAATCTTTTATTAATTAATCAAAATTTTGTGATAAAAATAATTAAAAATTTGTTAATAATTTCAATATTTCTAACGATTAATTTAGTATATGATATACACACATACATACATTATACATTATATAATTAAATTTACTATTTCAGTAAAATATCAGAAATATTGTACATACAAAAATATATATTTCTCCTGTTATTTGATTAACAATTCTTTATATTTAATTAAAATTTATTGCATTATTTCATCACAATCAAGTAGCACATACATAAATGATAAATGATGCAACAAAATGTATCAAATAAATGATACATGTAATCGTTCAACCAAATAAACTTTGTTGAATACTATTATTGTTTCCCCCTCCCCACCCCAATTATGGATAAATTAATTTAAAAATCTCATTCTCTTATTACAAAAAGTGTGTCATTTCTAAAAGAAATACATAATATAAATGTAATTCTTCAATTGTTGAACTAAGAATTTAATCCACTTACTTGATTTTTCGAATTATAAGAATATTAAATATAAATTTCATCCAAAAAAGAAAAAAAAAACTCTTTAATTATCATAAAATCGTGTCTTGTCTGGGGGATTTTTTATGATGTAATTATTATGAAAATTCTTTGGGTTAGCAAAAAAAAAAAAATAACTTCTAGATTATTTATTTAAGACAACAAAAAAAAATTATTTAAATTATAAAATAAAAGGTCGGATTTGTTAAGAATCTGAGGTTAAGTTTTTTGTTAGCAAATTGTCTTTATAATAATTTTTTGATTCTTGTATATGTACGTGTATAAAACTGCATTTTTATGTGAATTTATTCTCATATATATAATTAAATTTATTGCTTGAACTTTGCCATTAACTGTTTTAAATTACTATTTTATGCTCTTTAACCAAACAGTTAATACAGAGTTGAAACATAATTTTTTTTTTTTTAATTTTCGTTTGTTATTACTATAGTTTTTCTTTGTATATAATATATACATATATTATTTCCGTTTTAATTTTTTAATTAAAATAATCGAGTATATGTTCTATAGAATATTCTAATTTTCAAGACATAGGGTCACGATTTTGTTCATATAGTCATAGGTATATGTATAGTAATTTTAAATGACGGAAATAGTTAAAAGTTATAATGACAAGAAATGCTGAATAACTTGTTTTAAATAAGATATTAATGGATGATGGTCATATCTGATAGGAGTAAACACAATAATTCGACTTGTTGAAATATAATAATTGTGTTTGATTAATTATTGCCATTAAATTAATATCGGACTAATACCACATTTTAATTTAATTATTTTGACATAAAATTGATTTAAAAAATATGAAATTTGACAATATTTATAAGTTCTTTCTGATACTATGACCTAGAATTAAGTTTAATTACTGTTATCATCACTTTCCTTAATGTAAAAATCATCTATGATCTGAATTTTGTTAATTTATTTAAATATGATGTACCTACTTACTCTATTTCATTCAACTTAAATATCAAAACTTTTGAAAAAAAATTGAAAAAAAAAAAAAATATTGAAACAGACAAAATTGATTCATCAACTTCATTAGCTACTTTATGAAATCATTTGCTGATAAGTTAATTATTTATAATGATCTATATATTTAAATTATGATTAGATCAAAACTGACCTGAAACAGAAAATTCAGAAAAATGAACAATAGATTTAAGGTATATATTTTGACATGTTTAGAACCAATTAAATAAACTTGTTAAGAAATTAGGTCAATATTTCTGCCAAAATTGTAAAATATCTAAAAAAAAAAAAATTAGGCTAATTTATCTAAATTTTGCAAAGTGTTCTATCACATTTTGTTGATGTGATAGAATCAAAACTTGTCGTTCAGAAAAAAAAAACATAACACAAAAATCATAAAATAATCGGATACAACCAACAAAAAAAAAAGTAATTGGGAGGTTCAAGTAAGCTTCTTCATTTTGCCTTTGTTTAATTCAGTTCTTTTTTTTTTTCTTTTACTGATTTTATCATCCCAAAAATGTTCACATTTTATTTGCTTTGAAATTCTTACATATTAACATACTTTATGCTTTAATATTATGATTCTCACTAATATTTTGTTTTGTTGATTTCATTTTGAATGCTTTTTTATGCTTATATGCTTGCGGGTTTTTTTTTCGTTTTTATATTCACACTGTGGAGTGGCGGCGGCAAAATTATATTATATACATTATGTTTATATTTATATAGTTTACGACCTACGGAAAACAAAATGTACAGACCATAGTCCCGTCAAACTGTTCAACAAGTTCACCAAGTGTAATGATGTGTTCTGGTTTGTATTTTAAACTCTTCTTTTTTTTCTGATGGCTTTTCCTTCCCCAATATAAATAATTCTCATCATTTTTTGTTTTTTGATTTAAGTAGCGTTACGGTTATTCGTATCTTTAAGATATTCTTTTTTTTTGTAGCTTTAATGTAGCTATGATTTTTTTTTTACTAATAATTTTTTTTTTTTAATGGAATTTAAGACGAAAATTAGAGACAAAATGGAAATAGATTTTTTATTTTTTTGATGGACTGATGGGAGTTTTATCCGAACTGTAGCGTTCTATAGTAAGAAAAAGTCTTACAAAGAGTTATTTTTATGCTGATCGAGCATAATATTATAATAAAAATTGAAAAATGTCTATTAATGCTTGATTTATGAATAAATATATATGAAGAAAAAATATGATAATAATAAAAACTATTTAGTTTCTTTTGAAAAATGATGATGATTTGAGAATTATAAAGTCATATATAATATAAAATATTGATAGTGGTATTAGTATATTAAGAATATTTTACGTGATCTTTTTTTTATGTAATTTTTTAAAGATATATTTGAAGAAAGATTTAATTTCAAAAAAGATAAAATAAAATAATTTCATAGTTTATTGTCTGGTTTTATTGTTAGAGAGAAAAATAGCATTAAATTATCTTAAATTTTATGGTAATTTTTTTTTTATATTATTTTATTCAGAATATAATATTAAATTGAAATGTTTGGGATTAAATTTAATTTAGTTATTTCTTGGAGAAATTTATATAATACAAATTATAATTAAAAATATTTTTTTAGTGGAAATTTTCTGTTTATGTTAATAAACATTTAATATATATTTACTTATATATAATAGAATCATTGAAATTATTGATCAAAGAACGGTATGACTTTATTGAAAGTACTGGGATGAATCAGTGGGGAATTTTTGTTATCCTAGTTAGAGTGGCTACAATATTATGGCTACAGTGACGAGGAAGACATAACCTATATATATATGATATTCAGTAAGGCCAGCAGCACTACTGACAGCATACAGCTAAACAACGTAACGATAGAAAAAGTGGACAAAATTAGATATCTGGGTACAATCATCGACGGTAAAGGCTGCAATAGAACAGAAATAAACGCGAGGGTGGAACAAGCACGAGCAGCTTTTAATAATATGAGAAAAGTATTCTGCAAAAATGAGATAAATTTGAAATTCAAATAAAGTTGTTAATATGCTATATATGGTCCATCTTATTATATGGAGTCGAAACCTGGACCCTCAAGCAGCAAGATATTAGGAAAATCGAAGCGTTTGAAATGTGGACATACCGTCGTATTTTGAATATAGATTAGCGTGATCACATTAAAAATAGGGTAGTAAAATAGGACTGTCGGCGAAACAAGTTGTACCTGCTGTAAAAGAACGCAAAATAAGATTATGTTGGACATGTTATGCGTAATGAAAAATATAGAATGCTCCAATTTGTATTACAGGGAAAGATAATCGGCAGTAGAGGCATAGGTAGAAGAAGAATTACGTGGTTGAACAATCTGGTAGTTTGGTGTAACATGTCAGCAGCAAGCTTAATGAGAGCAGTCAAAGATAGAAGGCTGGTTGAAGTAATGGTGGCCAACGTCCGTAACGGACAGGAACTTTAAGAAGAAGAATATATTTTAATTAAGATTGAATAATAGTGCGAATAATTTCACAGCTGCAGATGAGGCTAATATTTGAAATGGAAATTAAAATAATTAGTGCAAACACTTTGTAGAGGTTGTGCAGAAGATGATGAAACTATTGAGCCTTATATCACAGTCCAACTGTATGTAATAAAAGATTCAAGAATTTCGGTTTTTATTTTCCAGGAAATGTAGGTGAAGTAAAAGTAAGTGGGATGAAACCTATTAAGTAGATTTTATGAAAGAACGATTCGTGGCATAATTAATCAGAAGGTCCACGTTTCGTGAGGGGGTTTGAACGGATCTTATGGCCTAGATACGTGGATTAGCCTCTCTAATTCCCCCTCTACTACCCAACCAACTAACAAAATAATATAATTATGTAGGTCCCAATTACATATAACATAATTTAGGGATATAAAACTCCAAGGACCTGGGGACTAGTATAGTAGTCTGAATATTAAATACTAATAAAAAATTCAACATATTTCACTTAATAACAAAATTTTTTTACTTTATATCATGTCTATAAGTTTATTTCTTTTTTCTCATCCTTCTTCTTCCTTATTTGTATCAAAAATAAAAGAAATAAGACAAATTCAGAATTTCATCTTTTTTTCCTTTTAAAAGGCAAAAGACGACAACATTTTTCTTATCTCTGTTCAAAGTATAGAAAAATATAATAAAATAAACTAAAAAGTAAAAAAATAAAATTAAAAATATATTTTTCATGCCAAGAAATTATTTTTCTTCATTTTATTTTAATATTATAGATTTTTCTTATACATAATTCTTTCACAATTTTCCTTTTATATCCGAATTTATTTTTCCTCTTTAAAGAGTTTCTCTTCCACATAAAAAAAAAAACTTAGACAATGGAAAACATAATTTTTTTGTAAAGTATACAAAAATTTTCTTCTGCTGTAGTATATTTTCTTTAAAAAAATTTGTCTTACAGATAAAAATTCATTTTTTTTTTCGGTTTATATTTTCGTCTCAACAATTCTACAAGTTTTCTGCTGTGTGAAGTAAAAGATATTATTTAGCATAAAATATCTATCAGTATTAAAAATTCATAATATTATTTTGCCAGTAGAGAATTAAATTCTAAAAGGAAAAGTAAAAAAAACAGGAGAACTTGAATAATTTTTCTTAAAAAAAGAAATTTGTTATACGAATATAGTTTTGTTTTTTTTTTAAAAAAAATTTTGTTCTTTTGAATTTTTAAAGAAAATATGAATAAATAAAAAAAATTATATCATCGTAAGGAAATTTATTTGATTTAAGAGTAAATTAGAATATTTTCCAATATGCTCACTAAAAACTAATAAACTTTTTATGACTATTAAATTTAATTTGTTATAAATAAAATTGCCATTACCTAATCGTCCTTTTCTATGAATGATTGCATATTTTTTTTGCAAAACTATTATATAAATTTACTAAATTTATAATATAGTACAAAATGGTTTATTTAAATGGTATTACTCTACCATTTCTTAACATGATTTAGTGACAACTAAATTAATTGATTACAAAATTAATGAAATGAAATCAATACTAAATTTAAAACCAATTGAAGTTTGTCTGGGAATATTTTAATAGGAAATTTATATACTGTTTTATAAAAACCAGAAAGAAATCATAGAATTAGTTGTTTAACACAGTTTTAATTTAGGACGTAGCATAAATTGTAAAGTATAAATGGTAAATAAGGTTTTTTTAGAATTTTTCCTTAACATTTATTGTTTCTGGGCATAATTTTATAATAATTCATAATAAAATAATTCAATTAAAGTTTTAAAGATAAAAAATAATCTTTAACTTCTTCATTAATTGCTTAATTAAAATGTAAAAAAAATATATCATGAATAAATAAAAATTTAATTGAATATTATTTAAATTTAAAGAATTAAAAAATTAATAAACAAATTAGAAGATACATAAAATTTTACAACATTTTAAGACCAATAATTTCCAATATGGAGAAAGGACATGAAAGAATATTACATTTCAAATAAAATTTGTTGTTTTAGAGTTCAAATTGTTAATTGATAAATACATTGAAAATACATATTAGTGTGCACAAAGTGGTTAAGATTATTTTGCATAAGTGGTTACTAGAATGTTGATCAATTTTGAACTATAGAGCACTTCGTCATTCATTCTAGAATATCTAAAATAAATAGAAAATCAAGTTAATTGATATACTAGAAACCGATTATAAATCTTTAACCCTTCCTTTCATATTGTAGCAAATTTGCTACAAACCAAATAATTAATTAATACTTCCATTATTCCTTTCATTATTTCAGCAGTATGAAAATGGTTTGTAGCAAATTTGCTACAATATGAAATGAAGGGTTAACTAGGTATTGGTAATTGGTATACCTATAGACTTTATAAATACCTATCTAGAAATCAACTACATAATAAATATAAATTGTAATTTATGATGTAAAAACTTCCTATTGAGATTTTAATTAATTACTAGTTGCATTGCTACACTATAGTTATAGTTGATCAATTTAGGTTTGGGCATTTTCGTTAACGTCAAATGATCGCAGTACTGCGCTATGTCTAAATCCATTTTTCTTGAATTTTGATTAGCGTGACAGTTGACAGTAACAAATCGACAAATTTAGCTTAACAAATGCTCTTTTTGTCGACTGGTTGCTGTCTCGCTAATTAAACTACCATAAAAACAAATAAAAACATTGCAGTACTGGTACTGCGGTCATTTGACGTTAACGAAAAGGCAATTTTTTAGGTTAGATTGTATACATATCTAGTTAAATTAAGTTATATTAAGGGAGACTAACTATACCGTATAATATTTAAAATTTAAATTAGTCTTTAGTTTAAAATTGCAAAAGTTATACGTCCTTAATTATTATTAAAATTATACTAAAAAAATAATAATTTAAATTATAATTATCAAATTAATTCAATTTTTCTTGTAATAATTTCATATTAAATTTTACTTTAACCGAAAAAAAAAAAATAATTTAACTCCAAACAAATTACAAGAAATAAAAAAAAAACTTAATATTTTTTTTTTTTTTTTTCGAAAAACCCACCAGTAAAATAAAATTTTATTATTATATAAAGTAAAGCTTCTTATAATATGATTCAAAAAAAAAAATTACAACTTTAAAATTTAAATAATTTTACCATTAAATCGAGAAATGATTCCCTTAAAGCGTTAGGGAGCCAAAACAAAAAAAAAAAAACATGTAAAATAAATAAAATATATAACGATCATAATTCGTTGTTAAAACCTATTCCATTAAAGTTATCGTTAGGAGAATTTTTTTTTTCTTCTTCTTCTTCATTTTTTTTTTTTGCTATAATAATAAAATAAATCAAAACATAAGCAAGGAAAAACGAACAACAACAAAATTACTTTTTTTTTTATGCCATTAAAAATGTAGTATATAGCAGCTACCACTGAGGACGAAAGTTTCATTTCTTATGTTGATAAAATTCACATATTTTTATCTAATATTTCCTCTATCAACAAACCGCAAAAAAAAAAAACTTTTTTTTATATATTTCCCTTCTCCGACCTTCAATAACCCCACAGAATAAGAGGAACATTCTTTTTGGGGAATTTTACAAATCCAAAAAAAGAAAAAACTTTTACTCTATAAATATTATATGTATTTTATATTTAATAATAAAAAAGCGTACATGAAAATGTAAACTTTAAAACCAATATTATCGTTTGTAAATAAACCGTTATAGGTATACGTAAAATTAACAATAACCAATATATATATATACATATAAATATACACATATATATATATATATATATCATAAAAAGTTACAAAGTGTTTACACGTCCTTACGATTCTAAAGCACACTATAATCATTCTATATAACTTTGCCCTCAATTGCTTTAAGGCAAAAGTAACAAACAGCCAACACAACAGAAGAAAAACTTTCAAATCCTTACTAACAATTTTTTTTTTTCCTATCGTATTTCTTATGGTGTAGTTATTAAACTCTCCAACCACCACCTAAACAAATATGATTTTTTCTCTATTCTAGATTCATCCCCCCAATATTTTATTCCATAGATCCATTCTTACATGCCTTGCACTACCTCCTCCTCCTACTCGTAAAAATTAAATAAAAAAAAAATTTTTTTCGTCTTATAACATTTCTCAATTTTTCCTTTCTTTACTTTTCAAAGACTTTTTTCTATATGTATCCTTTTTGTGATCCGTTTTTTCTTTCCTTTGGTGAAAAGTTTCAAGCAAAAAAAAAAAAAAAAATTATTATTATTATTTGGTATACGTATAAAAATGTTTAGAGAAATTTTTCTAAGTGGAGGAGGTTTATAAAAAAAAAATATTTCTCTTGAAATAATATTACGAATTATGAGGATAAAAGAAAAAAAAGAAGGAAGAAAAATATAATAATAATAATCAAAATCATTCATGCAAAGCACGAATCATCCTTGAAGCTTTCATAATATTTCTTTTTTTACTTCTTTTTTTCTCTTTTACGTTATTCTTCAATTTTGCTTCGTCCTTTTTTTTTTGTTCTGATGAAATGTTAAAATACAAATTCAGATTGTTAACCAACCGTCACCGTATGTTTATTTTATTTATTATAGATAATTATTGTTTATATTTTTATCCTTAGAAAAAGGATATTTTAAAGAAAAAATTACTTACAAAATAAAATTTATTTGAATAATAATTATATAATTAGTTTTGACTAATAATTTTTTTAATGTACTTTAATGCTGTAAAAACTATGTTTAATTTTTGATAAGAGAGGATTAATTTTGTACAAAAATATTTAATCCAATTTCCCCAAAAATAATTAAAATTTCATGTACAATTAAGAGTGGGTATAATTTTTACACAAAATAATAATTGAACAATTACAATTTCTTTTCAATTTTTCGATTATTTGATACGGTAGTAAATTATTATAAAAAAATAGGACTCCATTGATTCGATATACCAACTACTTATTCTGTTTCTTGTTCTATGTATTTCTTTTACTTATTTCAGTTTTCTCAAAAATCCAGGTTCAAAGGAATGATTTTTCCTTAACAATTTTATTTTTAATGGAATTCTTATGAAATTGTAAAAAAATATCTATAAATCTTTTTTTCTTGAATGAATTTTCTTCTATTTTCTTTCTAACAGAATTTTTTTTTTTATTTATTTATTTTTTTATGTTTCAAAAATTGAATAGAAAAAAGTAATTTTTGAGATGAAAATAAATAAATTTTTTTTTGATATGGATAATAATTCAATTTTCTATTATATAACAAGGAAAATAATGTGGGGGGAGACAATATTTTAATATTTTATCCTATACTCTATGATAAATGGCCAATTCAATTCTCTACTCACAAAAATATAAAATTGACCCTTAAACTTACTTATTTTTATGAAAAAAAAAAAAAATATTATATTTCGACATAATATTATTTTCTTTCTGTTTTCGACACTAATAAAAAATTTATGTATAATATTATTTGTTGTGTGAAAAGGGTGGATATTTTATTATATTAAGAAAATGATGAATAAACGTTTATGTAAATTAGATTTTTGAAATTTACTTTTAAATTCATTAACAAAAAAAAAGAGAAAATTTTGTGATCCTTTATGATATTGGAAACTAAATTTTTCTAGATAATAGAAAAATTGTCATTTAAAATTCGTGTTTTAAAATATGTTTAATGTATTTTTTTAGCTTTTAAATAAAATAATAAAAATTTCAATATAAAAAATACTCTAAATTTGAATAAAATCTTAAAAGTGTTTTATTTGCTATTTTAATTATGCAAAATATTAAAGAGCAATTAAATAATTACAAGCTTGCTTACTATTTATAAGAATCCTCTAACAAAAAAAAAATCATTTATTTTATTACCAACAAAAAATGTGTAGCATAAATTTTATCATTTTTTATTTGTCCATAGTATTTTTTTTACCAAAACGTATAGACGTAACGTACTCTATATTTTCAACAACTTTTCATAATAGCTTTTCCACATCAATTCATATTTTTTTTTACTACATTGTTGCTCATTAATAGAAAGACAAATAGGGTGGTGGTAGGAAAATGGTGTGGTGGATTTTGAAAAGTCGATAAATGTGCGGATACAATATTAAAATTTAAAATCATCCTTTTTATGATACGAACTTATATATAATGTATATGTACATATATTATTTTTGTATAAAATAGTTTTGGATCAATATTTTAATAACAAAATTGTAATTAAAATTTGAACGGAAAAAGGACATAACTATAATTTAATGTTGGAATGAAGAGTTTATTTTGTTTTTAAATTCTGTTTTTATTATTTTACCATTTTCAAATCAATAATAAATAAATTAAAGATTCTTTCTCTCCTACACTTGTGCGGATTTTCGCTGAAATATATTGAAACTATATATGAGAAACATAATATAAAAATTTTAAGTATCTTTCGGAACTATAATACAATCTTCATAAAAAATTTAATTTCTTTTAAATTTTTATTAATACTTTTTTTTATAATTGCAAAATTACTTTTCAAATAGAAATTATTTGTGTTTACTTAAATGAAATACGAGAAAAAAAATATTATAAAATTTTATGCGGAAAAAAAATTATAAATAAATATTAAATCAAACATTAAATTGCATAAATTTTTTAATGTTTAAATGTTTTTTTTTTTACCTAATACATAATTAAACCACACACAATCAAGAAAAGTGGACAAGGTCATTAAAATTTTAAGCATCCCAGAAAAAATAAACACTTTCATTTTACTAAAAAAAAAATCTGTTAACAAAAAAAAAAGTATAATTTGTGTACAAATATGAGAATTGACACTTGAAATGGGTGAACTTTGTCACACCATTACCCAAAAAAAAAAAAAAACGTATACATTTTTATGGTATATAACGAATTGAGGAAATTATAATCACTTTTTGAAGTGGGGATTTTTATAGTGTCTGACATGGAAAATCGATCAAACATTGACTTTTGTTTTTGTGTTTAGAATTTTTTTCGAATTTTAGATTCTTAAGAAGCGTAGTCAAAAATATTTCTAATGATTGCAATGACTTTACTATTGTAGTACATAGGTAATCGTAATCAAAATTGTGTATTTAAAATATTTATAAATACCATAAACATTTTAATTTGTTGAACTTGAGATAAAGAAACTTTCATTTAACATAAAAAAAAAGAAATTCTGAAAATATGCAGAGTAATCTTGAATGTTTTTTTTGTATACCATTATAAATTATATAGTCACTTCAATTCAGGAGAAACCTCAAGGAAAATTCAATTTCTAAATAAATATTAAATCAAACATTAAATTGCATAAATGATCGAAACTCCAACATTTAAAAACCTGCAACATTTTATTATCATAATTTGTAATTAAATTTTATTTCACTTCATTATTCGAGAACTTCTTATAACTATTTACAAATTACAATTAATTATAATTATGTAAATATTAAATTTTATCACCTTGTTATTAGTTCTTGCGAAATTTTAACTTGTTAAAAGCTCTTCTCCGTTTTGTAGGAAGACAAAATATTTTTGTTTTTTAAATTTTATGCTATTGTAATTTTTATTTAAATTTTTCAACAAAATTTTTTTTTGATAAATTTTTTATTTATTTAAATAAAAAAAAAATGTTTGATATAATTTTCTTTTAATTTTCAAGTCACGCGTAAGTAAATGTAAAATTATGAAGCTCAGTTTATACTACAAACCAAAAAAAAAAAAAACGTTAGGTGAAAGTATTTTTTTTTTCTTTTTCTTTTCGTTTCTTACACTAAAAAAAAATATTTAATTTTACTTCAACATAAAATTGTATCTATAAAATTATAAAATTTATTTTTTATATATTTTTATGAATTAATATGTCATTGTAACGGTACTGTTATGGGTTGCATGTAATAACTTTTTTTTTTTTCAGTTTACCTTATATGCTATGAAGCAGCATAAATCATAAATGTATTTTGTATGTTGTTTTATTTACAGAAAACAAAATTAAAAAAAAAAAAAATATTAAAGAAGCTAACAATATTTTTTTTTTATAGATTAACATATAATTTTTTTTTTTTCAGTTAAAACTATATGAGGTTAGATAGAGTAGCGTAATTGCTAACGGCAAGGTAATCAACTTAAATTATTTATATTTAAAAAAAAAAAAAAAATTGATGTTTTATAGAAAAAAAAATTATGCTTTAATGTACATAAAAAAAAAAAAGAAATTTAATAATGATTAAAATGAAAAACTTAAGTAAAAATAAATAAAAAAATATAGAAAGTTTTTTTTTTTTGAAGAAAATAAATAAATAAAATTTATGTCCAGAAAGTTCTGAACTGTAAAATGGATTTTAACAAAAAAAAAAATATTATTTTCCTCTAATGAAAATATGAAAAAAATTTCGATAAAAAGTTCAGTTTTTAAAATTGTAGAAGTTATGAAATTACTTATACTGGATTTCATTTCGTTTAAAAACTTGGCCCAGTTTTGCTTTCAAAATTGCCTCAAAATTGATTTTTTTTTTGGACAACTTTTGATTCGATTTTAATTAAATGTCCTGGAACAAATTCTTAGATAATTTTCTTATGTACTTATTTGATATTTTTAAATTTCACCAAACAAACATAATAAAATATCATTTAATTTTTTGAATGTAAATGCAAAATTAAGGATAGTGGAAAGAGATATATATTTACCCTATGAATATAAATAATTTAGATTCGATATCATTCGTGTTCAAGGACTTCAAGGAGTTATAAGGAGTTATAAATCAAGGAGTTATAAATCAATAAGTCCTTTAATATTGAAAATAATAAAAATATTATAAAAAATGCCGCGCAGCCGAACTACTGATCAGTAGTTTTATAATCATAGGCTTTTTTTTAATTATCTACTGTAAATGCATATTTTAAGTATTGTTGCACCCTCTAGTGGCAGAAACTAAAATTATATCAACAGTGATTTTATACTACTACTTACTACCTTTCAGTTGCGAGATTAAACTTAATTTTAGGGGCTTATTGACTATTGGAAATCACATTTTAAAAATTAACATTTTATATATTTTACCATTCAGCGCCTCTAGCGGTATAAATTTGAAATATGGTTACCGACATCGTATTCTACTCTTAAATACCTTTCCAACGAGTGGTCATATAAAATTACATTTTTATTCAGAAAAAGATGTTTTGGCAAAATGTGAACAGCTCCGTCTACCGGCCGAATTTTAAAATTATATCAATTACATCTGGTTCTCAATAAAGCTTTCTATTGGTGGGTCTATCATAAACTTGTGTGTACAGTAACTATGTGAAATAACTGCTTCTTATTGTTTACATCGGACAGACGGACGGACAGAAAAGCGTTAACATAAGGGATTTTTTTTTAAAAAAAAAAGGCCTAAAAAATGAAATGAGAATTTAATTTTTTTTCAGGGTATTTTCAATTTGAAAAAGGAAAAATTTCATTCCAGAATAAAATCTAGTCTACTGTTTAAGAATTTATCCAATCAAAATTGTCTATTTTTTTGACATTTAAAAATTATTTAGCCAGTTATAACTACTTTGCAATTAACTTTAATACATTATAGGTAATTTTGATTACAAGTTGTTAATTTTGATCTATTGCTCTATAAAGTTTGATTTCGGTTAAACAAAATATAATTGATAAATAAAATTAACCACAATTTAACTTACAGATAAAATTTATTTCCCTAACTAAAGTATTAGAAAATTGAAATTAAATTGTATATTTTTCTCTGAACCTTCAACTATGATTTACCAATTATAATATACTATAATTACAAACAAAAAATTCAATAAATTGGCCAACAAACTAAATAACAAAAAATTCAATTTATTTTTTTAAGACTTTCTCTCCTATTCTATAAAAAAAAAACATAAAAAATTTAACAGTTTCTTATTATTTTTCTCAGGTAAAAATATACAAAAAAAAAATAATTCAATTTTCTTTTTTACTATGTTCAAAAATGTTTTCAATAATATATAATAATAATTTTTTTTTTGAAGAAATAATATAGTGTGGGACACAGCGAGAGAAGCTTTTATTAACCAAAATTACCCATCATAGTCACGAATAATAATAATAACAAAAAAATTTTAAAAGGAAAAAAAATGTTTTAATATTTTTGGTAAAATAACTAAAAAAAAATCTTAATTAATTTAAAAAAAAAAAAATTCCATTATTCCTGTCAGTCAGTCTGTCAGGTGAATTTTCCATTTGGCCGTAAAACATTTTTCGCCATTTTTCGAGAAATTATAATCTACGATTTCAAAATACTTTTAATTGCAAAATTTGTTAATTTGTCAATCAATTTCAATAAGTGCTTTAGTCAAATTATTTAGAATATGATTTATTTGTTTTTATTGTTTTTTTTTAATTTACGTCAAATTTAAAGCATATTACATTAAATTTATTACTAAACGTAAACGTTACAGTGACACTTTGTAAAAGGTGCAAAGCAATCGGTAATAGCCTCGGGCAGCGTGTATAAATGTCAGGATTTTAATCAATGAACTTACTTGAAATTGAAATTAAAATCAATTTCTTGATGCAATATTTCGTGACATTATAATATTTATCACAATTTACGTATGTTTGCAGTAACATTAAATTAAAAATTCACCCTAAATTTTAAATTTTCATGAATTTTTACAACAAATTTTATGGAAAACAAAATTCTATTAACGATTTGATGGATAGCTACCTATACTTTATGGATAAATACATACGTTACGGACAGTAAAAATGTGAACTTCCGCACAAACACAATTACACCAACAAAAAAAAAAGAACAAAAGCCGGTTACACATTTACCTTACGAAGCATAAATGTTTATGTGTATGTAAAACTGAAGAAAAAACTGTTTTAAAAAAAAAATGCAAAAACTTTCGCTTTTCTTCAATAACGAAGAAGAAAAATAATACAAAAGAAAAATGAAGAGAAAAAAAAAAATATTTAAAAATTTCGGAATTTTTGTACAATATAAAAAAAAAAAAAGCATAGAAACTTTAATTTCTAATATTATGAATGGTGTGTGATTTTGTTTTGAATGCGGGAATCTTATGTCATTTAATGTTACATTATCTATGCTACAAAAATATTTATTAATTTTTGTTTGTTTAAATTTTTCTGTATATGGGTTGGATTTTGTTTCATTTTTACATAAAAAGGTGTTGATTAACGGATATGCAACAATTTTGAAAGCAAGTTTGGTCTTTTTTTAGAAATTTGAATAGATATTTTAATAATCTGGAAATTACATTTGGTTATATTGTTATATATGAAATTCAGAAGGTCAA
The DNA here is from genome assembly GCA_949752835.1 of Empis stercorea. Lineage (NCBI taxonomy): Eukaryota > Metazoa > Arthropoda > Insecta > Diptera > Empididae > Empis > Empis stercorea. Next base: position 9,548,129 of record OX457087.1, read on the forward strand.
AATATTAGTTTTAGGAAGTATATTTAGAATTAAGACAGATTTATGTGACTTATATAGATAGATAGAGATTGAAATTTAAAAGTCATTTAAGAATCATTGCTAGTATAATTTTAAAAATTTATATTTACAGAAATTTTTTTTATAAATTTTGTTTAAAAAATTAAAATATGAATTAAATTTTCTACAATAATTCTAAAAGAATTAATTATATAAACAAAATTACTAGAAGCAGTTTTTGGTATCTGGGATATTATAGTTTGTACCAGTTATTAACAAATATACAAGGAAACTTGACCAAACTCTAAATATAACAATTATTAGTTTTAACCAACTTTTTGAATTTATGTTAGGCTAATTTTTTTCAGAACATTTCATATATTTTTCTTTCCCTTTATAATTAAAATTAATTAATTTTCCCAAAATTATTATCTGTAAAATTACTTTAAGCATTAATTAAAGCCATTTAACTTTCGTTATTATGTACAAGTATTTTAATTTTTTTTAACAAAATATACTATCAAAATTGATGTATTCACTTTAATTGGTTCAAACATCCCAAGTGAATTAAATCAACTAACTTTTAAAAATTAGTACTGTAAACATTTAAATAAAATATTTAGTAAAAAATTTTCATTCTCTAATATGACCCATTTTCTATAATTCAGTTATTCAGTTTACTTAACACTAACTGGAAATTTGTAAAATAGTGAATAATCATACAGAAATATTTTCACTTTTTTTTTTGTTGTCACTATAATTATACAATAAAAAAAAATCAATTTATTATTTTATTTTTATTTATTGAAAAATTGATTTAAGTATTCTATAAAAGTAATAAATTTTTATGTTGTCCATTATAAAAAAGTACATAACAAATATATATAAAAATTTTCCCTAAGCAATATTGCACAAAAACCATTATTCATCTCTTCTGGTATATTATAGCTAATAGTTTTTTTCTTCTTCTGTATATTTAAAGTATCTCTAAAGTATCTCTAAAATAAAATTCATCCTATATCCTATACTATAATAGTAATAATAAAATAAGTATATATGATGGTGATATGTGTCTGGGCGAGATACAAGTATAACTTATCAAAAAGCATAAATCATAATCCCTTTTTTCTATACACATTTATACGAAACTCAAATCTAAACAAACATTTTTTTTTTTAATATACGTATTATGTATGTACGTAACAGAAAAATTTCATTCATAGATTTTCTCTGTGTTCCATGTTCATTTTTCTATCTCTGGTACTAATAAATTAATATATCGTCGTGTGAGAAGCGAATTGTCGTAACCGTTAGATACGTCAATTTGAGAGAATTGATACAGGAAGATAGAAAATTTAAGTATCTATCGCCCTGTGTTCAGACGGATTCGATCCGAGAATATCCTGGCTACTATTTAATTGAAATTTTAAATGTTTGTAAGTTGTATTTTCCTAAATTAATTATTTGCGAAATGTTGTATACATTTTATACGGTATTTTGGTGGTGTAGCGTAGTTCATCATATAAATTGCAAAATGTTGTATATATATACTTTAAGAACAAATTTTTGCTATAAAATTCCAATTATGTTATATTCAAATTGTTGTATCTTTGTCATACGACAATAATATAAAAATAAATTACAATACAAATAAGTTATTCTAATTATTGTATGTTAACTATACTACATTTTGTGGTTTATAATTCTGAAACAAATAGTGATAATTCATATGATTTAAATTGTGGTAATTTGCATTTACAACATTCTGAGATTTTTCCATAGATCTAAATAAAAAATTAAATTATCGTAAAGTTTGTGGTGCATCACTAAATTAAACTATAACAATCCTCTAATTCTATTTGAGACCAAAGTAATTACTGTTTTACATAGCTAAAGAACCCATCTTTGTAATAGAGTGTTAATTTATTGGAGTCATAATATTATTTATTGAGATAAATGCATTTAAAGGCCTCAGAAAAAAATTCAAAAACTTAATATTCATTTATCTCGGAACTTCATTTTTGCAGTTACGACAATTCGCTTCTCACACGACGATATATAGGGAAAATGTATAAGTACAAAAAGAGATGAAATATTATTATGAAAACTATTTATAGAGGAGATGAATTTTACTATATATAAACATAAATGTACATAATATTTGTTAGATATAAATTCTATGCGACATAAACAAGCTGCACGTAAAAAAAAAAGTAAAAAAAAAACACAACAAAAAATTGCGTTAACAAGTGAACATTAATAAAATAAACAGGGTGGTAAGAGATATATGCTACATTATTATTATATACATTACAACAATATAACTAAAATTATTATGCTTTTTATAATCAGTTATAATATGGTATAATATGAAGTGTTTAGATATTATAATACGGTTGAATGAATTTATGGTGCATTTTTTTTTTTTTTTTTGGTTAAACATTAAATTTTTGATAGAGATAATGAAAAAAAAAGTACTTTTAGACATCATAAACAAATTAGAAGAATAGATATTAGTTATATACATGTACGATATATACTAATTTTAATATTATGTACAAATAATTTCGTTTATTACATTTTACCTTATAAAATCGACAAAAAATTATCATTAAATCATTTTATATAAATTTTAATATTAAAAATGCCATGTATTTAAAATGGTCTTTGGTATATTATAGGTTTTAAAAAAAAATATATTTATAATAAAGTCTGGAAATTTCATTTATATTAATTTTAATTTATTGAACATTATTCACGTTTAATATCATTTTAGTCTATACAACAAAATAGATAAATTAAAATCAATATAAATATTGGTATACGCGTTTAATTAATAACATTTCTCTTCCCATGCAAAATACAACAAAAAATAATGTTCGCATAAATTTATCAGAATAAGTTTTAAATGAGTACCAGGACAGATTTATGCTGGTACTGTTTTTAGGATCCATAGGACCCTTAATAAAATAAACAATGTTTACTTTAAGACTGAAAAAATTGTTAGCATAATCAAATTTGATTTCCTAACAAGACAATTGATTCTTTTACTAAACCATTAGTTTTACTGCAATTTAAGTGACTCCATATAATTAGAAGATCCTAAATTACAACAGAAACATCTTAGCATTTAGTCCTACCTCCACATATCAGGCTATTTTAAGTAGAAGTTTAAAATTTTAGCAATAATATTTTTCGCAAACCTCTCGTCTTTTTTTCTGTGTGTATACCAAATTAAGGAAGAGAGATGAAGAAATTTTCGCGCATGACATATCTTTGTTATTCACAGTTTTTCACATTTTTATTATAATATATTATATTTTTTTTAAAAAGCTTTTCTTTATAATATTTTCTTTCATTAAAATTTATCACAAATAAAAAGAGCGATGTTAAAATTTATTATATAGAAAAAAAAAATCTATATAAACATTCAAGTATCTCAAAAGACAAATTCACAAAAAAAAAAAGATAAATTGTTACATTTTAATGCTCTTTTAGGAAAAATATCAGGCATTATAGAAAAAAAATTGAATTGGTGTAGAAATTTTTTGTTTCGTTAAATAACCCCAAAAGGATATAAAATTTCCTTTGAAAGTTATTTAGGTTTTTTCTTTAGTATTTTAAAATAAATTTCTTTTTTCTCATTATAGAACTGAACTGATGCATTTTATTTTTCATATGTATATAAAACTGCACTCTGTTAAACATTTAGGAAATGCATTAAATTTAAAGATGTGCGGTTTTAATGGAATATCTGCAATATATATGTATTTAAAAATGTCATAAAAATCATAACTAAATAAAATTAAATTTATTTAATTAATAATTTTTTATATTAAATAAATGAATGTAATTAAAAAACAATGTTAATCTTATATATTTGCGAATGTACAAATATCACTAAAAAATAATTTCAATTTAATATTTTCCAAAAAAAAAAAACACCACTACAAAATAAAAATATGCTTTAAAAATCAACACTGCATTTTTTTTTTTTTCACATAACACAAATTCTGTCAAATATATAAATCATAAAAATATTATATAAAAATTTTTATAGTGAATTTATGAGAATTTAAATGAAATTGAATAACTGAAAATTTTCTGATTTTTTTTTTTAAATAAAATCATTTATAAATGAAATATTTTTAAATTTAACAATGAATTAAAACATAATATAATATGTTTATTTAATTTGTGGTAAAATAATTATGTATACTAACAATATAATATTAAAAAAAGGGGTTTGTTAATATATAATTTGATGTTATTACACAAAAAATTAAAATTTCTGGAATGTAAATATAAAATATTTTAATTTAAATAAGTTAATATTCTTAATTTAGATAACTATCTTGTAAATTAATATTAAATTATTATAAATCCTTATTTGTTATACAAAAATTGATATTTTATTTAATATACTAATTCATATTATTATTGAAATTATTTGCCAGATTTCTGTCGCTGTATTTTACATCATAAACCAATATAAAATTAATTGTTATATTAATCGCGAAAATCAACTGAAAACAAAATCAGAAAATTTTTATACAAATTCGCCTCCTTAATTATATTTTTTAAAAGTTTATATTATTTACCATAAAATATTGAAGTATATAAAATTAATTACTCAACAATTACAAAATTAAATATTTATTTATTTACTTTTATAAATAAAAAAAAAAAAATCCTTTTTGAATAAACATTTAAAAATAAAATTTATTAACTTATAACCTTTTATTTATAAAAAAAAAATAATTTACTATTATATTTTAATAAATATTTAAGTTCATGTTTTCCTATAAGAAATTACAAGAGTATTTATATATTTCTTTCTACATAAAATATTTTATATAGTAATTGCTTCAAAATTGACCGGTGAAAAGGTAATTTTCATTTAGGTAAAATAATTTCATTAAATCACGCAAGTTAGCAAAACTAAATTATCCAAAGCACAATGTAATTTTACTAACATTGGTATTTAAAGCAAAGGTGATGTACATTACAGTGATGTATGAAGCTATACAATATTTCGATTTTCTGAATTTTTACTCTGACTTTAAACGACGATTACAATAAATTCAATTTTTGCCAGAAAATATTAACAATTGGAAGACATGGAAAAATAGTTTTCATCAAGATTTTTATCGAATGAAAATACTTATGTATATAAAAATTTCCGCATAGCATTGACGAATTTCTACACGAACAATAAAAATACTTCTTTAATTTTCATATTTCCCATTTTAAAATCAATTTTAGTAAAATGTTATGATAGTATAAATAATTTTTGCATCAATTCTATTATTAATTATGAATTTTGATTTTATTTATTTATGAAAATTGAGAGAAATTATCGAATTTATTGTTGAATAGATTATTACAAGGGGTCACAATATTTTGAATTAATTTTGGATAAAAAAATTTCAAAATTTCATTCGTGATGTGCAAAATAAGAGGCAGAATAAATTTTGAAATAATTTTTAAATAAATTTTATTACAAATTTCAGAAAATTACATATATACAAATTTAAAAATTCATATTCAAATTTTCATGGAAAATAATTAATAAATCAATTAAAATATTTGTAAATTTATTTGGATCCATTTTACTTCCAATATTTTTCTATTTTTTAATGCTGAAATTTTTAAATTTTTGTTGTAGAATTGTTAATCAGTTCGTTTTACAATTTTAAAACAGGAAACTAAATAATTTAAAATGCAATTATACTGAATAATTAAATAATAATTTAATTACATGGATGAGAAAGTATAAAAATTAATAGAAAAACTGAAAATTAAATTATTATTATAACTTTTTTTATAAAAATAAATATTTAAAATAAAGTTTACCTTAGGAAAATCATAATAAATTTTGCCTACTACACCAGCATTAAATTTCTATTTTATATGAAATATTTGATAAAAAGGACATCAAAAATGAATTATATCTTGCACATTTTTTTTTAGAAAATATGAAAAAGTAAAATTACTATAACAAATTTTCAGTTGAAATTGTAATTCATGTTTTTTTTTAAAGGATGAACATTTTTATATATTATATTCCTCTTTTTTTTATTTAATGTTAAGGTACATAAAGTTCATTTACATGTTATACAACGTACAAAAGAAGTGTAACATATTGAGGTGCTTCCCTACCAAAGCAACAGAATTTTATTTTGAAACAAAAATAGCATAATAGCTATGCACTTCTATGTTATAATCTTAAAACAAAATGCATAGTAACGAAAACCTTATTAAGGACATCATCATCGTTTCACATTATACATAAACCTCTCTGACGTGTAGGGCATAGAAAAATTATATATATATATATAGGAAAGTGTAAAAAAGGAATAAAATAATCAAAAACAAAAAAGGATAATAATATTTTTTTAAAAAATGGGGTTGAAAGGGCATTGGCCATAAATGAATAAAAGAGAATTGGTTGTAATAATTATATGTTGGTTGTTGCATAGTTCATGCTATATGATTGTCAGTTGTATTAGTGTCGTATATGTTTGAAGGAACTGAAAGTTTTTAGAAAATTTATTTTCGAAAAAAAACCTAAATTTATGAATTTCAAATATTATGGCGTGCAGGAGAGAAAACCAAATTATTTGTTTTCAGAGAATTTCAGATCATATATCCTTTTACATACATCCAAAATTGTATTGAGAGAAACAAAAATCTTTAAGTTTTTTTTTCGCGAAAATAGACCAAAATAACTAGAAAAAAGATAAAGGATAATTTATATTACTGAACAATTAGAAAACAACGAATTTGATTTATAAAACAGACTAAATTTGGAATGTTAAAATACTAATTTAGCTTGTGCTAAAAAGGACTAAATTAGGCTTAAAAATGCTATATAAATATTTCAGGCATCAAATAAATCATAAATTATGACTATACGTAAAGTAATATGAAAAAGGACAAATAAATTAAATAATCCTTTATATTATAAAGCACTGAAAAAAATCGTTAAATAAAACTGCATTAAAAAGTTCGACAACTCGAAATATGTACCTAAAAAAAAATTAAATATCTTTTTGACCAAAACATAAATCAACTCGCCTAACCACAATTACAGAGTGAAAAATTATTTAAAAATCATTTTAAATTTAAATATTAAACTAAAACCACAATTAGTGTATAATTTTACACGGAACATATAATTTCTTAATACGTGTATAAATAATATCCACATTACATAATAATTTATATATATGTTTTTATTAATTACATACCATAAAAAAGGATAATATCACTTACCCTTTCACTTGATATACGGTAAAGAGTAACAGCATTTATAAACGACACATCTCATTTGATCTTCATTGTAGTGTGTACAGTCGGTCGGCGGTATAAAAAACGACCCTTTTTCCACCTTCTTTCAAAAAATTCAACCCTCTATACTTCTATAGTATAAGCTATACTATACCATCCATATATAAATTTTTATCCTTTCTTCATTAGTTTTTTTTTTGTTTGTTAAAAACCTTAAAATATTATATTTTTTTTATTATTTATATGTATACTTTTCTTCGATAATATTATTTTCCAAGGACTAAGCATAATATCCTTTTTTCACCCTCTCATAAGTTAATAACATCTATCATAACTATAAATATGTTGTGCTTTCGATGTTCTAAAAATGCTCAATAAGAATTTTTTTTTTTTTTTTGAGAAAGGGGGTTGAATTTTATGTATGTAATTCCCAAATAAATAATATTTTGGCGTTATAATTATCCTGTAGATATAATACACTTATAGTATACCCGTAGTTTACCTTCAGCATTATAAAGTTTATTAAAAAAAAGGGGGAATTTTGAAGTTTTTTTTGTTGAAGGATATTATACAGAACAAAAATAATTATTATAAATAAACGTTTTTATCATAACAAATTATTATTTTGTTGGTATAATTATTAAGTTAAATAAACAATAATATTTAAAATTTAATTATTTCTTACTATGGTATACGTAAAGTACTCAAATACTTTTAAAATTAATTAAAATTAAATAATAATTTTGACAAATAAACTTTAATTTCATGATATTTTAAGAAAATTTACAATTGTTGTAATATTTTGTATAATAGTTAATTGATTTTTCAAATATTTAAAAAATTTTTAAATGTCAATTTAATAATATTTAAATTTTATGTCCGAAGTTGAAAAGTAAGTTTGAGAAGCTAGAATTGAGAAGCTCTCAATGAATATTTCAAATATTATAGACTAAAAAATTTAAAAAATTTAAACTCTAAGAAATTTAAATGAAATATCACGACTAGGGGTTGAAAATTATGAAATGAAATGAAACCGCAAGACTATTTTATGTAATTATCTTTGATGTTTACTCAATTAACTATTTTACGATAATAGTTAATATTTCATATTTTTTGTCATCTATGAAGCGATAAAAATATCTCCGTTTGCAATCAAAATATAGAACCAAAACCAAAAATCCATTTTAATATCACGAATTAAATATCATAAATTATACTACAAATAATATCAATTTTTAATTACCTTTGTGAGTTTATAATAAATCAGTAAATTAGATTTTTCACCCCTAAGGGTTTAAAAAATTAAAAAGGTATTTTTACGGTATTTTAGATTCAATATTAAAAGTCATTAAAATTTTTCTAAAAACAAAAAATATGCAAAATATTTCATCCTATTTAAATAAGGGCACAAAATATAAATTGCACAGATTTATTACATATAAACAATTGAATGGTTTATAGAAATTAAATATTGCTAATTATTATTTTTAAATCCTACAAAAATACTTTTTTAAACTAAATGTTAAAAATTTGCCACTTTACTGTTCAAAATATTTAGACTAATTTACATCATTCACTTTAAATGGCATTACCAATTCTATTTAATTTAACAAACGCTGTTAAAATATCATATCTAAAATTGTTCTTATTATAGTTAAATAACCAAAAACTGGTCAACAACGTAAAAGCAAAGCCGTATATAATATTATATACGGCTTTGGTAAAAGTTTTGCGTATATACACAATAATTTTCTATTTATACAATGAAATTATCTTAAATTGTTCTTATTACGTACAATAACAAAATTATAGATAATATTTTCTATCGTATTTCAAATAAAAATTTACCCCAAAATTTTCAATCAATTTTGGAATTTTTTCATACTCGTGTAATTATTTATGTAATAAATTTTACCACCCTATTTAATATTTCTTTTGATTACATACCTAACTAAAATGTCCAATTTAACCTCTATTCTTTGCAGACATAATAGTTAATTTTATATTATCAAAAAAAAAAAAAAAATCCTTAAACCCTTAATATCATGTGTGACGATATTAATTCAATAATTTTTTTTTTATATCTTTTGAGTTTTCTCTTCTGTTATATATCCTTTTTAATTTATATAATAAGTTTACCACCCCAAAATATAAAAAAAATGTATATGTATATTTATCTCTTTGTTTTTGAAATTTTCAACAACTATAATCAGAGATGTACGAGTTTATACCCGGCATTTGTCTATAATTCTATATTTCTACATCTGTACATCTAAGTTATTTTGTGGACATACTTATAAGCTTTTCTTTTGTCAAGATCAAGAGTTTGTTTTACTTTATTCTATTTTGGACTACAGACATATAAATGTTATCTTAATGTCAAAGAATTTTTTTTTTATATTACATAAACTTGTAAATGAAAATGTTTAGGATTGAGTGTCCTTAAACTAGTTAAGTGGATTTTTGTATACATATATATATTAGGGATGAGAAATTATACAACAATAAAAATCTATAAATTAATGGTAATTATTAATGCTTATCAATTCAGACTAAATTAAATCTTTAAAAATAAAATTGATATATCCTTTTGCTTTACTAATTTCGAAAAAAATCACACATTTTAAAGCTCAATAAAATTACTTTTTTTTTGAAAAAAAAGATTTAGAATTGCAAATTTCTTATTTATGTGATTTTTACAAAGAAGGATAAATAAAAAAAATTCTCTCCTGTATTTAAGGACATGCGTATTTTCCCCTTTATTTTTTTCTATTTAATATTCCTTTTATACACGATTTCAAAATTACATACCATATTTTCTCTTTAGTTGTCCTTATGATTTTGTACAGACAAAAAGAATAATGTAATAAAAAAATATATTTTTCTACTTGGTTATACATATAAAAACCTTTTATTAGAACGGAGAAATTCTTCGTTTGTCGTGATCATAATCATCCCTTATATTCTTATATTTTATGTTTATCGTATAACAATTTTGGTATATAGTCATATATGCCTTGACTTTTTTATTACACATAATATATTTATATTATGAATTTATTTATGGTGTTGATAGAGAAAAATATTCACTTTGAATTTTTGGACAAAAAAAAAATATCCCTAAAATAATTGACAACTCCTCTGGTGCTGGTAGTTATATAGATAGAATTTGAGGGAAAAAATATATACACACTTATAAATTAATTTATTTAGTTAGTTTTTATATAATGGATACAAAGAAAAACATTAAAATTTCAGAACAATATTTAATCAGAAATTAATTAAACAATGATTTTACAAACATATACATATAGATAATTTTGTTTTCATTCAAAATTATATCGCAAAATATTAAAAATTTAATTTAGATCCTTCAATAAAAGATATAAATTTTATCTTTTTCCAATCGCACAAATGTGAAAAACTTAATATGTAAAATCTTATCAGCCATTTCTATTTTTTTAGTATAAAAAAGCACACGTTTAATATTTCCTCATTGTATATAACATTTTCCCACCCTCACGATATATCAATTGTGGATATACACAACAATTTAAGGATATATACACACAACAGATTGAATAACATTTATATATAAAATGAAAATGCCTTCTTTTCATATGGTTTGCAATATATATAGAATAAATATTATCTGAAATAATATTTTACAAAGTGAATATAAATGTCCTTGCAATATGCAGTCTATAAAATTATATGAGAATTTTATTAATGCATTTTGTAGACATTTAAAGTACAATTTATATTTTTACTGTAAATTATTTTTTAGATGGTAAATATAATGGTAGATTTTGAAATAGGATTATTTTAAATATACACGCAATCGGAGGAGTGGATATTGAATTGCTTTTCACAACATAGTCTCTATTTTTTTGTTGAATTAATTTACTTGGCGATTATATACAAAGTTGATTAATTAAAAGAAACGTAATGTCCAGAGTGAAATTTTCATTGATATATAAGTGATTGTTTTATGATTATTGTAAATCCTTAAAGGATAATATAAATATTTGATTAATTTTCTGTTGTGTATAATAAATTTATTGATAAACATTTTTATAAGTATATGGAATTTGAATTGTTAGTTCTTTCTCTTAAAATGGAGAAAGTAATAATTAAGGATATTTCCTAGGTTTTGTACCTTAACAAAGAGATATACTCAGAATGAGTATTTTAGATCAATTATAATAAATTATGCTTAGCATAGAGCAAAAATATAAATAATATTATAAGAGGTTTCACAGTATCCTTGTGCGTTAAGAAATAGACTTCTAAGATTTTTCGGGGTTGATTCCTGGCCAAAGTTACTTAAATAGGAAAATCAACCAGATGTCTGAAACCTCAACAAAAAGGTTCTATATAATCAAATCTGGTTGGTGTGACGCTCTAAATCATAATATTAATTATATAGTCTTTGATTATAAATTAAGATAATTTAGGAAATAATTTTTATACTGTCATATTAAGACATTGAATCGATAAATAAACTTTTCAACAAAAATAATCTTATAGAAAGACATTTAAATTGAAATGGTATAATTAATTTTATTCAAAATTTTATTTAACAAGATTTCTATATAAATTTTTAATAGAGAATCAAAATATCAAAAAATATTATTTTAAATCATCATATTAACCTTCTTTAATACCAAATGATCTATACCAATTAGATAAATTATAAAAACCTTATATCAAAGAAATTTAACATTTAGCTGACATTTCTTAAATACAATTCAAAAAAAATTCAACTAAAAACCCTCTTTATAACAAAAACTCTGACATAAATGAATAATATTATTACATTAAAAACTGAACCACAATATCATCATTCGAGAGACTTAATGATTATTATTAAACATTTATATGAACCGCACTGAAATGTTACACATTCAATTTTGATTATTTTGTCTTTTTTATGAATTGATTGATGAGAGTTTTTTTTTTATTTATTTAAAAGATATTTTCAATGTTATAAAATATTAAATGAAATACTATTCCATTACCAAAGCATATACAAAAATGTTTAATTGAAGGGTAAACCTATATAAGTTTTTGAGGAATTTCATTTAGGATTAGGGTTATTGTGTATTTTTCTTGATTTTTAATTTGAAAGGTGATGAAGAATTTTTTTATTGAATGAAAAAAGAAAAATCAGAATTTTTGTGTTAATTCTTAAAGATTAACATAATATGTGAATGATGGTTAATTGTTTAAATGTCAAATAATTGAGAAGTTTTTGTATATGTATAATCAAAATATTTAGAATTAGAATTATAACAAAAATTTAAAAGATATATTCAATATAATAAGAGGTGTATAAAATTTAAGTTTGTTAATTTGAATTCTACCCTTTTAAAAAATAAAATAAATAAAAATATTCTAATTGATATTTTAGAAAAATTGACATATTTTAAATATCATTCATTAATAATATTCTTTTAATGCTTCTGTCATTTTACCCTAGTTGCAATTATTGTTATTTTATTTGCATATTTTTTGTGTGCCATACTGAATTTGTTTTAATTTATTTGATTTTTATATTCTATCTAGATAAAAGGATTAAATAAAATAATCTTGCATAAAAATATTGTTGATGTCCCTTTAGTGAAAAAAATATTAAGTATACATGACAAATTTGTCAGACAGGATATATGTTAAATTCATCTCTATACTATTATAGTCAGTCAATGATTGTTTGAGAGAATTTTAAGTACGTATATTTGTATTTAATTAAAAAAGTTATATAATTAAATGGTAAAATTTAGAAAATATGAACCAATTAATTCTTGTTCCAATTAGAACATATACGTAATTGAAAAGATGAAAATTTACTATTAAATTACAGTGTAATCAGGATATAAAAAAATAAATAGTGCTACTAATTATTTGAAATTTAGATTCGAGAAGAGTATTTATTATTTACTGTATTCAAAAGACAAACATTTTTCTAGGGCAATATGTATTTATAATTCTGTGAATAATACCGTACAAGAAATTTGTGAGAGTTCATATAAAATTTGTATAGGTCCAATATAAATGACGTGATAATAAATTATATGATAGGTAATAGATTACGTGACATAGTAAATTCCGTATGGAACAGATGAGATTTATAGATGATACTGTAACTCTCGATCTCTACCGAGCCATCACTGCAACACTATGACTAAGTTCACTTAATATCCATACTAGAATATTCAACAATGTGAATTTCATGATTAGGAAAATACCAACATAGACTAGCTTCAACGAATGAAGCTCGAAGCTTACAAAGGTTCAGTATGGCACATAAGAAATATACGAAAAAAATAAGCCAAAACTAAGTATTTGCTTGTAAATCGTGTCTTAAGACCACGTTCGATGAAAGGTGCAGATTTTAATAAATTGCCAGTTCACTGGATGGCAAACAAAAAAGCTTGGGTGACGACTGCAAAATTTACATAATGGTTTGAGAAATATTTCGTTCCAGAAGTTAGGCGCTACATGAATGCAAAATGTTTACAATTTAAAGTTCTTTTAATTCTAGACAACGCACCCGGCCATCCAGTCTTAGTGCACCCAAATGTACAGTTTTGTTTTCTGCCACCTAATACTACATCCTTAATTCAACCGCTCGACCAAGGTATAATCGCTACATTTAAAACCTACCTATTATGTGTATATAAAACGTTCATTCCAATACGTGTTAGACAAGCTAGAGCAGAATGAGGTACCAGCAGTCATTGATGTATTGACAAAAAATTCAATTATGGTCTGTATATGTATTAATCAAGTTGGATTAGCGTTAGATGAATTAAAGCCATCAACTTTGAATGTATGTTGGAACAAAGTTTGGCCACACTGTGTCATATCCAAAGATCCCGTCGTCCTTAATACCACTGAATTTCCTAACCTAATAACTGTAGCACGTACAATTGGTGGAGATGGATTCGATGATCTTATTTGCAGATATAGATGAATTGTTAGTTGATAAAAGCCTGTCTGAAAATGAAATTATAGATGTTGTCCTGGAGACTCACGATGACAGAGAAGATAGCGATAATGCCGAAGAGAATCCTCCTGTTTTAAATTCAACTCTAATTAAAGAAGGCCTTAATCTTGCCAGGAAATTAGGTAATCATTTTGAACAACATGATCCTGATGAAGAACGAGCTGGAAGATTTCAAGGGGAACTGCAATCATTAATGGCATCTTAATGAACTTTGAGAACTTTATAATGGTTTATCCCGAAAACCAACACAAACATTAATAACTGATTTCGTTCTAAAACCTACTGAATTATCAACACAGGAGACTAGTGATAATATAGAAATAATTTCTCATGAAGAAAATATTTCTAGTGATGGCAGTGATATTACAGTCTTACACAAACGTGCTAAACGCACAGAAATTGATGATGAATAAAATTTTATTATGCTTATTTTTATTTTTCCTTTTTTTTGTATTAATGAATTTGTGATATATTTTTTGGTATTACTTTACTAATCACTTCAGAAAAGATTCTATAATTATTTGACACTAAATTACATTTACTATTTTAGTTAAACAGATCCTTTTACTCCTTTAAACTACAATATAATCGAATCATATTTATAAAATTAAATAAAACTTTCTATCTGTAAAATGATGAAGCAAAATAATTGAAATATTTAGTACACGACAAAAATTCATATACAATTTTTATTATATCATTATTTTTTGAAAATGCTTAATATTATTATATGAACAAGTGTACAAACAATAAAAAAAATATATCATATTTTAATAATATGTGACGATATAAATAATAAAAATATTATAAATAATAATTCATTCAAAAAAATAAAATAAAAATTAAATTAAATATGAAAATCATTTTTTTCTTCATCGTAAATTTTTGTACTCCACATTTTATATTTTATACACATATATAATAAAATTATTATATGTAACCATACACATAATATTTATGTACATAAGAGTTAATGTATAATCATAAAAATAAAAATTAACATTGAAGAAAATTATGTACATAAAATTTATAACAATATGACATAGAGAAAATTTATATTTTCATCATAATGAATTTTATATTCAAGCTTTTTCTATATACATATATAATAATATCTCTTGTAGTATAAATTTATGCTTTTTCTAGCATATTTTCTGTGTAACATAACAAAAGGAGGGTGGTTTTTCTTCTAATGTGCAAAAATAATAAAGCTTTTTATTTACTTTTGCGACAGAAAAAAAAAATGAAAGTATCACAGAAAATAATACACAAAAATTTTAATAGAGAAACAATTTGCTTATAATTTTGATATACGATTTTTATATATGTACATACATTTACATAGTACATACATATTATTTTTGAAATATGGGACAGACTGTATAGAAGGGTATAAAAGTGTTAGTAGTATATAAAATTTTGTGGTTTTTGTGGGAATTTTTTAATTGCTTTCAAAATATTTTTTATTTAAAAATATGAATATAAAAATATTTCGAAAGGGAAAAGAAATCTTTTGTTAACAGTTAAAATATTAAGAATTTTTAGTTGTTTATTTGAAGATAATATTAATAATTTAATAATTGGATATAATACAGTCAATGGCACATAAATATATAACTTAATAGTTGAATATACATATTTTAATTCATTTATATTAAATTATAGAGTAATTTATATTGAGAATTTTAATTTTAAAAATATTTTACTGTCATAAATGTCTAAATTTTTCATATATTGTCAAAATTAAAATTATCTTTCCATTGTGCAAAAATTTAACCAAATAATTATTGCATTTTCTATTTCATTTGTATTGGAAGTCATATCATTTTGAATTTAGACCACTCAGTTATCTGATAAATTACGTGAAGTAATAAATTATATGACAGCTAATACATTACTTAACGTAAATATATCGTAGAAAACAGTAGAGAATTATCATTTAAGTATGTCAAGGAAGTTGACATACTTAAATGATTATGTAAAATTGACTAATTATGCAAATTATGTAAAATTGACTAAGTTCATTCACATCGCAAATTATGTAAAATTGACTAAGTTCATTCAGCTTATAAGTATCGACAGGACAATAAAATAATACAGAAATGTAAATTTAATATAACTAGGAAAATACCAACTGTTGAATCTAAAATTACTTTATCTACGATAAATATAATATTCGCACGCCACCTAAATTAAATCTAATTTTGCATCTCGTAACAGTCATACATAAGACATCTATCAATTTACGATGACGCCCTCTTACAGCCAACAATGTAGCTTGAGACTAAATTACGTGACAAATTACACGCTTCTTTACAAATTAAAATTTTTTGATTTTATATTTTTGTATTTACAAAATCAATGAATATGAATACAATTTAACCATGAAATTCTTCCAAAAATCTTACCAAATACGCTACATAATCTTTTTACCCTTCTTTTCAACACAACTTAAATTTCAACAACTTTAAAAACCATCAAATAAAATTATCTTTGTGGTAAATTAAATTTACCATGACCGCCTCTACAAACCTCAATTATGCAGAAATAATTTTCTAATCAATTTCTTTATTTTTTTTGTTATTTTGAAAATTATAGGATCAATATTATGATAAAAATGATTTTAATATTTACATACATAGGTAAAATAAATATAATTCAAATTTTAAAATATTCTTATTAACCTTCTATATACATGTAAATTAATATAACCAAAATTCATTACAAAGATTCGGGTCTATTGACCCTACAGAAACTAAAACATAAAAAAAAAAAAAAAAGAATCATCCTTTCAAATAAAACAAAAATACCCTTTCAAACAGAACTAGAAAATTTTATATATATTCAATAAACCTACTAAAATTTTTTCAAAATAAAAAAAACCGTCTACTTATACCCAACTGAGAATTATTATAATTCCCATACCAAAAAAAAAATTATATGCCTCCTTTTTCCCAAAAAAAAAATAACAGAACGAATTGTTCCAAAACCAAATTTATTTTTTTACACAAAACAAAAAACCACAGTCAAAAAATCCAAAATAACAAAAAAAAAAATATCCCAAGGTACATAAAAAAAAAATCAATCCTGGTGTAAGTTTACCACTGTTGTCGAACCTTTAAACTCACACTTGGCAGGGGGTCATAAAAATAATATATACATATATGTATATAAACACAGCCTCTTTTTCTCTCTACTACTATGAAATATAAAAACATTTTTGTTAAAATATGATCACCCTTCCTTTTTTGTATTCTACTTCGATATGTTTTATATGCTTCTTCATTACAAAACTTTAGCATACATTGAACTCAAAAATTCTTTTCGAGTTTTCATATATATTATGATGTGTATGTTTGTTTGTGTATATATACATTACCACTTTCTTATGAAACATAATCATTGTGGCCCGTCGTCTATACTCATAAAAACCCGCATATAAAAATATGGAAATTACGAAAATATATATAAAAAAAAAATTAATTTTGTTGTTTGCATTTTTCAATACGTAAATTCAATGTACGACAAATAACGTTCTTGACTAAGTATATTACGGATTTGTGTGACAATTGATAGTCTTTCCGAATATTATATATTCTTTTATCCAGTAACGAGAAGAACAACAATAAAAAAAATAACATGGAAAAAAGGGAAACCATTTTTCATCAAATTTTCATTAATTTTTCGGCTAGCGAAAACAAAAAAAAAAGGGGGAAAATAAGTTTAAGGATATTTTATTATAGTCACACGTTTCTAAATATACAATTATGACAAGAAATTTGATTGGGGTTGATTTTTTTTTTATGCTTTTATTTAGTATACCAAAATGCATTTTTTTTTGTAATGTTGAAGTTCTTTGTTAAGGACATTTTTTGTCATTTTTTAGGATAAATAAAATAAAAACTTTAATATTTAGTTGAATAAAAGTATATTTTTTTTATTACAGAAATTTTGCCTTGCATAATGATAAAATGTTGCCGATTTTAAAAACATATTTATTTAATTATTCTGTTATTCCTTCCTGGCGCCATAGCGATAGCCTCCAGTAAGTATTGACCTCTTTATTAATATTCGTTTACCATATTTGATCGTTTTCTTTTCCCCTCTAGTTAGTAATTCCAGTTTCCGATATTTTTTCCTTCACAATATCAGTCAATCTTATTCTTAGTTTACCTAATATTCTTCTTCCTTTTGGTCAATCAATATAACAAATTCAACTAATGATCTTGTTTTTGGCATATATACATAGTCTCTATACTTTCTCACTAAATATAGTACATTTGAAGCTTTGGTGTTTTGCAAAACATATAAATTAGTTCATTAGTTGTACGTCATGCATTAATTAATTAGTAGATACCAAACAATAATTATCCTGTTCTGTTCTGTCATAAAGTTATTATACTCCAAATAAGTTTTTAGCTTATTTGGAGTATAATAAAAAAACATTAAATTCATTTTTATTAAATTTTGTTGTATAAAAACTTAATTGAAATTTTTATATTACTAAAAATTTTCCTCTTAAACATCGACAACAACTCCTTGACTTCATTTACATATACAAATCAAAATTCTCATAAAAATTTGCTAAAGGATTAAATGGTTTATAATATTTATATACACATAATCCTATCTATAATTCCCATTTCTTTTGTCAAATCGCGGGATTTCCCTAACCAATTCGTATCAAAAAGTCTGAAAAATATGCAACAACTTTTGGTGTTATGCTGGTTGAAAACTATATGCTACCATCATAAAATGTGCACAGTAATTTTTTTTTTGGCTTATTACTTTTTATTAGAAACCAAAAAAAAAAAATTATCCTTTTGAATGAATGAATTTGTTCACATCCTTACAAACATTTTAAAACCTTACCAAATGAATTTATTGAGTTTTATTTATATTTTTATTGTTTGTGCATAAATTTTCTACAACAAAAAAAGGACGAAAAAAAAAACATTCTGTTGGTAAACATTTTGTGAAAAGTCACTGCATGTGTTTTATAAATATAATTTTATTTTGAGGGTTGGAAATTAATTTTTTTTTTCCTACAAAGGATTTTATATATTTTTATGTACATATATGTATAACCATGATAAAGTTTAAATATTATTTTCATAATTTTATGGGTGTGTAAACCACAAAATTTATAAAACAACTTTTTACTTTTTGATATAATATAATTTTATTATTAAAATTCCAATTATTTAAATTATAAGTTAAATAATTAGATAATAAATTTATTGATTAATATTAAATAATTAATTAATATTTTAAAATTGTGGTTAAATGAATTTTTCCATTGAAAAAATTAGTTATAAATATTTTCAGCGTAAAACAGTTTCCTCGTTAAATTGTAATTAATAAATTTCTAATTGAAAAATTGATCTAATTTTGACAAATTTGTGAACTAAACTTATTTACATATATAGTAAAAAAAAACAGTATCGGTGTAAAAGCAATTCGTCAACCTTGATGAGTGTCGAATGCTTTCACTTATCAATAAATGCACAAACAAAAAACCAATACCGCGAAAGTACCGCAAAACAAGTTGTAATAAGCAAAAAAAAAAAAAAAGAATTATACAAGCATAAGACTGACTGACGGATTACGTCTAATGAAAAAAAGACCTATATTACTCTACCATACTCTTAAGCAATAAATTGGTTGTTTTTTTATGATTTTCTTGTTATATTATCTTCTCTATCGAAAAGTTTTTAAACATTCCATTTTATGTGTCCACGTAACAAGGTGGCTTTATATATACACAAACAAAAACACATTTTACCTAAAGGCAAAAACGTTTTAAGTTTTTTTTTATTACTATTTTAGATTGTAAGTAAGTAATATATCCAGAAAACAATCTAACAAACCAAAACGAGGAAAAGACCATCGACCTGGCAGGCGGCGGCACTACAAATAAAACCAAAAAAAAAAAAAAATCATCAAAATAGAATCCGCTATAACAATTTTTAATGAAATATATAAGAGCCAAGTCAAACCACCTAGTAAAGAAATAAAAAAAAATGTAAACATAACAAAGAGAATTAGTTATTGGATATTATGAACGCTTATAAATGCTGTGATGATATTTTGCTATTAGTATAAATATAACCAAGAAAAAGGAACAAAATTCGATTATGTTGAAAAAACAGAGGAGCAAAAAATATTTGAAAGAAAATATTATATAAAAAAATGAAGTTTTTTATCCATTTTTTTCCTTACTTTAGAGAGTACGGACGAAAAAAAATTAAGAATATATTCTTCAAATGCATTTGAGACCTGTGAATTTATAAACAGATTGTATAATAGAGGGAATAACAAAGGCGAAAAATTGGGATAAATAAACACGATCTCCAAATTATAGAATCATTAAAATGTCATCTTTGTTTTCGGTTTTCGTAGATTTCTGGTATTTAACGCATTGGAAGAATATTAAACTCAAGTTTAATCTTAATCATGAATCTCTAATTAATATGATCTTCCTCCTAATAGGCTGTTATCTATTATCTACGAAATCTACGTTTCTTCGTACACCTGGTTTTTCTTAATGTTTTCTTTCAGACAGGAACATTTAGGAAAATTCATCCAAATTACTTCCGTCTCATAATTAGCGGAATAATGTGTTGCGTACCGTTGTTATGACGCAAATTACAAGCGCATTTTAACTATCAATATGATCTCAATTCTCTGGTCTATTAAGCACTTGTTATAAACACACTTCGGAAGAAGATCTTTGGATCTGAATTCCCAATATAACAACAATTAAAAACAAAGCGCACTTTTTTGGTAAACTAAATACCTAATAAACAATTCTATTTAAAACTTTATTTTTATTAAACAATTTCTCGACTACAAAAGATCACGTAAATTGTAAACAATATTTTTCGTCTTTTTATTCGAACGTCCGACGTATTGTTAGACAGCTACAGAAGCAGAACAACAGCTACAAACGAGCTACATAAAATCAAATATTTTACTGCTGAATTTCAACTGATTGTGCCTATGACTATAAAACTATATATAGTCAGTCCATAAGATCCGTTCATCTAATTTTGTTTTTTTTATATATATAATAATTTATAAGCTATGGTGCAAGTGATCGTGCACGCGCGACTTATTTACTACAATCAAAAAAACCGAAAAGTAACAACAAAAATTACACAAGAGGAAGGCAACAATTCAAAAATGATCGCAAAAAAAAAAAAACTTTCGTTAGGTGAAGACAAAGGTAGGGAAAGACGTTTAATGGGAAATAAAAATACATAATGTAATGTGCGGGAATTATAAAAAAAAACAGCTGTTTTTTTTGTACAAATTCCTGTTTTCAAACAACATTTACTCTCTCTCTCTCTCAGCCGATCGTGTCATATGTTATCTGCAGATCGCATTAAAAAAGAGTGACCTGTTTTCTTTGATTGTGTTCGTTCAGAGTGGAAGCAAAATTTAAGAGAATTTTGATTTGTAAAACGATCACATCAAAAGAGTTTCTATTCTAAATAAAAGTGACTCTTTTTCAACGATCTCTATGACTCTCCCTCTCTTTCAGAGAGTGGCAAATTGAGAGATATAAAGAACGATCGATCAAAACATTTATTTTTTGTTCAATTTTTGTTTTTATATAATTATTGAGGTCAAAACACTTTTTTTTTTATACATAAATTAATTTATTCGAAGAAGTGAGATCGTTTTGCTTAATAAACATTTTCAAACTTAAGTTTATTTTTGTATGAAAATTAAAATTTATTATTTTCAAATTCAGATGAATTTACATGATAAATTTTTGTTGGCAAAATTTATAAATATCATTTTTTTTTTCTTTAAAATTATTTAGAATTTTTAATTTATTTGGAATTTTTTTTAGATTCTATAAAATAACCCGGATTTCAAAAATATATGAAATTTATCATAAAAATTATATTAAAACATTTTACAAAATATACGAAAACAAAATATTATTTCAATGTCAATGATAACAAGTTATATAAAATATTATAACTTTTCTGTAGTTTGAATATTTATTGGAAAAATATTGAAAATAAACAAGTTAATTTTTTTAATTATTTTATGGAAGACATTTTTTTTTATCTAAATCGAAAATTTTATGGAATTTATTTATTTTTTTTTATAATTATTAAACAAAACAATTAAAATTATAATTTTGACTGTTCTTTATAAGTTTCATTAATTTTAAACTATTTAAGGTTTTATTTTTCAATTAAAGAGCTTTGAAAAAGTTTGAAATAAATTAAATAACAAACTTTAAATTATATTTATTTAAATTTCCGAAATTATTCTTTAATATTTTTAATGTAGAAAAAAACTTTCTTAAAGATGGAAATTATTAAATAGATATTACATATACTACATAATTATGTTGTATGTATATTGTTATTTATTAAAATTATTAATAGAAAGTTTTTGATTATAATTATATTGGCATGCAATCTATAAATAACAAAATTATATAAAGCAAGAAAATTTTTTTTTTGTAGTTTTGGTATATGAAGAAAAAATTTGCATGAAATTTAATTACAAACAAAAATTTCGTGTTTACATATCTCTTTATGAGACTAGGGGGCTCTTGCTGACATACGAAAATAAATTTAATTTCGAATAACATCTGAAACTAATTGAAACAATTTTAAAGGCCAGTATGCTACTCGCGATTAGGGAAGATTACCATACAAAATTTAGCTCAGCTCAATATAAGATTACGATTTATCTCGAAATTTCGCTGAAGTAGTACGCTACTCAAGATTACTAAAAGCGCCTTGTCAAAAGTCTCCACTAAATATTTCACGTGAAATAATGTTGTGAACAAAAATCGGCGCCTTGTCAAAAGTCTCCACTAAATATTTCACGTGAAATAATGTTCTGAACATTATTTCGCATGAAATTTTGACGTTTGAAGAAAAAACAAAATCAAATTTTTCAAAAATTAAAATATCAAATTTTTCAAAAATTAAAATATCAAATTTTACTAGATTAAAAAAAATATTCAAAAGAAAAATATTTGAAATGCCAGACTGATTTGACATTGACATAAACATCAAAATTTATCTCTACACAATATTTTTTCACAATATTTTATCTCTACACAATATTGAGAGTTTGGAGATCGCGTTCAAATTTAGCTAATCTTCAGTAGCATACTATACTTAAATGAATAAAAAATTTCTGATTAATTTTGCTTATGACCCCTGATATAGTTCTTCTAAAAACGCTATTATTTTTGGTATACTATATACATACCTCATAAAGTAGGGGTCAATTAGTAGTTTCACGTATATATTGAAATTTTTCAAAAATTGATTTATACAAATTATGATTTTAAATATTTTATATACATTTTATTAATTGAAAATTTATTACAATTTATTTATATATTCATTTATCATAATTCTCACTCTAAAAATATACATTATTGTACATATATAAAAATAAATACGTTTGTTTTATTGAATTATGTTGAGCTTTTTTTTATTATTGACTGTAAAAATTTAAGCTTTATAATTTTAAGTAGTTTTCGTATATCTTCGTATTTGTTTTTTGTATTCACATAAATTTCTAGTAGATTTTTTATAAATACGATAATACATTTTAAACAAAGAAAATATATAATAAATTTATATAAATAAATTTAATTAAAATTTATTATATATTATAAAAATAAGAAATTTATAATTAAAAATTTCAGACATATAAATATTAACATGAAATTGCATAACAATTTGTCAAATTTGATAAATTTTAAATAAAAATGTAAATTATCAAATCAACTTAATATTTGCTAAAAATATTTTTAAATTTATATTTTTTTTTTCGCAATAAAATTTAGAATAAACAAAAATATTCTACATAGTCTTATCTACATATATAAAACATACTATATTATTTATACAAAATAAAGTAAATGGTATTATAAAATAGACGAACATACAAAATGATAATTTTTTATCATATACTCGTATTAATCAAAATTACTATAGAAAAACGACAGATAATGAACTTAATATACATTTATTTTTATGAAGCTCTTTAAAAACTACTGTATTTTTACCCAAAATGAAATAAAATTAATAAAAAAAAAAAAAAAAAGCTTAACTTGCCACCTTATTACAAAACCCACCGCCCGCCCTTCTTCCACCCCCTCAAAAACACCATAATTAATTTGATAATGATTTCTGGTTGGTGACATTGAAATATTGTTTTTTATTTATATTTTCATCAATCTTTCCTTTATGCTGATCGTTTCTTTTTTCTTCTCTTCTTTAATTTTATTCTGTACATAAATACATAAAAAAAAATTATATGTTGTGATCAACATAGCACCATATTTTTTGTATATATGTTATCTACAGGTTATTGCCTTTCTCACATCATAAATTTTTATCTCATCAAGAATTTTTAAGCTTTTTTTTTATATCTTTTATATAAAAATTTATAATTTTTTTTGGACACAAATTGAGAGAGTGAGATTTTTGGTCTGTAGATAAAAAAAAATTATAATTAATAAGCATAAAAATGAAAACATATACATAATAATATTTTATCAGTTAATTTGGTTTCATTTGAAATTATACAAAATATATTTCTGTTTATTTTTTTCATAATTTCATTTTTACGTATTTTGTTTTTAGCCGAAGGTATTTTTTTTTTTTTCGAAAAAAAAATAGGGTAATTTTTTCTTTAGTTTCTTTGGTTCAACGTAATTTTTTTTTTTCTGAATTTTCGGTATTATTATGTTGTATATGTGATGAGGTTATGGGGTGCTTTATGTCTAGACAGGCAAAAATAACGAAATATACTACTATATAAAAATGTATATTACAAAAAACACCAAGTAATAATAATAATTCGTTATATATAGTCAAGTATACGAGTATATAAAAGGTTTTAAAAGAATTTTTATGTTTGGTTTTTTTTTTGGTATAATTTATAAAGGAAAAACAGTTAAAATTGGCAAAAAAGTTTTTTTAAATGCCAAGCAAAAACGAAATCAAAAAAAATTAAAATTGGTATCAATAACACATTTTTTATGGTATAAATTTATAACTCAAATACAATATGGAAAAAAAGGTGTGCATAAAAATATATATCAAATAAATTTGTTAACCATTTTAATAAATTAATATTTACAAATTAAATTTTATTAATAATATGTTTCTATTTTTTTGGATCGGAATATATATATTATGTCTAATTTTAAGGCATGTCTGAAAGATGAATGACCAAAGAATTAGAACTAAAATATTAAAATGATCGAACTAAAAATGAACGACAGAACTTTAAATAAACGAATTAAATTTTGGGGTGTAACCATTATAGTCCAAAATTTTGATACCATGGACTATATAGTCGGAATGTTCCATACACTGCGATAAAAATTAATTTTTGACAAATTATTTACGAATGAGTTGATTATTTATTTATCTATCAGTAATTTCTGTCTGATATTCTTCGATTTGATTTTAGATTTAGCATTCTTGTATCATAATCTTTAAAGTGATGTTTTTTCATCCATTGTAAATTGTAAATATCGAATAATACACGATCTAATCTTATTGGAATATTGAAATAGATTATTTTGTGATGAATAACGTAGGGCAACCCTTAAAACTAGAATATCCTTCTTGGTATGAATTTAAAAACTGTTGATTGAAAACGAAGTTTTATTGACAATTTCTATAATTATTTATATTTCTAGGACTAAATTATTAGCTGGAAGTTAATTCGTAGGGTCAATTAAAACACTTACGTAATTTTTCTATATTTTATTTGTGTAAGAACCAATATCGTTAAAATAGCGACATTGCAAATTTAATTAGAATATTGAAAAGTCAGAAATGCTTATTTTTAAGTAAAATATTTTCAATATAATTTATAATTCATTTTGGCTAGCTATATAAAATTTTAATTTTCCTTTGATCCTTATATTAAAAAATGTTAATTTTTTCCTATTTTAAAATTCGTCCTTTATTTACTTTATAAAATTTAAACTCCAAAATTAACTGACATACACAAATTGTTTGTCCATAGATTTAAATTAATTCTAATTACAATATATTTATATATTTGAATTTGTTATTTCTATTATTATTATCATCCTTTAATTTATTTAATTTGTAATCCTGGCTAGACAAATTTTTATATGTATATAAAAAAAATTATATACTATAAAAATAATGATTTATTTATATAAAATAAAAATGTATTATAGAAATTTTTGTAAAACATTTTCTGTAACAAAAATAATAAATGAGAAAATTTTTTTTTAATATTATTATTGCAATTTCCTGGTACACAAATATTTATGTACACACAGAAAAATAAATATATGTATGTATATAATATTATAGTAATAAAAAGGGATTTTATAATGAACTTAAATAAACTTATATATAATTTAATTATATGAATGTCAATTAAGTTTATTTTAATTGAATAAATATTTTAACGATGACTATATTTTTTTTTTCATGTGATTCAAATAATTAGTAGAAATTTTTTATATATCAAATTTATTTTATTTACTATTTGGATTTTTTTTTGATATAATTAGTTATATTTTACTTAAACAAATATTAAATATTTAAAAAAATAGATTTAATAATTTGTTTAAATATATAAATTAAAATTGGGAAAAATAATGATTAAATAAAATTTGTAATACAAAATTGCACTATTAAAGTTGCAGATGAATTCAAGTCACAATACAAAATATTAGAATATTAAATTATTCCATTTCTGGCTCGTGGTCTACTTAAAAAATTTAAAATTAAATGTTTTCCAATAAATTCTGTAAAATTAGATAACTTTTCTACAAATTAGCTTTGTAATATGTTAAGGTGCCATAAAAACTTTTTCATTTAATTTTAGAATAAATTCTTAATTAATTTCATTAGAACTTTTGGGAGTATTGATTCATTTCTGTTTTTGGAACTTATTTCTTAGTGAAATGCAACCTTTTTAAATAAATTTGAATTGTTTATAAGTTGCAATTAGGAATAATTTATTGAGACTAAATTAATTTCCAATTAAGAATTAGTTTATTAAAGTTTGCTTCATATTATTTTTTAAGTATTTTATAAATAGCTGAGAGTTAAGTCGTAGAATCAATTAAAATACTTATGGTTAGCTTAAAAAATTAAATTAAATTTCAATTTTCATGAATTTATTTGTTCAGTTAATTCAAGATTACTTAATTCAAATTATCTTTTATAAACTTTTTCGATAAAAACGATTTATTCTTCGATTTATTTACACAATTTCTAACAAAATATAACTTAAATGAATTTTAAAATATAAAAATACCAAAATAACTAAAAAATTATAATGATAATTAGACAATAATCCAAATGTTGAATAAAATTATACAATCCATAATATTATATGTATCTCTAAAAATATGTATGTACAAATAAAATGTGTAGAAATAAAACCAGCATGAAAATGTCCTGTTCATAAAACCATGAAAATCATTTTTTTCTATATAATAATATAATGTAAGCGGATGGTATAACTACAAACGTTAAGTTTATATATGTTATACCATAATACAAAATGCTCTTCTATACCAAAAAAAAAACTTACACATAATAAATTTTCCAAAACCATATTAAAAAAAATATTATTACGTTTATATAAAAAATTTTCTTGTAGGTTTTTATGGTAGAATTTATTATTATGATATTTGTATTATTAAATAACTTTTTTTCTTTTTTCTTGTTAAGGATGAAATTTTTTATGTTGTTTTGTGGGCGCCGAGTTATAAAGAATTTATATACATAAAATATGCTGGTATATATATAATATATATATATATATATATATATATATATATATATATATATTTATGTTTATTATATATTTATTATGTTTTTATTATTTGCCAGGATAAAAGAATAGGACAATATAATTTCTTTATTCATTTGGGGACAATTTTTATAATATAGTAAATAAATAATGTAGATTTATTCAAATAATTTGACTTTAATTTTTAGTTTTATATATAAATAGTCAAATGAGGGGGAAAAATATGATTCTTTTTAAATGATATAATTGTAAAAGTGGGTAAATAAATTTTTAAAGTGCTGAATAATAATTTAAATTAAATGCTCAAAATAAGTCAATACGGTAATAGATTGATTGATATGAAATTTTTGAAATTTTAATGCATTTGAAGTTTTTCTGTTTCATATATATTAATGTATTTTATTAAATCATAAATGGTGTACAATACTAAATATCTTATTGCATAATTTTAATCAAGGCCAAATACACAGATTCCAAAATCCACAATCATTTAATTTGTTATGAACTTTATTAGTATAATTTAAACTAAGAAACTCAATTTCTTAATATTAAATTGGGTTCGATTTGATTAATGTATTTTAAAAGCTGACGAGAGACGACATAATCACATTTTAAGCCATCAGTAAATATATGTAGAATAGAATTATATCAATTACCTATATGTCCAGAATGGCATCATTTATAAAACTAGCATGGGAAATCATAAAGAAAAGATAAACAAAATAAGAAAAAAGGAATGAAAGCTTTACATATATTTTTATTTACTAATCAATTTAAAATATTAAATTTCTTCTATATTCAATATTTTACGAAATGATATTATAATTATTAATTTAATCTTAAATATTCTTCAACAAATTATCATATTACTAACTAATATACAATAATAAATAATATTTATACTACAAATTAATATCACTATCTAATTATCTAATCATATTAAGTAGTATAAAAAATTGTATTATTTACAAATCAATTTAATATTAAATTTTATGCTCATACAAAATATAGTATAGGAGTATAGTTTATTTTCTCCATTTCACCCACCAAAATATAATCAAAACCGTATAATATACGGCTTTTAGCCGATATAATCAAATGATAATCAAAATTATATGTACTATAATATAAACATATATAAATATGTACATAACTAAATATATTTAAATAAATTAAATATTAATAGTCATTTAGTAAGTATATTAAATACGATCAAAATCATATTTAGCGAAAAAGCATAATGATGATATCGAAAATATTCTAACTCAAAAAAATTATAAATTATTAATTTTTCGTTAATTTTATATATTGGAAATACTGAAAATTTACAGTATTCGATAGTAATTTTTGTAGAAACCCGATGTTCGTACAATAGTTTCCTTAATGTTCATAATTCTGGTATCATATCAAATAGCGTTGAATTAACTAACTCAATATAATATATTCAATGAATGTACATACATACATACATTTATGTACCTTATGACAAAGATCCTTTTAATAATCTGTATATCGATTGGCATTGTTTGGCTTGTCGTCACAAGAGACAGTATGTACATATATAAATACAAAATGATAGCAGCAAAGATACAAAAAAAAATTTAATGTATCTTTTAAAGCTTTTTGGAATTATCAATAAAAATACCAAAAAACATTATAAAGCATATTTTTTTTTTAATTTGTTTATTAAATTCTCAATTATAAATAAAATGTTCCGATAAAAAATAGCGAGTCCATCCACTGATATATTACAAACAATAAACACTAGTTGCCACAAACAAACAAAAAATCGAATACCTTTAGTGAACAAACAACAAAACCTGACTGCGCAAAAGACCTTCTACCCTCCCCACCCACTCCACCTTTTCAATCTAAACAAAGAAATTGGGTACAAAAACAAATCTATTACACAAAGTTATTAGGAATTTAGAGAACATATGGCCGGAATAAAAGAGCTTATAGAAGCTTTTTCTAAATAATATATGAGCAAAAAACATTTTACTTATTTACTTGTAAAGTTTATGAATTTAATGAAATTTTTAAACAAAAAACTAAAGAAAAACATAAAAGACGAAACCGGAATAACAAAAAAAAAATGTTGTAAGCTTTTAAAGAGTCACATCACAGTATTATTATTTGTGACAACAAGAGGGGTGAAATTAAAACAGCACACGCCAAAACGCGACAAAACGTTAACAACAACAACAAAAACGAACAAAAAATGAAAATCAGTGAAATATGTTTATGTATATTTTGCCACCGAGAAGGTGAAGTGAAGTCGAAGTGGAGCTACTTGGACTTGCTCTCTGTTTTTGAGTATGAGAGCAGAAGATAAAACTTACAAAAAGTTTATGTATATATAACGAAACGAAAGGTATGCGAATGCGATGTGATAGGTAAAATTCATGGTAGAAGAAAAATTATTATGTCTTTCTTATTGATTTGTTTGTTAGTTTTTGTTGTTGTTGTTGTTGTTCTTGTAACTAATGCCTATCATCAGGTTTAACTGTCAGTTGTGTGACAAGTTTACTCGACCTGACCTCCACCTTATTTTATTTATTTTATGTTAGTTATTTTATATGCTTTGATTATTTTCGCGTAGAATTTTTCGTTTAATTTTTTATATAGTTTTTTATCGATATTTTTGCTGATTATTTTATTTTTTTTTTTGGTATACAAGTTTGAAAAAAAAAATTAATTTTATTTTGTCACAAAAATTTAAAAAACAAAAATATTTAAATAAAAATTTTAGCGAAAAATTATAGTATATAAAACCTTGAAAGATTTTTCAATAATTTGATAATGAAAAAAAAAAATTAAATTATATTTCAGAGTTTCACTACTTTAAAGAGAAAAATTATTATTTAATAATATTTTTTCAGAATTATAAAACATTTTTTTTTCTGGTTTAGAAGATTAAAAAATTAAAAATTTAATTATGAAATCATACAAATAAAAATTTATGTTACACGTTAAAGGTTCTTTGTGAGGTTTTTTTTTTGTCGAAAATGACCTTGGTGAAAAAATAAAGAAACAATGATAATGCAGAATTTTTTTTCGTTATGTTATTTATGAAAAATTTTAATATTTCATAATTATATTTTGAACATAAAATATAAACACAAATTTATTCGAGAAGATTTCAGGTGGAAAATATTTTATTGTAGGTATGTATTCTGTAAAATTAGTATTTTATACAAGGTTTTAGAATTTCAGTCGTGATTTTTAAAAATAAAATAATACTTTTATCAAGATTTTGCCATTGTGTTATACAATTAATATGATTTGTGATTTTAATCGATAAAAATTAACTATTGACCGTCGAATGGATTAATACATAAATAGATTTCGAAATTTTCTATTAACATAATTTAAATATTTCGTATTTTAACTAACCCGGAAATTATTATACTAATTCTAATCTAAAAAGATAGATCATCAAATTTTATGAATCGTATTCTTAAATATTTACATATATCTTAAAATTTATCTTATTTTTCAGTAAATTTATAAAGAAGTAAGAAATCTTAAAATAATCAAATTTAAAAACATAAAATTAAAAATTTTGTATATAAATATTAATTAGAAAATCAAAAATTATTCAGATTTAATAATAGGGTCAATTAATTTTAACTTAGGGATGACTCTCACTTTCTAAATAATAATGTTAAACAAACAAAAAATTGTTCTGACAACTCAGCACAATTAATTAACAATTTTTAATAATTTTAGTATATCAAAATATTTTTCTCGCTCATCAATTTTTCTAACAAACTTTTAAAAAAAAAAAAATAAAATAGATAAGCTTTATTTAAAAATAGATTCATGATAATTCATTGTATAAAATTTAATGTACAACTGACAATTTTAGGAGAAAAAAAAATAGAATTTTTTTCATTTTATAATTTGAATTAAATTTATTTATCTACAATTATAATTGGAATCTACTTTATTTCTGGTAATGAGAAATTATGTGGTAAATTTAAGGAAAACTAGTATTTTTTTGGGTAGAATGTCAATCTACATATTACGTTGTTGAAAACGATTTTATGGGCTAATACGTATAGCAGACTTTCTAGGATAGTGCGTATGCAGGGTTGTTAATATTGAATTAATTCAATATATTATTTTCAATTTTATAAGAAATTGTCGGTCATTAATATAATTTAGTTTAATATTATAGTATTAACAAGGCAAATTAGTCTTTTTACGTTTCAATTTAGTATTTTTATTAATTAAATTAGATTTTCATGTAAATTAAGTTCGTAATTTTTTCAAGTCAACCATTTTTCTTGTCAAATGGATTTAATTATTTACGATTATAATTATTTGTGGAAAATGTGTTTATATTATTAAGTTGTAACAGAAAGTAACTCTTCTTACTGAGTTTTCATTTGCAAAAAGTCTAATTTAATATCTAAAAAAGACTAATTTGAAACGTAAAAAGACTAATTTCACTAACTAATGTTAAAATTTCAATATTAATTAATTTATTATCAATAACACAAAAAAAGTTTTATTTTAAAAATTTCTGTTAAATTAACTATTCAAAATATAATTCTCCAATACGTAATCAACTTAAATTATTTCTTTACTTGTTCACTAAAAGTTCTCTCCGTTTATACTTTTATGTATATAGCATACATACATACATTATGTATATACAACGAGTATTTAAACATAAAAATCTCAATAACATTATTTTACTGAAAAATTTATGTACATGTACGTATACGTACATAGTAGTAAAAAAAAATTATTGACATTGAAAAATAATCACGTATATTCTTTGAATTATTACGTTTCTAGTTGAAATATCTTTTCGGTAGAAACTTGTTTTATTTTTTTTATGAGTTTATCTTCTATAAGATACATTATAAAAAAATCAACATAAATTTAAAGAATAATGGAAATTATTTTTTTATGTATATAAAATTTTCATCTTAAATTCTAATAGAAATTAATAAAGTGTACTAGGAAAACAAGAGCTTATTTTGACCCAAAAAATGTACAATAATCTTCTTAAGTTTTCGGAATGACATATTACAATTAATTTCAAGAGTTTTTCTTTAAATGAAAAATATAAATTTTCGCGTGTTAAATGAGTAATTTTCTTTTTGAAAAAAAAAATTATATCTTGTTGTCATGTTTATGTCAGAAAGCTTTTTTTTTTGGGATATTTCCTAGTATATATTAGAATTTATTTAGATGGGGGGAATAACATACCCGTAGAACAAAACATTGGAACATCAGAATTGAATTAATTGAAAAATTTGTCGAAAATTTGTTTAGTCTAGTTTACAACAAAAAAATAACAAATTGCGATTTTAAATATGTTTAAGATTTAAAATATTTTTAAGAATTTCTTTATGTTTGAATTTTAATTGAAAATTATTAAAATAATTTTATTTATACTTTTTACATATTTTTGAATTATGTGAAAAATTAATTGGAAAATGATTTTTACAATTAAAAGTTTACTATTATATTTAGTATAAATTAATATTAATTTACATTTATGTACATAAATTTCAAATTTATGTACAGTATATCTGCCTAAAAATGAATAGAGCCTTTACATTTACACATGTTCAATAATGTCGACGTAACTTTAAATTCTCTCAATATTAAGCTGATGGGATGGTCAATCAACAATTATTCTATGGACTCTAAAGAAATAGATAATAGATTTAGCTAGTAAAATTGATTAATTCTTTTACCTTTTCATTATTTCCTAATTGCACTAATAAAAATATTTACAATATTATTGATCGTAGAAGCTAAAAAATATTATTGAAATATTATATTGATAAGTATTCAACAATATTTTGAATATTGTCAATATTAACACGGTTTGTAAGTACTCTATAAAAATTAGGAGTATTTTTTTAAAAAAAAATTTTTTTTATCCTAAGAATAATAATTTTCCCCCAATAAAAATATCAATCAATCTGCGTCACATAAATCAACATTATTTTACCAACAAAAAAACGAGCAAAAAAACCTATATACCTACATATTTGCTATTATATTATTTTTTATGCTTTTTTGTCAATACAAATTTCATAGAAAAACCCACCGAAAAAAACCAAAAGCTTTTTTTTATGCCAATATCTAATGTAATATCTAATATGTACATATAAAAAAAATTAATTTACTTTTCAAGTTTCGTCATCAATAAAAAGTTTTATTTTATACATGTCATCAATTCTATATGTAAATATTTTTTAGGTCCGTCAGATTGTTTACTTGGTCCGTCAGATTGTTTAGTTAGTTACAGTAACATCTGCTCTTTTAATGATTTTCCATTTTTTTTTTTGTAAATAAAAACATTTAAAACTTCACAATAATAATTATCGTGAATTATTATTATTTGTCAACAAGTGCGACACTTTTCAAGAGAAAAGCTTTTTACTTATTTTTTTAATTTTTTTTTTTTTTTCAATTTTGTTGGATTTGTAAAATGTGCGCCGCATTTTTTTTTTTTTGTATTTTTCATTATTTATGTATAAATTAATTTGAATGATAATATTTTCTCATAGAAACTTTTAAAATATGAGAAATTTAGTAAAAAATACGGAATAGGTGGTGGTGGTAAATAGACTATTTAATGTGGGCATAAAGAAAAATTTTATATGAACTTTTTTTCATAGTAAAATTGTGGGTTTTTTTAGTTGTTGGGGAGATTTTGATGTACTTGAAATTTGTAATGTCTGGATATGAAGTCAAAGTAGAAATTATCTTCTTTTTTGTTGTTGTGGAGGTCATTTATGGTCAAGGTTGATGATTATTAAATAGGAGTTATAATATTATTAATTAAAATATAATTTTTAGAAATTTGGTAATCAAATTTTATGTTTTATTTTTATGATATTGCGAAAATACCATCACTTTGGTGGAGTAGTAAAACTTTAAATCATTCAATAATTTCAATAATTTTTATATATGTACCTATAAAAATTGTAAGTAGGTATAAAATTTTTCAATGTTCGTCTTGTAACATTTGAAAATTCCGGTTGGGTATTCTTTTCGCTGGCAAACCATAATGCACATATTCTGCCAATAATCTCAATTGACATTTTTCTTATTTTATTTTCTTCACAGTGAATCACAATCAAAATAACAATCATAATCAATTTTGAAAACAAATAAAAAATCTTGAATTTATTTTCATAAATATGAAATTTTCCAGTTGATTAAAAAACAAACTTAATAAATTTTACGGTTGATTTATATATAAATATAAATAAACTTTATATAGAACAACCAATTCGACATAACTTGGAAAATTTCATTAATTGTATACATAACAAAGTTACAGAGAGATAGCGGAGCTACTACACAACACTATAAAAAAATGCATAATAAACTTTTTGTCTGACAGTGACATTGAAAAATAATATAAATAATTATTACATATAAAAATAATAATAAAATATTTCAAAATAAGTAAAACAAAAAAAAAAAATTGTAGATACAAAATTATTTTTATTATAACAAATAAAAATTGCATATAATTTTTTTTAAAATATTGAATTGTGTTTGCCAGTTGCCAGTCAAAAGCGGGTGGAATTATTAAGCTTTTTAAAGTTTTGCAGTGGGGTAAATTTCGTAATAAAAATGATAAAATTTTATCAAGGTATTTTATTAAAATATATCCATGTACATGGATGAAAAATGTGTTTAAATAAAAAATAATAATTGTATATTTCAATTAAATTCGAAATTTAAAAAAACAAATTATGATAATTTGTTATATGATTTTTCATTAAATTAAATTTTAAACGAAATTAATTTTTTTAATATACTTAATATTTTTTACAATATATTTTAATATTTTTTTTTTATTACATAAATTTTATCTGTCAGAATAAGTGACTCCCAGGACCTGAGCTGCCAATACGAGAAATAAAATTTTAAAAATATCTTTTTTTATGATTAGAAACATTTTGATTATTAATGACTCTCATTGCAGTAATCCAATGGTTACACTACATTGGGTTGGAACGAATTATTCTTAAATTTGATGAATAATAATTCGTATTAATGTAAATTTACATTTTCCCTATTGACTATGAAAATCGTAGATTGCCTTGCCAATTTTACTTCTCTTATACCAATTTTACTTCTCTTTACTTCATCCTGCCAGCTATCGATTCGACCATTTCAATGTTAATCCATATTTATACATTTATTTAATAAAGTATTCAATTTTTAATATATTCGACAGCTTAGATTCTATTTTATAAAAATAGTAAACATAAATATGTACTTAATTAAATTTTTTTGCATAAATTAATTTTACAATTAAACTTGAATAAAAATTAATAACATAAAATCAATTATTTACATTATTATATAATTAATATGTTAAAAATTTATGTAAATAAATGTATAATTCTTCTGTTATTAGACAACAATACATATTTATATGAAAACATAATTACAAAAAAAAAAAAATTCAATATTATGTTAAGATACAAAAACCATATTACAATAAAATAATATAAAATATGGAAGTTTGTTTTTCTATACATTTTTCTTGTTATTGGAAAAGTTTAAGGTTAAAAAAAAAACTTTTCTATGTTAACCAATATAATAAATGGTGGAAATACAGGAGGTTAAATAGGGGGGGGGGGGGAAAGAACAAGTAGAACTTCAAAACAATTCGTTTATTATATTTTTAAATGTTTTTTTTTTTAAAAGTATGACTAGAAAATACACCTACGAAAAAGTTAAATTGATAATGTGAATTAAGTGTAACTGACAGGCACACTTTTTTTATAATAGTACATATATGTACCAAAAATATTTGGTAAAGGATTTATTAATATTTTGTTTGTACTATTATTTATATTATAAATTTCTTTTTTTCCAAAATTTTTATTAAATAAGTCATAAAAAAGTTTAAGAAAATAAAAGTCAATAAAATTGAAATTATTGTTGTAGTATATTTTGAAAGAGAAAAATTTTGGTTGAAGTTTTAAAATTAATATTTTATCAAAAATTTCTATTGTAAATTATCATTAAATGAAAATTAGATCAGTATTGTATAATGCATATAACATATACGGTATACTTAATTAAGATTATAAATATTTCCAATTAATAATTTAATTGATATACTTAGAAACTACAGCAAATATTAGGCATATTTGTATATACAAACATTTAACTATATTTTCTAAGAAAAATACAGCAAAAATACACAATAATTAGATATGTTTACAAAATAAAATTGATAGGAAAGTTTAAGTTTTACTTAAAATCAAACTTTATAAAAAAAAATTTTAAATAAATTAATATTAAAATTACTTTAAAAGTTTCATTTTGTTTTTGAAACTTTTAAAATTTAAAATTTTGGGAATTTTCTTCTCAAACAAATTACAAAGTTAAAGAAATTTCCTCTACTGTATTGTCTTTTCCATGATGCAGTCCAAACTTTCCCAACTTATTATCTTTTGCAATGCAAATCATTATTACTGAATATCATAATTATATAAAATAGAAATATTTAAATTTATTCAAATTTAAAACCAACAAAAAAAAAATTTATAAAAACCTTTTCACTAATCTGTCAAATAAGAAAAAAAAATTTTATCAGTAGTAACATTTTTATGACATTTTAATAGTCACAAAAAAAACTTCTTTATTATTTTACACCTTTTTTTTTTTTAATGTTTATTACTTATATATTCGTCGTTTTTTTGTTTTCTGTTAAAAAGCTATTTGGATTTTTTTACTAATTGGTAACACGAGCAAAACAAAACAAAAAATAATATTATTTATTATTTAATTAATATTATTTAACAGTCTTTATTTTTATTTTTAAAATTAACATAAACATCAGCAGTAGAGCTTATAAAAGTTCTATACCTTATTTTGTGAAATTATGAAATTATTTAATTTTTTTTTTTTTGAAAAGAACTTAAATAAATGTTTTTATGATACGTTAAGTTTTGTGTTTGACATTATCTATTTTTGGTCTATTTTTTTTTATTTTATATTTATATTTAAATGTTTATTCAAGTGTACGATC
Source organism: Empis stercorea (assembly GCA_949752835.1). NCBI lineage: Eukaryota > Metazoa > Arthropoda > Insecta > Diptera > Empididae > Empis > Empis stercorea. The sequence goes on from OX457087.1 coordinate 9,586,282, forward strand.
TGAAATCAATTTTTATTTGTACATACGTCGATTATTTTTGTATGATCAATCTATATCAAACATTTTTTTTTAACAGCACTATAAAGAAGATAAAACTGCTGCAAAACATATTATTATTATTAGTATATGTTTAAGAATTAATGGTACAAATAAATAATAGAGTTGTCAAATGGTGATATTACTTTGGTTATATAAGTATATGTACATTATTAAATAAATACTTATTGAAATGTAAATGAAATTGTAATATACTTGTAATTGCCATGGTAATTTGATTTATAAACATTTTAATTCTAAATTACTTCTTATTGCTATCTGAAATTGAAAATCTTTATTTCCAAATTACATTAATTTACTCCATTACAGATTACAGTAACATATATGTAATATATCATTTTTAATTTGTAATTTAAATAAATTACTTTGTATTACAGCAGAATTGTTTAGTACTTAATTGAATGTGAAATGTACTTCGAAGTAAATCAACAAAGTTTTCCATTAATTTAATCTTCAATGAATTAAATCATGCATTACCTTTTATATTTGAATACAATTATTGTCTACAAAATTACCTTTCTCCCCCATTCTACCGCTGCTGAAAAGTAATTCAATAAAAAATTTTAAATTTTAAAAGTAATGCATGATTTAAATTGATTTTAAGATTAAAGTAATAAAAAATATTAGTTAAAATTACTTTTTAATGTAATGATTAACTTAGTAATTTAAGTTATACATTCAATTACAAAGCAATACTTATTGTAATTCAAAGTACTTTATATTTGAATTAATAGGAAAAACAAAGTATTCTGTAATGAAGTACATTAAATTTAATGTAAATTTGAATTAAACAATTGTCGAAGTATAAAATACGTTTCAAAAATTAGTAGCGATTGGTTTTGAATTTCCGATACACTAAGTAGTTATGATGCTGTTACACTTTAACAACTCTAATAAATCATTTAAATTTTTCAATTTCTTACAGAAACAAATTAAAATTATCAATCGAATTTCCCATAAATAGATATTTAATATTTTTATATTTTTGCAAAAAAAGAAGAAAAGATTTTTGTTTAACTGACATTGACAAACATTTTTGGAAATATGAAAAAAAAACAACAACATCTCTGCATGATATTTTATTATTTTTATATAAAAATAATATTTAAAATAATAATAATGATTTATCTTTAAAATATTTCTTTTTAATATAATAAAAATTTCGACATTAATAAAAAAAAAACCAAAATCTTTGTTACACGAAATCTAAAAATTTAGCTCCCCCTTTTCTGCCTTTCCTAACATAAGAAAAATCAATCTTCCGAGGAAAAAAAAAAACTCAAAATTATTACATAAGAATATCTATAAGCACTCTAATAAAAACCGCATAAAGATTTACTCATGCCACAAGGTCGCAAACATAATTTTTTTATAAATAAAGCAAAAAATTATAAATAATTTTTTTTTTTTCATATTTTTTTTTTTTTTAGCTTAGAGGAAACAAAACAAAAATTAGAAAAAAAAAAAAATTTATTAAGAAGCTATAAGTACAACAATAAAAATATTGTATCTTTTATGCTATAAGCAAAAAAGTATCTTTAATGTTGGCTTTGAAATATTCATAGCTATACAAACTTTATAACTATATTTTTTTTTTGTTGCTTATTCTAAAAAGACCGTTACAAACGCAATACAATAAAAACAAAAAAAAAAACAGTCCAGGTTACTAATGATTTAACCTATTAATTTAAACAGAAAAAATAGAAACATAGAAATTTTTTTTTTATTTTTTTGCTGAAACATAATTTTAGCATATTATTATTACATATTATTATTCTTCTTCTTTACTAGAAGAAAATCGACACAATACTTTCAAATACAAAATATAAGAAAAAACTAAATTTATTTTTTTTTTTATATAAAAATTTTATAGTGAAGATGAAATATGTTTTTCGCATAATGTTTTGTGAATTTTTTCAAAGATATTTTTTCTGTTCTTTTTATTATTGTTGTTGTTGTTGTTGTTGTTGTTGGTAAAACTTCCGGCAAGTAAAAGAAGAAAAATAACAGAATAACTGGGAATATTTAACCTAAAAGCCAACCTATATATTGGAAAATAAAACTTCATGCCATGTACTTATACATGTATACTATCTACTCAATAATATACCAACAGCAGAACAAGAAGATTTTATGTTTGGAATTTAAAATTGTATATAAAACTTTTTTTTTTCTCACATCATGATTTGACGGAAGAATTGTTACAGAAAAAAAAAAATTGAAAATTGGAGAAGACGATGAAAAAACGACTTTGATTTTAGTTTGTTTTTTTTTTTTGTCAGAAAAATCTTATGTTCAAATTATGGGAGTTTACCACAAATGGAAATGAGGCTTAAGAGAAGAAGAATGTGTGATTTTTTTGGTGAATTTTGTTGGAAATATTTCAATTAATATAATATTAATATAATCTTATTGAAATTGACTAAGTAAGCATTTAGTGTTGAAGATAGTAGAGCTTGTAGAAATTATCGATTGATCTAACTATACTAAAGTTTATTTACAAAGATCTGTAATCTTGTTTGTTTAGTTTTAGTACATACACTGTAATAAAAAATTACTACTTTAAATAGTCATTTTTATTGCCTACATTGAATATAGTAGATTAAATATCAAAATGTAATATTGCTTTCGAATTAGTAATCGATTATTATTCTGAATGTAGTAATCTATATTACATTAATTAATGTAGTAGTCTAAGTAAGCAATGTAATATTCCATACTAAGTTAGTAATTCGTTACTACTTTGTAAATGTAGTGAAATACTATTAAAATATAGCATCATAAATTAAATGTATTAGTTTCTTTTACCAATAAATAATTTAATTAATTAAGACAAATTACAATACATACTTTAAAAACATTTCCATAGTGTATATTAAATATTTTTAATTTATTGTAATTTATCTTAAATATTTAATCTATTTATTATAGTAAAAGAAACTAATACAGAATATACCCAAAATTGCAAATTATTCTATATAATTTCGATTTCCTGTAAAAAAAAGTAATGAAAATGGCAATATTATTTCGTGTCAACTTTCTAGAAAAGATTTGAACTGACTGATGGATAATGCAATAATTACTTGTTTGAATGTAACAAATTTGCATATGCTGTAGTGTATATACATATCGAAAGCTAGTAATATTAAATGTTTATTATTTAATAAATATAAAAAGCAGTAATATTATGTATTATTTTTTAATATTACTAAAATATTGAGTATTAAATATTTTTAACGGAGATTACTATTAGAGTACCGAATTTTCCTATTAAAGTATGTAAATTTTTACTACATTTTAAAAAGCAAAATTAATTTTTTTTCTACAGTGTACTTTAGAGTGAAGAGATAAATCAATATACTAAACGCTTACCATATTGTCGAAAGATTCCTTTTGGAAAAATGGCTCCAAAACCCCAAAAAAAAACCTTTTCCTTTTAAGTTGCCTATTCAAGTTTCCTTTTTGCAATTAAACGATATTATGTATAAAATTTAAGCTACTTTTACATTGTCAATTATATTCAATTGGCATTTTATCTCCTATTATTATTTCATACCTTTCTATATGTCGAGCTAAAGAGAGAAACATAAATATAACTATAACGAAAAAATATTTAATGAAATCTTCTTTTGGCATTTTTGTCTCACTTTTTTATTTACAGATTAAAATGATATCTTAAAAATCTGAATAAGAAAAGTCAAAATGAAAATGTCCATGATGTAAAAGTATGTATTTAAAATATAAAATCTCATTTAATTATACCAAAATTAGATATTTTACAAAAGTAAGTTACCAAACTAAATTCTAATCCACTTGACTTAAACTAACAGTGTTATAATTTGACAACCATAAAATATTGATCATCATAAATTACTTGTCAATTATCAAATGTTTACAAATTGTTATAACACTGTGAAAAAAATTTGAACCCTTTTTATATCATTTTTTTTTTTTTTCAAAAAACTTTTGCACTTCAAATTTTTCTACTGTGTTATAACAATTTTGTAACATAAAACTCTCTGTGCTACATCGGTTTTTTTTAACAGATTTATTAATGTTAAGAAATTTATTTTGATTTCTTTTCCTTATGCTGCACATAAAAATCACTCCACCAAACCAAAAATTTGTATATATACGTAACGTATACCTTAAAAATAATTATATATACTTTACCTAATGAGGGGGGAAAAACAGGTTAAATTTTGTTACAAACAAGGTTAAAGTGCAATTCATTAAATAAACAAAACAAAAATGAGACTGCGAGAACATCAGAGTAATAAAGTAAATTAATTTAATTTGTATATAATAATTATTTTCTGCAGGTTGATTTGCATAAAAGTAATTAACACTTTTATTTAAATTTTTTTTTTTTTTTTGCTTGAATATTTTTTTATTTTCTTGAAAATGTGAGCTTTATTTTGAGGTGGAAGGTGGAGAGTGAGAGAAGATGTAATAAAAGTAAGCTTTGTGTGATCGTATTATTTTGTAAAGTGATTAAAAATTTAGTTTGTTTAATTGGTTACATTTAACTTTTTCGGGTAATTTTTTTTTTTGGTATATGAATTAAACTTGGAGAAAAAGTTGAGAATATTATTTATGGTAATATTATGTTGCTTTAATGTTGCTTTATTAGTTTTTTTTTATAATTTAGTAAATTTTAAAAGATTAATTAGTTTTTTCTTTTATTTCTAAAGATTTTTCAAAAAATTTCTTGACTTAGCCAAAAAATTTTGATAAATTTTATACGAAACGAATTTATTTCGATTATTGAAATTCAGATTTTGGACGAATTATAAAGAAATTATAGAGATTCAAAAAATGAACACATTAGAAAATTTAAATATTATACATATAAAGGTCGAATTTTTAGAACAAATTTCGAAGAAATTCGAAATTTCTGAAGAAATTTTAGACAATTTCGAAATTGATCTCTAGAAGCTATAAAAAAAAACTGAACAAATTTCTGGCAAATTGTAAATTTCTGGACAAATTTTATACAAAAATGAATTAATTATTTCCACAAAAAAAAATTACTGTCAGTTCAGTCGTCACGTGCATTGGCCAAATTGCACAAGGTCCATCCATTACATCAAATTACTAATTAAGAACACATTGATGTTTCTATATTTCATTTAATTCAAAATCTCTGAGGAAAATGTTCTATTATGAACTTCTTTTTTTTGTGTCCATAAATCAGATTTTTCCTTATATATACCTACAATGTAAAATTTTCCAACATAAATCATTTGTTTTTTTTTTGTGTTTGTGTTCTATTCAAACATACGAAACATAATAATTATTAAACTTACAATTACAATTTTCTTCACAAAAACATTTTCATTTTTGCCTATGAAAAAGTTAAATTTCAATTAAATAATATAAAAAATAAGTTTCTACATATTTTTTTATGCTTCATTGCAAAAAAATATATGTATAATAATTTAAAGTTTTATAATTTGAACAAAAAAAAAACTTTCCTGACAATTTATGATTCCACATATTTCATAACAAAAAAAAAGAAGAAACTAATAAACAATATTTTTTTTTTGAAATGTTGCTCAACAATTTACAACTCATCAACGATTAAAATGAAGATATGTATGTAAGCGAATATGCATTTTCCTTATGTTTTTAATGTTTGCAAGAAAAAAATATACATAAATACATTTTTATGATTTGATGATTTTAAATTGAAAAGAAGTTTATTAGTACATCACAAAATTGAACAAAATCTATAGAAAAAATAATTTAAAGAAAAATCTAGAGAAAAATTCATCTTTTACAAAAGAATTTTTATTACTGCATTAAAAATCATAAAAAAAAAGCAGAAAAATATAATAAAATATATACTCCTATTTATTATCATCAATATATTTAACAGAATTGTATAAACATATATATTTATGTTGCACCGATAAACATAATGATGATTTTAATTTAATTTTTTTTATTATTATTTGATGTATCTTTCCGTCACATAGGTGATTTTTTTTTAAAGGTATAAGAATTCAAATTTTAGCCTTAAGATATGGAGAATGTAATAAAGTAGGTTTTTACGAGAGTAGCACAGTAGTTAACTTTGCAGTAAAGTTTATGTAGAATTAATATAGTAAATTATAGGAAGGGGGAAAAACAGTAGTAATTAATGTTTCTGATGGGCGATTTATAATTTCTATACATTTTTTTTTTTGTTGAGTTTTATGACTGAAAAAAATTTATATTCAAAATTTTTTTTTAATGTGGTAATAAAATGATTAATAATGATTTTTAAAGATTAAGTTTTAAGAGGAAGTTCAATAAAAGTTTCAAAGTTAATTGCTTTAAAATGTAATTAATAAAATTTAATATGCCTTATGTACTAAATAATGATTTAGATTAAAATTTATATATTAAAATTTTAAATTTAATTAAATTTTTATAACACTTTTTCGCAAAATTTTTCGTAATAAATTTTAAGATAAATTATGTTTATGCAATTTGTATAATAATATATATAATAAAAACTCTTCTGGAGATTAATTTTTCTGTCAAAAATTCTTACTATATTTATTAATTAATACCGGACTGACATTTTTTGAAATGATGCAAATTCAGAACTTACTAAAATTTTCATTATTTAAAGTTCCGTCGACAATTTTGTACAAAATTTCGCCAATTTGAGTATACAAAGTTACTGAATAATTTAATATATTTTAGGAATTGTAGACAATAAAATTAGCCTGTTATGGTTGGGTATAATGAAAATTGATTAAATAACTTAGAAACTATTAAATTATTTAATCAATTTTCATTATGCACAACCATAACTTTTTTTCAATTTATTAGAATTTTCATGTTTGATTTCTCTGGTAATATATTTTAATTTTATAAAATTTGGTTATTAGTTAAATTAAGTTTTCAATAATTTTATTAAGAATTTCTGATAACTATTACGAGAATTCTATAAATACTAAACGAAGCAACATTTAAAAAAAGTCTGGTAAATTTATCCAGTCGCCTTAGGTTATTCTTCCAACAATTTTCACATCAAAGGACTCAGTAATTTGTAAGCTATGGGAAAAATGAATTATCTATTAGCCATTTGCAATATTCCTTCTCGAATATTTGCCCCATCATAAAAATAAAATAATTTTCAAGTATATACTAAATATTAAATTTACAGCATATTATAATATTTGTTGATATATACTTCAAAAACCATTTTTTTTTTTTCACTATAATATTTTCTAATTTTATGTTGAATAATTTAAGTTTTCCCTCACTGCAAATCAAAAAAAACAATACCATTTTTCACCATTATAATAATAATTTTCAATGACCAATTTCTTGACATTTAATTTTTCAACATTTTTCTATATTAGTTTTTCTTTTATCCTGATTTGTTAACAACAACAAAAAAACATAAAAAGAATTTTCCTTCCATTGCATTTTTATTTTTATGACTTGAGTTTTTTCATTTTCATATTTTTTTTTATTGTCTTTCTGGGTTCTTCGCTGTAGGATGAAAAATTTGTAGAAAAGTTGATAAGTTTTGGATGCTGTTTTTCATTTTAGTTTTTGTTCTTTCAGTTGTTATAGGAAAATAAATTTTATTCTATATTTTAGTTTCTTTATTTCGTTCTATTTTGTGATCATCATCGTTATTTTTTTTCTTGTAATTTCAATAATTTTATCTGCAGAATAAACGATAAGAACTAAGCAATAAGTAAAAATAGAATTCGAGTTAAATACGGTGACCAAAATAATGTACATCAATTCCAAATATTTTTGTTTGATGGATTACAATTTTAAGATTGTTCCAAATTATCATCATCACTACAATTAGCCTCACATTTTCATCAATTCCATTTTAACAACATGATTTAATCTGATTTTATGGTTTTTTCTGGGATTTGTATAATATTTTCCCCTAAATTTCTTTTTACTAATATGACCACCTGACTAACCTAAAAACTCTTTTTTCCTACAGTAACCCCTAAGAACCTACTCTGGATTTTATTCCATTTATTTGATTGAATTCATTATGGTAAAGAACATCAAAACTCTATAAGTTTGCCAACTTTTTTTTGGATTATAAAATGACGTTTTTTTTTCTCTGCCTCTTAAATTTCATTTACTTACATATTTTACATCATTTACAATCATACAAATGTATACATATATTAAAAAAATATTTTCATATTCATCAATTTTAGATTTTCGTTTTTTTCAAACTGATGTGATGATTGACATAGTGACCTACTTTATTAGCCAATTTCCAAAATGAAAAAAAACAAATTATCATAGTTTATAATATAAAAAAACATTACCAAACGAAAATACAAAAAAAATGTAATAATTTTTTTTTTGATATATTTTTACCTTGAATTATTAAATGAAAAATTTCATTTTTTTTTTAGTTATTAGCTTAAACTTTTAGTTGAGCAGTTAATGATACAATTTATAAATTAACTAAAAAAAATAATTTAGTTTACTATAATTGCATTAATAATTTAGATAGATCGAATTATAAATGGTGCAAAAGATTATGTAAGAAAAATTTGATATATATAAAAAAATATTTAGTTAAAATACTCGAAACTTTTATCAAAAATATTTAACGTAATTTTTTTTCTACAAGAAAATAATAAAAAAAAACTTTAAAAATTATTTTAATTTTGTAAATTTTTGTTATATTTTATTAGTTTTTTATGTTTTATTCACTTTTGTTTTAAAGTTTTTCTTTTTTTGGTATTTTTCTTGTTTTGGGTAGACAAAAAAGTAAACTACATAAGCAACAAAAATTTTATGTTTTCTGAATTTCTTCTTGCAACTCATGTCTGCCATTTTCTATTTATTGAAAATCAAAGATTTTTTTTGATTAAATAACATTTAAATTTTGTTTTTATAATTTTTGATATCACAGAAAAATAATTCTAAAATTATTAAATTTTCTACAATTTTTGATAATAAATCCGAAAAGCACTAATAAAAACTTACATTTAAATTGAAATTCATTTAATAAAAATTCGATTTTAATACCAAAACATATCAAATAAAATAGTAATGATTAAAAAAAAACTGACCAAACCACCCATTAAAATAATTTTCTCTGTAAGTATTAAAAAAAAAATACTGTTTAGCAAACAAAACAAAAAACTACCATTATAAAATTTTGTTTTTAGCATAAAATATCTATACAAGATATGAAAAAAAAAATCCTAACCCAGAATGAATTGAAATGAGAAAATACAAAATAATCGAATCGAATTAAACTCTTTGCTCTTTTCCCTCCACTTCAAATATCCAATGACTTATACACAATTTATCTATCAGATACACTTTAGCATCAACATCAAAACTTGCAAAAATCGACAACAAAAAAAAAACACAATTTTGACTAATGAGCGAACATATTCAGTTGGTTTTGTTGTTGTTGTGAATTAAAACTGACCAACAACAAAAATATATAATTTATATTCATTTGAAATCTATGTAAGAATATGTAAAATTATATTTAAAAGATATTTTTTATGCTTTTTTATCTTATCTGATAGATATTTTTATGTTGTGTGTAATTAAATATTGTTTTTTTTTAGATATTTTTTATATGATCATCAGTAACTGATTATTTACATGCACTGCAAAATTTTCTACTAAATTATATACTTACACCCAGTATACATGATCTTGGCTTTGATTCTCATAGACAAAAACAAGACGAAAAAATGAAAAAAAAACCTTAATTCATACTCTAGCCAGAAAAGGTTATCTTTGTTATTTCTGTACCAAAACATTGATTAATTCATCAAAAATTTATGCAGGACACTTTTGACTTTATATCAATAAAATATTGTAGAAAAATTTCAGATATTTAGCAAATTAAAGAAAATTGGTATAAATTTGAGTATGAAAAAATTATTTTCCTGTAATTCAAATGATTCGAATCAATTTATTCGATTATTCTCTTGGACATACCTTTCAAGAAATTTCAATTTACCTGAATCAAAATTTATAACAATTCTAAACTACTAATTTGTATAAAATTGTAAAATACTAAAAATTATCTCAATTCAAAATTAAATAGGATAAATTTTAATTCAATTATTATAGTTAATACTTATTCGCTATTTTAGGACTGAATATTATGAAAGTGAATTTATTAACTATAATATTAATAACGATGATTGAAAATAATATTTATTCAAATTATTTAATCACAAAAGAACGACTTAAACAATCATTTTTAAGTCTGGCTGGACATTTTAAATTTGAACCTTTAAATTTTAAATGTCAGATTAGATCAATAATAAAAATATTATAATTTACAACTTTCAGCACTTCATAAAATTTGTATAATTTATAACAAATTGTGATACATAAAAAGGGTAAAAAATCATAGCTGCATACAAAAATACTAATTAGAAAAATTAACGAACCTTAAATTTAATATTTGGAAATTTTAATATACATTACTTATATTTTTTATTGTACAATTTTTATTTTCATATTTCTTGCTATACAAAAACAAATTTAATTTCCCAGCAAAATTTTTTTTGGCAATAAGATATTTTCAAATAATTTCTACCCTCTCTTAACACAAATCTTTGAAACATTTAATCTTAAACAACTATAATTATATTATTGACATTCAATGAACTTTTACTTAAACTAAAATTTAATCACTTTTCATAATGAAATAAATTTTCTCCTTTTTTTATTAAAATTAATTTCCACACAAAAAATATTAAATCAAAATCATTTTAATCGACTGCCTTTAATTATGATTATGATTAAAAACTATATTACTGAACATATCAACAATTCCAAAAAATAATATTCATAATGTATGTATATATATACTAGTATTTATGTAAAAATTTACAACCCTTTCGTTTTGACTTTTTTACGATCTATTTAAAATTTATAATGAACCCTTTTCAACATTTATACTTCTACTATACAATATAAAATTGTATAATACAGTTTTATACCATATATCTAAAATTTATAGTCCTTCGACAACATTTATATTAAAATTTCATAAATTATCATACCCACCGACACAATATACACAAACACAAAAACCTGTGGAAAATGAAAATTTCCGGGAAAAAAAATATATATATAATATATAAAATTATTTTTGACTCCCATAATATTCTCAAACTCATTTTATTTCCATTTTTTTTTTGTTGTAAAATACATACATAGATATAGGTATGATATCCTTTTTTTTATCCTGTTCAATTTAATACACAGTCATTTTTTCCTTGTGTGTTTATTTTAATATCCCAACAAAAAGGATCATAATATTAATTCACATTTATACTTTGTGGGCACGTATATAAAATGTAAAAAAAAAAATATTTCATAGCACACAGTTTGTTGTATATACTAATTAATGTCGCGCATACATAAAATCGGATAGTTTGTTAGCCAAAAAAAAAAAATAGTTTTTCCATTTTCTGTATTTCCCAAAATAACAAATTTTCAATGTTTTTTACTCTATGGTCCATTTTTTTCCGTATTATATATAGTCAAAATATCATTACACATAAAATTTAAGTAAAAGGTGTGAGATTATTGCACTATTGTTACCATTTTTTTCTTTTTGGGTAGTTGCAACGTGACATGTTTGTAAAGAGTAATAACAATAATACTAATAACTAAAATACGTTTTTGTTTTTCTACTTCTCCATTTTTAAAGTGCAAACAAATCCGTTTTAAAATACCCGTACATAAAAATAAAAATGTGGAAAATATAAATTTTCATTTTATTATTACATATAAAAAAAAATTATATATAAATTTATTCTGTTATATTTGCTTTAATGTCGGCAAAGTTTTTGTATACCAAAACTTTTAGTATAGTTTTTTTTTTTTTAAGTTTTAGAAATTATTTCAATGCCGGTGTTAAAGGGGGGTGATAGTTTGTTTTTTAAGAGCTAAAGAATTTATTATCGTAACATATACACAAAAAAAAGTGCATTTTATTTGCTTTGTAATCGTCCTGTTTGGGTTTTTTTGTTATAAATTTATTTTAACTAAAATATTTTTTATTATTAAAAATCCTTTTTGGAAATTATACAACGAATTTTTCGAACAAATAAAAATGGTAGTAATTTAAGTTTGGTTTTTTTTTTTTTTTTGGTGGAATTTCAATTTTGCATATAGAAAAGTTTATGAGAAATTATTAATAAACTTTTTTTACAATTATTGAGTTTGTATACCACCTAGTTTTTTTTGTTGATATTGTGGATAGATTTTTCACTTTTTTATGGATTTATTATTTATAGAATTATTTTTGTATTATTGTGTAGTGATTGGATGAAATAATTATACTAAATAAAAATCGATTTAAAATCTATTCTGCTTGAATAATTCAAACTTTAGGAAATAATGATAGTTTTTTGAAACTATTGTATGAAACTACGAATATATTTTCCAATATTTAAAATGATGATTCTAAAATTATATAAATTAAATATATCCTTTTCAAATTTTTTCTAATCACAATTCAACTTATTTTTTCTACTTCTATAAGTTGAATTGTTTTTCTACTTCTAATATACTCAACCGACAACCATCTTGCATCCCCTAAAAATATACTACCCTAAAATGTAATCAGAACAAAAATGATAAAACTTAAATGTGCCAAGTTTTTATAGCATATACATATAAAATATTTCCTTCCATTCTCAATGTTTTCAGTATACCGACTATGTATATAAAGTACATACTTGGTAAATTGTGAAATTTGTGTCTGAAAATTTTAGGAAAAATTATATTTATTATTATAAGAATTTTTCATATAAGGATATAATATGTTTGTATATAAATTTATGAAGGACATCTCAAATTATTATTAAAACAAGCACACGTGTTGGCAAGATTCTATATAGTTTTTCGCGAATTTTGAACACGTTTCATAGCAAATTATGTTCTTATATATCACATATAAGAAAGATTATATTGTTGGTGGGGGAAGTAAATTATGGAAAACAAAGAATTTTATTGTAAATTTCAATTGATTTAATTTATTTATATGTATTGTATGAAATTTTAGAATGATATTTATTTGGAAAACTATTAAGGATAAATTGGATCTTATATAAAATATTTTGAAAATTTTGTGATTATTATTTTTTGTGAGTAAAAATTATGGAACTGAAAAGTGTAAGTCTGTAAAAGAATATGTTCTTAACATTTTATAAGAAAATTGTTAATTTTATTTGAAAATTTAGTAAAGTTTCCAAAAATTTGTCAAAATTTTGAAATAAATAATACTTTCTATGGCTCTGCGTATTTGACGCCAATTTTTTTTTTCAATTATTTTGTAGAAAATTTTCTAATTGTTATGAAACATTTTGATTGGTAATATTCTTTCTAGGATATTCAACACATCATCATTTAATTTATGTTTATCAATATAAGTGAATAAAATAAATGAAACCAAAAATATGTTTTTTTAATCATAAACATATTTTTTTCAAAAAAACTAAAAAGTAATAAAATATTGGAAAAAAAACGTATTGGCACATAAATCAAAATTTTATTACGGAAAATAATAAATTTCTTCATAATTTTTATTATCTTTATTTTTTTAAATGCTAAAATAACGCAATTAAATCTAAACTATTATTTTGACCTTCAAATTTATCATTAAATATTAAATAAACTCTACTTAAAAAAAACAAATTTAACACACTCAATTTCTTTTTATAACAACTAAATCAACATAAATGAAAATCTCATCCTTATACACACACACAAAAACCTAAAATTCTTCCAAATAAATGAAAAAAAAAAAAAAAACCCTCCAACATCAAAAATTTATTATAATTGCATTGAAGAATCTTTCCGTCTAAAAGTGAACTACGTGCATGACGAACACTGTACAATTTCATCATGAATTCTTCGTGTTTGTTGTTTATGTTGTCATGATTTGATTTTTTTTTCAATTTTCTACTGAAAAATTATTTACACCCTTAAAAATCCTCCATTTACAATTTATTTATTTTTTTCATTTTTATTATTTTCAACTGAATCAGAAATAAAAAAAAAAATAACTGATTGTGTCCTTTCATCCTTTGAATATTCGACAATTTTTTCATGTATACACATAAATGTCATTCTATGATGTGTCAAATTTGTGTGTATATATGATTCCCTTCCACGCATTCTTCATGGTCAATTTATATTAGAACACAAATCCAGGGTAGCTAAAAAACAAAAACAAAAATATTACTGAAAATTCCCTTTTTTTTTCCTTAACACTTACTTCTGCACTAGCACCTTTTAAGGACTATAATATTTTTGTGCATAACATATAGAAAAACACAAAAAAAAAAAATATATTTTATGAGTTTTTTTCTGGGTTATAAAAATTGTTCACTGAAAAAATTCACCCTTAAAATATATATAATCAAACTTTATCGGTTTTTATGTATAGAAAAAAAGGACGAACAAAAAATAAAAATGAACAAAAATAATAATTGCAGAAAATTGTGTAGGATTATGGAACTGTTTTTATGGTGTAAATACATTTTGCAGTACACAAATACTTATTGTATTATTTTTAATATTCTTTTTTCTTTCGTTTGTCTATACGCAAAAAAATAAGGAAGAATTTTTTTTTTATAGATTTTTTTATATCCTTGCAATGATATCCTTATGACAACATAAAAAAAAATTCTTTAGGTTTCTTACTATACTTATTACATTTACTATTTACAATACTGTAGAGTGTAGAACATAGTGTGTAGATTAAATTGGAACATGTCTCTGGTAACTAGGATGTAGAAATATATATATACGTTTTTATGATTATAAGGATTATTCAATCATTCCACCATGAATCACAACTAATTTTTTATCCATAATTGGTTTTTTTTCTTCAGTAAAAAAATTTTCATTATTTCGTATTTTATAGTAAAAGGACTTAAAGATTTTTATATCCTTCAAAATAAATTTAAAAACCAAAACGAAAATTATTTTGTACGAGACTCGTTTCTAGTATTTTATATACTTATTTCTGTTTAGTAGGAAGAAGACATTACGATTTAAACATATTTTTTTATATATATTTGTACCAGGAATTTTATAGTCCTTTGTTTAGGGATTTTTGTTGTTGAAAATATCCTTGCATTTTGTGTGTTTTATCCTTATATTATTTTTAGTATTTTGTGATTATTATGAGTATTTCACGATCAGCCAAAAATTTGCTATTAAATTATTGGTATGTTTATTTATTGGCGAATTGTTGTAATAATCTTGTAACAAAATCTAATTAACTAAATTAATTTTAAGGAATATAATTTAGTTTTGACAAAATCAATTGCTATGGGAAATAATGCTTTTTCTATATGATATCTCTACTACTTTGTCTAGAATTTATGAAGGATTCATGAATTTCAATGGTTTAATTAACCAATATCCGATTTGACCGCAATGTTAAAATGAATCGTTGGCAATACCAATAAAAACAACTACTTAGTCGATTTCTCCTAAAAAATATTTAACAATTCACTATTCAGAATCCGAACTCCTCCTTTTCTTCTACAAAAAAACTATGTTAACTAAATAATAACATAATATTATATGGTCAGCATAATGATATAAATTTTAATATATATTAAATTCTATAAATTTAATTTGTTTTTTTTTTTTTTTGTGTACCAGTTAATCTAGGATAATGCCATGTTATAATATGATTGTATACAAAAAACAAGACAAAACAATTTTTCTGTTATCCTTTTTATATGTACAGACAAAAAAAAATATATTATAAATAAAGAATATTGTTTACACAAAAACCAATTTTTTCCTTAATGATAATTAGGGATTAATACGAGGACAATACCGTGACAGACAATATACTTTAACTATATACAAGGATAGATAATATTATATAGTATACATTATCCAGTGTTAACTAACTAAAAAGGATATTATGATTAAAAAAAAAACTGGTATGATATTTTGATGACATAAAATTATAAAAAAAAAATTATCTACAAGAAAAATAAGTGACAACAACCAACAGGAAGAAAAACTTATAGCAAGGATATATAGGGAAAATATTCAAAAGAAAATTATTTAATATATTTTTTTTTTAAAAAAAAATTTTACTTAACTATATAAGTTCACTTACAAGGATATTGTTCTAGATAATATCACAGGATATTGTAAGGAATTTAATTAATTTTTTTGTGTTCAGGTTATAAAATAATATTGAAAGTGAGAAAAAATGAAATTTAAAAGATATTTTTTCTTTATTTGAAAATTTTTTGGTTCATTATGTTTAGAAAGATTGACTAAAAATGATAAAAACTCGAATCATTTGACAAATATAGAAATAATTAGAACAGAGAAATGTGGAACAGAACAAGTGTAAATTTAAACAAATTTCTATAGTCTTGTAATTTTACTTTAAATCGATAGTAAAATCATTTTTATATATATTTTATAATTATAAATCACCTTAAATATCGTAATTGTTATAATTTACTTCCTAATTTAGCAGTTTATATTAATAAGTGGTTATTTAAATTCGAAACTATGATTCTGTAAACTGAACGTTTGTTAATTATTATTATAACCAAAATAAATACCCTAGTCTTTACTCTCTGTAGTCTATTCTATACCAACCAAACTGCTCAGAAAATCTCATATTTACCTATTCAATCATAGTGTAATATTTATGTTTTTAATATCTTTATATTTGTAAGGCACTTCAAACAGATTATATTACGCACATAAATACAAATGTCTGATCAACAAATAAGAGATAATATTTTTGTTTAAAGGTGCTTTATTATATGGGCGCGTTTTTCATTGCACCAAGAACGTTTTATGTATATCCTGTTCTGCAAAACAAAACAAAAAATCTTCTTAAACCATTTTTAATTTAACAAAAAAATGCATCGTCAAATTGAGTGTTCATATATTATGTGCAAAGTAACTGACAAAAACTTACAATATTTTAGCATAAATTATAAAAATCTACAATTTAACATTTCTAATATATAAAAAAAAAAAGAAATTTCAATTTTGGTAAAGTTAATAAACTTATTACAGTCCAAAATGAGTTATGCTTTGTTGGAATTTTTTTTTTTTTGTGATATTAAATAAGGATTTGTCGAGAAGAAGAACTGATTTTGTGTTTGTCTGTTAGGCTTTTGCTTTACATCTTTTGTTCAATATTTTTTTACAATGTTGCATTTGTTAACGTTTTTTTATTTTATTTTACATTGTGGTCAAGAAGAAAAGGATAATAAAATAAATACTTATAAGTTTTATCTACCATAAAAACATAAGGTAATTTGACAAAGTAATAAAAAAAAAAATCTTATGAAAAGAGCAATGATAAACGAGTATTGTCGGTTTATGTTGACACTTATTATGTTAACCAAAGAGTTTAAGTACTTATTTCAATATAAATCCTTAAATTGTTTTAAAAGAAAAACTAATTTAGGAAATGAAAAATTGAATTTTATCAGATTTGTTCATGGTCGAATATAAATTTTGTCATTAAATTAAATTGAAAATTAAAGAAAAATGAGAAATTAAATTAAGTTGCAAATAGAAATTAGTCATAAAAAAATCATAAATTATATGAATAATTATTAAATCAAATAATTTATTAATTTAATTTAGTAATTTTGTAGTAAGTATATTATGTATTCCATGTTACACATCATGCAGATTATTGGTATGATATTTGCTTATGATCTCACATGATAAAATCAGTATGCAATACGTTGTAAAAGGAGCTAGTACATGTAGGAATGTAGCTACTTCTAATTACTTAATTTCATTATTTCATTACCATAAATTATTGACTTATTTTTCTATATTACATTTATATTCAATTAAAATATTTGACCGTGAAATGCATTATTCAAATTCACAATTAATTTTATTTAAATATTTATTATATAATTTAATTAGGAAAATATTTATCTTTTATAATGTTTACCAATTTAAATAAAAAATTTTTAATAATAAACAATTATATTTTTATTTTATATACAAATTATTTTTATAAAAAAATATTATCATTTTTATTACTCATTTCTTTTTCTTTTAAATTGCATTAAAAATATAATTCTTCAAAAAAATATATATGTAATGTAATGTATGTATATAAAAAATTTATGACCACATGCATGATTTCTTTCCTGGGCTGGTAAATGTTGCTTCATATGTAAAACTTTTATAAGAACATATGTTCGCATATCAATTTCTTTTATATTTACATTATACTCGTATTTAAAAGAAAATCATTTATTATAGTATATCTTATCCCCTCCAAAATGTTCAAATGCATTCTTTAAGAATCATTATTATTTTTTTATGTATATAATATACAAATTGTCACAGTTGAAGTTAACCATTAATACCTTAGCAACAGTTTTTTTTTTCTAATTTATAGTCACATGTGGAAAATGTTGGTTTATAAAAATAATCATTGATCATATACAGAGCTGTCACATGTGCCCTTATTTTCACAGGTAATAATGCTTTTATTGACAATTGATTTGAAATTTACTCCACATTACAATAACATTACTCCACCCTCCTCAAATTTAATAATTAAAATATACGAATCAGTTTACTCGTTTGTTAAGAATTAAATATAACACTTGGTTGAAAGTGATATAACAGTTATTGTTAAAATACCAGACAATTAATAGTTTGCTAACATATACATTAAATTACATGTTTTTTGGATTTACATCTTAGTTAACATAACAGTATACGTTTAATCACTTATTAACAGTTCTCTAACAGATACCTTCAAATTAGTTTAATAGTTAACTTTATTGAAGAAATGAAGACTTTAATTTAAAATTTAAAAACTCTTTGTTGATTCCAAACAAGAATGCATGAAAATTCATCTATTTCAGTTCAGTATTCTACAGAATGTTATGAAATTAAGTATGATTTCGAATTGATTAATTATAAATTTTGAAAGAATAACCAGAAATTTAAAAGGATTAATTTCAACTGTTAAAGGACAAATGTAGCCTAATTATATTATATAACAAATTATTAGCATTTTACATATAGCATGTAATCAAATTGTGACACACTGTCACGATTAAAATTTTTGTATTTCGATTAGCATTATATTTTTTCTATAATGTCTTATTATTCTGTAATTATTTATTTTTATGAAAATTTAAAAACAAGTTTATTTATTTTACAATTATTCAAAATAATATTTTATTTTTTGTAGATTTTTAAAAGCAAAATCGCATTTAACTGTAAGCTTTAAATTAAAAAATTTTAATATAAAAATTAATTGGCAATATTTTTTATTATTTAAATTTTGCATACAAGAAAACTGTTTTTTTTTTTTATTTATTAATTATCATAACTGCATTAATAATTAATTAATTTATTAAATTAGAATTTTGTTTTATGATAATTTAATCGTATTAAACTTTGCTAATAAATTAAAGTCAATTTCAAATCTGTAAAAGAACTGCGGTTTCCTATCTAATAATATTTTCATTATTGGAACAAATTTTCATTTTTCTATTATATACAAAATGGAAATTAATAATTCACAAAAAAATAAAGAAAATTTCAAATTAAAATTGTTTCTTTTAATAAATATATTACTCAAAATCTTTTACAATTTTTCTTTGCGAAACATTAAATTCTCAATTGCGATAAGTGATAATTATACATTTAACCTTTTTTTTTATTTATATCAGTCAAGAATTAAATAATGTTGCAAGGAAACAGAAAATAAAAAATTTGTAGACAAAACCATTAACCAAAATAAAAATATTTGCACATTTTTAATCATAATAAAAACATATCATAATTTTTTTTTTTTGCTTAATTTTACATTAAACAACAAATGTAATTGAAGTTCTTACAGTAAAACTGATGAAATTTTAACATTTATTATGCATAAAATTGATAATTACAGTTGTGCTTAGAAATTAATTATTTCTTTGTATATAGAAATATATGAGTAGGTACACTATCATTTGCCTCGACTTTTCAAGATTTTTTTGGTAGACCTATATTGGAGAATGGATATGTTTTACGCCAAAAAAATGGCGTAAGGGTTATCCCTTTGCACATTTTTTCGGAAAAAAATTCTCCAATATAGACAAAAAAAAACTACAATTACCATTAATTGGGACTAATTAAAGAAAATTGGAAAATTGACAAGAAGATTAGAACTAATAAAAAATTAAAAATTTTGACATTGTACTTGTATTTATATCTTGTTTCCACATTTAACATAACAAATCATTAAACAAAAATTAACAAATTTTTAGTTTAAATAATATAATATGGATAATATGGTCAATAAATTTACATTATAATTTTCGATTCCAATTTCTGGCATTCTACTGTTTACTTGGCTATATTTCAATTAATTTCTTTTTTTTTTTTTTAAATTAATAATTTACCTGTTTAACATATTATTTATATTATGAAAAAATTAGTCAAATTATATTTCCTCTAACAAACAGTCTAACAACAACAAAATAAAAATTTAAATAATAAAGAAAACTATTTCCTCTCTTGTTTTATATAACCTGACATATAAACTCTATACCAGCTAAGCTATAGTATAATTGTACCGAAAGTATCTATTATAAAAAACAAATTTAAATTGTTAGTTAATGTTCACAAAAATAAATTTCATGTATTATATGTACATACATAATATGAAAAATCAGTGGACCGAAATAATTGTAAAGAAGAAAAAAAATGGTATATATTCAAAATGTCGAGATTATAAGACCTTGTTATATACCTTTTTTTTCTGTTTAATTTCATATATATTTTTTGCTAATTTTTCTAAATATTTTCATTTCGGTCTGTTTATAAAGTTTATTATGAAATTTTTACTTACAAAATTATTTTATCCTAAATACAATTTAATTTTCAAGTGCAGCATAAATGAAATAACAAACTGTCTGGTTCAAAACCAACAAAAATTTCATTGAAACTTCTGAGTGTAAATTTTTTTTTTTTTGTGAAACTATCAAAATATTATGTCAAAAAATTCTGTTTTTTTTTTTTTTTGGCTACTTGTGCACGACATGAGGTACAATGAGGGTTAAATAATGAAAAAGTATGAATATAAAATTTATCTTATTTTTTTTTTGGTTTCTTATTTCTATCCTGAAATTTTAGAAAAAATGAAGCAAAAATTTTTTTTTAAAGTAATTTTGTTTTGTTTTTTAAACGTTTAATATAATTTTATATAATTATTATATATCCATAATGTTTTATATGTAATTGCAACAGACTAAATAAAAATTATAGTAGATCTCTTCAAGTGGTTACAAAACCAAAAAAAAAAATGGTATATGTAAAATAAATGGCAAAATATATGATAATTTTTTTATATATTATAAATTTTGGAATTTGAAACCTCATTTGCGGACAAATAAACATATCCATACTTATATATAAATTTTAGGAGGAAGATTATGAAAAAAAAAAACAAAGTATAGAAAATTTTAGTTTGGTATATAATAAAGAGGGAGAATTTTAGTGCACGTGTGAGACATTTTATTTATATATAATAATTTGTTGTTATGAAAGATATAATTTGAAAAAATACGATAGTAAAAATTTTAATAGTAAAATTTTTATGTTTTTAACAAAAAGAGGGTCTGACAAAAAAACTTGAAAAGTGTATAAATGGTTACAAAAATATTATAAGTGTTAGTTTGTACACCAATATTAAATAATAAATTAAATTGTCTAAATTAAATAAACAAGTAATCCACTAATGTGTCAAAATATTCTGTCAATCATCGAATTTTAAATATACTATTTTCAATATATATTAAAATTTAATTTAATTGAAATTTGTTGCAGAATACAAAATATTTTTACATAAAAATGAATTTTGTTCGAATATTTCATTTTAAGTGATTAAAATAATTATGAAAATTTAAATACATAAATGAAAAGTATTTAGAAAAATACTTACAAATTGTACTGTTCAGATGATAAAATACTTACAAATTGTACTATTCAGATGTACTTGTGAATAATACTTGCAAATGCAAATATAATTACAATCCAATTGTCGTAAATGGAACAAGGACTCCTAATTTATAAAGACATTTACTTTAATAATGTGATAAGTTAATCGAAAATTTGATTTATTACATTCTTTCTGTTAATTAATAAATATTAACAGAAAAGTTGATTGATTAAAATTCAATTTTATATTCATTACGATTAAGGAAAAATTACTACAGAGTTGAAGCAGCATTTATGCTACTGTGTCCAACTTTATCAATTTCCCATCTCAAGCAAAAAAAATATTAAACTATATTTCTTCTAAATCTATAAATTTGTACAATCAGCAACTTAACTTACAAATTGAATTTCTATAAAAATTATTTATAAATTCCCATTTAAATATTATTTCTTCCCCTTTAAAAAGAAAAAAACAAATGAAACTCCAAAATTTGTAATATCAAAAATTAGTTTTAAGTAGCATTGAACTTTTTTAAAAGAAATAATTTCATTACGTATACATACTCTCTCTATAATATTAATCGATTGTAAAATCTTAAATGACAGTCGCACAAAATGTATAATAAAAATAGAATATATAAACACAAAACAAAAAATACGCTACTCTATGCAAGAAAGTCTTCAAAAAAAAAAAGAAAAGTAAAAATGTGTATTTAAAAAATTACCCTAAAAAAAAATTTATCGTTACTATAATAAAATATTTATCTAAAGAAAAATAAAATATTATAATATTGTTTACAATTACGACACAAACAATCATCGATAGACCCCAAGCCGCAACGAGATAAAGAATTTTATGCTTTTTAATGTACGAGTATTATAGAAGAGCTAAAATGTTTTAGATTGTGTGGAATTTAATGCTTGCATCTTTCTTTCTTTTTTATTTTCAGATATTTTTGTACACATTATTATAATAAAGATGCATCAGTAATTTATAAATATAATTTATGTATTAAAAAAATTTTTAAAAGAAAATATTTCGATTGTAAATAAATTAATTTCAATTTATAATAATAACAAAAATATTTTTTTATGTTTAAATAAATTTTTGAAGAAAAAAAAAACAATTTTTAGTATAGAAGTTTATTAAATTAATAGATGTAATTATTTCATAAATAATTTTAATTTGACATTGTTTATTTAAATTTCATATTTAGTTTAGACTTGGGTATAGAAGATCAAATAGGAAATTTTTATATTTTAATTCTGTTTTTTTTTAAGAAAATTGAAATTATATTTTGTAACTAAATTCTGACAGATAAGTGAAAATCTGTCAAATTAACATATAAAATTGCCTAATAATTACAAAATTTTGTTGAAAGAAATTTGACCATGATTTCGTTAAATTGAGCATGTATTGTCTAAGAAGCACGTCGTAGTTTTATTTCAGGTAAATCTAATTCAAAATTTTCTTCGTATCACTTAACACATTGGCGGTCACAAAAAACATCACGTGATTCAGCTAAAGCTGAAACAAAAGATCACATGATTGGTCCACTGCAAATGTAGTAAGTGTCCGCGAACATGTTAATAAATTCAAATTCAATTATGATTACCTACTATTTTCGACAATACTATTTTCGATTCAAAACTCTATTAATTAAGTAAAATTAATTTCCAAATCAAATTGACATGGTACGCGGTGGTAGAATGACAATTTAATAATTAAATCATTGACTTCTGCCTCCCCTAAAATGACAAGCAATAATGGTGAATAGTTTTTCTATTTAAGTTGTCTCTAAAATTTCCTATTGGTCGCAAAACTCGATATATATCTGTCACTACTATTAAAATAATGAAAAAACAAATTCTATGCTCTTTGTCCCATCTTTCTTCAAAATTTTGTTTTTACTTTATCTATTAGAAATCAATTTCCTGTCAAAAAAACCCCAAATTTCATTTCCGAATCTTCCCTAAAATCTAAAAAATATACTTATTTAAAAATTTACGTAATATTTCCAAAATTACTATAACAACAAAAATTAGTATCCCTATTTCTTCTGTAATATTATTTTCAATTAATCGTCAATCAAATTAACTATATATATACTCTCTTTTTTTATATTTATCATTTTAACTAAAAGTTCATTGACAAATATATATAAAATGAATTTTCATTAATTTTAATATGATTTAAATTTTTTTCTTTCTTTCTGTATCATAAAATTTATATAAATTTACCAAAAAAATATACTATACACAAAAAATTGTAAAGAGTCTGTAAAACATCTGTCACATATGGTAACATTTATATATCGTATATGTAAAAAAAAAAAAAACTATAAAAATTTTGTCCCCCCTGTTAAATATTATATTTAAACCTTAAAAATTACCTTCATTGCATTTTAAAATTTTCATCATAATATATATTTTATATTGATATCCTAACCCTCCTTCCTATTAATTTCTGATTCAAGAAGAACTTATTTTTTAACAACAACAAAAAATAAACATATATAAAATAAATATACAGATTTCGATCACATGGTGCATTAAAGTATATTACAAAACTACAAAAAAAAAAAATTATTAAAGGTAAATTTTATTGAAAATTGTAAAAAAGCACACAAAAAAATCTTATAATAAAAAGAACGTCCTTAGTCAAAAAAAAAAAAAAAACAAAATTATCTTAACATAATTTTTCCTTACCCTCAGAGTATATTTACTTATTGTAATCATACCTGTTTATAACAATAGCATTGAACTAAAAACAGCCCAGGCTGACAAAATAAAAGAAGGAAAAAAAATATATATAAATGTGTAATAATAATAAAGAAAATCGACCAAAAACCAAAAAATATGAAGAAGAAGACAGAAAACAAAAGTTAGATGAAATGAGAGCCACACTGTATGTTACTGTGATGACGGTAGCTACCTGATGTTTCAGATCCTATAACACCTGGTATTTATATTCTGAAATGTTGAGTTTGTGAATTCTGTCGTCGAGAATTCATGTATATATTATGATCGCATAGTCGAAGTACTAATTTCATAATTATGGGTAATTATGATTGCCGGACATAGTGAGACTTTTTTAAAAAAAAATATAAATTTTAAAGAGGATTTACTAAATTTAATTACGTGTTGATGAAAGATTCTTGAATTGTAGAAATTTTGAAAAGTTATTGTACTTGTAAAGCCGCATTGTACACAAATACTACTTATACCATTAAAAAATCGTTGAGTATAGTAATAAGCTGTTAATATCCATTGACACAATAATCCTACTCAACAATTTAAGCTCAGTTTATTTTGTTTACAAATTTATGAATAATGTAATTAAAGATATACCGCACCTACCCTTCTAGGTTAGTAGTACGACACCTCCATGTCCTTGTGTTCCTTACTCATTTTTTAGTGTTAATTTTTCGAAAATTTACCTGGTCCATCAACAATTTAGGTTTGTTTTTATTAGTCAGCGCAAAAGCTCTAGTGAGACAAGGCCGAGGAAATTTAATTTCGTAGCAATCACTTGACAGTGGTACAGACAAACCGACAGAAAAGATTTCTTAAATTTCTTACTTATACCATTTTTAATATTGTCATGATCGCGTGATCATATATTTATTGCATTAAAAGTATTGTTAAAAAGATATTTAATAATCATGTAAATAGTTTTGTAAATATCATTGTAAAGCTACAAAAAGACAATTTTATTGATCAAGTGGTGCTTTAAAAAAAAAGAGGAAATATACAAAAACAAAGATTATTAAAAAAAAAACAAGTAATCGTTGTTTTGTAGTTTTGTTACCAAAGTTTATGATGCGCGGATTTAAAATTTATTGGAAAAAAATCAATCGTGCGATCAATTCAATCGTGAATTTTACAAAAAAAAAATATTAATTTATATACCCATGAAAATGATGATCATAAATGCTATAAATAAATATCATGGATAATACTTTTATATAAATAAACATTTATATTACTTAAATAGGTGCGTGCATTGAGGCAAAAAATTATAATAAAAAGATTTAAATTAAAAACAAATTTGTATATAAGTACAAAAACTTTCGCTTATTTTTTTTTTGTTAAAACTTTTACTGTAGAATCGAAATCTGAGCTATGATAATTATTGATTTACAATAATAAATAAAAGGTACTGAAAGGTGAACCAATAAAATATTCAATAAACAAATTAATAAGTAATAAATGACTGACTAATAAGACCTTGTATAAGTTCAAAATCAAGTGCATTTAATAATGTTTCAATATTAAATTTACTATAAATGAAAACCAATTAGGATTTTTACTATTTATTTTTAGTTTATATAACGATGACTAATTTGTTAATTATTATATTGTGAATCATCATTATTTAATTAAAATATTGATTACTGAAGAGAACAAAGTCATTGTTTGTGGCTTAAGTTAAAAGTATCTCGTTGCCTAGGTCATAATTTAAATATTTAACATTTTTGATTGATTAATTTTTTTTTAATTCATTTAATTAAATTTAAAAGAGATTGTTAATTGGCTAATAACTTGAAACTAATTAAGGTAATTTGTGGGTGCAACACCTGTAAAGCAACACTTGAGTTTGTCGTCTTTACTGCATAAAAATCTGTAATTTTGAATTTAAAGTTAGTTCAGTTATTATTTAATTAATAGTAAGTTGGACTCTGTGGCAAGGAAAAAATTTATGATTTTAACGAGATTTGTTCATTTAAGTATTTACATTTCAATATGATCACTTATTATTTATGTACATAATCTAAATTTGAAGATGTCTTCATATTATAATTAATATCTAAAAACTGTAATGTTCTGACAAATTTATGAAATGCGATAATTTTTACACAATTTCTAAAATGAAAATTTGGCTACAATTTAGAAGTCAGAAATTCGATGATTTGAAGAATTTGAGGAGCGAACAAGGTAAGGATTAGGGATTACCTCCTGGCGTTAGTACAACAGATTTATTTCCATTTTACTTTTAAACTTATCTTTCAGCATTTACACAGTTTGAAGCTAATTATTTTGTAATTATTGTTAAATTAAGTAATTTCTAATTACATACTTTTGTAAATCCTAATCGGCATATAGAAACCTTCCAGCTCTTAGAATCAAAAGCCAATTTTCGCTATATATAAACCTAGTTAAAAAAGTTATAATTAAAACAAATTCTATTTAATCAACATAGTTAAAAAAAATTATTAATCGTTTAAATTTCTAAGACCGGAAATTAACTAATCTTTTACAATGTTAATTTTGCACACTTTCATTACCATAAATTAATTTATGTATATACACTTTTCTTTCACCTATATAATCATAAATTCAAATAAAATTTAATTATTATTATTAAAAATAATTTATAATCTTGAATTATATAATTAAATAAAATATTTATGAATTCAATCTTATAAATAATAAATTTTAAAAGCTCCATGCAACATTATATATAGAAAATTTTCATTTTTCAAATGCAACAAAAACGCTTCATAATTCAAATTAAATTCTTTATTATCTACTACATTTTTTTTCTACTATTTACATTTTCATATATAATATTTATTTATTAATCATTTTTGCTTTCTTTGTTCTCAATTTCGTATAAAACGCATTGCAAGCAACAAGAAGAAAAAAAAAAATTAATGTACAACCTATAAAAAAAATATACTATATTTATAATTTATTATGCTTTTCATTTTATTTTTTTATCGCATAAAAAACAAAACTTGATATTAAGAAAATAAATCTTTTCAAGTTTTTTTTTTCAGCAAAAACCAACAGAAGAAAAAAAAAAATTGCATGATATAAAAACATATCGTATAGCGCATATAGCAACGAAGAGTTTTAATCATCGAAAAAAAAATTGAACAGGTCAAAAACTGTATAGTGTTGATTCTAAAAAAAAACTGCAGAATTGCGAAGATCTGCAAAAAAAACAACAAATATATTAAAATTAAATTCTAAATGTAAAACTTCCACAGTCATCAACATAACAGCGACAAATATTGCGGCCAGTAGCCAAAACGCAATCAGCCAGAACTGTGAGCGAGTATATATGTTCCTTGTTAAAGGGACAACAAGAATATATATAACAAAAAAAAAAAATACATAATATAATAAATAAATCTGGTAACTTCTTCAAAAACATTAAAATTATGCTACAGAAAAGAAAAAAACCGAAAATATTTATGCACTTTAAAAATTATATACCATAATACATCAACAGGTAAACAAAAAAAACTGAATGCTTATATAGTTAAAGATCAATGCTTTTTTGTTATGTTTTGGAAAATCTTTGTATTTTTCATTTCGTAAAATTTTCTTTTTTTTGTGTGTTCATCTTCACAGTCATGTTTTAACAGTAATTTAGGTGAATTTATAGACTATATAGTAAGACTATATTCTGGTATATATATAGGTAAAACATTAGAGATACATACTCGTATACGTGAATATTATTCTCTCTCTGATAATCATTTTATTTATGTTTTTTTGCTTGGATTTGAAAAGCAATTTAAGAGCTCTGTATAGCATTAAAATTTTATATATTTCTTTTTTACATGTAAATAAAAAATGATTATACAATTTCTTTTGTACTGGAAATGAAGAAAATTTTAGAGAAGATATTTATTTTTTTGAGTTAGTATAATATTCTTTGCATAAAGTTTTATATTGCTGCTAGTGGAAAATTAGCATATCAATGGCTTTGTTCTAAATATATTTTTAATAAATCTATAACAGAATTTTACAATTATATTATTTTTATATATTGAATTTCTTTAAAATATTTGATTTGGATAAATTCCATTTGAAATTAGGCAACTGATTAATTCGTGTATGTAGTTAATGCGATACTTTGGTTATCAATTTAATTATTTACTTATAACTAGTTTCAAATTAAACAAATTTCAAATAAAATTCTTTTAAAAATTGTTTAATTTAATTTCAAAATTTTATATACTAGTAAAGGAAACTTCTAAAAACTAATTTAAACAAGAATGTTATCCTACATTTCCGCAAATTTAAAGTTTGACAAAAATAAGTGAAATTAATATTTACTTAATCATAATGCAAGAAGTAGAAATATACGTACAAGCAATTATCCTTTTATCGATTCTGTGGATAAGTAAGCAAATTTTTTTTCCTATTCCAGTAAAAGTTCCTGAAGAAAATCATATTACTATTTACTGAAAAACTTGTCATATAGTCAAAATTGTTTGACATTTTATCATTTTTTTTTCATCAAATTTAAACAAAAATCATTCAATTTTCGAAATTGGAACAAATAAATTTTCTCTGTGTTAATTTCGCCAGACATTTCTACATGTATACCAATTTTTGTATACATATTTTGTCTGACATTCTTTGCTATAGTAAAAAAAAGACATTAAAAATTTTCGGTTCACAAAAAATCTGAAAAGACTGATTAGATTCTCTTAATGAAATGATGACAAGCAATCAAAAAAGATTTTCTTGATTTCCACCCAAACAAAAATAAAACAAAAACAAAAAAAAAGTTTGTGATAGAAAAGTTTTTCCAACAACAACACAAAAAATTGTGTATATATTTTCATCTATCAAATTTTTTTGTTGCTTTTATACCCAACCAAAACCAGATTGTATAAATGTGTGAAAATTACGTGAAGATAATATACGATAACAAAAAAAAAGTGTTTCTTTATGCAGAAGAAGTTTTTCATAAATCAAATTTTTTTTTTTTTCGTTCATTCGTTGGCTTTTTTTTTGTAGCTAAAAACAACAAAAACTTTTTCATAATTTGCTGTTGTTATTAAAGAATTTCTCTATTTTTGTAATAAGTACATAATTTTTTTTTTATTATAAAAATGTTTTATAGATGAGAAATTATTATATACATATTTCAAAATGGACGAAATTATCATTTCAAATTGAGGGAATATAATTTAAATAACAATTGGATGAA
Organism: Empis stercorea; assembly: GCA_949752835.1. Lineage (NCBI taxonomy): Eukaryota > Metazoa > Arthropoda > Insecta > Diptera > Empididae > Empis > Empis stercorea. Next base: position 9,616,256 of record OX457087.1, read on the forward strand.
AAGAACTATAAGAAATCTATAGCCATTTAAATAAATAATAATAATCGTCATTTTTTTGAAATTTGTTTAAATTCATTTTGGAAATGATCAAAACAACATGGAAATTTCTATGATTTTCTAAATCGTTTAACAAATTTTCATTTCCTATCAAATGTAATGACGAGAAAACTAGTCAAATTGGAAAAATTTATTGAAAAAAACAATCATAAGGAGTTGTTGGGCATATTGTCTTTAATTACATATTGGCCAAACATTTCATTATATTAAACGATTAATTTAAAATAGTGATCCAACAATTAAACATACTCTATATTTCTAAGACTCAAATTTGTCAGGAAAAAAATATTCTAGAAAAAAAAAATTAATTGAAACATAAAATTAAATTAAACTTCCATAAACAATCTTAAAAATTTAAATTTATGTATTTTTCCCACAACATTTTTTTCTCGTAACTAAAAAATTTATTAAAACTAAAATTTTTTTTTAGGTCATACGAATTATAAAAATTCTTATGTATATATAAACTTTAAACTGCAGATAATAAAAATTCCAATTTGTATATATGTAATGTAGTTACTAAAATGACAAATTTAATTTCCATTTTTTTTTTCTTTTTTTTAATTTTTGTGATCTTCTTTAATTTATTTTATTATTTTTGTTCTACATTAAATAAGTTCAGACAATTTTTTAACTAAACGAGAAATTCGTTATATATACATAAATTATTACATGTATTATATATAATTTCACATTTCTATATTATATATCTGACTGATTTTTATGATTTCCAATTGTTTTTTGATCGTCCAACAACGAAGATGTTCAATAAGAATATTAATAATATTTTTTCCTACTGGGATTATAAGCTATATTACTTCTGTATAAAAGAATCAAAATATCGATTTATATAGCTTGATTTTTGCCTTTGATGCTATAAAAATATTGTAAAAATGTTGGAAATATCTGAATGGTAATAATAATAATTTGATACCCTTAAGCAAAACTAGGTAAAATGAGGAAAAACTGAGGAAAAATTATTATAATAAAAGAAAAATTACTAATACTGATGAGTTATAATTTTTTTTTGTGATGATTATATACAATTATAACAGTAGTAGAAGATAGCTTCTAATCTAGTCCTAAATTTTTACTTGAAAAATATAAAACATGAGAAATAATTTTATTTCATAATTTTTATTTGAACAAATTATTTAATAATAAGAAAATTTACAAAAAATTCTATACAATTTTTCTATAATTTTAATGAAAATATGTAAAATTTACTTAATTTCAATAGTAACAACCAATGGATCACTATAGTTACTAGTAACCTTAATTAGCATAACATTGTCAAATGTCAACATTATGCAAACAAAATAGATATAATTTTATAGAAGGTCAATGGTCAACAAATTTTGATTCTTTCATCATAAATTTAACACTTAATCAACTATAACCGACAGTTTACTCTGATCATAAATATTTCGGCAACATTTTGTTTCTATCAGATTTTGTTGTGGACGATAAACACTTAAATATCTATAAGTATATTCACAAAATCAGAAAATGTTAGGGCTCTTATTTCAGTTACTATCAATTTTTATTGTCTTGAATTATGATTCCTTTATGGTTTACTATATTATTTCTAAAATTTTTAATGAAAAGTCATTTAATGATTTTGCCATCTATGTATGTAGACCTTATGTTGCTATACTTTTCTACACTAGTGCAGTAATACAGCACGAGGCAATTAAATGGTTATTTAAAATGTATTTAAAAATATTATATTTTCAATGTTATCATTTTAATTTATATTTTTTGTATGAAACGCACCCGAATTTAATTTATTGACTTGGATGGAAGAAAAAACCAAATGGAAAAAAAAGGGGAAATTTATTTATAAATTTTTCTTAAGCACGTGCTTAAATATATTTATTATGATGGGTGATATAAATTTATGTACATATATAAAAAAAGGTGTTCATATATTATTTTTATTACTATGCCCTTAAACTATAAAAATAATAAATACTAAATTGCAATGTGCATTCAACATAATAATTTGTGTATCCATTTTGAACCATCTTTTTATTTTATATATTTTTTATAGGAAGGCAATTTAAATTTATTAAAAATACGATTATAAATTTAAAATAGTAGAGAGCAAAGAGTTTAGATTATTATTAAAACAGCTTTAATTATCTTTCACGTAGTTAAAAACCTTTATCCTTCTTAGCCCTCTTAAGTTTTCAATGGTAAATGTAATTCATTTAGTGGTAAATCTAATTTACATTATTCATAATTATTATAACAAATACAAAAATATCAATAGATTTTTAAGTATGAACTCAACTCAATATTGTTTCAACAGGTATTTTACAGGTAATTATACAGTACAATTACAGGTTATTGTATTACAATTTTTAATTTATTATATTATACATAATATATTTCCCCCAATTATCAATAATAAAAAAGTTAATAAATTCCCTATTTTTACTTCATCTAATAAATTGCCTATAAAATATAATTTTTAATGTTGTTAATGTTCTATGATTTTATGCGATCAAAAACCACATAAACAATAACACTTAAATCAGTTTTCACTGATGAATATATGTAAGTAGACCAAAAAATTTCTTATGCATATTATATATTCTCTACCTATTATCATCGAAAATTATAATCATTCAATTATTTCATTAAAAAAAAATATAATTTAAATTGGTAATTTGGTGTTGCTGTTGCTAGCTTCAGAAAATGGTTAGTCAAAAATATAAATTTTATATAAATTGTAAGTATAAAAATAGCCTATAATACGTGATAGTAGTTATGGTCTCGTCTCGCGTCATTGCCATAATCTTTTAAACACAATATAGTCGCCGTTATGGTCATCAAGTGTGTCGGCCAACAAAAAAAAAATAGTATATATTGGTGGCAGAGTTACACTCTGTTTCTTCGTTTCTCGTGTGCGCCTAAATTACCTTTATAATCCCAACAGGTAAGCGCATACAAAAAAAAAACCGATATACAGCTGTATTTATATTTTATATGGTATATATATAAATGGATTCGTATATTTCTGTATAGTAGAATGGTAAAAGGGTCGATATACGCATTAAAAGTGTGCCGCCAATTTTTAAAACCTATACACAACAAAACCGAAGAAAAAAAATAATTCCTTTTGAAATTCTCTTTTCGTATTTTCATTCGACTTTTTCTGTTTGTTTGACGCTGTTTGACGATATACGACATCATACATAATGTAATAAATTTTTGAAAATGTCTAAAACACAATATGTAATAAAAAAATTGAATTTTACCAAAAAAAAAAATATATTTTATTCAGAAGAAATTTAATATGATTGAAAGGTTCTTTGTTGAAATTATTATTATGTACATATAAGTATACATATTTTAGTGGATTGGAAATTGATCTAAATTTTACATATTTGTTTTGTGCACCAGGATGAGAAGATCTTTTTGTTTGAGTTTAGTAGACTGAATTATTTTTTAAACAGAAAATATTTAGACATATTGACTCTACTATTTTATTGGTCTTGACATTTAACCAGTAAATAAATACAATTTTTTAACGTTTTACAACACTGTCAGACAGAAGTCAATTAAGTTTAGAGGAAATATTATTTGCAATATTATTGGTGGTATACCTACATATGTAAGTAAATGGTTTTGAATTTAGAAACACGTGCTTGATAGATATTTTTGTACATTGTACTTGTACATTGTTTATATGAACTAGCAAGGAGGAAACGTTAATTTGTGTTTATACCATTATTCTATGCCTCAGAGTAATGCTATTATTGTAATAAGAAAGCAAATATTGTACATTTACGGTGTATGATTGAGTTGAGTTCGAAACTAGAATGAAAACTTTCGTGATTGAATAATTTCTTTCCAGGGATTTCACAAACTTTCAAGATCCTCCGTTTCTAATTAATCTAGAAATTCTAAATTTCAAAAAAATAATTGAATTTGTTTAATAATTTATTTCAAATCATCTCCAGGATATGCAACAAAATACTAGACATTATATCTTTTATAAAATGGCGCCATCATTATTAATCTATATACCCATTAATTAATTATCATATTTTAGTATCAATAAAATGTCCCCCAACTATTTTATCATTTCTATTATTTTACCGATTTTCATTTATATAAATCTTTTATATCAAATAATTAACATTTTTAATTTGATAATTAAATTTAATTTTCCTATTTTCTATCAATTCAACCATCCTGCACTGCATACAATATGTCGATATGTGGTCAAATAATATTCCGACTATTAAAACAATTTATTTGTATATATAATTTTTAAATAAATACCTGTGGATATATCTAAATATATCTGTAGTAAATCTGACTAATAAATACCATTTTGTTATATATAAAAATTCAATTCCCTTTTTTTTCTTGTTGCTTTCATCACCATGCTGTGAATTTAATATACATATAACCACACAAAATAGTCACACATATGATTAAATTTTTACAAATAATTTTGACCCTTGCGTCTATCTACATTATACCTTTTTTATATCGTTGATAAATTTTTGTAGATGTCTGTAGTGCACAAAGATAATGGTTAGAGTCAAGTTTAGATATATTTCTAGCATTTAACAAAAAAAATAAAAATGGTACTTAAATTATTTTATTATCGAATATTTTTCGCAAAAATGTTACGAATACCATAAAATGTTTTGATTGACTTTTATTGTTTAGAAAAAAAAAAAACCATTAATTTCAATTTAAAAATGTTAAGCTGCCAAAGCCAAATTAGTCCTTTATACGTTTCATATTGGTCTTTTTTTGGAAATCTAAGAAACAAGTTTAGTCAATGATATTCGTATCTTATTTGCAAGTCAAAGACACAAATATTTGGTTTATGTTACAATTTAATAATAAAAAGGATTTTATTATATAGAAAAATCTATTTAATTAGTTATTATGTATTAATTAACAAAATTAATAATTATTTTGATAGAGAAATTCTGTTTAATTATTAAATTGTAACTTAAATTAAAGAAGACGAATTTCTATTGCAAGATGACATTTGGAAAAAGAATGAATCTGATTTTCACAAAATACTAATTATGGTTTATAGAAACGACTAATTAGAAACATAAAAAAACTAATTTCACTTGCCTTTTGCTAATTATACTATATTCGTTCTTCGTTGATTTTTCCATATTTTGTTTTTTTGATCAGATTTAGTCAATTTTATGACATAAATTTTTTTTTAAACATTTTTATAAAAATAATTTTTCTTTGTTGGTGGAAAATTTGATTAACAAGTGTGACAAACTATATTTACATAAGAAATTAATATGTATACATATTTTATGTTGGATTTTTTGTTTGCGTATTTACGAAATTTTTTAAATCTTTCGACGGTGTTTTATGTTGTATATAATCAGCATAGGTATAGTATTTGTATAATGTATACTAGAGTATGTATGACAAAAAGTATGACAAAATTTTTTTTGGGGGATTTATCGCTAATCATAGTCATGGTTGATAAGATATTTGTTCATGAATGTTTTTTGAGTATAATACCGAGTTATGTACCATTGGAATTCAATTGATTTTTTGTTTTAATGTTAAAAAAAAAATTAATTTAAAAAAAATTCTATTATGTAATTGATTTATTTAATTCACATGAATTTATTTTAAAATTCAATTACATATATATAAAATAAAGATTTACCTATTAATAAATTTATTTACTGTAACAAATTAATTAAGATACTAAATATGAGACAATAATTGTAAACTTTTTAGTTATTATGTAATTTGATTATAGAAAAAATATTGAAATTTCAATATTTATTTAAAATTGAAAGTACAAATCAATTCTAATTCAAATTTATATTTTTCCATTTCCCTTTCCAGTCACATTTGATTCATTTCCCCTTAAATTTTGGTTAATTTTAATGGATATGTTTGAAATTTAAATAATTTATATAAGAATACCAAAAATTTACATTAAATTTCAATAATTTTCACACAAATTACCAACAATAAAAACATTAACCGTCTAATTAAATTGAAAAAAATTACATATAAGTTTTAAAAATGATGCAATATAGAAATTTATTTTTAATCTAAAAACTCATGATGCCAATTATAAAATAGTCCTTTCATTTTAAACTCGCAAATATGTATATTATGTATTATAACCATAAAGAGAAAAAAATCATCAGTTGTCTATGCCAAACATAAAGTAAAATGCCTTGGAATATAAGTAAAAGCCTTAATAACAATATTCATTTTTATATCCCTAATCACTACAAAAAAAAAAAATTGTGTTTAATAAAGTGGCAACGACACACCATTTCTAAATAATCTTTACCCGCTCCATATACTCAAATTATATTATGTATTATATAGTATACTACATAATATATATTTAAAAATTTTACATTTAAAAGGACGAAAACCATAAATTCTCTAAATAATTTCTAAGTATTTGTTTCTCCCTTTATTTGTATATGAGCCTTTTTCCTTGACTATATATACATAATTTTGTTTTGTTTTTGTTATTTCGTTTACAAGTGGCAAAAGAAAAATGAGGTTAACTTGTTGTATGTTCAACAAAAAAAATATATATATATAAAATAAAATTATACGATATCCTTTAAATACAAACAAACAAATTCATTTTCATGAATATTTTAGAATTTTTGTTGGTTTTTGCTTGTATAAGGATATATACAAAAAGCGGACATATGTATATAGAGAAGAAGAAAATTGTGGAATGAAGAATATAAAATTTCATTCTAAAATTTTATTTTACTCTATGTCCTTTTTCTTTTCATCCACAAGAGGAGAATCATAGAAAATTTATATACATACATTTATGTATATATGAAATTTTTTTTTTATATAGATTTTCCTTATATTTTATACTCAAATTATACCTAACCTCCCCTCTATCTTTTCGGTATAGTCTATTCTATGTTATCCTTAGATATAATATATTTAATAGTCAAGGATATTTTATTGTTTTCTGTACATATACCTATACATATTTTTTTTTTTCCTAATGTTTTGTTAAATTTTCTGTTGCGCTCGGGGTGAACTAATATTTTATATACAGGATATTTTTTTATTTTTTAGGTATAATTTGGATTAATATACAAGAGAGTATAGAAAAAAAGCTCATTGGTTTGTGTGTATATTCAGATTTTTTATATAAAGCAAAAAAGAAAGGAAAAAGGATATTATCAATATTTACCACTGTGTGGTATCTTTTATGGGTTAAATAAAAAAAATAATAGGAAAAATAAATATTACATAAAAAATAAATAAAACAATTATTAATAATTTAAGGACATTTTTTTCAAAATTAATTATATTATTAATTTGTTGATTAAATGTTTTCAATAAAAAATTCTAATAGAATATTCACACTATAAATCATATATATGGATTCTAAGCTAATGAATCAAATTATAACAATAAATTTAATTAAATTTCACATTGAATTGTAAACATAAAGATATTAATGAAATTCGATTAATTAAAACTCTCTAATTTTACTTGTTTGCTGCATTGTGAAGCAAGTTTGTGACACAGGATCTCAATATTTTTGATTAAATTTTCATTGAACAATTTAAGGTTTAAAATTATGGTTAGTCTAATAAATCATAATTGAGCCGTTGATTTTGAAAGTGGCATAGGTAACTTTTAAATTATTTTGAGATACTTGAAATATTTTTGCAATTGTGTTTACAAGTAAAATTTCTATGGACGAAATAATACATAATTTTGAAGGAATTTAACAATAAATCAATAAAACATGAAAAAATCATACATATTTGTAATCATAAATAGAATAAATAATTTCAGAAATTCAATCATAATTTTTCGCAAAAAGTGACTTATGCCACTTTCAAAATCTGGCTCAATTATTTAAATTATATAAATTTAAAGAAATTTACTTATGATTTTAATAATTTATCGCAATAAGTATTAGAAAATAGCTTCCAAAACTACTTGACTGACAAAAAGGCTCCTTTAGTAATTGATATATATATCAAAATTAGGGGAATCAATATAGTGGATTAATAAAGTGGACTAATTAAATTGGACTAATTTTTAAAGTGGACTAATTTAATTTAAATAGCAATAGCCTCTTATTATTTTTATTTAGTTCTTAATAAAATATTTTACATTTAATATACTTACAATAAAAATTTTTAATTTTCTCTTTAGTATTTCTAAAAAATTATTTTAACTTCCATAAACTTACATAATTTCATAATTACTGTCTACAAAACTTCCTAATATAAAACCGAAAAAAAAAACTTTGAACAAAAAACTAAAACCCATTCTACAACTTTTCTACTTTTCATGGCTTTATAAAAGCTAATCAAAATATTTTTTTTTTTTGTTTTTGTTGTACGTATGGATAAAATGAAGAAAGACAACAACAACAAATGTGGTTAGTAGGTCATTAGCATTTTATATAAAACCAAAAAAAAAGAAATATCTTGAACCAGAAAAAAAAATCCAAACCATTTTTTTTTTTTTTGGACAGAAGAAACTTCAATAACATTTTTTTTTTTAAATTTAAAGCTTTGAGATTGTCTACTAAAATACAATTTTCTAACCAAAATATTTCTTTTTATTATTGTTCACTCTTAAATGTAGATTATAGGAAAATTTATGTATCTTTCTTAACAGACAAAAACAAAATTTGCTTCTTGAATAAAAACTTTTGCAAAAATTTCAGATATAAATCTAGATTTTTATTACAATACTTACAACAACAAAAAAATTTAGCTAACGTTATAAAAAAAAATAATATCATGATATTAAAATTATTATTATTTCTTCTTCATTTCAGATTATTTCACTTTCACTTAATAATGAAATCGAAGAGGCCATAAATTTAATTTTTTTTTTCGTATGTAGGTAGTATGGAATTATACAGTAAAATCACGAATTTATGAATTAGCAGACAAAATGATTATTATAAATGAAATGCTATAGTACATAGTGTATAGTCTAATTCTAATAGAATCAATTACAATTATAGTCTGGACCGTAAATATTAGTTGTGATGTAATATTTGATAACTTTACTGACAATATGGTTTGAAAGTAATGAAAATTTATCAATTTTTCAGAATTTTTTTTACAATTTTTCAACATTTGATCAAATACTGAAATAGAGTACAATTACAATTTTATCACGATGAACATATTTAGCTTTTTAAAAAATCATAAAATGAGAATTATTAACCAATAAATTAGCCTTAAATATATGCAAAACTTCTCTGTGAAAATTATTTGACATAATACTAAATATACCTTAATTACTTATTGTCCTGTAGGTGGTGTCCACAAAGAAGTTGTATAAACCACAATAATTGAAATTCTATTAAACTAAGAGACTGAATATTAAAATTAATTATGTTGTAATTATTGAGATTTTACTGTAAACAACAAATTTTTTTTTACCGCACAAAACGAAAACATAGTACCATAAAATATATTTCTTTATGTTTTTACCTATTAAATTTGTTTTTAAATTAATATGTATAATATACGAGTAGTAAATAAAGTATACAAAAATATAGGGTATCAAATTTAAAAAAATTTTCATAAAAATTTTCTTTATTTATTTATATTGGAAAATAATTTTCATTTAAAATCAATCTTTCAATCCATTTTTTTTATTTGTTAAATCAAAGCCCAATTATATTATTCATTCGTCGATAAAACAATGAAATTTTATTCTATCTACTCGTGTTGGAGTCAAGTAGAAAAATAAATTCCAAAATTTTCATACTTTTTGTTTTGTTTTTGTATTATATATCAGATTTAATGAATTTTCCAAGCAACAAAATATTTTATCAGATTTTTTAGATAAAATATTTTCTTCAAAAAAAAATAAGAAAATTTATTTGAATTTTATTAAAGTTAAAATAAACAACACTGTAAACAACAACCAAAAAAATTGTTATATACGAATAATCTGAAATTTTGTGGCAATCACCTTGATTTTGAATGTTTTAAAATCTATAATTTATTTTTTGTTATGTATATATGTATACCCAATTATTATTATATTTTTTTAATACACAGAGAAAATTACAATTATTATTTCCGAAATGAAAATCATTTAATCGAGAAAATTTTTTGCCAACAACAAAACCAGCATCAACAAAAATTGGAAATTTTCATTATAATAAATTGAGATAAATTTTTTTTGTTGGTTTGTTGTTGTTTTTCTTCATCGATATAAAATTGTTTTTACATATATTAATTTTCAGGGCTGGGGAAAAAAAATATTTCATCCATGATTATTTTATCTATAAAAACTGATGAGTTCTTCTTCTTCTTTTTTATTGTAAATTTTTAGATTTTCCCATAAAATTTCAATATTATTATTACATATTTGTTTTGTTCCATTTTCCTCTTGATAGGGAAAATTAAAATGAAAATTTTTGTATACATATACATATGTAATAATTTTTGTTTTTGTTAACCAAGTTGCAATGCAATTTAAATAAAATTTATTTAGGTATAAATTGATTTTTTTTTTTGATTTTTCAAATGATTTTTCATTTAAATAATTTTTTGATTTTATTTTGAATATGGAAAATTTAAATTTTGGAAAAACCATGTTTTAGATTTAATCTTCTTAAATTTTGGGTATTATGTTGGGTATAATTGGTATTAATTTAATGAAATTTTCCAAGTCATAAACTAAAAAATTGTTCAACTTTTTCAAAATTATAAATTTTTATTTTTACAATTTAATTTTTGTCAAAAAAACACATATTTCTATATAATTTAGTGTTGCAAAGGAAAAGGAAATTGCAATCTCCTTAATTTATTCAAATAAATTATTTTTCTTTTATATATTTCCATAATTTAATATATAATTTCCACCCTCACTTGTCTAAAACAAGAGAAGCCAAAAAATGGATAAATATTATTTCAAAAATCTAATTTTAAAATATATACATATATATAATTTACTTGTCAACACTATAATATATTGTCAAGTAATAATATTTCCAATTAATTATAATTGTCTCCAAAAACCCGAAAAACTATTATAAAAATTTTATGCTATTACTTTTCTTCAGCAAATTTTCTGTGTCCCTTCTTTTAAACTAATTTGAAAAAAAAAAAGAAAAACGCAAACAAATCTGTTAAAGATGCGTTTATAATAACGATCAAATAAAAATAACAAAACTCCCTGTATTCATCTTTTATGCTCAATTTACATACATATATGTATGTATAATGTATATTTATGATTTGAATATAATATTGCATTATATACAGCATCAAATTTCTATACCAAACAAATATTTTTATTTCTACTAAACCAAAAAGTACATATAAAAAATTCAATATTAGATAAAAAAATATTTAATATCGTTTTTGTTTTGTAAAAAAAGGGGGGAATTTACTTAACAAAACTCTAATGTATATTATGTATTATGAAAAAAAAAAATTATATGGCCTATTTTGAATAATTTAAGATAAATATACAAAAACAAAATATATATAATTTTTTAGAGTAAAATTTATTGAAAATTGTTTTTTTTTTTCTTCTACACTTTTCAATTGAGAGAAAAAAAAATTGATGGAAAAATAGTGAAGAAAATTTTATTTATAAGATATTGTTGTAGACAAAAATATAAAGTGATCTGTTTTTAGTTATGTAAAGTGGAAAATTTTCTTTTTATAAAGCTAAATATAAATTTTTTTTTTAATTATTTCTCTACGATGAAGTAAATTATAATTTATTCAAGAGAAATTAATATTTTTTGATTTTTAGCATAAAATATTTCAGATATTTTATAAGAATTATATATGTATAGTAAGAGTTTTAAAAAATTAAAAAAATACTCGTAACATTTGAAATTTCACTTTTATTTTACATTAAATAATCATTTTTGATTATTAATTTTTATATTTAAAGTAATTTTTAGGATTTTATAATTAAAAATATTACAATAACTACATAAATTATCCGTAAATGCCGGTCGTCTTCTATGCAACATTGGAAACATTTTAATATTTACTCAAACTATATTTGGAGAAACTATTAATTCTGTTGGTATGTCAATGTAAATGTCAATATATCTGAAAAAAAAATTACCACCATTAATGGTGGGAATGCACATTGTATACATTGAACAAGTTAATAAATATAATAGAAATTCAATAAATTCAAGGCAATATTCTCAAAAGTGTCCTATATTTTTCTTCTTTTACTAACTTGATATTTTTATAAATTTTCTAAATTTCTACAATTTCATATTGTTTTATATAAATTCAATTTAAAATTAATTTGTAACATAAATTATTAATTTCTATTGATTACATTTTAACAGTATATTGAAATTTGGGTCATTTTTGCATAAATATTTTTTTGGTAAACTTTTAAATTAATTACCTAAGTCTAAAAAGTCAACATTATTACAATTATAATAATTCAGTTAAGCATATTTGAAAAAAACAATATTGCACTAAACTAATGACATTTTCAACTACACAACTGTGAAGCACGTGACGTTCTGTTTGTCCCAGTGTTTTAATTTCCACTATCGCATATGATTTAAAAATGTTCATAAATTTATAATTACATATAAAAATTTCAAATTCTACAATGCACTTTATTTCTTATTTATAGAAACTTCAATTTTATCTTCTCAAAGTTCAATTTTTTTTTTTTTTTATAAATATATTTCAATAGTAAATTGAAAACTGCCTATATGTATGTATGTAAAATATTTTTAAAAAACAATAAGAAAGAATCTATAACATAAATATATATATGTATATCCATTAAAGCAACATAATATTTATATTTATTCTACAATTTTTTTTATATACATAAGTATATGTACATATATACATATTTTATTGATACATATATAAAATTTTTAAATATAATAAAAATGTAGTATCGGATTCGGCCTATTCAATAATTAAATTTGTGTCGACGGACGACAATATTTTTATTTTTCATATAATACAAAGTGTCGTCTACTCTACTATGTATGTTCAATTTATGACGTACATCAGCACAATAAATAAATGATATTTATATACTCGTATATATAGTTTTTATGTTGATGCCATACTTGATTTTTTGTATATTTAAATTTTTTATATTTATTTATTTAATTTATTTATTTATTTTTCAATTTTATTTATTCATAAACGAGAATATTTTATTGATTATATGCTTCTGTGTATTAGTGGAAAAATAATCTATATTATATATTTTATTTTAATATACATATATTTATTTTCAGTAAATAAATGTTGATCCAATCTTTAAAAAGGTATATATACACAATTTAATATTCATCAACAGATATTAAAATATAAAATTTGAACAAAATTTATGAAAAAAAAAAACATATTTTAAAGTGTTTTTTTTTTATGTTTATACAAAAACGAATTGTTCACTTTATTTCTTTATCAGAAAGTTATAAAGTTAATAATTTTGTTTGTTTGACTTTTTTGAAATAAAATGTATGAAAATTAAGTAAGTTATTTTATGAAATTATTGGGAAATTTTGGTTAGAATTAATAATAAAGAATTAATTTGGTTAACAACATAAAAATTGGAAAAAAGATTTCAGTCATTTTGAACTCGAATAATTAAAATTGGTAAGAAAAATATTTATACTTGCTTGGTTTTGGCATTAATAGAGGTAAAAAAGTCTTTGATTAACTAACTCAGAAGATAGAAGATAAAGAACCAAAGAAAATGGATACACAACTAATGAGACAGACCTCAGAACAAGAAAAAAATTGTACAATCAGCTAGGAGGAGACCACGATGCATGTAAGCCTGGTAACTTTTTCTTCTATATTACAACAGTTTTCAGATTTTTTCAAAATTTAGAATTAAAATTTAATTTGGCTCAGTGCATAATCTATAAATAATATGTAGTTTAGCAAGTTTTTGATAATCCTTTTTGTTTACTATCAATATACCATTTTATACTTCTAATAGATCAAGAAAATTTGATCGTCCATTGATCTTTAATAACTTAAAATTTTAGTTTATTTCAAGAATTTTTTAATTTTAACATTATGGTTGAGTTTGAGTTGATGAAAAAATAATTAAATATATTTAGTACCATTGTTACAAGAATATCTAGTAATAATAATACAAAAAAAATCAAAAGAGCATATTGCAAACATTGAAATTTAAGATTCAATTTTCCTTTGCTTCAACAATGCAATTCAATTCAACATTTATTTTAGCATAATTGATTTATTTACACTCATAGAATAATCAAAACATTTTTATGTTACTATATACAAATTTTTTTATATTTTCAGAAATATGTTGACGGGAGACGCGATTTATGTCCGCGACGAATTATAATTTACATAAAATAAAAATCCAAACACAAGAAAAATTTCAATTATTGTTACTTTTTTATTTCAATTTTTTTTTTGTATATATTTTCCATTTATTTTTTTTACATTCTTTTTCCAGATACCACAAAAAAAAAAACATAGTGTAAAAAAATATCATTTGTTTTGTATATTTATAAAAATACTCAAGGGTAGCAAGGGTAAAAAATTGGATATTATTTGTTTTTATTTTATTATATTTTAAGATTATCACCAAAACCAGATTTATGTTTTATGTTGTTGTTGTAATAAATCGTATAAATGTTTACTTGACTTTCAGTGCATATGGTTATTTTTATGTACGGTCGTCTACCCGCTGCGATAGAGTGGAATTTTATATCAGTAAAAAAAAATTTCTTTGCAAATTCTAACAAAACGAGTTTTAATTTTTCTTATTATCAGTTTTCAACATTTATGTAAATATAAAAAATTGATTTTATGGAAAATTATTATTTTTGTTTATATTTAAGTTTTTTTTTTAAAAGAATTTCCGGTTTGATAAAAAAAAATTATAGAAATAGTGTCAAGTTAATCATATAAAATACAACTTTGATTTTTCTATGATAAATTTTGTGGATTTAGTAATCTATACAAATAAAATTGGTTAAAATAAATATTTATTGAATGCTAGAAGTTAAAATTAGTGTTAAATATTAAACCAACTGATAATTGGATATAGAAAAGTTTTGATATCAGAGTTCTAGTTTAACCTTTCGGTCATAAAAGGGACACATATATGGGCTGACTGATCCCATTATATTATATTTATACGGCTTTGCTATAATACATAATACCAAAATTAATTTACTAATAATTTAAATTATCATTGATAATTTTGTGTAAATTTAAATAAAATTTCACTTTAATCATGAACAAAATGATATTAATTATTATATTGCGTAGATAGATAGATACTGGCTTAGATTCGCAGTGTCTGAAATTTGCATATATTGTCAATGCATTTCGAAAGTGTAAGACATTAAACACATTATATGCTGTGCTGTAACTGCCCTGGTATCAATAGGACCAAACACTCACATTTTAAGAAGTTAGAAGAAAAGTTTTTGCTATTTATAATTGTTTAATTGTAATTTAATTAAAAAATGTGCAATTTCTGAGTACCTAAACGAATAGAATTTAATAAAAATTATATTTAAGCTAATGAAATGTTTTAAAATTCTATACTTAATCAAATATGCCACTGAAAATGCTCATTTGTTATATAATATAATCCCTTTAAAATGTTGAGAATAAAATTTAAATCTTAAACTCTTCCTTACCAAAATGTACCTAAATCTAAATTTTGAATTAAATTTACTTATACAAATTACAAGAATATAATACAAAACTGTCTGTTAAAAAATATCTATATATAAATTTTTAAATTAGTCTGTAACTTCTCTCTAATGTCTAAACTATAAATTTTCTTACCTAAATCAATGTGACTTGGTTTTGTCTTTTATAAACAAATATTTTGAAAAGAAACTTTCTAATTTTCGCCCCTTAAAAATAATAAATAAAATATATAATAACAATTTCCTATAGTATATATGTATAAGTATATTCGAAAATAAGGAAAATTTACACACGTGTCCTTTTTTTTAAGAAACGAGAAGAAATTTTAAGATGAAAAACAAAATTCATATTTTGTATAAAAAAATTCCTGGATTATAAAGATTGAAAAAGACGCAATAAAGAGAATTATTAAGACTTAAATTAAAAAATTTTTAAATACAATATTTTTGTTTGATTTTCACCCTAAAATATATTTATTAACTACATGAAAAACTATTATCTATCCTTTATCTAACTCAGAATCATATAAATTGCTTTTTAATAATAAACAATAAAAAAATTATTACTTAAAGCATTTTTGCAAAAAATTGTACAATAATATTAATTTAATTTAAATAATTTACATTTACAAGTCAAATTAGTACTTTTATGTTTGAAATTAGTCTTTTTAGAAATCAATTTTTTTGTAAATAATATTCAAATTCGTCCTTTTGCCAATAAAGCTGCTTTTAAAAAACCCATTTAAAATCTACTTAATTATTAAATTTTAACATAAATTAAGAATTGAAATTTACTTGCAAGTTTTGACTTGCGAATATATGATATACAGAAAAAGCTAATTTAATTTTTAAAAAGACTAATTTGAAAGGTAAAAGGAATAAAAAATGCCAATGGTATAAAGACAGAAAAGTTTATTCAATAGTTCGGAAATAATTTTTTTTTTTTTTTTCAAAATATATTTACGTACGTATATCCTTTTATTATACGGTATACGGAAAAATACTTATGAAATTATTCACTGGATCTTACAGACTTCTCTTTAATACTTTTTGTACATAAATTTAATTCTGTATTGATTTTTATAACATATATTTACGAGTACCTATATATAATTTTCCTATTCTATTGAAAACTTTTCCGGATTTAAAGTGAAAGAAAAAAAAAAATTGAAATGTCTATGAAGAATATATGTTATCCTTTATATACAGAGAATTTTCTCAAAAGAAAAATATGTTTATACAGCTTTTTTTTAGTATGTACAATAATTTGTGTAGATATTTAGAAGCACTTATACAAACAAGGGAGTAAAAAGGAAAACTTTTTGATATTAAAAATGGGAAAATATATTTTATATAGAACACCGGAAAAATTTCTTTAGAAAATTGTCCTTTTTTCTGCTATTGTTGTTGGTAAAATTTTATAATATACGATAAAAAAAAAAATTAGAATTTTGACTCAAATTTTAATCCAGACAAAGAGCAACAAAAAATTTTCTCATAGGAAAAATTTATTTTGATTTTACATTTGTTTTATATATTTAAAAATTTATTCAATATTTTACTGATAAAGGACCTAATTTTTATACAAAAAAAAAAACAACAACAACACATTTAAAAGGACATTATAATCATTATAATTTTCCTGTGTAAAAGAAACTTTCTTAACCAAATCAATTTCATTCATTTATCCTTTATTTCAAAATATAATTTTCTTGTATTTAGTTTTATACACGTTTTCTTTGTGTACGTCATCCAATAGGAAAAAGTGTATAATCCACAATATTATTATTAAAATATCACAAGGATATACGCATTTTCTTCATCAACGTGCTAGGAAAATAATTTTCTCTATATAAATTTAAACAACGTGCAATATTTTATCTATATGTAGTATATTATTTTTAATTTGTCCTTACGTCAAAATTAATATAGAAGTATATATAAAAATATATGAGAGTTTACGTTGTTCAAAATCCTTTTTTTTTCCTGAATTAAACGACAAACTTTGGCAGATTGGTAAATTAATATTTTTTCTGCTTTAGATGAAAAACTATATAAGTATACCAGAAGAGATGTGTGTAGGTCCTTTTCCCAACAATATAGTCAAATATAAAATATTAATGGAAAATTGTACAAAAAAAAAATTCTTTCATCTGACAAATGAGAATTGAGTTTTCTGATATAAGGACTACATATACCACCTTCGATATTCTACCTATATGTACATTGTACTTTAGAGAACCTGAATAACTAGAATTTGTGCGATAACTTTTTCTATATATATGAAAAATCTTTATTTAGTTTTTGTAGACTGTGGCGCCCACCGAATCCTGGTTATATCCCAAGTTTGTAGAGAATTTTTATATGCCTTTAAAGGACATTAAAGTAAGTACAAAATGAATTTTAAAGTTTTAATTTGTTATATTTTTACAGGTTTGCTTTAAAATGCATGGGGAATAAAAATTATGTTCACATAAAAAGGACATTTTACTTGCTCATATATATAGAATTTTTCTGACAACGATAAGGGAAAAACTTTTTCGAAATTATTGCTATATAATATTTAATTTAGTTTTATGTGAAAATTATATATATAGAAAATGAGGAAATTGATCATATACCAAACTTGGTAAATCTATTTAATATATGAACCATGCATGCAATTAAAAAAAAAAGGACGAAAAGTAAACATAAGGATAAGAAAATTAATAAGAGAAAATTTTAATATTTCAAACAAAAAAAAATGGAAATTTATAATGAAAAGAGTTTTTATGTAAAAAATTAAATTTTAATGAAGTTTATATTAAATTTTTCATTTTCCTTGAAAAAAAATTATATACCAATTAAAAATTATGTAATATATTAAAATTTAACTTTATAAAAATTGAAATTTAAAAGTAATTTTAAATGAAGATAAATTGAAAATTTATTATTATGTAAAAAAAAAAAAACTTCTACTATGAATTTTCTTCATGAAAACTTTTTTCAACAAATTTTCTATATACGAAAAATAATTTTACTTCGTATTTGTATAAATTTGTTATCTTTTTAAAAAGAAAATTGAACAATATATTTTCTCCGTAACAACTAAACTCCGTCGTAATAAAGCTTTCTATTCTTTATATTATACGTAATTTCTATAACAAAATTTTATGATTTTTTCCTCAACAAAAAACAAAGCTACTTTACTATATAATTTACAATTTTTCTTATTTAAATATAATTTGCTTAAACCAAAAAATAAAATTTGTTCTTGATTTTCTTGCATAAATATTCATTTTAGTAGATTATTGAGCCATAAAAATGAAAGAAGATATTTTTCATTTTGGTTATGGAGTAAAGAATTTTGTCATTTATACAACTCCTTTAAAAACCATTATAATTGTCCTTCATGGTATTTAATGGTGTAGTCGAATTAATTAAATTTAGTAGATAAATTTTGTAAACCATTGGTTAGTTAGAATTTTAGAATAAGGAAATTATGAAATTATTTGAAGTATAATAAAAAAATTTTTGGGAAGAAATTAACTTAATTGCCTGTTGTTATCAATTTTGATAAAAATTGTTAGATATGGACAATAAACTGAACCATTGAATACGGATTTTAGTAAAAAAAAAAACTATGTATAGGCAAATGGTTGCCAATAGAATATTGTGCTACATGTCAGGATCATTTTTGTTTTATTTTTGGTATAGTTTGGCCTGGTAATTTTGTAGTATTTTATCATCTCCATACAAAAACCCATAACTCATTTTTTGCCAGAAATTTGGTTCAATTTGGATTAAATTTGGAATACAAAGTCTAAATATCCAGAATTTCTGTTATTTATTACAATAATTAAAATATTCTGAAGTTTTTTCATAATTAATTAAATTATAAAAACTTGAAAGATATAATTCAAAAACCACAATTTTCATTTCCTGTTATTAAAATAGAAAAACAGAAACCCCCCCTCTATTTTAATCCCCGCTATTGAAATAATTTTCATGTTGAAATAAAATTTTATCTAATGTGGTAATTTTATCAGACAAAAAAATAAAAAACATTACACAAATTAATTTAATTCGTATATTTATATTCTCCCTAAATGCCGTCTAATCACTTATTCTATAGTCTATTTTAGAGACAGAGCTAAATAGAAAAATATATATGTATCAGATAAAATTTGCAAATTTCTGTTATCATTGAACTGGTGTGGTATAACAACAAAACAAAACAACAACAAAAAAAAAAACAAACCTCATTTTTATCAATTTCATAATTCGCAGAAAATCTGTAAATTTTTTTTTTTTTTGTTATTTGTATATTTTATGATAAGATATATATATTTTCGATAAATTTTCATTATCGTAGATGAACAAATCGGTTTTTATTTATATTTATACTTGGGAATATTGATTGCAGTTTGGAAAAAAAAAATTATATTGATATTATTGATAATGATTAAGTTAAAAATATCGTTAAAATGGATTTGTTTATAATAAAAAAATATCAATCATCAATTTTGACCCAAAAAAATTAACAATAATAAAAAATAGATAAATAAAGAAATTTTTGGTTTGGTAATTTATTGGATATTTTTATGCTTTATATTTGTAATCATTTTGCAAATATAATAGGTGACTAATTGTTATTTCACTGTCAATATTTTTAATTCTATATAAATATTAAATTTATCAGTTGAATAATTTCGCCCTAAAAAAAATATCCTTCAGTTTATCTTATAAGTTTGTACAAGGATTAAGTAATTTATCAGATTTTCAGGAGGTTAAATACATTAAAAATATTATATTTAGAAGTAATTTTAACCAATTGGTTGTCATTTACTGCAAATTTAATGTACTTTATCTTGTAAATCTTTTATTTTAGTTATATACCTGACTCAAGTTGATAATTTTGTGCCTAAGAAATTAATGAAATTTTATAAGGTCTTTAGTTAAACTAATAAATTTCATAAATTTTGCTTTCATTTCCACAGTTTTTAGAAACTCTATCAAAGGTATATGTCATCCCCTACGTTTTTATTATATTATTTATTTCATTTAAATTTAATTTGACATTAAAATGATTGACGTCACATTGGAAACTTAGTGAAGGCGGTTAAACCAATTTAAAAAGGAATATGAATCAAATTATTTCATATAATAATCAGACTTTAACTCATCATTTAATGCTCAACCAATAACTAAATTTACGAAAAAATTTAAAAATATGAAATTATTATTTACTAATAATTAGTATATATACTACTAAATGTCGAAGGCATTAATTTAATATTTTTCTATTTTTTATCAGAATTTTTTAAAAGTATTATTTTTGGTATGTAACCAATAATTAAAATTTAAAAAAAAAAACATTAACCATATTTATCTATTTATTTATTATTATAAAATATTTTTACAAAGTTGATTGGCCGTTTGTGAATTAACCAATTAATTAGTGATGTATGTACATATATATAAATTATATCAAACAACAAACACAAAAATAATAATAATAATTTCCCACACAATATTAAATTTTACTGATTAAATTATAATCTACAATATCATTTATTTTTTTTCTGTTCTGCTTTGTAATATATTATAGAAACAACTCTAACACGTTAAAAATGAAACTGATTTTTTTTATTTGTTGCTTTTTCTGATAAGAATGATAAATAAACATTTTTTAATTTAATAATAATGTGAAATAATTTATACAATTTAATTTTTTTTCATATATGTATAATGATAAAAAAATTTTTTCGATAGATTAATTATATAGTTTAATGGAAATTATAATCTAATTTTTTTTTTTAAATGGTCTTAGCAACACTAAAAAAATGTAGGTATACAAAAAAGTGTGAAATAAAAAAGCTCATTAAGTGTTGAATTAATGTAAAATTAGATTAGCTTTAAGGGATTAAAATAAAATAGAATGTCGTCAATATTATATAAACTAAAAAATATTTACACTGTAAATTGTTTTTGTTTTGGTATTAAATGAAAAATAAATTAGTATATATAAAAAAAATTAGAAGCATAAACTATTTTTTAAGTAATTAATATCCTGTTGACAATACACATTTAAAAAAAAAATAGGTAAATAATCCAGAAATATTCACAATTTGTGTACACAAATTGGTCAATTTTGATAAAATTTAAAGATGATTGAGTTAACAAAAATAATTAATATAATTCTCTGGCTGAGGGGCAAAACCACTTAAGTCAGAATTTAATAAAAAATTTTTTAAATTCACCTAAGTCAATTTTTATACCCGGCGGATGTTTTGGCAAAAACACCTAAGTCCCTCTGTATGAAAATTTAAATTTTTAATATGTTTTGGCAAAAACACCTACAGTTGCCAACATGAAAATAGCAGTAGTAGTAAAAAAACTAGTTAAATAAAATTTAGATTTCCTTTGAGCTGAAAAAAAATTATTCTGCATTGAAATGTTTTTAATTAAGTAATTTAAAAATTATATCCAAAAATTAATTATTGCAATTCTAACTTTATAATGGCACAAAATTATAACAAACATTGGTATTTTAATAATTATACAGGTACTACTATTTTAGTGTTCACAGCTGTAAGTCCCTCTCTGCATGAAAATTTAAATTTTAGGTGTTTTTGCCAAACATCCGCCTGGTATAAAAATTGACTTAGGTGAATTTAAAAAAAATTTATTAAATTCTGACTTAAGTGGTTTTGCCCCTCAGCCAGAAAATTGTAAAAATCATTTAAATTGTAGAAAATAAGAAAATTTAATTACTTTATTTCCGTATAATGTTAAAATTTCATCTTTGAACACCATCAAACATTAGTCAAAGAATTTTGCTATAGTAAATAAATATTATATTGTCATAAATTCTTCGAATATCCTAAGAATTTACCTTTGTATCTCAATTAAAATTTGATGCAAATTAATTCAAATTTCATTTGATAATTTTTAGTATTTTTCAGTAGACTAACTAAAAAAAATTTATTCAAATTAAATATGTAATTTTCAACTAATATAAACATAAATAAAGTAAATTTCCTAATTAAAACTTATGTAATTAAATTTTTTCTACAATTATTTTCCCACAAAACTTTTTTTTTTATAATTTTATTTATTTACCCATATTATATACATTATAATACGAATTGAAATATTTCCGTTGATATTTAAACTTAAATAAACCGATTAATATCTATAAAATACTCCAGAAAAACTATAGTCGTCTTGACTGGAAATTTTCTCTTATACAAGATTTTAGCTTTTGTAGATAATAATCTTAATTGAACAAAAAATTCATAAAAAAAAACAAAAATATAATGAAAAAAAAGCCTGATTCCAATCTATGCCATCTTGTTGTATACCAAAAAAATCCATTACATTTTTTTTTTCGGAGAAAAAACACATTTCTTCCTCATAATTTTTGAACTGCGATCAAAATCAATAAATACAAAAAAAAAATCCCCAAAAAAAAATTAAAAAACTTTCTTATTATATAAAAAAAAAAAAAAGAAATTCTGATCACGTAATAAAGCAGCGAGTGCTGAACGTAAGTGATCGACACGATCATTATTTGTTAATCGTGACATATTGAAATAAAAATATAAAAAAAAAATTATTAAGTTTATTTGTTTTATTAATTCTGTTATCTTTAATTTTTTTTTTTTTTTTTTAGGTTTTTCCAATTCCAACCAAGAAGTTTGGCAGCTCATAAAATGATCAATTTTGAATTGTTTGTCGCATACATGATAATCACAATTGTATTTTTAAATAGTTTTGATTACCAGTTTTTGCTCTTTTTTTATATAATGTATAGATAATGTGTCACATATTTTAATGGTTAATTTATGTGGCGGCAATATTATGCTACAAAATGTATATAGTATATAATAGTAACCCAAGTCTCATATTACCCAGAGAGAGACTAAAAAAAATGATTTTGGTATAAATTTATTCAAGTTTTCTAGTATATAAAATAAACGAAATATAATAGAAATTTTTATTTTTTTAATGTTTATTTTATTAACGAGTCAGACAGTAAAGTTTTTTTCCATGTAAATATGGTTTAAAAATAAATTTGTGTGACTTTTTAATCACAAGAAATTATTCTAATTTAAAAACTTTATAATTTCATAGGAAATTTTATTTGCTGAGCTGCGATAGTCTTTTTAATTGAAAATTCTATTTAAATTTTTGTTTAAAGACAAAATAATAATATTTTTTTTTTAATAATTATTTAATTAAAAATTTATATTATTAATTTTATTTCGTCAATTATAGAAATATGCAATATAATTTACATCAAAAGCTTGGCAAGAAATTTTTTAAAGATTCCTAAACTGAGATCAAACTTTTAACGAATTTCAGGCTTTTTACAAATGATAATTTAATTCGTTGTAGGGCCGAGAAAACCTCTAAGAGGTAGTCCCATATAGGTATACACATCAAGCTGTTCAGACATAGAACAGAAATTTATAGTTATTATTGCATTTTATTGGAGATTGAATTTAGTCACAAATTGTAACATTATGATTAAATACTTTTAATTTTTAGCTGTTCAAGTAGAAAATGTCAATTGTCACTAACCTAATTTAGTCAAAAACTGAACATAATGTAAAATTATTTAAATTTTGTAGTGACATTTATCGGACTTTGTTGAAGTATTTCAGTTATATAATTAATTCCAAAAATGTTAAATGATTTCCTATAAAATCGCTACTAAATCCTACGTAAAATAAAATTTATTACCAGGGTATTCGGACCGGACCTTAACACAACACTAAAATTGGTCTTCTATCTTCGTCCGACTAAAATTGGTCTTCTATCTTCGCCACATTTACATTGTCAACATTTTTTTTTTCAATATGTATATTTATCTAATCCTTCACGTAGTCCCAAAATGAATTACATTATGATTAAATTTCTAAATTTATGATAAATTTCTACATAATAACTGCAAAACTTTTGTTGCATAAGAACATATAAAACACCATCCAAAAAATTGGCAAAAACCAAAAAATTATGTCCTCAATAAATTTTATATAACCGCATTTTCTCTTCTTTTTTTTGGATTTCAAACTTCCGTTTTGATATACATAATTTTTCATTTATGGTTTTCCGTATTATCATAAATTTAAATATATAAAAAAACTAAAGAAAAAAAAATTAATATTAATTAATTTCCTTTATTATTATCGGATATTAAAGTTTACCCTGCCTTTAAACCTTTTTTTTTTCTTGATTTCTTTTTCTTTATTTATTTTTTTTTGTATATTTTTATACAAATACTGAAAATTAAAATAATTATTTTAATTTTTATTACACCCAAAAAATAAATAAATACGGTAATATTTGCCCCCCAAAATAATATTACATGAAAACCTCTTGAACTTTAAGGTAATATACAAGAGTGTTTGCCTGTCCCTTGCCTGGTATCTTTTTCCTTCTATTTGGACTTATAAATGCTTCTATACAATTTTTTTAAAATATTTTTTGTTTCCATTAGCATAAAAATTCAGCGGCTTGGCGCTAAACGAAACAATTTTTTGTTTTATTTTTCACATTTTTATTATATGCTATATTTCCCCGCAAAAGGTTTATGTTTTTTTTTTTATGTTTTTGTTGTATTATTATAATATTATAAACTACATAAATAAATTTATTAAGAAAAAGGGTTAACGACATTAATTCTGTTGAGTATATTTTTATTTGAGAGAAAATTATGCTTGAGTTTCGTTATTATATATATTTTTTTTTATTTGTGGGTTCTTTTTATGTTGATGGTATAGATACAATTTTTGTATAAACTTGAAAAAAAAGGAATACAGTTTTATAAATGAAAGAAAAAAGGTAAATATAAATAGAGGGGTTAATCACTTACACACCTTACAGTAAATAAAGTTGAGATAATTTTTAGACATTTTGTTAAAGGATCGAATTATATTGACAAATGACATGCTCCTTATTTTCTATATCTATACAGTAATAGAATAAGGAGAATATCAATTCTTCTCCTTATTCTCTCTTATGAATAACATAGATAGGTGATAGGTCTATGATGTGCCTACCTTAAAATGATTTTCCTGAAATTCTGTTACAATTTGATACCTGCTAATCATTTTGTAGTTTAGATTTTGTTGCAAAGTTAAAAATAGGATAGGACCACATTAATCGATTCCAGCTCGTCTAGTAAACCATAGCGCACATAATTATTTATTGCAAGTTGATACGTTTTAACAATTATATAGTCAATAATGTTCGCACTAAATATTTGGGTAATTTTAATTACTATGCTTACTATATCAATTGTTTTATTTTCTTAGCATAAATTTATTTTTGCTTAATATGTTGATCATATTTCAATTAAAAGTAATTTACTTCTCCTATCATAATAATATTGAATGACTAAAAAATCTTCTTTAGCCGACCGACCTCCTGCTATTTACCAAAAATTATTAGTTTCGCCCTCCTATGAACTTTTCACCGCCCTCCCATGATTTTTGTGTACCAAAATTTTTCACAATCTTTAATTTTTCGTAAATCTAAAAAAATAGTGAAAACAAAATCCAAATTTTATAAATTTAATTAAATAAATTAAAAAAAAAAAAAAATTTGATATAAAAATTAATAATCCTTGGGAAATTTTTCTTCTGATTGTCCCCTTAGCCTAATTTTTTCGTAAAATAAAACCAAAGAAAAAAATTTATACCAAATTTTATATAACAAAATTTTGTTGTAGTTGGTGTTGGGTGGTCTCTAATTGTTAGTAGTGACGATTTTTTTTTAGCTTTGAACTTATGATAAAACAAAAGTATTATTTTATTTATTTTATTTAATGCATCAGTTAATTTTGTTATCACTTAAATAATTATCCTTTAATCATGTTTTTTAAACACTTCTTGTTTAATATTAAATTTTTCGATAAAAATCTTCAGTATTTTTTTTTCAATTTCAAATCATTTTATTAATATTTCTTAACAAAATTTAATAAAAACTTGGTGAAAAAATTAATTTCTCAAATTTAAAGATTTATTAAATAGATAATAGGCGTTTTCATAAACGCAGTATGATCGCAGTATTGCAATGTTTTTATTCGTTTTTATGGTAGTTTAATCAACGAGACAGCAACCAGTCGACAGAAGGAGTTTTGGTTAAGCTAAATTTGTTCACTTTTCACTGTCTCGATAGTCAAAATACCAGTAAAAAGAATTAATACATTGCAGTACTGCGATCATACTGCGTTTATGAAAACGCCTAATATATAAAATTTAAGACAAAACAATCTAAAAGAAAATTTTAAACTTGAATATGAAACGACAACCTGATGACTTGTCATCAAAATTTAAGCATACATTTTTTTTATATCTACATATCTTTTAAAAATTTATCTTTATGCTACAAATGTGTTTATGATATTTTTCGGATTATTCTAACTGATATCATAAATGACTCATTTTTTTTTTCAAAATAATTTTATTTTTGTTATTCTTCTCATATCTACTTAAACTATTGAAAATATTGAACTGAAAAAAAATATATTTCTCTAATTTTAATATCCAAATTAATAATGTGACAATGAAATTTTTAATTTTATATAATAATCAAAATTTTTATTTTTATGAGATTTTTTGTTATGTTTGTAGTTTGTATAAAGACGGGGAGGTTTCAATTACATAAAATTCAAAAAATCTTTTTATCTGTTTATATTTTCTGTTAAAAATTTGTTAACCAAAAATAATAATATAAAGAAAAAAAAAATGTACATACTTTAAAAATATACAAAAGTAAATAAATTTTATGGTTAAGTCTGGATTAGTCATATATACATAAAAATGTTGTTATTTTTTATTTTTAAGCATTTAAAATTTGAAAATTTTGTTTATTATTATTTTGTTGTGTATATACATCAGAGAGTATACTGCATAATATCAGTTCAGGTCAACAAACATATGGCATTGTGGAAAAAAACATAAAAAATAATATATATAATATTAATTCATCAGCAATTGTTTTTTTGTTTAAATTGTATATAGTACATACATAATTAAATTATGGAATGGTAAAGTGGTGATTGAAGGTATACTTATAAATATTATTATTGAAATAAAGGTTATATTAACGCAATTTAATTTTTAGTGGTAGATAGAATATAATGCTAAATATTTAATGTACAATATAAGTTGAATTAATTATACATATTATATAATAAGAGAGTATGTATTTACATAAATTTTTAATTTTTATTATGAGTAATTTATCGGAAAAATGTAAAATTATAGAATTATTTTGGATAAATCAAAAACATTCATAATTTTTTAATAAGAAACTTTAATTAAAATTGGAAATAATCTTTTGATTAAATAGAAAATAAAACTTTGTACTTATTATGTAAATATGTAAGTTAATGTTTTTTATTTTACTTGAATTTATTTGCTCAGAAATGAGAATTAATTCCTCAGAGATCTCATTGACCATACTATTAATAATATTTGTATAATTAAGCCATCTGACACCAAAAATTTAACAACTTTTTCATCTAAAGTTATGAAAATTCACCTAAAGTTCGGTTTCCTAAGCCTTCGTATTAAAAATGATGTAATTTCACTAACTAGACTTTTGTATGCCAAACTCAATAGTAGGGATAACACACGCTATTCTACATAAACAAATATGTGCTTTCATTATCCACAGCTGGAAATCTATATGTACATAGTTTTGTCCGTGATTTGCACATGTGATATTAACGATCTATTTTATAGTTGCAATCGGCATTTTAGTTCACCTATACTATATAGACTCTCTATAGTTGTTAGCACCTGTATAAATTGACAAACAAAATTGTCTAGCAGAGGAGAAATCTCCTTAA
The DNA here is from genome assembly GCA_949752835.1 of Empis stercorea. Taxonomy (NCBI): domain Eukaryota; kingdom Metazoa; phylum Arthropoda; class Insecta; order Diptera; family Empididae; genus Empis; species Empis stercorea. Next base: position 9,644,836 of record OX457087.1, read on the forward strand.
GAGCGAGCCATTATGGTTCGTAATTAAAATAAATTAAGTATATCCTTAATTGCAACAGAAAATTGGGGGAAACCTCGTAAGTTGTGTAATTTTTTTTTTAATTTAATTATCCATTTTAACTAATCACAAGGTGTTACAACTCTAATTATGTTTGATCTTTTCAGAAATTGTGCAGAAATACTCAAAATTCTATTTTAAATTTTGAATTTATTTTGAATTCACCTCTTTTTAAAATTTCGGTTTAACGAGAACTTAAAACTAATTCCAATTAAGTATGACATGCAATTACACATTCAAATATTTTTAGCCTAAATAGAGAACACTATAATTAAAATAACCTAAAAATAATATACATAATTACATATTTTCTATTAATAAATTATATTATAATAAAAACAAAAAATTTATAAATATATCCATAAATTTTGTTTATATAAAAATTACTATAAACTTTGATATAAAAATAATTTTTACTATAAAAAAAAATTTCTATTTTTAAAAACTAAAGTACATAAATGTAATTTTAATATGCGCCAAGACAAAAAATTTAATAATTTTTCTCTTTTTTTACGATATTTTTTTTTTTCTTAAATTAAATTTAGAATTAAAATCTATAAAATTTTTATTTTGAATATTTTCTGTATTTAATACAAAAATTATTTATAACAATTTATTCTTGTATTTTCTGTATATATACAGAAAATTTATATTTACACTCTTAGACGAGTTTTACACGTTCAATATTTTCCTTTAAATGGAATTTTTTGAAGTTTTAGCAAGCCCTTTATTAACTTAAAAGGAAAGAAAGAGATAGAGAATAAGGAAAATTGGATTCATTTGTCATTTTATGTCATTTATCTTACGCCTGAGGTATGTGTAAATATCAACACATCTTTTTCTATCTCAAAGGTAAAGGAAATGAAAAACTATTGATTGATTTATTTTGGATTTTTTGTGTTCCTCGTCCTCCTATCTCAAAATTTCGCTTGATATAAAAAGTGCTACAAAATTGTAAAAGAGAAAAAGAGTTGAAAGAAAATGTTGAAGAAAAATGTTGAAAGAAAATATTAAAAAGAAAACGTTGAACGTGTAAAATTTCCACTTATAGTAAAGTTTTGTAATTTTTTTTATAGATTGTTTCGTGGAATTTATAAATAGAATTATTTTCATTTATTTTTTAAATATATATAAATATAAATATTTTTGGTATGTGCATTTAACAACAAGTAAAATGTACAATAATCTTTTTAATATTAGAATTACGATAGAAAAGCGTATTACAAAAATATAAAAATAAAAAGGCAACATGAAAAATTGTCGTAATAAGGGAAAAAAAACAATATTATTTATGTTTAATGTTTAAATTGAAAAGAAAAAGCTTTTACATGTATGGATACTAAAATAATTTTATTATTAAAATTATATTTTATTAATAGAAGTAGTTTGGCGACTATTTTTTTTCTAAGAATATTGTAAAAAAAAAATTTATTAAATTAAATGGAATATAATAACAAAAATAATCAATTATTTATAAATAATTTTCATAGAAAATTGATTAAGAGATTGTTTTGAGATTTAAACAAAATAATTTTTATAAATTTTCTATAATTCTTAGAGAATTGTAAATTTTTTGATTTGTAATTCTATTGTATATATATTTTGGATTTGAATTTTCTCAGTCATAGTTCTTTAATTATGTAGTGGTAAGATTTTAATTGCATTATAAAAGATATTTTCAAGAATATATAATTGAAAATTTGCAATTAACTCGGAGAATTCCCTCTTCTTGCAATACACTTTAGAATTAGAATATATATAAGGTAACTTAGGTACTATAGACCTCTGACCTACACAAACTAGTTAAGTAGGTACAGAAACTTCAATAATCCGAATATATTATTTCTAAATTACAATGATAGTTTTGGAATTCCCTAATATGACACGGTGTGAAATCAGTTATGTTCTTAAAATGGGATAAACATAGTTCAACCCCTCACTGAATTCGATTTACATTACAATCAAAAATTTGATAGAGAAAATTATATTACTTAATTAATTTTCAATTTAACCTGTTAACTGTTTATGTCGCATATATGCGTCGATGGTAAACGCTCATATTTTGCTAATGTCGCGTATATGCGTCAGGCGAAAAATATAAACATTTGCAATGATTTTGTTATATAAGCAAAAAAACAAACTATTTTCGAAATTTTAATATTCTAAGAATTTTACTATACAGCCAAAACCTAATTGAAAACGTTACCACTCTTTCAATTCTCAGCACATCTTTACTTGCGCTGCTAATGTTCCAAATTCAGCGTCATCGCGTAAATTTAATTCAGCAACTAGAAAACATTTTTCAAAAAAAAATTAAACAGCTAACATGTTAAGAAAATTAGTTTTAAAAAAATTTTTTATCAAAACTTGAAAAATTTATTTTCTTTGATCAAATTCCAAAATTATAATCTCTAACAAGAAAAAAAAACATTTAATCAAAAAAAGATTTTTATCACTACAAATTCTTCTATACTATACTTTTAATTAATCAAAAAATGATAATATAAAAATATTATCATTGCATAAGGAATTTTATCAACCGGAAATATTTATATGTGTATGTACATAGATAATTTAAATCCGAAAATTTTTCCTATCTTTCTTCCATGTACCACCCTGAATTCTCAACAAAAACCTTTAAAACAGAAAAAATCTGTAAATGAAGCAAAAATGAATTTTGAATATATTTAAAAAAATCTAAAACCAAACAATAAAATAAACATAAAAATAAACCGTTTTCTAACAATATGAACTATCGAGGTATAGCTAAAAAAAATCTCAATTCTAATTTATATAATAATATGAATAACTATAAATTTTTCTTCAGTTAATTGAAATAATTAACAGTAAAAGATACTTAAAAATCATAAAAAAAAGTTAATAGTTTAACATTAAAATTTTAAACATTAAACAGAAGTTTATATACCTATATGTAATCTAATCATAAAAAAAAATTGTAACACATTATAAGAATCATATAAGTTTTTGTTTTTAAAACCTTAGAATATATCAAAATATCATTAACACTTTACCCATTTTATAGAGTTACACATAAAAAATATTCGACCGAATTCCATTACCCATTCGTCTTTTCTAATATCAGTATATGTATATTATATTTTTTCATGGTTCTCATGTTTTGTTTTTACCCTTTTTATGCTCTCACATGTTAAACAAATATAAAATCTTTAGTGAGGTAGCTACTTTTTTTTAAAAAAATTACTTACTTATCTTCGTTTTACTATTGTAAAATAAAATAAAATCATAGATTACAAAATATATATAGGTATGAACATGAGCTGCTACAAAGAGATATCAGTACAGAGTAAAGTTTAGCGCTATATATAGACATTATTCAGAAGCATACCTGGAAATAAAATATACATATTTAATGTTGTGTGTTTTTCTTTGTACAAAATTTTTCGTTCATTCAAAAAAACAAAAAACAAAAAAAAAATAGGTAAAATTTTTTGTACAGTTTGTGGGATTTTGATTTGACAGACAGAAAGGTTTTAAATGTTCAATAACTAAAAAAAAATATTTATTGACAAGGAAATTGGAAATTTTTGGAGAATTTTTAAATAATTTTTTTTTTTCAATTTTCTATAAAAATATAAATTTTTTTTCATCTTTTCAGGTAACAAGGACTTTTAGTAACAACAAGGATGGTTCAAGGCAAATTTTTTTTTTTTGTATATCTCCTTTGTTGGATAATTTGGCACACTGTTCCAGGTAAAAAAAAGTAATTTTTATATTTTTTGACAATTATACATAAAAGTATGTTTTGAATTGCAATATTTCTTTTACAAGATTATAAAAATTTCATAGATTTAAAAAGTAAAATTTAAATGTATTATTGCAGCTGTAATAGCAGAAATTTGTAATCCTGAAAATAAAAAGGATGTGTATAATTTTTGTTATTTAAAATTTGTAATGTTGTAGACTTCTTTTGGAAAGAATTAATTATTGTAAAATCATTTAGTTAATTATTATTATCCTTGTTTGAGTGAAGGGTTAGGGCGAGTGTCTAAAGTAGTGCCACTTATGCCATGACTTATTGTAACTACTCTTCTTTATTCTTCTTTAACCTATAACAGCATAAATTGAAAATATTGTAATATCTACTAAGTTTTCATCATATATTATTAAAAATTATACTATTTTCATTCCGAAATAATTATGATTTAATAGTGACCAAAGAAATATTCGGAAAATTATTAAGTAATTCAAGATGAAAATTTTCTATACTCACATATCATCATAATTATAATAAATATTATAAGTCAATTAAAAACTAAAAATACAATTAGACAATTAAAATTTTAATATACCTATAAATCCTTTTTACATTTTAAATAAATTGTAATCAAAAATGATTAATTTTCCCCAAAAAATTTATTATTCAATTAATATTTATTAAAATTTTAAGACTATATTCTTCAACCAATTACTTTTTACATGTTCTTTTTTTTCGAATAATTTCACCTTATTCAAAATCATCTGTAACCTTTATAACTTCAATTTATCCCTTTTTTTTCCTTTGAAAAAATAGAAAAACCAATAATCACTTGAATAATTACTTTTCAAAAAAAAGAGAAACATTTTAATAGCCTTCATAATATAATATATAAATCATATCGCCTGGTAAATCTTTTATTACCTTCTTATATACATTTATTTCACTTTCCTGACCCTCTCTCTAAATATATATTCTACAATTCCTGTTTAAACATTATATCACACATATTTAAATCATAAAAGATAATAAAAAACAATTTCCCTTCTGTTTAACAATTTTGTAAAACATTCAAAAAAAAGAAAGAAAGCATTTTTCCTTTAAAATACAAACACACATACACTGACACAAATGTATCGTATCGAGGAATATCAGGACGATTACTATTTTACTTTTGTTGTGTTTTGCCTTGAGTACGAAAAATAAAATTTAAAGAATATTTTGTATGCTCTACAATCAAATATGCTTCGTTGTATGTTGTACATATACAAAAATTTACAGAATTTCCTGCCAAACATAAACACAATAACAACAATCATAAATCGGCTTCCCGCTTTTTTTTATTATTATTTGGTATAGTAATATTTTTCCAATGATTCTTATAAATATACTCTACCAATGTTTCATTGATTATATATACGAAATATACATATATTCTACACGAAGATTTTACACTTATGTTTATATTTATGTTGAGTTTATGCTACTCTTTTTTCATATATTTTTTTTTGGAAATATAAAAAATAACGTTCGATTTACTAACGAAAAAAAAAAAAAAAATGCTTCAATTTGATTTGATTTTCGTTGTTTTTTTATATACTGATTTTTATGAAATGTTTTTCGTGTTAGAAAATGAGAAGGAGGGTGGGGGGAATTGATATATGTTATGTTTTTATGATATCAAAAAAAAAAAACAAAATAAAGATTGATATGAGAATGTTTAATATATACTAACTACAAACCATTTTTTTTTTGTAGTATTTGAACCTCAAAATTAACCTTAAGGGGACTTTTATATGCTTTTTTTTTCCTATTTATTGATAAATTACATAATTTTGATTTTTTGTTCCTAATTTTTTTTTTTATTTATTTTGTTTTTATCACAAAAATATTTCGATTAGAGAAATGATTTCTACAAAAAACAACCAGCAATTTATTGAATATCCTTTAACAGTCAATTAAATAAATTCATATATGTATAGATTCATTTTGATATTAATATCTAATGCTGTCAGTAGGTTGTACATAATAATAAATTATATAATGATTTTTGATTTTGGTAACAATAGAAATTTAATTTAGTTCTTAGAAAAAATGAGGGTAAGTTGGGAGGATATAATTTACAGGCGAAGAATTAGCCTTCTCTATTGTAGTATTAGCCAGAATTTCGGCTTCTCTGTTAAACGATTTTAAAAAAAAATTTAATCATATTCAATAATTTTTATATGGTTTATTAAAACTATAATTGATTTAGTAAATTTTAAAAGAATTATTATAATAATGTTAATAACAAAATTGGAAAATTTTTAGTATTTCTTTTTTACATAAAAAATTTTATGATAATTAAGAATAATTTAAAGAGTAAATTTCTCACACAAAATTTGGAAAAATTATAATGTATTGATAATTTCGAAATTGAAAATAATTTAAGTAAATAGAAAATTCTCTAGTTTTGACTTTTTAACAATTCCACATAAATGAAGAAAAATATGACAAACAAATTAGAATAATATTTAAATTCGACAAATAAATTATTGCTCGTTAATAGGAACTGGAGTTTCTTTATGGTTTTTTTTTAGAAATTATAATGTAATTGGGGTAAAAATAATTTTAATAAATTAATAATCAAATCAAACGATTTTTCAGGAAAAAAATATTCGTTTTTTTAAATCAGAATTACATATAAGATATAGTTTGCTTCAAGAATTGCTGAGGAGAAACTACCTTATATGGGTGTTTCTGTTTACTTCTCAAAGTGTTCATACTTTTTTTTTGAACATAAATAATTTTATAGTTTCAGGAAAAATTACTAGAAAATAGTGATTATTTTATACTCCATTAGTTAACAAATTAACAATTTTGAACTACATTTTAATCATAAATTATTATTTTTCAATAAGGAAGAGAGAAGAAGTTCCTGTCCAGATGGTTTTTTTTCTCTTTTGATTGATAAAATTGGTTTTTGGTTAACAACAGTTTCCTTTTATTCGTATATAAGTTTTCAATTTCATTCAAATCTAATTTATGAAGAGTTCAATGTAAAAAATTTATGAAGATGGTAGTTAGAAGAATTTCGTAGGAGTACAAGTAGAACTCCTCAGAATTAATTATGTACTTCTAACAAATTGTATACCAAAAAATGTAAACAAAATTAAGATTATTATCAGAAATCTAATCACTATTTCTCAAAAAAAAATTTCGATCCAATTATAATCTAGAAGAGCATTAATTTCTTAATAATAATTCTTAACAATAATTCTACCTTTTTTATTTAATTGATTATCAATTTTCTAATAAAAATATAAACTAAATCTAAACAATATTTTAAATAAATATATTATTCAAATTTTTGTTTTTTAAATAAAATTAATTCTAACTAAATATTGTAATTTTTTTCTCTTTTGATTTTCTTTAATGTTTTATAAAAATAAAATTCATATTTATTTTTATGGTTAAACCTTTTTAACATATTGAATTTTTATGCTTAATTTTTTCGCATTATATACCATCCATATACCAACGAACAAGAAATACAATTTTGTATAAAATTTGTTTAAAAAAATTCATAAAATTAATTTTTTTTCTTTTTGTATTTCATATAAAACACCACCACCATCTCTTCGTTCGATCGTCGTCACCATTTATATACGTTTTTATGATACCAAAATAAAAAAAAAAGTATACACAACAATATTGAGTACTTTATAACGTTTACGTGGTGACTGTTCAATAAAAAAAAAACACAACACCAAAAAGGGAAAATTTATACACCAAAAATATATATATCCATATATACATATATACATATATAAATTCATTCTCTAATAAAGATACATACAACATAAATACAGTTTATACTATTTATGTTGGCTCTATTAGAAAAATTCATGTGGGAGCATAAAAGATACATAATAAACATAAATATATATGTTTTAAGTTCTCTGAATATAAAATTATGCTCTACTGTGTGTCAAAGATGAGCAAAAGGGAAAAATTTATTTATTTATTTTGGTACTCACGAATTTTTTTTTTTGCTTTATGAGAAATATACCCTAAAAAAAATTTTATAACCTTTTATTATGATTCTTCTTTTCTGTATGTACATATATGATTTTCTTCTACCTAGGAAAAAATACAAACAATATTTTCTTTAATCTTTTTTTTTTAGAAAAGAAATTTAGTTTATGTAATATTATTTATTGGCAAAATATTACTATATAGAATTGTATACATATATACCATATCGTAACATGGTAATGTTTACGTGACATGACATATAGATATAATTATAGTATATGTAACATATTAATTATTATAATTATTTTAATATTTAGTTATCATCATTTTGTAAGACAAAATAGTCGTAACATTATTATTTACTATTTATAAATTATTCAGATGGGACAATTAAATAATGTTTCAATTAAAATTGTAATTTTTCGATTTAATGAAATTTCGTAATATGTATATAATTTGTTTAAAAATCAGAAGATTATTTATGTAAATATTAGGAGTAATATTTTTAAGTTTGATTTTCAGTTTCAATTACAAATTCAGTGACTTGTAAGCTGTAATTTATGAAGCTCTGCTTGAAATCAGCTTGTATAGTTTATAATTACTTCAAACTATCCACTAAAATTTATTAATTTTATATGGAAAGCTGTATATATTGTGAAGTTGAATGACAATTCGTACAACCTATTTTTGGTATTGTTGTTTAGGCCTTGATATTGTGACGTCACTTATTTTAGGCATTTTTTTTTCATTACTTTGTATGCAAAAATGAAATTCAAGGTAAAACTATGTGAGAATTATACATATATGGAATATAAATATGTAAATTAAAATTCTCATCAAATTTCATTTCAAGTAATATCCAAACCAAAATTAAGTGACATAACAATATCAAAACTAAAAATATATGTTGTGCATTTTGTCATTCCACTCTAGATCTGAAATTTTTTTAAATTTCTGTAATTTCTTTTCAATAATTTATATTTCATAATCATAATTATATTAGCAATTTATTAGAATCTTCCCGAAAAACAATTAAATTTAATTTTAATCATATATAACAAAATATTTCTACAATAATTGCAATCAAATATGAAATTATTATTTTTTTTTAAATTTAATCTAATCTATCAAAAAATAATATTTAATTATTACGTAAATTTAATATAAAATGAATAATCAATTTTAGATTCGAAAATAAATAATTAGTAATTATAATATTTTAATATAGAAAATTTATTATAGAAACATTATGTCTGGAAAAATTCTAACTATACAAAAATGAATTTATTTTATTATTTTGATAATTGGAAAATAGAAATTTTTGTAATAATAAAAATATAAAACCATTCGGAAAATGATAAGAAACATTCCAAATTTGAGAATCTAATTATATAAAATCTTAGAATAAAATCTAATAAAATATGTAAAATTTTTACTGATCCTTACTGTTGTTAATTTCTCATTGGGCTCCAGTTCGATTTAATTGGATGGCGGCGGTATAATAAATTTTATCAAGTTGACCATACCAAAAGATTGTTGAAAAATTACCAAAAATAGAAAATTAACAGAATTTTAAATATTTGACTAAACATTATGTACAAAAATTCGATCTGACGTAATTTCTAATTTTTATTTATAAGAAAAAATTTGTCCGCAACGACAAGTTAAAAAATTTTTTAACAACATTTTTTTAATATCAATTTCAAATATATAAAGATAAGATATAATTTTTTTTATATACATTATATCCGAGACATTTTAGTTAAAACCAGATTTTTTTTTTTGTTAACGTTAGCATAAATAATTTCACTGATTTTCTTCTGTCTACCTGTCATATACATATAATTAGCGATTACTATAAAGTAATTATTATTTCTACTTTCACAAATTATTTTTCTTAACATAAAAAAAATATAGTTTAAATGGTTTTTTTTTTTGTTTTAATTATTATTATCTAATTTCAAACTATGTACACTAGAGCCTCGAGTTGCGTTGTTCCAACTTGCGTCCTTTCGAGTTGCGCCAAAAAAATTTTTGATACCCTAATTTTGAGTTGCGTTGCTAATTTTCGAAATGCGTCGAAAAAAAGTTTTAAAATAAAATTTAATCGAAAAATAGCATAACGTCTATATTCAACAATTAAAATTTAAACCGAAACTAGAATGCCATGATTTATTTTTAAATGCAGCTGCAAATGAAATAATTTTTTATTGAGTATTTATTAGTATAAAAGTTTAGTTCTTAGTTGTTTGCATAACTTATAACTTATAACGTTCAAGTGTTTCTTGCTTTTGTTTCTTAACATTATTTTAAAATTCGTTTAATGTTTGCATTAGTTTTTGGTTTAATAAAACTTATTAAATAATAGTTAATCTATTCATACCTATTTTTTATTTAAATATGTAGCAATATAACTAATTTTTTTTTTAAAAACATGGATTTCAGATTTTATCGGAACCTATTATATAAAAACAGGTACAAATGTATACAAAATTAAAATTCGAATTGCGTTGTTTTGAGATGCGTCGCGATTTATTGTAACGCATTAACGACGCAACTCGAGGCTCTAGTGTATAGGTAAAAATTATGAATTTACAAAAATTTATGCAAAAATAAGTAATTTATAATTTATGACTGAAAAATTTTAACTACATTAGAAACCAATAAAAAAAACTATTTAATTATTTAATTTTACTACTTAAATTAGAAGTTTTAATTCCAACTTTTTAAATATTACCCGAAAAAAAGAAGATGAAGAAGAAAAAATATATATCATAAATCATAAAATTAAATTTCATAGCATAAATTTTACCCACTTTTTTGGATAGAAAAGATACGACGTACTCATCATGCTGCACGTACACTATAAATATTTTTTTTTTCTGTATTTAGAGCTATAAGCATATGATTTTTGTTTTTGTTTAGACCTAGTGTGCCACAAAATAGCCACCACACTCAAATATACTAAAATATTATGTAGAAGGTTTAATGAAGAAAAAAAAACAACATATTTGCTACATTAAAATCCAGCAGGAAAATCTATGTAACAACAACAACAAAATAGTATAATAATCATTTCATTACATTATATTTTTTTCGCTCTTAGTCTCCTCTCTCTCAATTGTATCTGACTGACGAGGCCACAACATTTTCTTGATTTAAACATTTTTTTTATTATGTATTTTAATTTTCAATTCAAGTGAAATAACATGCAACAACAAAATATATGTATAAATGAAATTTGTACATATTTACCAAACAAAAACTTTATGCTCTGCTCTTTATTCTATTTATTTAAAGATAGAAAAATTTATGTTTTATGTTAATTGTATCTTATGCGTAGTTTTATATTAAAAAAAAAATTAGAATTATAAGTTAAATTAAAAAAATTATATTTAAATTGTTTTTTTTTTTTAAATGTCGTCATAAAAAATCAAAAAATTATTAAAATCGCATGAAATATTTCGTATATATATTTATCAATTTTTTCAATTCAATTAAAGCAGCTATGTAACATATGTATGTAGTATGTACATATATGTATGTATGTATATTAAAAATACATAAAATTAAAATTAAGCTTTTTACGCTATAAATTATTATTTCAGAAAAAAAAAATTGATTCAAAAATTATTTGTCTATTAGAATTCGTAATTTATTTCAGATATGTACATAATGTACTTTTGGATTTGGAGCAAAAAACTTACAATATTTCATCATAATATTTTATCAATTATAGACGTAATATTTTTAATAAAATTTAATTACATAATTTCGCTTGTTACTAACAGAACGAAAAGTAATTTTATTGACAATTCACAATAATTACGATTAAAATATTAAAATTTACAATACAAAAATACAAATAATATAATTAAATAATATTAAAATTTTGTAATATTTATCAAAAATGGTATTCTTCTTTCAATATATTTCAAAAATTTTGCTGATTTAGTAAAAAAATGCAATTATTTTTAGTAAAAATCACGACTAAATTTATCATAAAATTCACTAGTACATATAATGTATTTAAAATTTACCAACAAAATATGTATAATTTTAGTTTAAATTAATTTAATTATTATATTAGTAAAATTTTAAATAATTATTTCAATTTAAAAATAAAATTTTAGTAAAAATTTCAATTTAGAAAAAAGTAGTTTTATAATCTACATATATAACCAAAAATTTACAATTTAATATTATTAATTTTGCCAAACAAATTCTGATAAACTAAAAAACCTATATGTATACTTTTTTCTACAACTTTTCAATAATAAATAAAATATTTTTCATTACCGAAAATCATGTTAAACAAGTTTGTTTTTATTAGTTATATTTTCTATGCAAATCTATTAATGTTTTCTATGTAAAAAAAGAAAAATACAAAAATCACAACAAATAATTATATAAAAAAAAATAATAATAATTTAATATACCAAAACAAAAAAACAAAGAAATAAAATATCTTCCTTAATGCAATTTGTAAAAGTAGGAAAAAAAAAAACAAGCAAAAAATTATAAAAAAAAATTAACATTAAAAACATATTTATTTACATTTTTTTTTACTTCAATATTTGCTTTCGTATTTGAAAAACGTTGATAAGATAATTTAAAAAAATAATAATAATAATAATTTTATGGAAATTTAAAAATAAACAATAAAAAATATAAAAAAAATCATTTAACCAAAAGGAATAAAAATGTATTACACATATCAAAGAGAGTGAATAAAAATATATTTAATAAAATATTGAGTACTGTTCCGTCTCTCCGCACATAATTAACGACATTTACGCGAGATTAAAACTTACTTTTTTTTTATACAATAAAAGATACTTTTATGTTAAAGCATATAGATACTTGAAAAACATTAAAAAAAATTTAGATTTTCGATTTAAATTTTTGTAGTTCTCTCTTTTTTGTTAATAGAAGAATGTGAAATTCTGTTAACTCCTCGTCGCAGTAAAAAATTTCAAATTCATAAATGTAAATTTTGTTGTTATTATTTTGAAATTGCAATTCAAAAAGTACTTAAATAGATATTATAGGAAGGGTATAGTGGGCTCAATGAAGGTTTACAACTTGAAGTGATATTGTCATACCATTATTTGTATATAGTTTTTTTTTTTGTTTAGGTAGTTAATTAATTTTGACATTTTTTTCACTAGGATTTGGGAAATTAAAACAAGTGAATCATAGTTTTATTATTAAATTGAAATATTTTGAATTAGCATATATTTTGTCAGGTTAATATCAATATTTATGATAATTAATTTTGACAAACAAGTTTGTCAAAATTAATACCAAAATTCATTAGATTTGTTAAACCGGAAATTTTGGTATGTTAAATGCTATTATACGGTCAAATGCTTTTACCAAGAATTGTTTTATGGCAAATTATAATCGTGATTTGTCCGTAAATCTCCAAAAATTGCAATACGACAAAAAATAATCGAAATTTAATAATTCTAGAAAAAAATTGAACTGCAAATTGTACAATATTTAAAAAGTTATAAGAAGACTTACAATCTCTAATTAACAGAACTTTTTTTGACAAATACTGAAACTAAAATGATAAAATTTTAGTTTGCTTGATGATTTTATGATTCCAAAATAAGCTAAAAACTAAAATTTACCATTTACTGTGACAGAAAAATTAACCAAAAACCATAAAAATATAAATTAAATTGAGCAACATTTTTATTTTATGATTTTTTATGATTTGTTTGTAGGCATTTTTAGTAATTGACAAAATTTTAATGACTGCGTAAATGATTGTAATTGATTTTTTTTTTCAGTAATTTCAGTTTTTTTTTTTTTTTTTTTTAAATTTTAATTTAGACCTTAAAGCATTTTGGTATATTTTTTTCTGTAAAATTACAAAATTATTAAAATTGGAAATAATATTAAATATTTATTAAGTAATTATTATGTGTAACTTACACTTTGTTTTTTTTTTTTATGTGGAAAAATAATAATAAATTATAATTAAAATTTGAAAATTATATGACCTTCACCCATGAGCCACAAAATTTAATTTAGTTTAATGAAAAACGTTTTTTAATTTATGTATTACTAAAATAGTTTTAAAAATTCTAAAATTGTAATTTTAGCCTAGTTATGCTATGATTATGGAAATTTAAATTAAATTTATGTTTTAAATAATTGTCATATTTAACAATCTCGAAACTCAACAATATTAAGATTGAAGGACGTTTTTTCTAGAATTCCACGAACTAAATGTCACAAGAATCTTATTTTTCAGATACAAAAGGAAATCCTCTACTATGGCCAAATTCTCCTCTAAAGTAAATAAATACAGAAAATCTTCACAAGGAAATTTAAACATTAATTTCTAAATTTCAAAAAAGCAATTGATAAATTTAATTTTTTCTCATTTAAAAATTCAATTTTTACAAATATTAAAATCAATTTTCATCCCTCTAAAATTATAATCCAAAAAATTTCTCACCCTGTTTTCTTCGACATCGCAGATACATAAAACCAGCTGTGACTTTAAAAATCTAAAGTCATAAAAAAAAAATTTAATATTTTATTCATAAAATCAAAAAAAAAAACTAACTCCATTCTTGCAAAGTCAAATATTTATATGAACGCATAAATTCCTTATGCCTTTTTCCCGATGCCATGACTTTATAACCTTTATCCGTCTACCCAAACATGCGTTTTTCTTTTCCTTTTCTCTCTTTTATCTTTTTATCTAATTTTAAATAACAATAAAAAAAAAATTTTTTTTTTGTGTAACTAAAAATGCAACCATGTAGTTTTTAGGATATGAAAAAAAAAAACGGAGGAACATTTCTGTAAAGGGAAGTCAATATAATAATGACCCTAAAACAAAAAATTATAATTTTTTCTTGATATGTCAGTCAAAACGAAAATTAAATGACATTTTTGTAAATAAAATAAGAGTTTTTTTTTTTGGGTTTGACTTTAATCCAGAAAATACAAACAGGAAATCCAATTTTTTTATAGGTAATTTTTTTTTTTATTTTTGAAATAGAAAGTTTTCAAATTTTTTTTAGGTAAATATGAGCCAAACATTTAAATACTATAAAATATTTCAGACTTAAGAGTATAGCTAAAAATTGATTGGTATAATTGAAAAATTACTTATTTTTTTTTACTTAAATTTTGAAAAATTACTTAAATTTATTTCCATACGTACAAAAAAAAATTTCAATAAAAATTCCATTCAATTATGTTAAAAATTTATATTTTAATCAAAATTTATTTAATAAATTTATTTAAATAATACAAAATTGAATTTTAACATAAAAATTATTCCGAATAACTAAAAATCGTTTTCTATTTGAACATAATTGTAAAGTGGACTAAAAAAATTATGATTCAAGTCAAGTTTTTCTAATCAAAGATAATTCACCAAAAAAAAATAACAAAAAATAATTTGAACTTTGAAAATTTGTAATTTACATCAAAAATTCGACAAATATTTAAAAAAATAATATAAAATTTATAGCATTTAATTATGTAGTTTTTTAAGAAATTTGCAATTTGTAATTATTTTATCAAATTTATCTGTTAAATCTCTTTTTCGTTTTCTTCCTTTTACCTGAATTTTTTTTGCTCATCCTTTAGGCGCCTCAATCAAACATATTATAATGTATCACACAATTTCCGCTGATTTCTTTTATAACTTAAATAATTTAATAAATTACATAAATTCAAATATCCCAATAACAATTTTGTTTCTAAAAACAAATTTAAAAGCTATATTTAAATATTATTCTATTTTTTACATGTAAATATATAAATATAAAATTTATTTCCATATGTACAAAAAAAAAATATCTTTCATTGATTTTTTATAAATCAACTCTTTTCGTTTTCTTCAAAATTTTCAATCAATTCATATTCTAATTTTAGTTGAATTCTGTTCACCTAGTCATTTTATTTTAAAAAAAAAATGTAATAATATAAATTTATATATGTATGTACAAATAAATAATAATATATGTATATTATAATAATATAACGTACATAAACGTACAGTTTCTTACATAGAAGACGAAATAAAACAAAATATTCAAACATTTTTTTATACACAATCAAATATTTTCGATATTTTTAGAATAAAATTTGTCTAAATTTAATTTTGATTGAACTTTTTTTTTTGTTTTTACAATAATATTTCTTTTGTTTAATTGTCATAAATTAATTAATAAAATATAGAAGGAAATTAATTTAATGAAGAAGGTAAATTAATAGAAATATTTTAAACTAAAATTTTCATGATCTTTTTCCCGAACAAAAGAAAAATGAAAGTAACACAAACAAAAATTTAATTTTTTAAAGAAATTAAAAAATTTAAGAAAATTTTTACAAAAATTTGTACAATATAATTTTCTATTTTCTATTTTCCTACATAATCTATTTAAATCAATTCATATAATAAATATTGTTTTGTGTCTAAATAATAATAAATAAAATAAAATAATCAATTAATAATCTCATCATAATTTCTATTTAATGCTTCTAAATCTTTTTGTGATTCAATAACAAAATAAAACATCTGAAAAAATTTATGTAAAATAGAATTAATACATATTTAAGTTTTATGTATATTAATTAGTAAAAAAAAACTATATATAAATACAAATAAAAATAATAAAAACTTAAGTTTGAATAAAAAAATAATAATAATTAATTAATTAAAAATTTATTTAAATAAAATATTATTTTTAACAAACAAAAAAAATACGACAAAAATTATTTAATTTCTCTCTAAAAAAAAAATTATATTATGGAACTTTTTTTATAACATAAAAAAAAAGCATTGTAATCATATAAAATTCTATTATACTTTAAATACTATATATACATACATATTTATGTATAGATACATGTAATACGTTCAAATAAATAAAAAAAAAAAAAAAAACCAAAAATTTTGTGTTTTATTTTTACATAATTTTGCATAATCGACTGCTCAACATAACCTTCTCTCCTCTATACGTATAATATATAGGTATATAGTTACACATATCCTATATACATATATATATAATATCCGAAATTCATATGAACCGTATAGCATACAAAAAAATCTTATAGATACTCTTTATAATACAATATTTTAATGTATAATACAGAGGTACACCAACAACAAAATTATATATGTTTATATCCTAAGCATAATCTCTACATTGACAAGTACACCAACCAACAACAACAAAAAAATCTATACACCTTCTTTTTTGAAGCATAAAATATCTATAACAAATCAGCATATTTTTTTTTTATCTGAGAGATATACATACATATTTATGTTGTATATATAAAACTGGCTTATCCTCAACATGTAATTATACATAAATATATATGTATATGCACAAACAACAAGTTTGTATACATAATTTTTGTTTTTTTTTTTTCGGATTTTCTTTTTAAATAAAAATTAATACGAAAAAAATAGCAAAGCAAAAAAAGAAAAATTTAATTTTAATTTTTTTTTTTTTATTGATAGAATAAAGAGAAAAACATATGAGAAATGAGTGAGAGAGTAACCTTTGTCACGTGGTGTCACTCATTTTAATATGTATACATTCGTATGTATACATATTAAAATATGTATACACGAACACGAGTATGGTACGACGTACGAGGCGAGTACGAGGTTTCTTAAAGGTGTAGGTGAATTACTCTTTATTTTGATTTTCATTTTCAATGAATATTTCCGATAGCTTTTATACTGTAAACGTGTAAACAATATCGTGTATCTATTGGATTTTATATATATGTATTAGATACGTTTTATTTTTTATGCTAAAGATACTTTTTATATACATATGCACGGTTTTTCCACATTTTTTTTTTCCTCGACTTTTTGTTAAAGAGAATGTTTCGAGAAAAAAATTAAAAAGAGATTTTTATTTCGTTTCTGTAATTTTGGTGTGGTGGCGTTTCTTTATAAATTAATAATAATAAAATTTATACGTACGTAGCGTATATATATAGATATTATTATGACGTCGAATTTACTTGATATTTGAGTTTCTTTGTCACATTGTTTTTTTTTTCACTTTATTTTTTTTTTTTGCGTATTGTTGTTGGGTTAATTCTACGTATGGAAAAATATGTATGTATATGAAGTAATATAGATTTATTTATCACGTAGTCAAATTATTAACTTTTGGATTTCTTTTATTATATATTATTAAGTTACATACATATTAGTAGATGATAAATTTTAATTTTTGTTTGAAGAAAAACTTGTTGTTATTTGTTTCTTGTTCGTTAGACAAAAACTTTATTATCAAAAATCAAAAAATTATACGTAAATTATTTTTTTTTTTAATTAAGATTTAAATTTCGAATTTGTTTTAAAATTAAAATCAACATTTATACTTAGTTAATAAAATGTGCTAAATTGTATTTTCAATTAAATTTCATTTAAAAATTTATTTCATTTAAAATAATATAAATGGAAAATGAAGTCGTAATTACGAAATATTTCATTGAAATAAAAATACGTTTTTTGAAAATCGTTCAGTAATTTTACGAATAGAAATTGTATGAATTTTTTTTAAAGATTTTAAGTTATAATTTTAAATCTTTTTGCAATTTATCAATCAATTTTCAATTGTAGTTTTTTGAACTACATTCAAAATTTATATTTAATTCAATAATTAATTTGAAATTGTAAAATTGTTTTTAAATGTTTTCCTCGCAAAAAAACTAATTTATTTACAACAAATTTTTTTTTTTTTTTTGAAAAAATTTAAGCTTAAAAAGCTTTTCTTGCATCATAAAGAAGTGTACGAGTTGTTTTTTAAGCTTACGAAAATTAGTTTATTTTTTCTACGTAATTTTTCTATTATCAAAAAATTTTTGTCAAATTATCGTCTAATTATTATTTACCTACAGTAAAACGTCTTTAAAATGTTATTCCTGAAGATTAGCGAAATTAGCAATTATTGCATTGCAACTTTATAGACGTCATGCTAGAAAATTTATGAATTTCAGGAATAAATTGGAGTCAGATCTAGCTAATAAGGTCACAGAGAGTTCTATACAAAATATTTTATGTTTACCAACTTGTGCCATAATGTGACCTCTCATGTGACGATCATTTCCAAAATTTTGTGATGATTTCAGATTATTTTACAGAAAGAAAATCAATTGCTAGAGGGAAGATAATTTTGTACTTTTTATAGTTTTGCAAAATTGTAAAATTCCTCCAATAAATTGTCATCTAAACTATTAATTTTTCTGATACCGATTGATCTTTTACAACAAAGAATTAAAAATTACTGAACGATTTTCAAATAATTTCCATTTAAAACAATTATACACTTCAATTTTGAAAGACTGTGTAAAAACGTGTTAAAGGATTATCAGATCAAAGATCAAGTTGATCTTTTATCTGTATCAAATTCATCATAGTATAAAGAATGGGAAATTCCTCTTCATCTTTACTTTTTTTTTTCTTTACATTATTTTCTTTTAAATAAGTGATTATTTAAATAAATGATGATTTATCTATTATAAACCAATAAAAACAAATTTTCCCTTTTAAAAATTCCCCAATTTTTTTCGTTTTTTTTTTTTTTATTACAAATTCTCTTTTCAAATAAAAATTAATTTTTCGTAGTATGTGGTATATTACAAAAAAATTCTCTTTAAAAAATTTATGTAAAAAAAAACAATAATTATAATTATTCTATACAAGAATAGAGCATAAGAGCATAAAAATGTATCTATCAGATCAGATACAAAAAAAAAAAAAACGGAGAGATATCTTTCGCACACATAAACAAGGTTTATAATATTGTTGGATTTTCTTCTTTCTTTGGTTTTATTGCTTCGACTGAAAACATATAACCAGTCGGTTAGATACAACCGAACTGTATTGTTCCATTACATAAAGATACATGTATATATTATTTTTATACATAAAAAAAAACAAAAACTAAAATAAAATCGAATACCAAAAGAAAAATATTTTTTAATATAGAAAATTTTATATTATTTTAAAAATCAGTTCGTTTTGAACGTGAGAACGGATTAGACGTACGGCTCTTGTATTATTTATTTATTTTTTTAAAATTAAATTATATATATATATATATATACATAATAATTATATATATATACAAAAAAAATAATTATAATCTCAATAAATTTATAAGCAAAAAAATATTAATTTAAATAATAAGTAAACATATTTTACAGTATTTTTATTTATGCTCTTTTGTTTTTGGAATAAAACTTTTCACAAATGGACTAAAATTTTTCTAATTTATTATATTTTTTTTTTTTGTGAAATTTATAATAATAAATTTGCAAATCTTTTTAATTTATATATATTTAAATTTAATTTATATAAATTTTATAATTAATTTTATTATAATATTTAAACCAAAATTTTACAAGGATTATTTAATATCAAAAAAATAAAATTTTAATTTAAAAAAAAAAAAACAACAAAAAGTTTTGTGACTATATTTTTTCTTGGATTATTTTTTTTTTTTTGAAAAATTTACAATTTTAGAAATTTTCAAAATTTTGAAAATTCAACAAAAAAAAAATCACAGCTGATCACTATACAAAAAGAAACGCGAGAAGTTGAAAATTCAAATTTTAACAAAAAAAATTTATATACATTAAAAAAGAAGAGGAGAAAGAAGTCCAGTGAAGTGAAATTTTGTTTTTTTTTTTAAGAAAATATTTCCAAAAAAAAAAATTTTTACACTTTGATTTTATAAATTAAAAAAAATTTTTAATCAAAAACATTTTTTTTTTTTATATTTGACTTTTCAAAAAAATTAAAAAAACAAAAATAAAAAATTTTTGCATAAAGAAAAACAATTACCGCACAATAAAAAAAAGAGAAAGTGAAAAATCATAAATCATAATTTTTTTTTATCGTGTGAATTTTCAAAAAAAAAAAAAAATCAAATTAATCAAAAATAAAAATTGGATTAAAAAAGGACCTGTTAACAGGATTAAGAAAAAGTGATAAAACTGAATAATAGAAGTGACATTTTCATCAAAAAGGAAAATTTATATACTAATAAATTTTTTCATTTATTTTTAAATTATTTAATTTTTCCGGGAAAATATTTTTTCTGTTAACAAAAAAAAAAGTGTGGAATTTCCTTTAAAGAAAACCCATTATTTTTTGGTGTACATGAACTTGAAAAAAAACTTTTGTATATGTGAAAAAAAAGGACATTTGAATATACTAAGAAAATAATAAAGAGGACATTTGAAATTTTTAAAATAAAAAGGAAAAACTGTGAGAAATAAGAAAAAAATTATTTTCAAAAAAAAAAATTTTAGTGAAATTATCATAAACATCAAAATATTATAAAAATTTCATAATAATCAGAAAAAAAAGAAAGAAAATTAATTACATTACAAAAAAATATAAATAAATAAATTAAATTCATATAACTGTTAAATTGCGTGTGATACATTTTAATATTATCTTCTCTCTATTCACACCATTGCCGCAAAAAAAAAAACACATTACCGCTCTCAGGGGAGTTTATGTTCTCATTCCTCCCAACTTTAAATATTTTCGTTGTTTTTTTTTAAAGTGTCATCAATAAAGTGATTTGTTTTTTAACTGTGTGTTTGGGCGAATTTTCACCCAAAAAACGACAAACAAACAAAAATAATATAAACAAGATCAAATAAAAAAAAAATAATTTAATAATTTTTTTTTATATTATTTCTTCCGTTTTCGCTTTTGTTTTCCTCTAAACTTAAATAAATTTTCCCACACACAACAACAACAACGTCTCAAGAGTGTTTTTTTTTTTGAAAATTCTCTGTATCACTCTCTTTTAGAGCAAGAATTTTTTTTAGTGGAAAAGAAAGAGTGAGAAAACATAGTGTCTCTATCTCTATTGTGTGTGACGTGTGGTGACCCCTGTGTATATTTAAAATAATATAGAAAAATATTATAGAGTATTATTTTATTGTAAATTAATTGATCCCATTTAAAAATTATTGTGTTAAAATAAAATAATAATTAAAATAATAATTAAAAAAAATAGAGAGAGAGAGAGAGAAAAAAAAAACCGAATTTTTAATTTACAAAACAAAAAAAAAGTTCAAAAAGTTTTACAATAAAATTATGTAAAAATAAAAATAATCATAAATATTTAATTTAAATTAATTATAGAAAATTGAAATAAATTTAAAAAAAAAAACAACGTGCAAAAAATTAACAATTAAAAATTTAACTAAAAAATAAATAAATAAATAAAAAAACAAAGTCAACAAAAAAAAAAAAATATTTAAATAATGACTTTACCAACAAATCAACCAATTAATGGTACAGATGATGATTCAGATATGTTTGGACCACCACGTTCATCACCACCAATTGGTTATCATCATCATAGATCAAAAGTACCAATGATATCACCAAAATTACGACAACGTGAAGAACGTAAACGTATTATACAATTATGTGCCCATAAATTAGAACGTATTAAAGATTCAGAAGCAAATTTACGACGTAGCGTATGCATTAATAATACATATTCACGTTTAAATGATGAAGTTAGACGTGAAAAACAAAATCGTTATTTGGCTAATTTACCAAAGTAAGTATAATACAAAAGGATTTTTATATTATTTTGCATAAAAACGTATCTAAGTATCTACAAGTATATAATATACTAATAACTAAATAGGATAGACAAAAACAGTAAAAAAAAAAATCGAAGATAATATTTATGGATAAAAAAAAACCACCCTCCACTACTAAATAGTAAAAGAGAAGATAAGACGATAAAATTATTATGTTTATAAGGCATAGAGGGAATATTATTATTAATTTTTTTCTGTTTTTTTAAGGTTACTTAAATTCATTTTTGTTTTGTTTTTGGTTTTGATATCCTTTTTTGTTGTTGTTGTTGCTTTGTATATTTTTTTTGGGTTATCCTTTTTATTATTTTCCCCCCGAAAGGACAGAGAAGAGAGAGAAAAAAAAATGTATAAGGGTGTTTTTTGTTGTTGTTGTTTTTTATGGAGAAAAAAGGACTTTTTTGACAACAACAAAAAAGTAGGGTGGTAAGATGATATTTTTTTATTCTGCCTTTCATTTGTTGGTTTTTTTGGGTTTGTGGAGAAATTTATGTAGGTGGTGTATATATGTATGTATTTTTGAAGGGTTAAATATTTTATACATAAGTTGAATTTAAGTGTAAAAGCATAAATATTTTATGTGTAGAGAAGAATTGTATATTATATATATAGAAAAAGATTTATGTAATTAAAATATAGTATATACAACATGTTAAAGAAGAAGAAGAAAAAAAAGTTAATTAGATGGAAAATGATGAGAAATTTATTTATTTTTTTGATGATATGAAAGTCAGGTTATTTTTTTTTTTTTTAGTTACTTTTAGTCTTTGCCAGGCAAAAGCAAAATATAGTGTTTTGGGATAAAGGATTATAAATATTTTAAGTGTTGAAATTTGATCTGTGATATTTTAAATTTTTATAACCTTATAGGTATTTAAATTTTAATTATAAGTTTTAAAGATTAGCAATTAATGGAGAAAACTTAAAAAAAAAATGGAAAATATTTTTTCGGGTAATTGAAAATTGGTCTAAATAATAATAATAATTCTTTAATCGTCAAAAGAAATTGAGAACGTTTGCACTCATTTGTAACCTAAAATTTACTATAAATGTTCAATATTATTTTAGGTTCCAAAATCCTTTTTTTTTTACTATTGGAATCATAAATTTATAGTAGCTCAAAAGTATCTTATCATGTCACACCGCTAAACATAAAAAGTCTACAAATGAACTCTTTTCACCTCTTTTTTTTGCTTAATTACATTTAATTTAAAAAATTTTCCCTTACATAAAATTTATTAAGCATAAAAAGCATTGTAATCTTCAAAATCTATAAACAACATAAATTTTTTTAGTATATACGCGCGATTACAATCTATAAAACTTATGTTGTGGTCTTTTATTTTCACTCTCTTCCAACATTATTGAAATTTTTCATATATTTTTTTTTTGTTAGTTTTTCCTACAAACAGCATAAAAAAAAACCAAAATCGTTTTTCTAATTAAATTATCCAATATACAAAAAAAATTTTTGAAGAAGATAATTGCTTATTCAAAAGTGAACTCATTTTGAAGAAAAATCACTTATAAACCACGACGACAACGACGATACACACGGATTATAATATTTACACGATTTGTTTTTTTTTTCCTATACGGATCTTTAATAGTTATGCTTATGCTTTAGCTATTTCCGAAAAAAAAAAAACATAACCAACCAAGGCGGGTAGGGAAAGGAGAAAATATATAATAATAATAAAAAATAGTATATATTTTTTTCCGACTTTTCTCTCCCCTTATTTTTCTTATGTTTTGTGTATTTATGTATAGTTAGAGCATAAAAATATATGTTTGTAAATGAACAACAAGTTAACTGTTCATATACTCGTATATAAATATTAAAAAACTACCAAGTAAAACATGATTTTTTTTTTACATAAAATATTTTCCAACCAAAAAAAAAATAGCGCTAGTGAAAGTTTTTTT
Source organism: Empis stercorea (assembly GCA_949752835.1). Lineage (NCBI taxonomy): Eukaryota > Metazoa > Arthropoda > Insecta > Diptera > Empididae > Empis > Empis stercorea. The sequence continues at coordinate 9,669,221 of OX457087.1, forward strand.
TTTCTTCTTTTACTTCTTCATATTCTTTAGATACATATCAAGCATAAAATATGTATGTATGTAAAAATTATATCTTTTACATTATAATTTTTCGCATTTTTTTTTCCTGTGTGCATTTTTATGCTATTTAGTACACAAAAAAATTATATAGTGATTTTGTCGTCATCTTTTTTCAATCTCATTTTCTAATGTTTATGTACATATATACATATTATATGTAGCAACATACTTGTTTAATAGCTTCGTTTTTTATTGTAAAGTCATCGCGTATACCGCGACATTTTAAACGCTTATAAATTATAAATTTTAATTCTCTTCCTTTTTGTGGATCTCTGTGCTCTTTCCATTATAAAACTTTTAAAAATTAATTTTTATTTTTTTTTTATGTTTAATTTATGCTATTATATATTTTTATATGTGTAATAATATTCATGGGATTTATGATTTTTCATATACATAGTTAAAACTGGTAAAAATGTATATATAAATAAAGGGAGATTCCACTCGTCAGTAATGTAATGCAATATTATATCTGTGTACATATTTAATTGTTTGTCGAGTATAATTTGGCAATGAATTATTTGTTTGCTAAAGTATATCATTTGCTTGGATAGTTTTTTTTACCACATGATTTTACACAGTTAAAAAAGTTGAATTCAGTTATATTATAGTTGTTAGCAATTGACATTAAATGTTAGTATTTGACATTTAATTTGTCAAAAAGTAGTCAATTTGGATATCATAATTATTTGTATTCAAACAGTCAATTGATTTTTAATTATTGAGATAAATTACAATTGCCATTACTGCACTTTGCTGTTATTGACAATTTTCTGACAACTTATTGGCAACTAAATAATTAATGGATTAATTGAATACTTTTTGACAACTATAAATTAAATGATATGCTAAGACAAATTTTATATACTATATATTTCAAAATTAACGAAACCCAACTTTTACGTCCTTCAATTTTCATTATTGACAAATATATCCATATTCGACATTTAATTATCTGTCAAATTGTCATTAATATATCTGTGCTATGTCAAAACTTTATAAGGCGTTCCATATTTCCGCTCTATATGTTAATGTATTGTGAAATTATCAAATAAATTAATTTCTATTTACTTATATATGAAAAAAATGCACTTACAACAAAAATCTTATAATTTTGATATTTTTGATATTAAATCATTTTTGTAAAATTTCATAATATAAAAAAAAAAATTATGCTAAGCATTTAATTAATTTTATTTTTCTTAAAATTTATTGCTTAGCACAATTAAACTAAATTTTAAATTTTTCAAATTTATATTTTCTCATTTACAATTATTTTTTTCTTTCATTTTTTTTTTTTTTTTGTTCAAAAAAACTTTAATTGGTTTTTCTACATATTTTTTTTTTTAAATATTTCACTTTCTGATTTTTATGTTTTTGTTTGCATAGACAGAGAGAATTAAAAGATATTTTGTTTTGTATGTTGGAAAAGTTTTTTTTTTTCTGTTATAAATATTCGGTCAATTGAAAAATATATTAGTTTTTTTTTTTTTTGGGTGTGCTGCTAAAGCTTTTTTGGTATATAATAATATGTTTATGTCGTTTTGTTTTTTTGACGAAATCGTGTGCACATAATTTTTTCAAGATGTTAAAAAAAAATATATGTTTAAATTTAGTGTTTATTGGGTGATAAACTTTAATAGATTTGACAAAAAAAAAAAAAATTAAATAAGAAAAAAAATTATTTTCATTTCGTGTGGTGGTTCATTTACAAAAATTTTTCAAAAACTTATTTTTATAAAACAATTTTTTTGTAAGTGTTTCTTGCTTTTTGCTGCGTTATTATGATTTCACTTAGGCAATTAAAGTGATTTAGATTAGAAATTTTAATATTTTTTTTAGAGATTGGGTCAGATTTTAAATTAAATTATATAAATAGAAAATAATTTTTATAAATCATTTCTACAGAATTCTTTTATATAGATTTAATGTACCAAGTAAATATTCTCTCATATACCAATAATTTTAGGGAAAATTAGTTTTTATTCAAGTGATTAATTAAATTTCGAGTGAAGATGGCAAACTTATATAATTTAAATAATTATAAGTCATATTTTAATTAAAATGTTATAATTTGATATGTTAAAACATTGAAAATTATGAAATTTTGGTATGTTATTAAGAAATTTGTATGTAACTGATAACAAATCTGAATTAATTGGGTGGGTAATGCACTTATTTTATGAATGAGAAATTAATATGTAACAGATAGTAAATTTTGAATCGTTTACAAAAATTAATATATAAAAATAATTTTAATTTCATATTTTTATTATATGGCATATGGAAATTTTGTATGTTACATACGAAAAACTTAAATTTTTAAAGAATTTTTTATATAATTTTTATATATATTTGAAAAATTTATGTGTAACATTTCTAAAATTTCAAAAAAAATTATGAGTTAAAATGAAATTATTTCTAAATTAGTTTTCTTAACAAAATGACGACCCCACTGTTTCCGGTTTAACATGAAATTCCATCAATTTTTGTTTGTTTGTTTCTTACTTTTTCACATTAAAAGTTAAAATAAATCAAAGTATAAAAAAATCTTTTGGTATTTTAAATATTTTTTTTAATATTTACAAAAATAATTTTATTTTTTTTTTTTTGATAGTAGAGAAAATTTAATAATAATAATAATAATTTTTTTTTTTGTTGAAATTTTTTCATCCTACTTTTTTTCGGTCAAAATATGAAAAAAAAAAAAAAAAAAACTTTCTTTATCTTTTGTGAAGAAGCACGTTCCAGTAATTTTTAATGTTTTTTTTTCCATTTTGTATGTCTTCGACTCCGTTTTGTTGTTGGTTATCTTGAGGGAATGGAAAGTGCAATATTTTTTTTTTTTTGGAATTTCACAAATTATATAATTTTTTTTTTGTTGTTTCTTTTTTTAACATTTTTTGTCCACTCGAGAAAAAAAGAAAAACTAAAAAAATTTACACTTTTTCGGAAGTTTTTAGAATATGTACGAGTGATAGTGTCATAGCACAGCTACTTCACAAGTATCTATCGTCATAGTGACGTTTTATTGACCAAATCCAAATGATGAAAAATTGTTTTAATATTTTTTTAAAGTTTAATAAAATATTTTTCGCGCCGGACGCGTTATGGTTTCTTTAACAAAAGAATAAGAAAACGAATTTTTTTTTTCTCTGATGTTTGCTTTTTTTTTTTGTATATGTAAACATAAAAATGTATCTTTTATATGTAAAGCATAAAAAGTTGTTATACCGTTTTGATTACAGACTTGTTTTACTTCTTATATATTTTTTATTTGGATTTTTTTTTTATTACTTTGTGCTGTTTTTTTTTTTTTTTCGTAACTTCTTAGGAGGTTAAAATTTTTGTGGTTCAAAGTAAAGTTTGTTTTTTTTTTTATTAAAGACAAATTTTAGATTTTGGTTAACTAGGTTACGAGGAAAATTCATTGTTTTTTTTTTTTGGTTAATGAATTTTTACAAGAATGATGTATAAATATGGTTTTTTATTTTGGAAATATTTTTTTGAAAAATTAGTAATGGAAGAAAATTTATAACTTTATCTTTATAGTCACATTTTCGTCTCCAAGCAAATATGTATAATAAATCTTAAAATTTGCAGTTTTCCTTCAAAGTAATCTCAATGTGTATAACTTCGTTTAGATTAATTGAAATTGATAGGAAAGTTTTAAGAATTATGGGTTAGTCAGGATCAGAAAATATCAGGGAAATCTCCTTTTAGTTGGTCACAGTTCACATTTAATCTGAAGAGCCAGTGAGCGCCCAGTGATTTTACTTGATTTTGTAAAATTCTGTTTCCACTTTGATTTTGGAATTTCCCATTATAACTAAGGGAATTTTCCAAAACCAAGTAGGTACTCCCTGGTATACTATCTAAAAACAGCAGAATTACATAATTTCAGCTTAATTTTTGGCAATTTTTATATAAATTCTTTGTAAATTAATGTAAATTAATGATAAGAAATAGTAAACTGATTAATTTTTTTATCATTTTTTTCTTTGAAATTTAACTTAAATATAATATTTATTCTTTAAGTAAATAATATCTCCTAAACTAGGAGTAATTGTTCTATTGCAAGCTTACATTATTCCCAACTTAATTGTAAATAAAATCACCCAAAAAAATGGTATGTTTTTTTGTTATTTTAAAAAATATCTTTACATAAATAAAAATCATAATAAACTTTTTTTTTTTTGTTAATTTTTAATAATCTTTTTTATTTAATATACAAGAAATATTAATTGTATATTTTAAATAAGGTATAAATTTGTAAATAATTTTACAAAATATATACGGCCTTGATAACTTTTATATATTATTTGTTGTTGGTTGTATCCATATTACATTTAACCATATAATAATCTCCCAATTTTACATTTTACATAAAATACACATAATATATTTATACACAATCTACAAGATATTATTTTAAAAAATAATTGTCAGTATATTTATATTACATATTTCTCTTTTTATAAAACGTTTGTGGCTCTTTCTCTGATATTTTTTTCTAAAGCTTTTTTTTTTTATATAATTTTTATCATTATAAAAATTTAAATGAAAAAAACCCCCCCGAAAAGTATAGTCAGTCAAAAAGTTTATATATTATATTAGTCCCCAAAGTCATTTATTTATGATATTATTTGCTCTGTTTTATACTCGTAGTACGAGTATATACAAACTTTATAAAGCTTTTCCATATTGTCAGTTAATCGTCAAAGCATATATAGATATAGATAGATGTATATATATACTTATGTATATGTACCTACTTATTTTATTATGTTGTAAGATTTCCATAATAAATAAAATAAAAAATGTCAACCATATAAAAGTTTCACAATATGAAAGGGAAAATCAATTTTATACTAAATTTTCAAAAATAAAGAAAATGTTAAAATGTTAATATTAAATTTTAAACTATATTAATGCAAAAATGATCTAAGTCAATTAATTTGATTAATGCAAAAATGATCTGAGGTCAATTAATTTGAATTTATAGCTAAATTATTTATTAACTAATAAAGTTTTTTTTTGGTTGGCTACAGGCACTAATAATAATTACAGGTCCGCTTCTAGGTCCGAATAAATCAAAATTATATTAAAATAAATTTTTCAATTTCCTCAAAAACTTTATTTTTCTGGCTTAGTGCATTTTACATATTTTCCTCAACTCAATTCAACAATATTATTAATTAGATTTATTTCCAGTATTTATACAAGTTAAATTTTTCATTTTTTTTACCATTTTGTATATATATATTAATGTTTATATAAGGTTAGTAATAAAAAAAAAATATGTTTTTGCCCACGAAATAAAAGAGTGGTAATCATATTTTACAGGTATTTTTCTTCATTATGTATTTATATGTACAAATTTGTGTATATATGTTATGTATGTAGGTATATAATAAATTTACTTCTTCACCTTGGTTTAAATACCGATATGAATAAATAAATGATATATAAAAAAAAGAAATTGTTTTTTTTTTTTTTGATTAAAATAAATTGGAAATTAAATTATAATTTTATGAAATTTTTTATTTAAGTTTTTTTTTATAAAATTTAATTGATATTTTAGAAAAAACATTGTTTTATATAGTGTAGAAAATTTGTGGAAAATTAAAATTTGTATATTTGCAGTTAAAAATTGTAATTGCATTGTAAATTTGTATACTGATAATTTTTTGTGGGGGGGAATTATAGGAAAATTTTGAATTGTGGATAGGAAAATTAATTTTTCAATTTTGACTTTTGATGATAAGTTATTGGAACAATCAATGAATCAATTTATATCTAACATTTTCTTAAATATTTGCTACTACTGCCATTACTATTTAAATGACTATTTTATTAAATTACTATTCCTATTTTAATCTATTTAAAATTAGTTTGTGTCTCATTTTATAACATTTTCACTCTTTGTTGAAGCATATAAAATTCGAATTTTAATATCAGTAAACATTTTTTTGTATATTTTCCTAATAAATTTGAAATTATCGAAAAATTTTGTCTAAAATTGTAAATATTCGAATTATTTTCTTATAATATTATAAAATTTAGGTTATCTTTGGTTAGGATAATCACTTTTATTCTCCCAGATCCCCTTTCACACTCTACTTCTATATATAAATATTTTTATTAGTAAGAGTTTTACTTTACTACCACAAAAAAAAATTAAATTTATGAGAAAATTATGCTTAATAAATTATACAATTTTTCTTTAAAAACACAAAAAAACTCTTATGAAACTTTTATATTTGAAAAATTTGACTTTTCCTCAGTAATAATTTCCAATAAAAAAAAAACTATTACTTCCCAAATTAACTAATTTCCCCTTTTAACAAAAAACAAAAACCAATTCACTTTCAATTTTCTTTTTTTGACTTTGTATTTATTTCCGTTTTTTTCTAATTGATTATATAATTTTCTTTTTTTTTTTTCTATTATTGTCTACCAATTTTTTTTTTCCAGTTTACGATCAATTGTGTATATAATTTGATAATTAATTTTCCACCCAAAAATACAGAAAAAAAAGTGAAAAAAAAAAAAGTTAATAATTGAAAAATTATCTTCTATTTTTTTTTTAACACTTGTTATATTTTTTTATTCATTTCACCTCGTCACACTAATATGGAAATGAAAATTTATATTAAAAAATTTACCGAAGAGAATATAGAGATAAGCGCAAGCTTTTTTTCTGTTGTGTGTTGCTTTGTTTTGTATTTTTAATTCCTACTGCGGTTTCACCGTCAGAAAAGCTTAAAAAAAAAAATATTTAAAATATTTTAATAAAAAAATAAAAATTTGTTTATTTTTTTTGGGGGTTTTTTTCTCCTTGTTTTGTGTTGTGTGATGTTGATTATATGTTTTTCAATTTTATTATTATATTTATGTATTTTTTTTTTTTTGGTGTCAATGGTCGACATTGAGGAGAATTTTTTTTTTTATAATATTGAACCACAAAAAAAAAAAAGCTTTAAAAATTTTTTGACTTCTTAAAAAAATAAAAATCATTTTTAAAAATATACATTTTTTTTCGTTTTTGTCTTTTGGTAACCTTTTAAAAATGTTGCAAGTCTTCAAACATGAATTTTTTTTTTGTGAGCAATAAATTTATTGACGAAACGGAACAAAAAAAAAAAATAAAAAATAAAATTTTTTATTAAACAATTTTTTTGTTTTCAAAGATTTTTTTATTCATCAAGGTGAAATTTTATAAGTGAATTCAATTTTATTAAAATTTGAGTCCATAATCAAATTAAACAAGTATTTAAAAATAAATCTAAGTAATTTTCGTCATATATCCTCTACAGTCTGCATTAAATTCGATTACTTCCTTTGTACCATTGTCCTATGTAGCAATCAGGTAATTAATACATGTAGCAAATATTTCTCTACTCTCAAATTCTTTACTTTCTCAAGAGAGTTTGAATCGATCAAATTCAGAGTCCAATTAACAAATATCAAATTTGAATCTCGGAGTCTATAAAGGAGCCATGGTGTAAAAGTAAAATATATTTGCTTCTTCATTTCCTCTTTGTTCAAGTTTTCAGTATAATTGTACATACTTTAATTAAACAACCTTGGGAATATTACATATAGTATAACTACTAAATTTTAGTTCAACCTGATTTTTTACTCTTATTATACGTGGCTTCTACTTTTTAGTTGATAAATAAAAAAAAAAGTTCATTTACTTACAAAAGTTTTATATATTAATATTAAACAAAGCGCACAAAATAAACAAACTTTGACGTATATGATAAAATGTCCATAAAAAACTTTATATGAAAACAAATTTTTTTATTAGCTTGAAAAAAAAATTAAATTTATTTTTTTAACTAATTCTCGTTATTTTTTTTTTCTTATCTTTTCAGACCTGATTTAAAACCAGAAACAGCCCATGATAATATATTTAGTTCATATACCAGTTGTAATGGTGGTAATCAAAATGATGAATTAATTAATAATAATAATAATAATAATAATAATAATAATAATTTAAATAATAATAATAATAATCATCATCATTATTTACAAAATGATAGTATGGAAATATATCCAAATTTATCACAACATTATCATCATTTTAATCATTTACAACAACAACAACAACAACAGCCATCAATAAGTCATAGTAATAATAATAGTACAACAATAACAACACAATCATCATCATCATTATTATGTAATCAATTATCAACTGGTAAACCAACAATTCCATCAACAATAAATAATTTAAATTCCACCAATAATAATAATAATAATAATAATTCCAATCAACATCATCAAAATAATTCCATTTTATCATCATCATCAACATCATCATTATCCTGCCACAATTCAACAATATATTCATCTAGCAGTATAAATACAATATCAACATCATCATCATTATTATTATCGTCCACAACAACAACACAAACATATAATAATAATAATAATAATAATAATAATAAAAAAGAGAAACGTTTCCGTTCAACATTGAATTTAAGTAATAATAGTGTTGATACAGATTTAGAAATATTAGATCGTGAATTATCAGCTATTGATGCATCAATGCCATTAATTGATCCAGAAATAACACAAGGTGCTGAACATTTACAAATAGCAATATCATCTAGAAAACGTTTACGTAACAATAATAATAATCATAATAATAATAATCATATTTTAAATAATAATGAAGATGAAAATGATCGTTTAGTACGTGAAGCATTATCACAATTTTATTTACCAACACAACGTTTAATATCAGCAATTGATGATTGTCCATTAGATATTAAACGACATAAATTAAATAATCATCATAATAATATTATAAATAATAATCATAATATTATTGGTTTATGTAATAATAATAATAATGATTTAGATTTAGATTTAGCATTAGATTTAAATCCAACAAATCATAAAGAATTTGAAGTTATTATGGATGCATTAAGATTAGGTACACCAAGTCCAACATCTAGTTGTGGTAGTGATTCATGTGGTCAAGCAGCAATGATGAGTGAATCTGGTGGTGGTGTTTTTCATAATTTAGTTGTTACATCATTGGAAACATGAAGGTTTTTTAAATAAATATTAAAATTAATTTAATATATATATATTTTTTTTTTTATATATATATAAATATTTAATTAATTATTTTTTTTTTGTTTTTGTTTAATTTGAAAAAATTTCTTTTACAATTTTAAAAAATTTTTAAAGACAAAATATGAAAAAAAAAAAAAAAATGTTTTTAATTTGCAATTTTTTTTTTTTATGATTTTCAAAAAATAAGAAAAATTGAAAAATTTAATTTTCTAATTTTTGTAAAATATTAAAAAAAAAATATATACATATATGCATAAAAATATTAAACACATATAATTATAGTATAAAAAATATATTTTTTATTAAAATATAAAATTATATATATAAATATAATAATTCTAATTTTTTTTTAGTATATAAGAAAAGTAGATTTAAATAAAAAAAATATTACATAAAATACTAAAAAAAAATTATGTCAAAAAAAATAAATAATTAAATATAAACTATTTAAAATAATATTTAAAAATATTTTAACAAAAAAAACAAAAAAATCCTGCAATAAATTATAATAACAAATAAATAAATTATTATATATTATATACTCGCGTTTAATCCTTACCGAAAAATAAAATCTCGCGCTCTCTTATTCTCCCCATTCTAAAAAAATAAATAAATAGAGAGCTATAAATCAAAAATGGAATTATTTATAATATTTATTTCAAAGAGCTTTAAAAAAAACTTACTTTTAATTGGATTTATAATTTTCAAATTAACCAATAAAAAAAAAAAAGGACATTATATTAAAATTTAATTATATTGTCAAAATTCATAACATTTATTATACCAAAAAAAAGGAATGATATTATCAAAAAAAGCAAACAAAAAAAAAAACAATTCACGAAATGTCAAAATTACAAAAATATAAAAGTAAAATGGTGGATATGTCAAAATTAATCAACAAATTTAACCCTAAAAAAGAAAGTCTGAAAATCGGAAACAAATGTTTATTATAATAGTCAATACATATAAATATAATTATTATATATAGTTTTTTTTTTTTAATGCGCCTAGCAATTTTTTTTTGTTTATAAACTGACATATGTCAAAATAAACTCTCATGAAATCCGTCAATATAAAAAAAATATTTTACCAATTGTAACTTATATTTTTATGATGGTATTATAAATATTTTATAAACACTATGCAATTATAATTATTCAAAATTTTCAATTAATGTACACAGATTATGACATATCTCTGTCTAACTGTACTATTTATAAAAAAAAAATTGATATGTCACTATAATCTGTCAACATCTTATAATATATTATGTATAAATTTAATAAGTCTGATTAATTAAATAAAACTAAAAACAAAATCTTTTAAGTCAATATTTTAATTTTTTTTAGTATAATTAAAAATTTGAATTATTTTGACATACATATGTCAAAATATTAATTTTGAATGATATCATTTTTGAATTGGTGTTAATTTTTCTTTTGTTAATTTTGATAATATCAACAATAAATTCCGAATTTAAAAGCTCTTTTAAATAAAATTTTTCCATTTTTTTTTTGGTATTTTTACTCTCTCTGATTTGTATAAGAATATTCTGACATAAAACCAAAAACAAAAAAAAAAATTTGAAGAAAATTTATTATTACAAGAGTATTAGAAAAAAAAACCGTATATATACAAATACAAAATAAACACACAAATCTAAAAGCATAAATAAATACAATTAATTTATTAAATTTTAAAATAAATAAAACACAGGAAATTTTCATTTTTTAAAAAAACTATTAAAAAAAATAAAAATTATTTTAAAAAATAAAAATTTGATTAGAGATGCTGTGATATAATTAAATAAGAAGATTATACAACAATATAAAAAAACATAAACATAAAAACATTAAAAGAATAAAAATAGACATAAAACCAAAATTTTGAATTACAATTAAAAAATATTTAATAATAAATTATACATTAAAAAAACATAAAATTAAATAAATATAAAAATATAATTTAATTAATAATTTAAAAAATATATATTTTAATCCTTTAAAATGTGCATTAAATAAAATAATTTTTAAAAAAAACTATGCAATTAAATCATGTACTTTTAATATAATTTCAACCAATTCTTAATTTTTGAAGACACACTATGGATTCTTTAAAATTAATATTCTGACATATGTCAAAGTTTACTCTGACCCTAAAATGTCAACTTTAGCCAAGAAAAATTATTGTCATTTCGCCAAAATAAAAATTGACATTGGAATAAAAAATAATTGACATTGGAATCCAAATTGACATTGGAATAAATTCTAGAAAAATTGTGACAACTTTTGATTGTTATATAAAAACAGTCTCAAAATTTAGTCATTATACAATTTCCACAGTCTTGACTTTTCATATGGTAAACTTACACAAAAATCTAAAGGGTGTTTTCAAAATAACTTAAAACAAGAAATTAAAAAATCAAAAAAGTATTATTAAAAAAAAATTAAATTAAAAAAAAATTCTGAAAATTTTCTTATTTTAAAGTGTTTTCCATTTTCGAATTTTTTTTCTGTTAGAAATTTTCTACTTTAATTTGTTTATTTAAAACCTTTCCTCCAAAAAAAGTACATAAAAAAACAATTTTTAATATTTAATTTGTTTTAATTTTTTAAATAAAAAAAATGGTTTTCAATTTTAAAATAGAAAAATATTTTTAAAAAAAAAAAAAAAAAAAACATAAATAAAAGTGTTGCCAGCATTTAAGATAAATATACAAAAAGAAAATTAAAAAAAAAAAAAACTTAAATTAAATTTAAAAAATAAAAAAATTAAAAAAAAAACTTAAAATTAAAAAATTAAAAAAAAAAAATAAATATAAATTTTTTTTTCAATTTTTTGTTTAAAATAAATTTTTTAAATTTAATTTTTATGTTTTATTATTTTTTTTTTTATTATTATTTACTTTTTTATTATAAAATAAAAATTAAAAAAAATTATTGTGGAATTTAAAAATTTAATTATTTTCATATTTTTTTTTTATTATAATTTTTATTCAATTTTTTTTATTATAATTATAAATATTATTATTTTTTGTATTTTTAATTATTATATTAATTAAATATTATTATTGTATTTTATTTTAGTTTTTATTTAAATAATTATTATATTAAAAAATAAAAAATAATTTAAAAAAAAAATTATATCAATAAAAAAAAAGATTATTTAGTCAAAAAAAAAAAAATGTTATTTGTTTATTTATTTAATTTCATTTTTATTTTTTCCAGATTTTATTATGGTTTTTATATTTAATTTTTGGTATTTTCATTATTTTTTTTTATTTGAAAATTTTAATTTATTTTGATATTTTGCAATTTACTAATAGCTGATATAGCTTCAATATAATTAATTAATTATTGTGTGACTAAAATTTTGTTGCTGCATTAATCAAGTAAATTCATTTTCATAATTACATAAATCTATAATGAAATTTGTTTTTCGCTTTAGATTCGTTTTTGTCTTTGACTATATTTCATATTGCTAAATTTTTGTTTGTAATAAATTCTCAGTACTAAGTAGACTTGTACACTCAGTACGCTGTAGTAGAGTGTAGATGCTATGTAAACTCATATTGATGGCATAAATTTAATTTAGATTTACGCAAATTGCATAGCATTAGACTCACATTTTGCAGTCATCCTCTTCTCTTAGACTACTAGATGGTTTTCTATAAATCGAAAGTATTTAATGGCTTTTTATTCTATTGACTTTCTCAAAATTTCTCTTATGAACGAATCTATTACAGAATAGACGAAGGCTCAACATTTCAGCATCATTACAGAATTTTTAACCTGGTCTCACATTAATCATTAAGACAAAAATTGTATTATAAAAATAAGACTATTTTGCATTGTCGACATTTTTCAATTAAAATTTTTCTCCCAGGTACTTTCTATCTCAACATAAAACCCATAGATAAAAATACATATATCGAATGGAAAATTGAATTTCTGAAACCTCGCTCTTTCTTTCATTTGAAAGACACGATACCAAAAAATCACAAAAATACTGAGAAACAAATTGTGAAATAAAAAATGTCGATAATGTAAAAAGAGCCAGTATTGACTTATTTATAATTGACATAATTGACCTATTATCAACAGTCATGCAGTACTACAGTGTAAACACAAAATGTAAAAATAATTCAAAGATAATTTTTAAGCTGTTTTAGTAGAGCCTTCTTTAAATTATTTTTATGTTAAATATTTGTCACTTAAGTTTAAGTGTGATACTACTAAATTGACACAAATAAGTGTTTTCTTTTTTGGTAAAAAATTTTGGTCACATATTTTTTTTTTTAATTTGTAAACAAAAACATATAAAAAAATAATTTGTTTTTTTTTGTAATTAATCTTTAATTTCTTTATAAATCATAAAAATTATTTAAATTAAAAATTATTTACATTTTTTTATGAAAAGTTTTTATATGCACAAATCACAAAAAAAAACAACAAAAATCTATTTATTTTTTAACATAATTTTTTAGATACAAATTTTTATAATTATTTATCCTAATTTTTTTTTTTTTATAGTTTTTTTTTGCTATTTAAATCATAGAATTTTGTTGTTGTGTATCTTTTTTTTATGTACAAATCAAAATAAACAAATCATTTTAATAAAAATATAGTATATAATATTTTTTGTAATTTACTTTAAAAAAAAAGCTTTTAGTTAAAGCTTTTATTTTGTATATTTATATTTAAATTATAATTTTATTGCTTTAGCGGGCGGCATTTCGACCTTTGATGGTAATTTTGTTTTTTATTTTAATTTTACATATGATTTTTGTTCTGATTATTATTTTTTTGTTTGTTGCTGCTATAAACTAGTTTAAAAAAAAACAAATTCTAAAGTTCAAATAAGCTTTTAAACAAATTCAAGTTTTATTTAATATATTTTAATGTTTGTAGCTTTTTTTTTTTAAAAGTTTTTTTTTTCTTATTTACTAGGTAGTTTACCTTCTATACATAAAAAAAAAAAGATTATACAGGCATAAGAAAATCAAGAAAAACAATATTTTAATATCAGATTTTTTATAAGTTTTCAAAATGTTAAAAGACAAAATGTACTAAGTCAAATAATTCTATTTTTTTTAGGGAATAATGAATATTGAAGTAATTTTATTGCCTTAATTATCATTTGAGAAGGAAAATTGTTTTAACTCTAAAAGTTATGGTTTTTATGGATAGTTTTTTTTTTCCATTTCGTATTATTTAGAAAATTATTTTAAAATTTGAGTTAAAAATATTGTAAGGAAATTTTCGAATCGAAGCTATTTTATGTATAGGAAATCCAGCTTGCCATTTTATTTTATTTTCCTGGTGTCATATGTCATTGATGCTTCTAACAATCACATTTGTTTCGGTTCTTACACGACAATATATTTTCCATAATTGAATTGCCACTTAAATGCAATCAAATCAAACCTAAAATACTTTCTTAACCTACTAATTTATTCCAAGGAGATATATGACATTTTACTATTTTCAAATTGTATTTTCTCTTCATTCTCTTCAATCCTAGAAACCTAAATAATTTCAGAACAAATTAATGATTATTTCCTGTCTTAATTTATTTCTTACCTTTAATCTCTCAATTTTCTGCATTTTACTCTGTAAACACCACAAATAACGTTTAAAATTGACTTAGTACATTCTGTTTCTTAACCTAACAAAAAAAAATTAAAACCAATAAAAAAAAATTTTATATTATTTTTGCTTAAATTTTTAAATAATTTTCTTTCGTATATAAAGTAAAAAAAAAATACTTAATAATAATTTGGCCATCAAAAAATGTCAAGGGCTTTTTATGAAATTGTAGCTTTTTTTTTATACATACATAGCTATACATAATTTTTGTATTTATTTAATGTACATAAGAGAAGAAAAAAAAAACTTTTATAGGAATTAA
This sequence comes from Empis stercorea, assembly GCA_949752835.1. Lineage (NCBI taxonomy): Eukaryota > Metazoa > Arthropoda > Insecta > Diptera > Empididae > Empis > Empis stercorea. The sequence goes on from OX457087.1 coordinate 9,684,293, forward strand.
AATTTTTTTTGGTGATATCATAAATATTTAATTTTTGTGATTATTAAAAAAAAAAAAAATATTTTTTGGCTAAAGATTTTAGAAGAAAAAAAATTCAAACATTTTTTTTTTAATGTTTATGTAAAAAAATATGAGAAATTATGTAAAAAAAAAATTTTGAAGTGATAATTTTATTTTTTCTTTAAAATTAATTTAAAGATAAAAATTATAAAATTTTCTTCAAAACACACAAATTTCTAATTAGCCGCTCAGAAGCCAATGTGTGATTAAGTCGTAGAAAATCAATGATTTTCAAATATTAATTTTAAGGATTTCTTTGTATGAATTATTTGATCAAAAAGGATGTAAAGTATTTTTGAAGGTGTAGTAGGTTATACAACTAAACAAGCTTCAAAATGATATACACTATATACAGTTATGGTCACAGAAATAGATCCACTATAGTATCTAATATGGTTTTTATCTATAAGTAATCTTCATGTGATTTTATACCGACCCCGATCTGATAATGATACACAACACTGTCTCTAACTATACAATTGAATAAAAAAAAAACAAAAAACTTTGTAGTGCTTTATTTCTATCATAAAGAAATAATTTCATTTTTATATCACTTTGCTTGGTGGATCTATTTCTGTGACCATGACTGTATATTTTTTTGGATATAAAAAAGCGAAATTTCAAAAATGGACTTAATCATTGGTTTCTGAGCTGCTCATTTATTATTTTTATGCAACTCCATTTTTTTTTTTGTGTTTGAAGGAGTAAATAATTTTGATTTTATTAATATAAAAATTTATTATATTAATAATTATAAAAACTCAGAAAGTATGGTTTCAAAAAATAATTTAAAATTAAATTATATAAATGCTGGCAAACTTAAAAACTTTTCTATATATAAACTTTAATATTTAATTAATTATAAAAAAAAATATTTATTAAATAAATTATATAAAAAAAAAATTATTTAATTAATTCTAAAAAATAATTAAAAAATTAAAAATATAAAATTATTAATCTATAAAAAAACAAGTAGTGTTAATAATTTGAAAAAAGGAAATTCTAATAATTAAAATCACTTCTTTTTTTTTATTTAAATGGAGAGAAGGAAAAATAATGCTGGGAAATGAAATTTATCATTTTCCAGAGACAAAAAATTACATTACGAAGAGTTTGAGAGAGACTTTTTTTAAAGTATGTGAAAAAATTGTTATTTAATTTTGAATTGATAAGAAAATTAATTGGGATCCATTTAATTTTTACATTTATTAAATTGGGATCTTTTAAGCTGCCAAATAGGGTTTTATCTTAACCATAATAAAATTGCTAATCAATTTACATGTTTCTGGTCATAATTTATTCAAGGACGATATTGCACCTTATATATATTGAATAATATGAATTTGTGTTATTACAAAATTTAGGTTAGTTAAAAAAAAAATGGTTATTAGCCCTAATTTTTATTCCTACCATTGCCGAAATTTTGTCCTTACTGCTAAAAATATTGCCGAAATTTTTTTTTTTCTTGTATAATGTTTTTTTTTTCTGTTACAAGAATTTTCTTATTGCTGAATTTTTGGGGTTGTATCTATACTTGACTACAAAGTGGGTACAATTCAAATGAGATTTGCTTTTGATCAAAATTGTCTTTTCCTACATGAAAAATTCGTCCTTTTCTAAAGATTTTGGTTTATTTTCGTAAAAAAAAAAACACAGAATTAAATTGTAAAAAGACTTATTTGACCTGAAAAGATTTATTGACATTTCTCCTCAATATTTTAATAGTAAATGCCACTCCCTTTAAATGCTATATAAACTACCCCATAAAAAAAATGCTATATTCCGAAACTATCAACATAAATTTTTGAATATTTATACATAATTTTCAATCAAAAATATTTTTAAAAAAAATTATGTAGAGATTTTTTATAAATAAATTATTAAAAAATCAAAAAAAACAAAAAAAAAACAATTAAATTATTATTAAAAAAATTATAATATGAAACAAAAGTGCTTTTTATATATATATATTTATATTAACAAAACAAAATTAAACATAAATTGAAAAATAAAAAAAAAATAATTCTAAAAATTAAAAATTTAAATAATAACAAAAATTGAGTAAACAAATTTATAAAAAAATTACAAGGGAACATAAAAAAATTGGAGAAAATTTATTTAAAAAAAAATATATGAAAAAAAAACAAACAAAAATGGCCAATTAAGAAAAAAAAATTAAAATAATTCAAACAAAAATGACTCAAACAATAAATGACTAAAAAAGAATTAAAGAAAAAAATTTTAAAAAAAAACTAAAAAAAAAATAAAATAAAAACACATTTTTTAGTTACAATTTTCTTATGATTTGCTTTAGGTGTGATCAAAAAAAATGAAACAAATGTTTTTTTTTTTTTTATAATTATACATAAAAATATATATAAAATATTAAAAATAAAATAAATAAATTTTAAAGAAATTTTTCAAAATAAAATTATTGTTAAGTAAAATTTAAAAAATTAAAAAAAAAAAAAAAAACAAAACACAAATAACAAAAATTTTAAATTAAATTATTATTAATATAAAAAATATTTATTGTATAAAAAATTATGATATAAAATATTTAAAAATTCATATATTTATAATTAAATATTATATTTAAAATAAAAATTTAAGTAATATTTAAAAAAAAAGAAAAAATTGCCGAAATTAAGAAATAAAAAACATGAAAAAATGTTTAAGCAAAAAATGTAATTTTTATTTTTAAAAAATAAAAATACAAAACTGAAAGAAAAAATTAAATTAAAAAAAATTGTAAAAAAAATTAAAAAGAAAAAAAATTACAATATGTTTTTTTTTTTTGTCAAATAAAATTAAAATTATTTTAAAGTGTTTAAAAAAAAAATATATAGAAATTAGGACCAAAAAAAAAGAAAAAAAGAAACCATTATAAATTTAAACAATAATTATAATTAAATATAAAAATATAATTGAAAAAAACAAAAACAAAAACAAGAAAATGAAAGAAAATTATTATTAAATAAATATTATTAATACCAGAAGAAAAAGTAATTGAAATTTTTATTATTTTTTGATCAATTAATTTTTACATTTTTCAGGTTATTTTGATTTATTTTACTTTGTGCCCCAATTAACTGAAGATTTGATCAATTTAAATTGCATATTTTTAGGAAATGGAAGATTATTTCTACTAATTCTGTGGAAAATTTCCAAAACATCATAAGTGCAGTTTTTGACAAATTGTACAAATTTTCGAAAATTGTTAACAACTTTTATTTTCAAAATTAATTATGTGCCGAAAATATTACCAAAAACATAAAAAACCTATTCTAGTTCCAATAGTTGGTATTTTACAAATGTTTTATTATTGAAAGTCTTTCTTAAACGTTTTTAATTTGTTCTACTGAAAAATTCAAAATTTGTAGATATCATGTTTTGGCAATTTTCCACGGAATTATACTTCTACTATGAAATTCTACTACAAGTTTTATTTCCTATTCTTAATGATGCCATTGGAACGCTGCTGATACATTGTATGGGTTTTGGAGACATTCTATTTTAATTTTGCACATATAAGCCCTGTTTTTTTGTAGACGCGTATATTGCATTGCAAATTTTTACATTGAAAACAACAACAATTTGTTGGCAATAAAATGAGAATTAAGTGGCAGTCAACGAAATCAAATCGAAATCACTGTTCGAATCGAAATCACTGTGACTCCTACTTTACAGTACTTATTTATCCCTGACAATAGAATTGTAATGGATAAATAGTTAATAATATGACATGTAGATGGCTCTGTTGTCAATATTCCATTAAAGCAAGTTTTGTATTTTTTAATATATTTAATGATTTTTTTTTACGTTTTGTGATTGAAATAAAAAAAAATTGTTGCCGATGTGCAGTTAATAGTTTTCTTGCAAAAATATTGCAGTGTAGTGTACCTGTCTACAAAAAAACAGGGCTATAATCATTGTTATATTATATTAATTATATCGGAAATAAAATTCGGTTTATATAATTCACAAATAATAATAAAAAAAAAAAAATAATTCATTAACACCTCTACGACACATTATACGTTTATTATATATTACGAAATTCTTTGAACTAAGTGAATTCTGCTAATTACTTGAACCATATTTAGTATTTTTTTAAATAATTTTTTTTTGCCTAAGCAAAAATGTTATCAAATTGCATATTTTTAGGTATTCATTTTGCAAATGACCTATCCTAGCGAAATAAAACCAACTGCTTGACTTGCATATTTATGGGCAATTTGTATTATGTGACCTTGCTTAAGGTGTTTGAAAAGACTACTATAATTATAAACGTTTAATTATTGGCTGCTCTAAGGTTTGGTTATTAAATATGAAAAAGGTTTAGTTATTGAATAAGTTCAGGTATTGGAAAAGTATTGTTATATTATAACATTGGAAAAGAATTTTAAATATCATATACTATCAATATGTAGATGTCACTAAAATTATGAACTGTATTATCATATAACTTCCATATGTTTACAAATTTGAAAAGCATTATAAATATGACGTGCGCCAATGAGATTTCAGAAACAAAAAAATAACAAAAATCATTTTTCTTCCACCACAAACTTTTTTTTCATCTTTTTCCAACATACAATTTTGACATTTCTGCTGCTCTTTTTTTCCATGTTCAAAAAGGAAAAGAACACGTCAGAAGTTCGTTCCGAAGTATTGCGGCACTTAAATATATAAAATTTATAACAGAAAATAGTTAAAATTAAATAAAATTATTAAAAATAATAAACAATTCAATTTAAACAAATAAATAATTATAATATTTTATGTAAATTTAAATGAAAAACGATTTCAAAAATCTTTAAGATTTATAACCTTAAAAAAAAAAAAATTTGTTGAAATTTTTCAAAGTTTTTTTTTATATTATAGTTTAAATAATGACGATTAATAATAATCGACGACAATTATCCCATTTGGGATTATTAATATTATCTACAATATTATTTACTAATTTAATTGATTATGCTGAATCTGCTGCAATTGTTGCTATAGATTTTGGTAATGAATGGGTAAAAGTTGGTGTCGTGTCACCAGGTGTACCAATGGAAATAGCATTAAATAAAGAATCAAAACGTAAAACACCAGCAATATTAGCATTTCGTGATAATATTCGTACATTTGGTGAAGATGCCCAAACAATTGGTGTTAAATTTCCATCAAAAGCATATGGTTATTTATTAGATTTATTAGGCAAACAAATTGATAATCCAATTGTTCAATTATACAGGTAAAATTTTTCTAATATAGATACATAAATATTTCTAGCAACTTTCTAATTTCCATATAATATATTAGAGAACGTTTCCCTTATTATGAAATAATTGGTGATAATGAACGTAATACTGTTGTATTTAAAGATGGTGATCAAGAATTTCGTATTGAAGAATTAATAGCACAAATTATACGACAATCTGTTGAATCAGCTGAACGTTTTGTCCAACAGCCAATATCTGAATGTGTTCTAATTGTACCTGGTTATTTTGGTCAAGCTGAACGTACCGCATTATTAGCTGCTGCTGAATTAGCAACAGTAAAAGTATTACAATTAATAAATGATTATACAGCAGTTGCATTAAATTATGGTGTTTTTCATCGTAATGAAATTAATGAAACTACACAATATTTTATATATTATGATATGGGGGCCCAGAAAACATCTGCTGCTGTAATTAGTTATCAATTAGTTAAAGATAAACAAACAAAAGAAACAAATCCAGTTGTACATGTATTAGGTGTTGGTTATGATCGTACATTAGGCGGTTTAGATATTCAATTACGTTTACGTGATTATTTAGCAAAAGAATTTAATGCTATGAAAAAAACAAAAACTGATGTTTTTAAAAGTCCCCGGGCATTAGCGAAATTATTTAAAGAAGCTGGACGTTTGAAAAATGTTTTAAGTGCTAATAATGATCATTATGCACAGATTGAAAATTTATTAGAAGATCATGATTTCAAATTACACGTTACTCGTGAACAATTAGAACATTTATGTACAGATTTATGGCCAAGAGTTGTATTACCATTACGGAATGCATTAAAATCAGCTGGTTTAACATTAGATGTTATACAACAAGTAATTATATTTGGTGGTGGTACACGTATGCCAAAAATTCAAGAAATTTTACGTGATGAAATTAAACAAGAATTAGGTAAAAGTTTAAATGCTGATGAAGCAGCTGTAATGGGTGCTGTTTATAAAGCAGCTGATTTAGCTACCGGTTATAAAGTAAAAAAATTTATAATTAAAGATGCTGTATTATTTCCAATACAAGTATCATTTGAACGTGATCCAGGTGATGGTAATGCTGTTAAACATGTTAAACGTATATTATTTGGTCAAATGAATACATATCCACAAAAGAAAGTTATTACATTTAATAAACATATAAATGATTTTGAATTTTTCGTTAATTATGCTGATTTACAATATTTAAATCCAAATGAAATTCAATATATTGGTAGTTTAAATTTAACACATATTGAAGTAAAAAATGTTGCTGATATTATTGAAAAAAATCATGGTGATAATATTGAATCAAAAGGTATTAAAGCCCATTTTATATTAGATGATTCTGGTTTATTTTCATTAAGTGGTATTGATTATGTTATTGATAAACATAAGACAAATAATGATGATGAAGATGAAAGTACATTATCAAAATTAGGTAGTACAATAAGTAAATTATTTTCGGGTGATAAAAAACCAGATGAAAAAATTGAAGATGTACAACAAGAAAATGTACCAAAAAAAGATGATGAAAAATTAGATAATGAGAAATTAAATAAAACAAATGAAACTAATGATAATATTAATAAAACTGATGACAAAACAAGTGAAGGTAATTATAAATTATATTTAAAATTAGTCATATTTTTGTTGTATGTCAAATTGGTTAGGTTGATTATATTCTTTTAGATTTTCAAATTGGTCTTTTTACGATTCAAATTGATAATTTGAATTGTAAAAAAACTAAATGACCTGTAAATTCCATTTATAGTTAATTACAGCATTTAAAATGTTTAATTTACTTATTTTTCTTCTAATATTAACCAATTTTAATTTTAGGTGCTAATAAAAATGAAACTGTTCGAGTTATTAATATTAAAATACCAATTGAACATAAATTGTCATATAAATATACCCAGCCATTAACTGGCAATGAATATGATAAATCATATAAAAAATTAAGTGAAATAAATGAATTGGAACGTGAACGTATTCATCATGAAGTTGTATTTAATGCATTAGAATCCCATATTATTGATACCCAAGATAAATTGAGCCAAGAAGAATATTCGAATTGTGCTACAGATCCTGAAGTTGCTGATATAATTAGTGAATGTTCAAAAGAAAATGATTGGTTATATGAGCATGGTACAACAGCTGCAGCTAACGAATTGGAAAAACGTTTTGAAAAATTGAAAAAATTAAGTGATCCAATATTTGCCCGTCATTGGGAACATCAAGAACGTCCAGAAGCATTAAAAGCTTTAACTGGTATGACCGAACATGCTCAGAAATTTTTAGAAACTGCTAAAAATTTAACAAAAGATTCAAATCCCGATAAAGATGTATTTACCCAAGTTGAATTAAATGTATTAGAAAATGCTATAAATACAACAAAAGAATGGCATAAAACTGAATTAGCTGAACAAAATAAATTAAAGAGAAATGTTGCGGTACGTTTAACTGTTAAAAGTATTACCGAAAAAATGACATTATTAGATCGTGAAGTTAAATATTTAGTAAATAAATTGAAAATATGGCGACCAAAAAAACCAATTGTTAAAAAAAATGAAAAACCAATTACAAATGATACAAAAAATAATGAAACTACAGACGAAGTAAATGCTGAAGGTAGTAGCGATGGTGAATTGAATTTAAATGATGGTGATATGAATGAAAACGATGAAAAGAATGAAGATTTCCAAGAACCGGTTATTTCTGAAGGAGATGGTATTAAAGAAAATAAAGAAACTCCAATTAAAAAACCAAAAACCGATAAGACATCAACAAAAAAATCAACTAAAGGTACTAAAAAAACAACAGCCAAATCTGAGGAGGGAGATGAACAGACTAAGGAACCACCTCATGGCGAACTTTAAATTGATATAAATTATATAAAAAAACTAAATTTATATAAATAATTCTAATTCATAAATAATTGTATTTTAAGTTAGGGAATTTTTTTTATTATTTTAAATTAATTTTTCATTTTGAAATTATCCAAAAAAAATTCTGTTCCAAATGACAGACACAATACTTTTCTTTTTGAAAAAATGTTATTTTTGAATTGAATTCAAAAAAATAATAATATAGAAGACAAAACTCTAGCATTGAACAATATCGTATATATAAAACAAAAAGTCTAAATTTTCTAAATCAAACGTAAAACAAAATACAAGTGATTATTAGGATAGAAAAATTATAAATGTTTCGTTTATCTTTCGAGTTTCTTTACTATTATTATTTTTGTTTTGTGTATACATAAATTTTTTTTCTCTCCATTCCATCAAATTGTAATTTTAATTTATATATTTAAAAAGAAATATATATTATATCAAAAATTTTTATTTTATTTTGTTAAAAAATAATTAAATTATTTAAAAAAAAAATTCTTAAATTAATTTTTATTTATCAAAAAATAAATAAAATTGATTTTTTGCAGCAATATGAAATAAAATATGCAATTAAAAAAAAATTAATTAAATTTTGTGTTAATTTAGAAATAAAAACTGAAATTTATATTCCAGAAAATGCATTATAAAATGAATAATATTTAAAATATGATAATAAATAATAAAAAATTGAATATTTAATACGAATTTATTGATATTTTTACATTGTGATTTTATTTTAAATTATATTTGGTTAAATTTTTTTTATTAGCTGATTTTAGAGGCTTTTGTAATTTAAAAGATAAATTAAGAATTCAATTTGAAATATAATAAAAAAATATATGTAGAAAATTTATTTATTTTAATAATTAGGAAAATAGATTCTATTAATGCAGAATATTGTATAGAGAAGAATATACATGAAAAACTTGGAAAATTGTATATTTTCGTGAAATTTTTTAACGATTTCCTTTCTCGCAATGTAAAGCCTATATAATTTTAAAAGAATAGCTGTCCATAATGTACCTTTACTAGGAAAATTGCGAAGAACGAAATTTAGAAAAAAAAAAATTAACGCATTTTTTGGTCACAAGGTGGCGTTTCCAAGAGTATTGGACTACCCTTAGAAATAGAAATTATATTTATTAAAAAATATCCAGGTCGATTCTAATCGGACGTTTTTTCCTTCGAAAATTTCTTCCTTCCTAATCGGACGTTTTTCTTTATGCGTGTCGCAGAATGCAAACGCCATACGCGTTGATTTAGGGACTCGAGTAAATCAACGAACTATATAATATAGAAGCCTAAAGACTAAAGAGGTTATGTTTTCATATAAATGCTTGGTCCGAACACAACACCTGACAGCGATGTGGGTATAAACGTTCTCACTGGGTAAGTCGGACCGACGTTTGTATAAGCGTTCTCACTGTAGCAATAGATCGCGCCAAGTTTTTTTCCACCAGATGGCGAATACTATACTTTCAGGATAAAGTCTGAAATTGATTATATTTTCATATAAAAGTCGTAGTAAAAAATAATTAATTAAAAATACTTAACGTGCTTAATTCATACATATTTAAAAAAAGTTAAAACAATAAAATGTATTAGTTTAAAAAATGCCTAGTTACTGCTGTGCTCCGCAATGTAGAAGTTTATATGCAGCTAATACGAAAATTAAATTTCACAGATTTCCTAGTGATAAAAAACAGTGGATTACAGCTATTAGGACTGGAAAACAACCAAGTTTAGCTTCCGTAGTTTGTAATAAACATTTCAAAGACTGGGATTACAAAGAGTCAGGTAATACTGTAAAAAAAACAGGTAACAGTAACCCTGAAAAGCTAATTTCTTGCTTAATAAATCATATTTCTTTTACAGGATTAGGAAAAGTTTTAATAAAAACTTCTGTTCGTACTCAATACATTTAATTTACCAATAATATTATTATTTTCGTCATCGTCCATGGTGATAAGCTAATAAAAAGTATTAAAATAGCTTAAGCTGTCAAAATTTATACCGAAAGTATAGTATCGCCCCTACCAGAAACATTTTCGTTGGCGCAATCTATTGCCACAAAATTAATAGCTGCACAGCTGCATTTCATATATTAACTTTGTAGCTCTTATATTAACTTATACAGTTTACAGATTACACCAAATATTTCAAAATTTATTCTTGCGGTGACAAAATGATACTGTTAAACAATTCGGTTTTAATCACACTTTTTGTTAATAAATTTTTACCGGAACAAACACAGTGTAACTAAAATTGTTAATCGGTTTAACTAAAATTGTTGTGTCATCTTTCGCCTGAAAGTGATAATAGATGAATGAAAAGTATTGAAAGAAAATGTTGATCGTGTATAATTAGACCATACCGATAATGCGGTTCAGTCACTAGCAATGACACGAACCAAATAATTCTTTGCAAATTTATTAGTTCGCAGTTCGCAATGAATTAATTTATATGAAATATTTTAGATTTTATGGATTACTTACGTTCAAAATTGCGGTTATACTATAGAAATAATTTTTGTAGAATTTATTTATTAGATATTCTAATTTCTAATATAAATAATTAATTAATATTTCTATCTACACCAGCCCCACCTATTGGATGGAATAAATATCAAGTGTAGTTTCCATTTTGGAATTACATATATTCAGGCGTCCAATAAGATTAATAAATATTTCTATCTATACCAGCCCATCTATTCGTAAGTATAAATATCAAGTATAGAATATAGATTCAAACTGGAATTACATATATTTAGGCGTTCATTATCCTTTTAGTTTAGCAAACATTCAGTAGATGGCATTAGCTGATGAATTGTTTTGGTCAACTTCATTAGTTAATTTCTCTAATTTAATACTAATTAATTTAATTATAATTAAATTAATCCAAACTGCAATCGTTTTATTTAATTTCTTTATAAAATGCAAAACTTCTCTTTAACGTGCACTAGTTCATTTACCCTATACTAAAATTATAATTGTATAGTATTTTAAAAATTAACTTATTGGATTGAAAAAAAAATGGATGATATTTTTGTTTGCAATCGAAGAGAAATTTATAATTAAAAATGATTTTTCTCCTTTTTCCTAGTATTTTGTATATTTGCAGTAAGGGTTTATGCGTTTTTTTAAAAAAATATATGAAAAATCAACGAAATATTGATGCACCATAAAATGTATATTTTTTTTATAGTTGCATTTGCATATAAAAACAAATTTTTGTTTGAGGTGAAAAATGTTAATGGTATAAAAAAAAATTAAAATTTCATATTTTTCTGTTTGATAAGTCATCAGTTGATTGATTTCTTTCAATTCAGCCGATGACAATTTTTCAGTTTAAATATTTATTTTAAATTTATTATATAATAAAAATTGAATAAATTAACAAAATATATGAATGAAATTATCAAAAGTGAGAAAAGTATTTGTAAAATTAAGTGGACTTATATTTGAAGTAAAAAAAAGTGGAAAATTAATTAATCTTATACAGTCATAAAGAATTGATAATATTAATAAATTTTGTAAATTTTCATTATGAACTTAAATTTAATATTTAATATTAGATTTTTAGGGACGGTAATTCACTATGACACAAAGATAGAATATTCGACTTAGAGAAATAATTTTAGTATTTTAAATAGTTTAATCTCAGAGGATCAGTAATTCAAATAATCTAAGAAACATTTTCATAATTTTGGAATGTTAGGAAAACCTATAAGATAGTCTAAGTTCTAAGTCATTAGAATTGGGTTAGAGTTGTTGTAAGATTAATTTTAAATTAATATATTTCAATTTCCCTCTGGAGTATATTATAATCTTTAAAAGCCCTACATTCTTTCTATTTGAAGTTGATTTTAAGTGGAATAATGGAAGCACTTAAAACTCCACTATAATTTTTATGTTTTTTCTAAATTTTTTTTAAGCAAAAATTGCTACATCGGATAAAACTCAATGTAATAATTAAAAGTATGATGACTTTTTCAACATTTTCACAAAAAACAATAATTTTTACTATATTAAAAATAAATTCCTAGTGAAAAATTCCAACTAATTAAAATTAATGACGTCAAAAACATAGAAAAATTTTGTTCTTAAAAAAAAAAACAACATAAAATTTCTCTCTTCCAATAAATTTTCTTTCAAATTTAATTTTCCGGCTAAAAACTCTCGATATATAAAAACCAAATTATGTTATGATAATATAAACAAAAATATTAAAATTTATTTTTCTTGAGGTTTTTTCCATCGTCACGACGATCGTGTGTGTTTTTCTTAGAGAATTTTCCTTTAAAATACTCAGACTATACAACACATTAAAAAAACAGATCACTCTGCTGAGTAAGACAAAGTGTTTGTTTTTTCTGTGGTGAAAATTTTTTAGTTTTTCCAAATTAATCGGAGTGAAAAGATCAAAAAAAAGAAATTTTTCTTTCTAAGTTTTTTTTTCGTGGAAAATCAATTAAATTTTTCATTTTTAAATTCTTTATGTTTTATGTTTTAAATTAATTTTATGGAAAAAAATGTTTTTTTATGTTGTAGAATTGTAAAATTTTGAACAAAAAATGCGGAAGTTTGCATAGATTTTTTTTATTAATGGAATTTCTTTAAATATATATAATAGAAATGTGAGAAATTTAAAGAAAATTACATCATTTTTTATGAAAAATTTTGTTGCAAAAAAATAATTTTTTGAAAAACACATGTGGATTTTGTCTATCATTAACCACGAGTATATTATTTAATTTGGATTATAATTGAAGACTAAATAAATAATAATAATATTTTTAATGTTCATATAAAATACACTGTTTAAAAAAATGTTAATCAGTGAGTGTAGTCATTATAAGTTGAATAGTTTAATGTGTTTTAGAATCATGAATCATGTTTTTAGTTAAAATATTTTGACTGACGTTTTTTCTACTGCCACTACGAAAATATTTTGAATTTACTTAAGTTTTAATTTTAATTTTAAGTTTTAAGGTATATAAATTAAAAAATATGTCAGTAATATAAGCTTGTCAAAATTTTTAATATACAAATTTTTAACTTAACTAATTTAATTTTTATCTAACTTTTATTAAAAATCGTTTTAATCCAAAAATTAATTTAGTTTAGTTTACATTCAAATTGTTTTAATACAAATTTGTATTAAATTTATATTAAAATTTTTAACAGTGTGTAAATATATTCGGTATACTAAATTCTTGCATGTATTTTATTCTGTTTTCAATTAGATTTTCTTTTATTTATTTATTTTCTTTGCTGATAAATGACAGTTCCAAATATAAATAAAGAAAATAAAGAGGAAAATTCTCACTGAAAATTTACTATTTGAGTTTCAAATGATGTCTATGTACTTTTAAGATATTATTTTTGTTATATACTTAAATTTTAATATTATATTATTATATTTTTGATATCATAAAAATTATGAAGTATAATTATTTAATGAATTACAATTACTAAATATGGTATGAAGAAATTTATAAATACTAGTATAATAGTTAAATTGAATCTTGAAAAATTACAAACCATAATTTTCAGGTTTGTTATTTAACAACAAAACCATATTTAATTATTTGAATTAATAGTTTTTTTACTAACATTAATTTTCATGGTTTTTGCAAATTAATGTTTTCTATTATTATTTTGGGAAAAAGCAATTAAAAATTAATATAAAAAAATTTAATTATTAAATTTTCTATTTCCTTCTTGCATAGTAAAAAAAAATTGTAAAATAGAAAAATGAATTTCCTGGGAATTAATTTTCAATTGTACAGAAACTAAGAAAATTTGGTCTATAAAAATTTTCGTTTTATGTAGAATTTCTTATGCTTTTTATGCTGTGGTAATATAAGTTGAAAATCTTAAAACTGTAAGATGAAAATAGTACATAAATTTATATATATAATAATGAATGCACACAATATAAATATATATATATATATATATATTAGTTGTTGGAAAGATTTAAGTAAAATGTTGGCGGTTTCAATTTGTTGACATTGATTTATTGGATATCAATTGGTTTTTTGTGCCAAGCAGCTATTTTTTTTATCTATGGTTAAAAATTGTTTTTTTTTTCTTACATAGATTGATTCGTAAGTAGAACGAATTTTTTATAATATATAGTTGATGATTTATGTTTTAAGTAAAACTTTCATAAAAATATTTTAAAGAATTTCTTCCTTTTTTTTTTGTAATCGTGCAGTTAATGGATACTAATTTACTATGCAGACTGTTTTACTGACTAGTTTTAGTGGTAGAAAAATATATGTCAAATTAAGATACTTATTTGGGATATTATAAAGATATTTGATTATTAATTGATATAATCAATAAAGTTGAAATATCTTACATTTTCTACAACTTTTTCAGATACTTATCAGACAGTTTGCAATGCAAATAGAACCCATAATAATTCTTAATTACTTTAAATATTCAGTTAATTGAAATATCTTAATGGACAGTCGCCTTGATTAATAATTATTTCGTGAAATAATTAACTCCAACAACCAGTGACCTGTTGCAAGTAAAACAATATCAATTTTAGTTTTTGTAATTTATATTTTGTCATGATGACAATTCAAGTTTCAACTACATTTTTAATGTATAGACCAATATTTTTGGCAAGTTTAAAAAAATATAAAATCATCTAGCTAAAAACTCTTTGAAATTACATACTATCTATATACAAAGATACTATCACTTTTTATGCAATCCAGATAGCTGATTTATTAACTATATAACAATTGTTATATTCATTTGGATGGAATTTATATTTTATTGAAATCTGTAAAAATCTTCTTTTTCCTGATTATTCTACTAAATTTCATCCCTGCAGTCTATAATAATCAATCTTCTTGGTTCAATAAAAAAAAATTAATTTTTCAACTTTTATTGTACAAATTGTTTTTTTTTTTTTTTGTACATAACAAAAAGTCATTTTTTTCTAGTTTTTATATGAAAATGGTTTTGTTCTTTTACAATTTGGTTTTACTTTTTAATGCTTTTTACAACATTTTATACAAAAAAAGTAGACATTGTCAAACTGTGATTTACGAACCGTGTGAAAATAGAATTTACGACAAAAATGTAAATTAAAATTATCTAAAATTGTTAACCCTATAATCGTTAAGCCGTCGTTCACTGATTATATACCAGGAAAAATAGGAAAGATCATTTACTTGAAGAGTAAGTAACAAATTAATTTACCCATGGTGAAAAGACGGCTTGAAGTCCTAGTGAGCTTGACTGGGTACGGTTCACAAATGTGTATTAAATAGTTATCAATCCCGTCAAATTATCAGTGTGATCTAATCATCATACAAGGAATATTGGGCCCGCCTATATGTCCCTATATCTCAGCTGTACGTGC
Organism: Empis stercorea; assembly: GCA_949752835.1. Lineage (NCBI taxonomy): Eukaryota > Metazoa > Arthropoda > Insecta > Diptera > Empididae > Empis > Empis stercorea. The sequence goes on from OX457087.1 coordinate 9,699,884, forward strand.
ACTCAAATCATCTCAATTTAACATAAAATGTACAAAATTTGATTGATAAAAATCATAGCATACAGAAAAGTCTAAAATTTTTATAATTTACATTTCCAATTTTGATGTTATATCAAATTTTTATAATTTACATTTACAATTTTAGGTTGATAGTCCCTGAATATGAAAATTAATCTACATTGTATAAGTATATATATAAATATTCATTTTTCACTTTGTATAACTTTAGAAAAGAAGGAATTTTTTTTTATTCTATGGTCAATATTATAAGAATAAATTTTATCACTATAATGTATAAAGGAGACTTGTGTCCTTGTCTATAATTACAATTCTATATAATATATTGTATTATCTGTATAACCAAAAAACATGAAGATTAATTTTTTAAGGAATTCTTTGTGAATGGATAAAATCCTTTTTGTTGTTGTTGGTGAAAATCCTTTTTATACATGAAACATATAACACTTCATTTAAAGCTTTATTTTTTAACCTTTCTCGTGTCTGTGACAATATCGGAACAATCTGTGATTTTTTTTTTGTTAGAGAAAAAAAAACAACAAGGACAGAAATTATTTTTTTTTTTTTTTGAAAAAATATCCTTTTTTTCTGTAGGTTGGTTTGATTTTTATTGGTTGTGTAGTTATTTAGAAATAAATATATGTAATACTATATAAAAAATCATTATATAATAATATATAGAAAAAGTTTCTCACTATTCGATGCATGCACTTTAAAAAAAATATCATCAATGGATGCGGTTATGTGGTCTTCTCTCTCTGTATATATCTTTATTTTTTTTTTTTTTTTGTCTTTCAATTTTAATCAATGTACATTATATAAGAATATTTTTCTTGTATACCATAATAAGAATATTTTATATAGATACAATTTTATTTTAGCCATCCGTATGAGACTTTTAAGGTTAGAATCATTTTTTGTTGTTGCTGGTTAGAATGAAGGTGTCTATTTTGAGAATTATTATCAATATGGTATATAATAATGATAATATATTGGATACAGCGGTGGGTTAATAGTTATCTGGTATTATCGTTATGTTGTAAGGTACTCGACTTCATTTTTTATGACTGCAGACTGCAGATATTTATACCACGTTTAACTTAATTTAATCACATTTTAAAATGATTTTCTTGAGTAAATTTTTTTATATAGTATTTAGTCAAAGATTCACATTTGATTCTGTCAGACTGCATTTTAGTCCTTAAATTAACTATATATTATGTATGAACTATAAAGCTGTTAATGATCGGTCAAAACGGGCAATGTTAGTAAAATATTCGGAAGAGTTTGAAATTTTAAAAGATTATTTATCATTAATTGTACGACAATTTCACTTTTGCCTAATAAGAAATAATAGTTTCTCCAATGGTTCAGACATCAGAACAATGAACCAGTCTAAAAATCTATAATATCATTCGAATCAAGAAGCCTAAACTGCCAATTGGACTGTGACGCCACTGATTTTGGTATCCAATAAAAATGATAATGAAAGAAGAAAGTTAGAATATGGATGATGACAATATATAAACATATTCTCCTTGTCTTATAGAGTTAACTATATATAACATACTGCAAAATTTATAGTTCATGATGATATGCTTTTGCCAACCATACTAAGGTTTTGACTTTATAATTTTATTTTATTTGGTTTTTTACCTTTTGGCAAAAAATATAAAACACTGAAAAATTAGAATTCACTTCTTTTAAATGATGTTTTTTTTTTTTTTTTTTAAATATTCATTTTATGTTTTTGTGCAAATAATGGTAAACATATTAAATACAGTTGTATATTTAACCATAGTTTTTGGTATTTTTCAACAACAACAACAAAAAAAAACCCCCTTCAATTTAATTGATTTTGTGTGGTAAAAATACATTCATTTTGGTTTAACACTTTTTTAAAGGTAAAAAATATATATACACTTTTACACTTCTAATTTCATTTAATGTTTATATATGTGTTGCATATAGAAATTATCTGTATCATTAGAAGTACATAAATATATGATGGTATAAGATATTTTAATAGTCGATTTTACAATGTTAATTTTTATTTTTGTTACTGGTTTGCCTTTTAAGTGCAATTTCATTTTATGGCAACAAAAACGAAAATGGAAAGAAAAATTTATATAAAAAAATTTAATATAATTTCTATATAGCATACTTATCGGAGTTTTTGGCATTTATCCTTTTTTTATAATCCTTTGAATATTTATGAATGTTTGTTTTACGAAAAAAAAAAATGTAATTTCTTTCATGTATAATAATGAAATTAAATTTCTTTTTTATGAAAAAAGTTAAAAAATTTAAATTTTATACCTTATTATGAGGAAAATTTTCCTATATTATAGTTTATCCACAACATAATTAAATTTTAAATGTAATTAAAAAAAAATTTACAAATTGTTTTACAATTTTTCTTCTCTCTAGTTTATTTAATTAATTTATCCTTTTTATTCCTGCAAAGTTTTATGTAATTTTTTTTGTTGTCTATGAGATAAATTTTTAAATTTTTCCAGAATGGAAGTTTTTTTTTTTATGTCAAGAGGGAAAAGGGTTGAAATTAATTCAGTATAGTGAAAAAATATAGAAATGATTTTTTTTTAATATAAATTTTATAATTAATTTTCTATGAGAATAAAATTATTTTTTACAAAAATTTCAAAATATTTTTTATTGTAATAAATGTCACCAAAAAAAGAAGAGTTAAACGAAATGACTATTATAAATTTTGTGGTCTGTATGGTTTAAGTGTTCGTCAAAATCATATTTTGACGTATACACTTAACCATAAATATACTTTTGATATATATTCAAAAAGTATTAAAATTTATGTAAAAACTCTACTAAAAAAAAATTATATTAAAAAAATTGTTTGATAATTAAATAATTTTATATTAATTGGAAAATATATTTATTTTTAAAAAATTTTGTAATTATTATTAAATGTGGAATAATATCAATTTATTTACACTTTTAATTATTAAATTTTGTTTCTTTTTTTTTGTTAAATCGGATGCAATCAAAGTAGTTACAAAACTAATAAAAAATTACATTTTTTTGGTTACTTCTATTTTAAAAAAAACAGTGACGTAGTTTAATTACTATTAGTGTTCCATTTGGTGATAATATTTACATATTTTAAACTGAATTGGAAATTTTCAATGCTCTAAAGTATCGGTCATTAACAGGAGTAGATATAAATGCTACATACGGAGTACCAATTCTTCTTAAATGCAACACGATTGTTGTCACACGCAAACATGAATCGGAAAGGCAAAAATTTAGTTTAACACAATTAAACTATAACACAAATTGTGACAAATAGTAAATAAATCATTTGCAAAATCATAGTTTCTTCTTCGTAATTGGATTTATGAATTTGTAATCCGTTATAAGTTTAGTAGCATATCATCAAAATATAATACATATACTAAGTACTTTTAAGAAATATTTTATTACCAGATTTTAAAATTATATGTCCTTAAAAAGTGTCTTTGCATGTAAAATCACTAGGTTTACCAAGGTTTACCAAGGACCCCTCTGAGAAAACATTTTATTAATTTTCTTCAAGAAACTAAGTACTTATATAAATACTTATTATATCAATATAAATAAGAATTACTTAAAATAGTTTGAAAAATAATAAAATGTTTTCTTAGAGGGGTCAAAATGACCCCTTGGTAAACCTAGTGTTAAATTATATTGTAAATTTTGTGTTTGCTATTATATTTTCTATGCTTGAAGTTTTGCAACTACCTAAAAGGAGACAAAATCTCTTCTATTTTTCCAATCTCCACCGCCACTAAAAAAAGTGCATGTATATTTTTTCCTAGCACAAAAAAAAAATAATTTTTCAAATTGTTAATAACAAAAATTCGTTTTAAATAAAATATAAAAAAATGATTAATATTTGTTTAAAAAAAGGGATTTTTTTTTTTTTTTGATTATATCAACAAAAATTTACTTTAACACAACAAAAAATATCATTTTTCCATTATGACAATAAAAGGACATGATTTCATGTGTAGAACATTTAATTGAATAATATAACATACAAGCGTGTAAAAACATTAAATTGAAAAAACTCAAAAAAAAAAAGTTAAAAATAAATAAATAAATATTAAAAAATCTAAAAAATAATAAAAAAAAAATTATTATTAAAAATTTAATTTAAAAAGTCACAAAATATAATAAACAAAAAAAAAATATATTTTAATAAATATATAACAAAATTTTTTTTAAAAAATACATTATACAACGAGAGAAAATTTATATAATTTATATATGTAAAAAAAAATAAAATGTCACGTCGTGCGCAGTCAATACCACCAGAATTTTCTGAAAAACCACCACGTAGTCGATGTTTAAAAATAATTTGTGTATCATGGAAGGTACTGACGTGTATTATATCTCATGTTGCATTGGTATCATTAGTTGTTGGTTATTGTCTTGGTGGAGCATATTTATTTCAATATTTAGAATTAGACCATGAAATTGAAGTAAGTATATACATACATACATAATAATGTACATATAACGGAGAAAAGGATTTTTTTTTCTTCTTTAAACTCTTAAACTTTAGGATGATAAATTATATATGAAATCTGTAAAATTTATGGTTAACTACGAACCATAAAAAAAAATCATCTTTTTTTATTTGTGTCTCTGTAAACTTAATTGACAAGATTTGTAACAATTTAAGGATAAATTGATCAGGACATCCCCAAAAAAAAAATTGTTGTAAATTTTGAAAAATGTTAAATTACTTTTTAAAGATTCAATTTATATTTTTTTTTATGGTGGTTTTTGTCTTTTTACCATCAATTTTAAAACTTTTTCCCATTTTTCGATTAATATAAAATCACACAACAAAAAAAAGGTGAAAAGAAAAATATGAAAATTAAATGACATATAATAAAAATTATATTTAATGAATTTTTTTAAATGAAATTATCCTTTAACAATCTCAAATTGAATTTTCGTTAATAACAAATGTATATATACGAGTATATACTATTATAAATTATAGGCTATAAAGATTCCAATCATACTTTTCGAATCACACAGAAAGTCAATTTTTTTTACACACACGCAAAATGTCAAAAAATGAACAGAAAATAATTAAAAAAGAAATTTTTTTTTTTAATTAGTTTTTGACTTTCACATTTCCAATATTTTAATATGTAAAAAAAAAATTAATAGCTACAGGATATAATGGAAAAGGGATATTTATAAATACATACTCACTTATATTTTATCAGGTGAAAAATAGTATTAAAGCAAAAAGATTAAATGTCACTGATTCTATATGGGAAATGACAGATATTACAGAGGTCCTTAAAGAAGATGATTGGATAGACAATGTAGAAGCACGATTATTGGTAAATTTAATTAAAAAATAAAAAAATTAAATACATATTTAAATTTATATAATAATTAATATTTATTTTTATGATTAAACAAAAAATTATAAAATTAACAACAAATGTTTTTTTTTTTGTATACCAAAAACAATTAAAAAGGATTTTGAGTATGCAATTTTATTAGCTATGAAAACAGAAGGCTGGGATGGTGATGAAAATGTTACTACAGTACAATGGACATTCGAAGGATCATTATTTTATTCAATTATTGTAATTACAACTATTGGTATGTGTTTTATATTATATTAAAATAATTTATTTACATTTAAATTTAACTATACTTTAAAAAAAAATTATAAATTTCTTAAAATTTTAATAATTTATCATTAACAGATTTTTTAATAATATTTTTATCACCTTTTTCATTTGTTGATTTATTATTATCATTTTTTTTACTATTACTTTTACCTTCAAATCCAAAATAATATCCTGGTGCATAACCAATATCACCAGCAATATCATTATTATTATACGGTATATGATGACCACCCATATTTGGATAATATTGTGATGGATAAAAACCATATCCATTATCGTGTCGTTGACCAGAATATACACCATAACCACCAGGATATAAACCGCCACCAATACCACCAGGATATCCATATGGATATCCAACATATGGATAAATATCACCACGACCAGGTCTGCCAACGCCGCCGCCTCCAACAATGAAATTTGGATTAGGTTGAAATAATGGTCCAATTGGCCGTGGTGGTGGTGGTCTTTGTGGTACTTGACCATTATTAACACCAGGAAATACTTGTGGACCAACTGGTCCATTACCTTGTGGTTGAGCACCAACACCAGGAAATAATTGTGGTCCAGTTGAACCAAGTCCTTGTGGTGGAGGAGCATTAATACCTGGATATAGTTGTGGAACACCACCACCAATACCTATACCTCCCGGTCCTAACGGGAATTGTCCATTTAATGGTGGCGGTCGACCAATAATTCCATTTGGTCCACCTGGACCAATTAAAATACCATTACCTGGATTTGGACGTAAATAATTTAATAAGCCACCATCACCCCCAATTCCTGGATGAGCTAATTGTTGTATAAAACCAGTTGGCCGACCAATAATCCCTCCATCTGGACCAACTAATATACCATTATCTGGGTTTGGTATTAAATGTTGTAATCCACCATAACCGCCACCACCACCGCCAGCATAGGGATATATACCATTTGGATATTTTTGTCCATAACGATTTGGTCCATATTTATTTTGATCCTCTTGTGATGTTGTATCATAATCATCATATTCTTCATTATTATTTTGTTGTACAGGACGATTATAATATGGTGGTGGTCTTGTTGTTTGTTCACGATCACGTTCTCGTTCATATTCACGATCCCGTTGTCTCTGATATTCTCGTATTCGATTATTTTCGTATGTAATAAAATTATCATATTGTGATTGATCTAACATGATTCGATCTCTTCTATCATTTACACCATGATTATTTCTTGACCATACCCATTTATCTTCAGCTAAGCATGTACCAATTAATAATATCAATAAATGAGGATGAAACATAATTCGTATAATTTTCTGTAAAAGGAAAAGATTTGTAAATATTAGTAAAAAAAATTGTTATATATAATTTCAAGAAATTGATTTTCTTATTAAAATGTTGATACACAAAAAATCAACAAGGAAACATTTATTATATATAAACCCTAAAAAATATATTTACTACAAAATAAACTCAAATCTATAGAAAATCTACAAAAAATAATAATGTTTCCATTATTGAAATTAACGTATGCAATATTGCTATGTAAATTTTAAGTAGAAAATTCTATGTGATTTCATCAAATAACTATACAAATATTTCTGTATTATAGGATCAGTGGTTGTTTTAGTGTGTTTTCCTTAAATATTTGATTAAAAAAACACAAAATGGTATACATAACTTCTTGTTCTTTGGTTCTACATATATGATGTTCATTTATTTACCCAGAAAAAATAGTATAAAAAGATATGTAAATTGTAATATATACAAAATCGTTTTTGTAAAATTTTCCTTAACCAATTTATAAGTAAATATTAAGAAAGATTTTTCAATTTAAATTAAATTTATTGTACAAATATGAAATTGTATTGATTTGGATATTATATAGGTAAAAATCAAGAATCTAAAACGTAAATGAACAACATTTATAAAAATTTGTGAACGTTAAAAAATGGAAATCAAATAACAAAAATTGAATGGTTCTTTGAATGCAAAAAAATTAAATAAAAATACATTGGTATACAAAACTTTTGATCGTTGCAACATTTTTCAACGAAAAAATTTGAGCATTTTAATAAAAGTTCAATAAATGGTATAATAAAAATAACTAACGATATGATAAAAATAAACATTTTTAATGTCGTAAAATTTTAACAACCAAAATTATGGGTAATGAATATATTATTAAAAATTCTGATCAAGAATTTTGTGCAAGAAAGTTTTTGAGTAATAAAGGATATTCTTGAACTTGGTGAAACTTGACGATAATCTTTTTTGATCTGGTGGGGAAAAGTAAAACATATCGTTACGTGTATATATTGCTAAGAATCTTATGTGTATTGTGGATGGAAATTATTATCATTCTACACTTAACCGAGGTCTGGTTTAAAAATGATTAAGTAATAATTAGTCATTTTTCAGACCAAATCCATTTTTATTTCTATTTACTTTTCTGGCAAATTATTTGTACTATTTAACAGTCGTTAACCAAAAATATTAATAAAAGTCAATGAACTACAGAAACTTCTTATCAAATTCTACATTTTTAAGGAAATACTGATTCAATAAATTTTCAATAAATTTTTTTTTTTCCTTATAAATTTTATATAAAACTTTGAAATTTTAATCTTTTTAAGTTGAAAACCACTAAAAATTAAACATAATAAATCACACACTAACGAAATTTTGCATTTCATATAAATATATATTGTGGAAATATTTTCACAGTAATATGTCATTTTCCCAATATGTTATCTAGAAAAATATTATCTCTTATGTGGTTTTTTTGAATTCACATCTAATTTTCTTTCATTTTCTATATAAAAAAAAACTTCAAAAAAGAAAATTATTTAAATGCTTTTTATTATACATATTAGAAGAGTATAACAATTTAATTTTTGAACGTGGATAGAATTTAAAATATTTTTCTTTTCTATTTAAAAACTTTTTATATACTAAATCCTTTTTAGCTTTTTTTTATTATTAATGCTGACATTTCAACCAAATAATGTAAATTTGTTTTTAAAATTCTTTTTCTCTGTGTATATTTTGTTATCATTCTAAAAATGTCTGGATGCGGTTTTAAGCAAAATTCCCACAATAACCACAATTTCACTGGAAATATACATATATATGGTTATGTGAATGCCATAAATTTGAACTCTCTTCATCTGCATTTTTGGTTTATAAAAGCATAAAAGATCTAAATATATATAACTTCCAATAATGGTGAATAGTCAAAAATTAGTAAAACTTTTGTAATTTTTTTTTGGTTAAAATTTAATCTAACTTTAACTATATAATTAAAATTGAACGTTTTTAAACCGTCTGTAAAGGATAAATTGAAGAAGATGCTAATAGCTTGTCCTGCCTATTTCAACAAAAAAAAAGAACCGAAATAATACAACCCGAACATAATTATTAACATAATAATTAGATAAAAATTACTCTCTTTTGGGATTAATTTTCAAATTGTAATAAAAAGTTTTCTAAAGTTCAAATTTGTTTATGATGGTTTAAATACTGATTTTTTGATTTTTGTGGTTTTGTGAATTCTGTAGTAGTGTCTGGAAAAGTACAATTTTACCAAAAATATTGATATTTCATTTGAAAAATTTAGTGAAAATTTTTATAAAATTTTAAAAATATCAAAATTATAAATTTCTATTAAATTTTGAATTTAATAAGTCCTTTTCCATTTCCCAGACTGACTGATTAACGAATGATTTTATAATTTGTCTATTACAACAGTGGTCTTATCTTTAAGATAATCGTTATTTAAGATAAGTAAAAAATTTGAAAATTTAATATCAGCAATTTTTTATAACTTTCTTCAAATAAAAAGTGATTTTACAAATTTTCATTACATATATTTTATCTGGTCTTCTTTTTAGATAAAACTAGAACCATCAGAAATCTGTTATCTAAATATCGATTGAAAATATCGACAATGTAAAATTAGTCAAATAAAATTAATTTTACCTAAAATTTTAATCAGAAATTAAAGTAAATACCAATTTCTTTACCAAATTTCAAATATTTACATTTAAAATTCAGTTACATAAGTTATTTAATTATAATTCCCAAAGATTATGTCTTTATGTAATTAAAATTTTTTGATTTGACAATGAAGAAATCCAAATCCTTTTAAGGACATAAACTATTATTATAAGAAAATATATATTCGATATTATATAAAATTTAATATAATATAGTATGTATTGATTATTAAATTGTTATTACATATAACCATACTAAAGTCATTTATTAGAAATTCCAAAATAGAAAATATAATTTGTTTAACCAAACGACCAATAATATTCGATGTACATTATGCAAATATCTTAAATTTATAAAAAATCTATATTTATAAGATTTCTTTAGTTTTGTCCAATATTTGATTGATTAAAGCCTAAGAAATTAATATACAATATAAATAAATATAACATAGTATTTATTTGTAAGAAAATGAAATAATATTGAGAAATAATAATTGAAATATTCTAAATAATAACAATTTCTATTTCTTTGAAATTAAATTATTTAATTTTGTTTTTACATTTTGTACAGAATTTAGTATTTTTTTTTTCTCTTAGGATGACAGATTTCCAATTAAAATTTAGGAAATTTATAATCAAAATTATCTTATCTAAATATTTATATAAAAAATCTTATTATAAAATAAAAAATGCCAATTAAATTTTGAATTTATTTTTTTTAATTTAATTTATTATCAATCATTAAGAATTTTATTGCCCTAAAAATTTTAGTCCCAGTATTTAAGTACTTAATCATCGTCACTTCTAAAATATATGTATGTCAAAGTCAAATATTATTACAAATTTTCGCTAAAATCTAAAATATATTTAAAGAGTATCAATTTAAATTTATTTAATCTTGAAATGATCTACTGATTAAGGTTCTTTAATTTTCACAATAGTGATAAAACTACATAAACTTATGGAAATTTCAGAGTTTGCTAATAAATAATTAAAGTAATTTTTTATATTATTACAATTAATTTTGGAAATTTTTCTGAAAAAAGATCACATTTTAATTAAACAAAATTTGTATCAATCAAAATATCAAATTTTTATTTATATTATACAGAATATGTACATGTCATTTCCACATTAAATTAGTCAGTTTTCAAATGAAAATTAGTATAATCTATGATAAAATTTCACTAATAAACTAATAAATATTTAAATAATTTTTCGATTTGAAAAATTCTTATTTAAATTTAGTAAATAATTTATTTGACATTATCTAATAATTATTTATTTATTCTAACTACTCAATATCCTTTTTGTATCCTAAGCCGAAATATTAAATTTATTATAGTAAAATATAAATTGAATTTGTAAAAAAATACTTCTTGAGATTATATTTTAATATTATTTCATAGATTGATTCACAACCAAACCACAACCAATTGAATATATTAAAAAACCATATCCTTAAGGGAAAAGCTCAATTTTGCATATATTAAATTTTCTTTTGTATTAATTTTTTACATAAAAATATTGAAATTATATATTTCTTTCATATATTAAAAAAATATTATACAAATTTAAATATTGTACAAGGATTATTGCAATTTTCTTAAATTGATATGCTTTTTTCTGGTACAATAAAATTCTGTGCACTTTTCTATTCCCAAATATTACATTCAAAGACTTTATGTTATTATAACAATTTATGTAAAATCCTAATCCGCTTTTTTTGACACAATTTTTTTTAAATATATTTTGAAAATAATCCTTTTTTTTACTGTGTTAAATATATATTATCCTTGGAAAAGGATTATGTTTTAAAATTTTATATATATATATGTACTATAATTTTAAATCACACTTTTTATGTTTATTTATTTATGACTTTAGGGCGATCACGATTCACACGCTCACCTGGATTAATTTAACAGAAAAAAAAATATTTGGTTAAACTTTTGTGTTGGTTCACTTTTTATATATCCAAATGCGATCACAACTTTTTAAAGCACTTTAAAGAAATGAATTTAAAATTACATTAATCGAAGCTCTTATATAACTTTTTTTTTGTGGTAGGTTTAATTTGTGTATTACCAGATTTGTCTATCTGCTACACACATTAAAAATTCAAGAATATCGAGATGTGATTTTTTTTTGGGTATTTGTTGATTTTAAAAATAGTAAGGGTAAAATACACCAAATTTTGTTTTATATATGAGAGATGTAAAATTATTAGGTGGGTACAATTATATAGGTGAATGCATTTTGAAAAAAAAAAAAAAAAATAGTTAGTAGACTTTATGAAGAGTTGAAAAGTTAACATGTGAATTGAAAAATCAGTCATCTGTGAGATAATATTGTAAAATGATATACAGAAAGCAAGATATTTCAAAATTTATAATAATTTATCTCACATTATTACATTATTTTATGTGGCAGTGAATTAATTTGGGTATACAATTAATGAGAGATTTATTGCTGTGAAAAATAGTTAGTAAAGCAGTGGACAAGTACTAAATTTCGCGATTCCTGGGAATAATACTTTGGTACACGCATAATATTTGAGGCAAACAGCTACTTGACATGTGAAAAATTGGCTAATATTTGGCCTTTTGTTGGAATTTTCAAATATTTGTTCTATTTTTGGCAACGTGTACTGTCATGATAACTATTCTCGCTATGATGGCTCTAACAATTAATTACTTAAATTTTTTAGTAAATAGCATTTTTATGTAATCCGCAATAGGAGGTACGAAGTAAAGTTTAGGTACAGAAATTAAGGGCTTTCTAAATTTTAATTTGTTTTCTTTTTCGCCAATTCTTTCAGTGCACTAACACTTCTATACTAAATCTGTTGATGAATGAACCTGACATAGTATGTATTACCAAATTTCAATATCTTCTCCAATTTATTTTGTACATTGTTTCATTATTATTATACTAAATTATTTTCTTATCTCTTCATTTAAAATTTACTAAACAATTTTTTTATTTTTTTGAACTGAAAAAATATCTTGATGATCGTTTTATTAGATGGACTATACTTCCGTCGTTTCGCAGTAAATTTACAACAACAAAAAAGCCGGTGTATAATTAAATATTGCATTATGACAAAATATGGTATACTAAAAATTGGGTTAAAACGTTTTTTTTTCCATTCAAATCATCAACAACACAAAATCATATTTCCCAAAAGCTTCACGCAGAAAAAATATTATAATATGAAATTGAAAGTTTATTATAATCAGATTTGTTGACTTTGTTGCAATAATTGTTAAAAAAAATTTTGAAATGAAAAAAACATACACATAATATTTAATTGTTATATCATAAATTTTTATGGAAAACTATTTTATTTATTTATTTTTTTTTGTATTTTTTGACCTTTGGGAATTTTCTGTTTTAGAGTAATTTTCTGTTTATGACTCAATATATTGTAATGTAATTTTATTTAAATCATATTACAAGGTTAATTCTCATAATATATTAACTAATAAAGTTTTGCTGAAAAAAAAATATTTCAATATAATAAATAAATTTAATGATTTCATAAAATTTGTATATGTACATACATATTTACATTTAATTTATTTCCTCAATTAATTAATTAATTTAACTTTTCTGTAGGCATTAATACTAAATTTAATTTGATATTTTATACTCCTAAATTATACAAAAAAAAAAATGAATCTTTCACCTTTTTTCAAGCTATAAAAAATTTATTTAACTAGCTAATAAATTAAAAATGAAATTCACTTGAAATCTCATAATAAAACAAAAAAAATATATAAAATATATCAATAAATTCTCCCCTAAAAAAATCATATAAAAATAGCAAATTGTCATCAAGGAAAAATGAAAAAAATTAAACGTAAAGACAAACACTAAACTCTACTAAATTATACGGAAGTGTAAAATTTTTATTGCTCCAAAAAAATATAATTTATTTTTTCTTTCAATAAAAAAATCATCTTTTACGGTTTTCGATGTTACGTCGTTGTGACCCTCAAAATATGATTTTTTTTTTTTACAGTGGCACAATTTCATTTAGTGGGTGGTATATACATATAAATATAATTATTTATATTTTCTTCTTCTTCTGATTTATATTATATTTAAATAAAAATTTATGATTTTCATTCAAAATAAAAACAAAAATGTTTTAATATATAATTTATATTATTATAACAATGGAATTTGAAAATTGATAGTCATAAAAAAAATGTTGTTTGTGTTGATTTCGGAAGGACACCATTAAAATGGAATCAATGAAAAATAAAGGATATCTATATTTTTTTTATATTTGATGAAATGTGGAAGAATAATTTTAAAGGTTGAATTTTATTTTGGCATAAACAATTTAAATTTTATTTTATATGTATGATAATAATTTTGATGCTATTGAATTTGTTTCCTATAGAAATCTATACACTTTTTCTAGGCGCCGATTTAAAAAAGGTGTAAGAAAGTGTAAGAAAGTGTGTCTGAAAAGAAATTGGTATTAATTAGAATTTCATTTGCCAATTAATCCATTTAAGCTTTATAAGGAGATCAATTTCTGATGTGTTTCAAATAATGTAAGTATTAATTTTCATCAGGTAATTTCCCTGTTCAATATTTTGTTTTTATGAGAAAATCATTTTTTCATGCTGGTATAATTATTTTTTCGATATTTACTATACCAATGTTTGTTATTCAAGTTACTACAGATTTTAAAATTTGCTAAATCACTTTATAGTGACATGTAGTTAGTACAAAGTCTTGGAAATTTTCAAATATGTCCAGAATTTCTGCAAGGACATGGTTAATTTCATAAACCACTATATAGAAAATTTACAGATTTAACACTCGATTAGATCTGCTTCAAATGTCCTGAAGTTACTACCAAAATCATGGAAATCTTTAAAAAAACTCAGTATGTCTGAAAAGCATGATGTAAAATTATATGCCAAACTATAGAAAATTGATCATATTTTAAAATGTTTCTTTTTCTTTTGATTCTTGTTTGTCTGTCGTATTTTCAATTAATTACATTTTAAATAATTAAATATTTTCATTTATAAAATTTCTTTCGCCTACCGCATAGTTTCATAATAATGAATTGACATCGTACTATCAAATGTTATTAATTATATATTTAAGCTTGTTAAAAAATGAAATTAATTTTAAACTTAAATAAATAAAAATTATTACAAAAAAAATAATATTGAAATTAAAATGTTGATAATGTTATTAAAGGAACGCGTATTGCATATAATTTAAATAATTATTAAATTTATATATATTTTAAAAAATAAACAATAATTAAAATTAAAACCATTTTTTTTTTGTAAATATTTATGCAATTACATTTTTAATCGGACAGAAAAAAGGTATTCTTTCTGGTATATAAAAAACTATATATGTACATAATAAACTCATAATAATAATTTCCATATTTATCCAGATGTAAACAATTGCACATTTTATTTTTTTTTTTTAATATTTTACCATAGTATATTTTTCTGTTTATTATTATTACATTTTCCACTAACTTTTCCCATATCTTTCTATTTCCCTCCCCCAAATTAAACAAACAAATAAAATATGTTACAGAAACAAAAAAAAAATGTATAATATCATTATTATTTTTGTTGTTTATAGTTTATATATTTGTGCAAAAATAAATAAATTATAATATAATGACCTTCACCTAATTAACCCCACTTGCAAATTTTTGTATATGCCATAAAAAAAAAAAAACAAATATACCAAAAATTTACCAAAAATTCTCTCTCTGGTTATGACTTTTTTCGGTCACAAACAAGTGTGGGGGCGATAATAAACACTCAGAAGAAAAAATGAAGTTAAATTATAAAAATCTTTAAAAAAAAAATAATAATAAAAAGATTTTTAAACTTTTACTATTGTTAATACTCGTATAATTTTTTTTAATATACTAAAATTATTTTGATATTATTACCAAACTTTTTTTTTTCTACAAATATTTATATATAGTAAGTTTTGTGTCTGGGGATCTGTCTTTGTTAGTGAACAAGTTTTTCATTTTATTACTTTTTAACATAATTATAATAATTAATAAATTTTAATAATGCAATTCTCTTTTATTTGTGTATACAAATTAGTTAAAAAGTATAACAAACTATGGTATATAAAGTTTGTGACATTTTTCAACTGCGTGACGACATAAAGATGAGTTAAAAGTTTTTTTTGTTTTTTTGGTAAATAAATATAAAGTTTATTTAATTGTTTGACTATTAAAAATTATATTATCTTTATTGGTGACTATTATTCAAGTTCAAAATTTTAAGTATATAAATTACAATGAACAAGAGTAATATAATTTGTATTATCGGCTAATATTATAGTAATGAAGCAATAGAGCATAACTAAAGTAATTCATTACTTAACAATTCTGAATAATTGATAGTTTAATGATTAACTAAATTTATCGTTTCAATTGAATTTCCGGCTTCAGTTCTTTTGTACAAACTTGGAAATATAAATTAGTATTAATTTTATTAATGACTGTATTATTTCAATATCATTTGATTTAATAAAAATATCAAAGAATTGCTTCACCTGCATGCATTATTAGTATATACCATCAACAAAAAACCAACTTCTTTCTTATTTCTGTAATTGTTAAAGATTTCAAAATTCAGATTGAAATTTTTCTGTGTAATTCTTTTAAATTTCTATATAATTTTGAAATATATAAAAATTTATTAATTAAAATTAATTGCTACAAAAAAATAATTCTATATGAATATTGTGATCAAATTTTGCAATGATAAACGACAAAAATTTGTTAAATAAATTTTTTTCGAAAAATGAATATTATATAATTAAAACTTATGTTATATGTTATTGTTCCTTAATTAATACATTGAATAATTTTAAAGCTTAATGAGCGGAAAATAATTAAAATGTAATTTAATATTTTATCTTTACAAATAAATTTCCCTCTAAATATAATAATGATAATAATTTGTACCTTTTGTAACTATAAATTGATTTGAATTTGCAAAATATCAAAAAATTTAATTAATTAATTAAAATAATAATATTGAACTTATTAGTAAAAGACTAATTATTATAATTATTTATTTACAAATTTAATAACAAATCAATTAATCAAATTATTTTGTCTGAGAGCTTATAGCTAAATTTATAGCTCCGTTAAAATAATATTAATTTGATTAAATTAATTACAGAAATTTCTATAAAATGTCAAAATTATTAAGTAAATTTTACGATTATACATATTTCTCATGGAAATATTTTTTACTTTCTGTTAATTTACCAATTTAAATTTACTTAAAAATTATAATGAAATTTAACAGAAAAATTGCAAATGATTTGTTTTTAATTATTATAAGCTCTTAGACTATAAAATTCCAACCACGTATTTTCTGTGACAACTTTATATTATTATGTCTATTTGACGTGTTTCGGTAGCCAATTTGGATCAGCACCAAATACTCTCGTCATACCAAATAAAAATATTATAATTTTTGTTTCAGTATAGAAAAAAACTCATTAATTAGGTGTACAGTTCAATAGGGTTACAAAACTGATTATAAAATTCATTATAGATAAATTCATATAATAATTATAATTACTATTTCTAAATTACTCTGAGTCTAAAATAGTAATATTGTTTTTGGAGCGTTCTTTTAAACATTTCCATTAATTTTAATAAATCTAAATTCCTAACCCCACCTAAAACGACCTAGAGTACTTCTGAAATTATGATCATATTCTGCTGTACTCTATATGCTCTGGTATACTTCCTGTTGTAGGAAAAGAGTAGATCAGATTTATTTTTAAATTTATCAAATTTCATTTTCAGTCAAATTAAATATTTATGGAATGTTAAATGGAAATGATATAATTACAATTTATGACTGGTGTTCATGTGAAATTTTTACTATTTTGGAATTTGATATCCATCGCCATCTGCTCTACTTCACTCTAATTGTTTAATCATTGAAAAAGACCAATATATATATTTCTGTGCTTCATATAATAATCATTAAAATTGATGGTCTGGTAAATTGAAAATTAATTTCTAATATACCAATATTATAAAATCCGTTTAAAAATTTATATTACAAATTATACATAATTATATTTTATACATTACATTATATTTTGACAGGAAATCTGTAGTTAGCAGAATTTTGGTATTTTTTTTTTTACAAATTTTTGTACCGGATATGTCAATGTACAAAATTATATATATATATATATTTTTTTGTATTTTATTCAGTTAAATCAATAAAATTTTAATTAAAAAATTATGTTGATATCCTGTAAATGTTATCCATTTTTAAACTGGACATATTAAATTTTTAAATTTCATGTTTTATGTTGTCGTGGTTGATGATGTTTTTAATATTTAAATTATTTTATAATTTATTTTTGCATTTCTGCAGAATTAAAATTGAAATAATTACCAAATTATTGTATTATTGTAAATCATTAAGAATTTTTTTTTTTTAGGATGACAGAATATTTTTATCTTATCCCATTTTACTTTACCAATAAAAATCAAAAATGTCTTTAGTATTTTTTGGCATTTTTACAGAAGAATTGATAATAATTTAAATATTTTATTTTTTCGTTTATCGGTTGATGGAAGATCTGCCAGACATTACAGTTCAATGGCATTTCAAATATGTTTTCCCTTTATATTTTTCATTTTTTTTTTTTGAATAATCGCTTTTTTTTTTCTTAAATAAATTTTGTTTCCACAAGTAAAAAAAATTTATAAAAACAAAATAAAGAAACACGAAAAATTTAATAATCATCTTTTTGTAGTTAACGAAAATATTATTTAATGCAGAATTTTTTTTTTTAATGGTGTTTCGTATTTCTGAAAATTTCATTCTGTCTGGTATAATATCAAAATTAAAGAAGTTTAAACATAAAATTAAATTTTAATATTGTCTAAGGTTTTATGATACCTAATAAGCGCCTTTTAATGTTGTAAAATGACAAAAAAATATTTTGTAAATTTCTCTAACAGACAAGAAAGAAAATGATATTAAGGAATTTTAGTGGCTTTTATGTTATGTGGTGACAGAATGATGCAGTGCCGCATTAAAATTGAAATTAAATGGTGAAAAGAAATTTAAAATATTGAAAATAATTATTTGATGCTAGAGGATTATTGACATACAATTGAAATTAATGTCAATTAGGACGAATAGGACTCTGCCTTACGTTCTTTTACCCCATTGGAAGGAATATATCACCTACTATTCCCTAAATCGTCAACTTCTAAAATTTCTTTTTTTTTTTTGGCTCTATACAGGTTTGTCCCAAAGTTTCATATCCTCCCGTAACTGATATTATATTCATGCATACCCCAAATTTGGTTCTGGCTAATTTAATTTATAATTTTTACAATCTTTTCACCTTACAGCCTAGTCATCATCCAACACTGCATATTTTTGCTCTTTTTGAAACATTTCTTATTAAACCTTATAACAATTTTACTTATCTAACCACAAAGATTAAAATATTGTTTTATTTCAGTATTCAATTGTAATCTTCTCTAGGTTTAGAAATATACTTTGAATAATTGACCTATACTGCATAATCTTTTTAAAAGGATTTTCATAAAATTTACAGTTTTTTTTTGTGTGGTTGGAATTTCTTCCTTTAGGTTATGGACATATCGCACCAAGAACACAATATGGAAAGGTGACAACAATATTTTATGCTATTTTAGGTATACCATTGATGTTATTATGTTTATCAAATATTGGTGATGTTATGGCTAGTTCATTTCGGTAAATATAAAATTCATTTTAAAATTTTATTAAAAATTTATTTTATTTAAATATTTATTTGCAAGATTGTAATTTACTATATGGAGTTTTGCCATTTTAATATATAAATTTCAATTTTCTTAAAATATAATATAGAAAATTTATTTGGTCACTTTATTTGACCACTGAAACTTTATCCTTTATATAATATTCTAACAGTAAGAAAACTGTATAAAAGAGAAAATGACAAATGGTCAAATTTAATGAATGTTTCAATTGAAAACTTTTAAGGATACTATATAACTGAATTATTTTCTGTTTCTTTATTTGTTTGTAAAATCTTAATAAATTAATACATTTTTTTGGTAAAATTATTTTTAAAAAGTTTTTAATTTGAAATTAAATTCATTTTATTAGTCAGTTATGTAAAAACTTCATTATAATTTTTACTGACATTTCAATTAAAGTAAAATTTACTTGTAGGCAACTGGGGAAAAGATTAGATTTTCATTTTAATATTTATTAATTCCGTTTTTTTTTGTTTGGAAAACTTTTAAGTTAATAGCTTTTATTTACATTTTTTGGTTGTTATTCTCTTGTCATAATTTTTATATAATTTGACAAATGTACAAAATGAAATTGAATAATTAAACTTTTTTTTGATTATATAAACTACCACCGTACACCTGAGCTTTAAAGACAAATAAAAGTCCTGGTCGGTAAATAAATTTGAAATAAAATTTATATAATTTTTCCACTTCAGAATATATTTTAATAACTTTCAAATAAATTTAGATTTTTGTACTGGCGTGTTTGTTGTTTTGTTTGTACACGTGAACCGAAACGTAGACGTAATCGTTTCTCAACGTCACGGTCACGCCAAAGTATTCGCCAAACACGTTCCCAGCCACCATCATCAGTAGCAGCACTTCGTCGTTCTATACGTACTTCACAACGATCAGCTGATTCAGGATTTGTAACTGGATATGATCATCCTGGTGCATTATATCATGCTTATTCTGATCCAGAATTAAGATATTCAAATTTTGAGCCTCCACTTCGTCGTGGTGGTGGTGGCAGTAATAATGATTTTTCATCAAATAGAAATCGTGATCGCAATGAATTTAATGATAATTATGATGTTCAACGGCCACAATCAAATCGTAGTCAACAACAACAATCAAGATTTAGTGATCGTAAACGTAATCGTGAACGGATGCGTGATCGTCATACAGTTGAACGTGAACGTAATTTAACACGACGACCACATGAAGATTCGACAGATGATTTACATGTACAACCACCAACATCAAAACGGGCACAAAGTATACGTTCAATGCGTGCATCATCTGTTGGTCGTGATGTAAATCGTATTTATTCACAAACATTACCATCACCACCAACACATAATCGAAGTCGTTCACATCCAAATACACCATCAAAAATCCGGGCGAAGTCTGTAGATGCAAGGGCAACATCTGTAGCACCATATGATGAAGTTGATGACGAAGTAGCACGTAAAACACCAATTTTATGTAATCGATATGCTATTGATGAATTAGATCGCAAACAATTATCACCTGTTCGTAGTAGTCGTAGTGATCGACATAAACGTCATAGTTTAGGTGAACCACAAAATTCATCTAGATTAGAGAGACGCCATAGTGGTAGTCCACGTAATCGTGATGTAAATTATATTCCACCACAACGTCAGCAACATCATCAACCACCATCATATCAACAACAACATTATGGCCGGTATGGTAATCAATTAGATATACCAAATCGTTGTATACCAGGTGGTAGTGAACTAAATAGAAATCGTTATTCAGATCGTGATAGAGAACGAGAATTTCATAATTCAAAATATCAAAGAAATAATAATATTCGTGGTGGTTATGACGATGATTATTTTGATGACGAATTTGATGATGGTTTCGAAATGCAACCAATACGTAAAGATCGTAGAACAAGACGTGCTGGTAAATGACTTCATTATTTTTTTTTCGGCTAAAATTAGAATTTAGAATTGAATTACGTTTTGGATTCAATGTTTTTTTCTTAATTTATTTTTGGTTCATTAATGATGGAGTGTGTGTGTTTAGTAATAGACATAGTCGTCGTTATGGCGGCGTCTATATTTTTGAATATTTGCCAAAAAAAAAATTCAGTTAATTATTTATTTTTAATCAATTAATTACGTAAGAAAATTTTTGCTTTTTAATAAAATTTTGTTTATAAATTATTTTGAAATTTTTTATATGTGTTAATTTTATAATTGCATGTTTAATGTTTATGCTTTTATGCATTAATGAAAAAATATTATAGCAGGTGGTTTTTTTTTAAAATATTGTTGTGTCTGTATATAATTTCAAAATTATTTTAATAGAAATTTTCAATTATTTTCTGTCATTATGAAAGATTGTGTCCACAATGTCTGTGTACTGTTGTGACAAAAACGCATTTTTAGCTATAGTTTTTATATAAATAAATTTTAATTTAAATTCATTTCCTCATAATATAATCTTCATTTTTTAATGTATTATTTGTATTAATGATAATCACAGTTTTTCGTTAAAATTTATATTTATATTTAAATTTATTATATAGCTGCTGCATCAGTAATGCCACCATCACCACGTATAATGTCACCAATGGGTTTTGCAATACATCGTCAAGCTAAAATTCGACCATTTTTAGATGATGATTCATATTATGATGATGAAATTGATTCATATGGTAATTTATCACCAGATAATCGTCCAGTACCAATATGGTTATGTGTATTTTTGGTTGTTAGTTATATTATTGCTGGTGCATTTCTATTTCGTTCACAAGAAGGATGGTCATTTTTAGATTCAACATATTTTTGTTTTATAACATTAACAACAATTGGTAAATAGAATATATTATATACATATTTTGATCTGCATAATTTATACAAAAAAAATATATATATTATTTATTCAAATTTACATAAAATTCTATTTCCTTTTTTATTATAGGTTTTGGTGATTTTGTACCATCAACAAATAATGATAATAATCCACGTACATCAATTGCATTATGTTCATTATATTTATTATTTGGTATATCATTATTAGCAATGAGTTTTAATTTAGTACAAGAGGAAGTAATTGCTAATGTTAAAGAGGTTGCTAGACGTTTAGGTATATTAAAAGAACAAGAACCATTAGATGATTAATATACAAAAAATTAAATGTATTTTCCCATAAAAATAATAATGTTATCCATTATAACGGAAAAAAAGAAGAGAAAACAATGAATTTTCAATCATTCCTTGTTATTGCAGAAATGTTGTAATTTTTATGTAAAATTTGTTTAAAAAGGAAATTAAAATTTCGATTTATTTTGAAAGGAAATATTTCATGTTTAATGTTTGTTTTTATTTGTAAATGAGTATAAATCGGAAAAGGATTATTGCTGTTGTAAGTATTCGACTGATCCTTTCCTTATCAATATTTTTAGGATTCGCAGTATAAAAAAAAATTATGTATTGAACATTATCGAGACAAGATATTTATTATTTAAACTTTTTTGTAAACAAACATATTTGCGTATAACGTTGAATGATAAGATCATACGGAATATTTGAGTTAAATCGAATGCATCCTCGTTTTTTTACTTTTATTATTGCTTCATTTTACGAATTATTATCCTTAGACTTAGAATAAGAAATATTTCGAGTCATAATTCTTAGTTCTTTAATTTAAAATCCATTTATGATCATTTATGTCCTATTTGATTAAGGTAAATAGTCCTTAATCAAATAGGACATAAATCATTAATTTTTTAGTTTTTTTTCTCCATTTTAGTGATAGTTTTTGAACATTTCCTTACTTTAAGGATCATAAATCGTTAAATTTATATTTTTCTGATTTTGATTCGCACAAATTGTCAGAAAATTAGAATTTATGTCTTCAATAATTTTCCAATAAATTAGATTTAATAATGAAAAACTCAATTAATTCTACCTTTTAAAATATGATTTCACTATATTTATAGTTACTCTTACTATAGCTTTATCTCCTAACCAAATGATCCATAAATATTAGTTTTAGTTTTTCCACCTAATGATCCTTAATTCTCACATTATTTTCCAACTTAAATGATCCTTTTCCCTCTCTTTAAACTTTGTATAACCTTTAAATGATAGTCATCAATATTATACGTTTTCTTTTTCTTCTTATCCTTCTTATGATTTAAAACTTTTATATAAATAATATTTTCATTTTAGATGCTCTTAACTAACACTTCAAAATTTTCATCCATCAATTTCATTCTTCTTCTTTTTTTATGTAATACACCAAAAGTAAAAGATTTTTCGCTGTAAATTAAGATAAAGGATATAATAATATTGATCCAATTGTATATATTTTCGTGAACAATCAACTTTGATATATCAAATGTGTTCACGGATAAATGATTGTTTCTACAACATACTTTACGTAAAAAAAAACGGAAATGTAAGAATACTTTTTTTTGTTTTCATTGCTTGCATCAACAAGGAAACAAAAAAATATTTTACGATTTGTTTTTTTATTGACAGGCTCTTCTTCTCCTTTCATTTTGTCATCACATACAATTTTCTATCTGCTATTGTATAGATTTTTACGTGTTTCTTTAGAGTTATTTTTTTTTTCAGTTAGAAGATGATAAATAAGGAAAAAGGATATTCATCGTGTATATATTATAAAAATCGCATCTATATAAATGTGCGTGTGCGATAAAATATATAAAAAGTTGAAAGACAAATGAAATACAATTTTCATGTTTATTACAAAATACAAAGTTTAAGTAAAAAGTTTAACTAGAAAATAAAGGCATATCCTTGGATGGTGTACACAAATATATAGTAAAGAGAAAATCTATTATTGACTAATAATATAAACACGAATGGAAAAAAAAAGAACATTTGTATTTTTAAGGTGAAGAATTGGTATGATAACAAGAAATAAAATGTGACGTGAAAAGCTTTTCTCATGTTAATATTATATTTTTCATCGTTTTTATTATTTTTTATTTTATTACTTAAAATTTTTCTGTTCTTCCTGGGAAATGTTTTTTTTTTCTTCCTTCTTATATGTTTATGGCATGTTAGCACGTTTTTTATAGGGGAATACATACATATATGATTTTTTTTTTTTTTGGTTTCGGTTTTATCTTATTAAGAGAAAGTTTTTTTTGCCTTTTTTTCGGTTGGTACGAAAAAGTATGTTAAGGGGAAAAAAAAAAAAAAAATTGGGTAGTTTATATTTTTTTGTTACTTTTTATATTATAATGAACTTCACTGGTTTGACAGATCTATCAATTTTTTGTTTTTACGATGATTATCATTGAAATGTTGAAATGGAATTTTTATGATTCTGTTGGATGCTTTTTCTACTTAGTATATAGTAATTTTAGAAAGAAAGTTTTGTATCAAGAATTTTTATTATAAATTTTTTTAATTGAGTTTCGTAAGAATTTATATAAATTTCGTTGATAAGCTGAAGTTACGATTCAGATTAGAGAAATTGAGAGAAAAAGAAATATGTATAATGGCTGATCTATGATGCGAATATTTAAATTTTCCCAGAAAATCTGAATTGATGACTGGTCTACTAAATTTGAACTTCATATTCTTTAATGCAACTGTCAAAGTCATCTCGCAGCTTATAATTACCCATTATCATGCGAGGAATCGAAAAGTTTTCGAAATTGCTATATTCAAATTTCAAAAGAAAGTACATCCTTCATAAAGAAATACACGTTTTAACTGGTCAACCAGGAACTCATTTATGCAGTCATTTCAATTATTACTGCCTGGATATTTTCATGAATTCATGCTAAACCTCTAATTACAAATTTATAGACATACACAAATATGCTTTATATACACACATTAACTATTGTCATATTGCTTTCATAATCCAGTATATAAGTACTATTCGATAAAAAATCCTTTTTTAATATTTCTATATTTTATTTTTGTTCTACTATCAACATTACAGTTCATGGTTCAAATGATCACATGAACTCGTTAAGATATAAAGCAAAAAAAAAAGTGAACACTAGAAAAATTATAAAATTCTATATATAAAAAAAAATGTAACTGCACTAAATTTTTTTTATATATAATTCGATATCCTTTTTTACATTAAAACTAATCTTTAGTATTAAATATACTTGAAATACAAAGAAAAGGACACAAAAAAATAAAGAATTATTACATTATATATAAATTCTATTATCTTTCACACATTTTTCTCTCCTTCGAATACCATACAATAGTTAATCCTTTTTAACAGGGTAATAAAACTAGTAAAGTTAGTTTTCTTTTTTGTATATATAAAAAAAAAAAATTGAACCACCAACTGCACATTTACTACTTTGTTTCTTCTATGCAATTTTTTCCGTCATCATAATCACAGTTCTTTATTTTTTCAATCCTTTACACCAACAACAAAATATATCCTTTTTTATAAAAAATAAAAAAAAAATCTCATTTATGTGCCATACACAAATAAAAAATTGTTTAAAGAAAATTGCATATCCTGTGGCGTTAATAATTTTTATTTGTTTGAAGGAATTTTCACGAAGGAGCTTTGCGCCAAAAAAAAAACTATATATATTTGAAAACACATAAAACGTTTTTATTATATTTTTTTTTTTGCTAAAAGGAGCACAAAAATTGAGAAAATGTAAATAAAATATAAATATATAAAAATATGTAAGTGAAAAACCTAGAAAATCCATAAACCACTTTTGAATTCTCAAAAAACAAAAATGGTATATAATCACTATGGATCCTATAAAAAATGTCTATAAATACATATATATTGCCTCTAGGGTGTAACACGTTTTGATTCTTAGGAAACATTACTATATTTATATATATATATATATATATATATGTATATATATTTCTTTTGCAGTTAAATATTTTTGTCATCAAAAGTTTACAAAGTTTATTAAGTATTTAAGAGTAACTTTTATTGGTAGCATTTTTAATGTTTTGGGTTTTTTGTTGAGCATTCAAATCAGTGACGAAAGTTTAAGTAAAATGGTTTATTTTTAGCATTCTATAGAAATAAGGAAATATATGATTTTTAAATTTGGTTTGTATTTACATATATTTATTATTTACTTAATTTATTTCTGATTGAATTTCGTTCATTTGGGGTCAAAAATATATGAAAAATATGGTTAAAGAATTAAATAAAACTCGAGATGCAATAAATTTATGAAATTTTATTGGCAAAAAGGATATGCAATAGAAATATATTAGTTACAGATAGTTTTAAAATCATTTGAGCTTCAAATTCCAACCATGTTAATCTTATTCGCAATGCACCTAATAATTTAATAATTTAAATGGTATCAGTGCTCTCTAAGTGCAGAAACTTGTAATGTTAAATAACTCGTGATATAATTTGCATTTCTCTTTTCTGTTCAATGATAACCAATAAAAGGTGTCAATTTAATATAATAATTGCAATTTATATCATGTACAGTACTCGGGGTACCATTACTCAATTATCCTTAAAGTTCACATAACTTTTTTTTATCCACAATTGATTTTACTTATCTTCGGTCCATATTCTCATGGCTGTTAAAAGTCTTATTATTGATCCTATTTGCTATTTTACTACATTGTGCACTGCTCGTGTGACTTTATATATTATTAAGAAAAGCAATAAAAATTCCAAATGGTCCGAAAAAGTGTTACAGAGTACAATTACAATTACTTATGGTGCTTTGCTAGTTTAAATTAATACTAAATTTATATTATCTTAAATTTTGGTACAATTTATGGACTAAATACAGTATACACATATTCATAAAGTTGTCGATAAATTTTAATTTTCCAAAAATTTAATAAATCCTTACTTCACGCGTTCCATTCTGTAAGGACAATGCCTTGTACAAGTAAAAATCTCATTTTTATTATTACATTTTTCTTCAAATTTATATTATTTATAATGATTTATTATATTAAAATTTATGATTAATCTTTATTTTGATAACCCATATACCTATATATAGTATCATTTTTCCTGGCTAAATCCAAATAGGATAATAATAATAGTCTTTTTTAATATTTTTATAATTTTATTGTCTAATGCACTTTCACCATATAATCATTATTAATTTTTCTCTACAAAAAAAAAAAGAAGAAGAAGAAGATATATGTAAGTAAAAAATTATGAAAAATTGGTTTCCTGTGTGATAGTCTTAAAGGTACGGTGCACTTTTCGAAAAGATTATTCTTTTTTATACGTTATTTAATAACGTAAAAGAAAATTCAATATAAAAAAAATATAAAACCCGAAAGAATAATATATTTTTACTTAAGGAAACCACGTACACGTATATACGTAATTTTTTTTTTTTGCGAAACACTTTCAACCAATAAATATCAATTTTTTTTTTTTTTTTTGTAATATTATTTTCCCATTTTAAACTTTATCCTTGTTGTTTACTTGTTTTTTATTATACCGAAAAACAGTATAGGGATTTTAAAATATATATATAATATCTTTTACGATCAATATGCCATTTAGATTTTTCCTTATTATACATATATACATTATATCCTGGTGGGTTTTTTGTTGTTGGTTGAAGTTATAAAAATAAATTTGATGGACTTTTAGAAAATTTATGAGAAAACCAGAAAAAAACTGAAAGAATTTTAACGTTTATATATATGATTTCTAAAAATGAAATCGTGAGTAGATTTAAATTATAACATCGTATACAAGTGCAGTTTATTAAAAATATACTATTACATTTTTTTTTTTTTCAAAAATTATTTTAAATTAATTGTACATGTAATTCAATTTATATATATATTTTTTTTCTGTAAATTTTTAAAGGAATATTTCAAGAATATTTTTATTAGATTTTTGAATTTTGTAGTCATATAAAATTAAAGTAAATTATAATGCGATATAATGATTCATTATTAATTTTAATAAAATATTACTATAAATTATTGAAACGAAGACTGCACAATGGAGGTCTTGTTACCTAACAGATTCATGTTAATCAGTTATTTTGAAATGTACCACATGAAATTGTAATAATTAACTATCATTTTATCTTCGTACTATCACATTTTGAATTCGTTCATTTTTCGTATAATTGTAATCATTTTTCGAATTATTTTTAAAATTCATATTCAATTGGTATCGGAAAAAATGATTAATTAAACCTTAGATATGATTAAAATGACTAAAATGTTCTAAATAAATATTTAAAATTATTGAAAAATAATTAATTCAATTTGAAAAGTGATTGTTTTGATTTGAAAAAAAATTACTAATTTATTTTACAAAATTCTATTGTATACTTCTAAATTTTGAAAACTCTAAAATTCTTCGCTTATTAAAAGTACATGTCGTAATAATCAACTTGAATCTTCATTGGACGGACAGACAGACAAATACGACAGAAGTGTGAATTTTCTATTTGATTAAAAAAAATGCTTATAAATTTTATATTTCAAATGTCATTTCTTTAATTATTCAAGATTTAGGTACAAGTCCATTGACTTGTTTATGATTTTCTAATAATATATTGAAATGACTTCATAAACATAAAACAGAACTAAAAATTTCACTCAAGAAAATTATTTTTTTTTAAAAAAAATATAATATATTTTTTCTTATGTCACAAATAATTTAAAAATAAAAAAAAAAATCTATTTTGTAAAAACATAACTCATAAATTCGCATAACTCACTTGGCAATTATTTATATTTTTATCATCATTGTTTTTTTTGTTTTTTTTCATTTTCATTTTGTGTTTCGTCTAAAAATTCTATGATGGTTTTGTGGGCACTTAAATCCAGAGACATTAAAGTTGTGTATGTTTTTTTTTCTGAATTGGCAACATTTGACATTATCTAATATAATTTTTTATATATTGGTGGTAATTCTTCTTTCAAAACTTAAAAACATAACAGAAACACTTGTCATTCTGCCAAACATCAAATAAATAATAATAAAAAATGGAACAAATTTTCATATTTTCACTGTTTATTATAACAACAATAATTTTTCTGTTATTTTCTTCATCTTTTTTTGTTTGTTTGAAAAATATATTTTGACGAATAATTTATGGCCTAAAAGTGTAGACAGGAAAGAAACATAAAACATAATATAAGCACTGCTACTATAGTAAATATATTATTGAATTTTTTTTTTATCAAAACTTTTAGTAAACTTTTTCATATTGAAAATGGTTTTTTTTTTTTTTGCTTTCGAAAATTTTCTTTAAAAATCATTTTGTTATAGGATACAATTTCTTTGGAGTTTTAAGAGTGTCGAACTTTCAATTGGCCTAAACTTTTGTCCCTTATAGTTTCGTTTAGGTTAATCGTGGAACAAAAAAAAAAAACAAAGTTTTTTTTTTTTTGAAAATTTTTTACTTGTTAGAAAATTGTTGGAGAAAATAAGATTAGCTAGAAATTTGGAGGAATGTTGCTAAAATTTCAAAATTTTTATAATTCCAAATAATTGTATATACTTACTTGCTTATATAATTTTCTACTTGTTATTTTCTTTTTGTATTGTATAAATCGTTTCTTTGTTTTGCGAAATGTTGCAAAAACTTTTTCGTATTATAAAGAAAAGTTTATAACGAAAAGTTTCCAATCAAATAAAAAGTTTATTCTATATACTATTAAAAAAAATTCAAGAGAAAAATGTATATTGAATTTTTTTTTTTATTTAAATAAATGGGAAGTACGAGATAATAATATCCGGCAGTTGCATTGGTAGTAAAAGTTTTTGTTGAAAAATTTAATGGAGAATTTTTATATATAAATCATAAAACATGTATAGTCTTATTAAATGAAAATTTTGAAGGGTTTCAAATTTAACAAAAATCTGGTAGGTACTGTATAACCAAAGCTCCAGCCTATGAGCAATCAAAAGCATAGAAATTTTCATGGTTAAACATATGACATACATTTCAGAGGTGGTAGCAGCGTGTTAGCAGTTCGAAAATCATTGATATATATTTGACAGAATCCTTGCATTAAATCTAATAATAAAGGAATTTTTCCTCGTGCAACTGATAGTAAGATTAATTTTACGTAATGTCTTAAAATTTTGGAGTAATATTTTATTATACAGAAGAATTGAGATTATATCCAAAATCTATGGTGCCAATTATTTAATGCCTATATTTATCATAGATTTGTTAATTGATTTCCTTCAGATTTCTATTTGTAATTTGAAAATTAAGAAAACTATTTTGCAATATAAAATTTTCATCATTTTAACATCATTTCGTAGTATATATAATATTATATAATTTAGAATATTGTTTCTGCTATCGAAAATTTATCATCTACTATATTTTTACTAATTTATTCCCATCGATATAAAAATTTAATTATCTGTTGAAATTAATTTTGCTTAATTTTTCTTTTTCTAATAAAATTTGAAAAAAAAAAAATTATATTTTATACTAATTTAAAAATACTAAAATTTTCAATATTACTCTGTAATATCCCATAATATTATTTCTATTTATACAAAGTTTCATATTCAAAAAGTCTCTTGGCCACACGAACAATTTAAAATTTATTTATTTATAAAACATTTTATACCATCATCATTTTTTTTTCTCCAAATTTTATTTATAAATTTTCTTTAATTTAATTTTACTTTTTTTTTCACTCAATTTGAATCGTCACTAATGACGTCATCAATGTATATTCTATTAAAAACGTGCGGTGTATCTAATTGGAATGGTATACATACATAATTTTTTTTTGAAAGATATTTAAAAATAAATATTATAATGTAGTAAAGAAAAAGTTTTTCAATTTTAGTTTTTTTTTTTTGTAAATGAATTTACAATATTTTTAGTGCCAGAAAAATATTTCTTCTTTACTTTTCATAAATTTTTTTAATGTACAAAAATTTATTTATTTATTTAAAATTATGATTGCGTTAAAAATGAAAATATACGACATTAAAATATTCCATTTTCAATTTGTGATTTGATCATAACATTTTATGATGAAATTTAATATGATTTTATTTAACAACGAATTTTTTTTTTTAATATTGGGTGGGCTGGCAAAAATTTTCAATTTAAAAACAGCGAAAAAAATCAAGTTTTTTTTTTTATGAAAATTATATATATATATTTTTTTTGGGAAATGGTAAATATTAATTTACATTTATGTATTTCCATGGTGGCATTTTTATACCAAAATTATTGTAATTGTATCTTAAAGGTGCGTGTATTATAATAAAAAAAAACGGCCTATTTATTTCTGTCATTTTTTTGTTTCAAATAATAATGTAATTTAGGATATGAAAAATGTTATAATTCTTTTTAAAACAAATTTGTATTATTATTTAAATATATTTTTAAATATAAATAAAATATTTAAAATGATTTTTTAATTAAAAAATTGTTAGCAAAAAAAAATCTTATTTTAATGAAAATAATAATAAATTTTTTTTTATATGAAATTTAGTTAAAAAAAATATTTTATTTTTCAAAAATTCGTTTGAGTAAAATTTGTCGGTTTGAATTATATTTTTAATTAAAAAAAAAATTCTTGTTTTATTTAAAATTTTAAATATTTTACATAAAATCAAAATTTGATTTATTATTCCTTATATTAAATTTTTAATATGATGGAAATGAATTCTGTAAAAATAATTTATGTTGAAATTGAAAAATGCATTTTTGTTTTCTTGAAAATTTAATTAAAGAAATTATTGTAAGAAATTTTATAATTAAAATTTTATTACTTTAATTTCCTTAATTTTAAATGCTTAATCGATAAATTAAATTACGTGCGGAAATAAAGTTATAAATTCGATTTCCAATATATTCGATTTCTAGTAAGAATTAAAGAAGTGTAGTTTATTTCTTTGGTGTATTATAAAATAAATAAATTTGGTATTAAGTTTAATTTTTTGTATTATTCTATTATATTTATGACAATTTTACTAATTTTGATCTTAAAGCTGTCAAAAGTAAAGTACAATATCATATGTCCGTCGAAATTCTTTGCTCAAAAAGCTTATAACGCTAAAAACCTGTCAATTAAATTTGTAATTATATCTAAAAAAATTGTACATTGTGTATTCTAGCATAGATAATGGTGTATTTCAGTATTTCGATTTATTTATTGACAGATTTTGAAAATTAAAAGCTTTAAATACTAAAATATGTAAAAATTTAATTTAAATACTTTTTTCATTTTACGCATTTTCAATTTTCAGGTATATAAAATTTTAGGCATTCCTTTAAATTTTTTAAAATATATAAAAATTAACTCTATTTTTACATCTTAATTTTTTTGTCTTATAAATTTAGGTTAAATTAATTTATTTGATTATACGAGTTTCTTTTTATTTAAAAATAAAAATATTCACCTAATTTTTAAATGAATTTTTTTTTTATATAAATAACCAAAATATTTTTTTAATAATCATAAATAATATTTCTATCACAAATAAATTTGAAAAATTTTTGCTATTTCAAAGACTTCCTATATAATTTTTTTCGGTTCCTTTTCCGTCTCTCATCCCATACGCAATAATTCTATTTTAATTAGGTAATAAAAAGAAATTCTGTTAAAAATTTTTTTTTAACAAACCACCAGATAAATTAATGTTTTTAAAAATATATAT
This sequence comes from Empis stercorea, assembly GCA_949752835.1. Taxonomy (NCBI): domain Eukaryota; kingdom Metazoa; phylum Arthropoda; class Insecta; order Diptera; family Empididae; genus Empis; species Empis stercorea. Next base: position 9,733,017 of record OX457087.1, read on the forward strand.
AATTTTTTTTTTTAAATTTAATTTATTTGTTTTATTATTGTATGACAGGAAAAAATCTTCTGTTCATTCGCCCCTCATAAAAATTATGATTTTTAATAATTTTTCATTTTCATCAAGAACATTTTTCTTCTTTCATTTTTTTTTTTAAATAAAATTATTTGAGTTTTATTGCAATTTTCATTTTTTTCTTGCTTTTTTTTTTTTGAAAACAAACAAAATATATTTAAGAAAAATTTATTACTTAATTATTATGGAAATTATGATTTATTTAATATGGTAATTTTTGAAAGAGTTATAATGAGAAATAATCTATTTTTTTTTAGAATTCACTTAAAAAGATGTTAGTTTTTTTATTTTTGAAATTTTTAAAAGTATTTTTTTCTTTTAAATACAAATTAAAAATGATTTAGTTGTTTATTTATTCTTTTTTTTTTTTTGAAAATATGTAATGATGTTTTTTTGAGGGGTATGTTAAATTTTTCGGTTTTTTGAAGTGGGTTATGATGGTAAATTTATGAAATTTAAAGAAGATGTGATGAAATTAATTTTGAATTTTCCGTAAACTTATCAGTTTGTTTCGTAAACTTATCAGTTTGTTTCGTAAACTTATCAGTTTGTTATCGGAAAAATTATTTCTAGTATGATGCTAAATGGATGGCTTAGAGCTGAACCGAACCAAGGCAGAAAAATATTAAGGGGTTTAGTATATCAAATCTAATTAATTTCTTGAATGTTGTTAATAATTAATACAATTATTGTAGAAATAAGCAACAAAAACATTAGAGGAATTAATTAGATTTAATATACCCAGCCCCTTAATATTACAGAATTCTGTTTTTCTGACTTGGTTCGGTTCAGATCTGAGCCATCCAAATGTTGTTATTAGTCTTCTTACTGTTTCCTTCCCTCAAATTTAATTGAGAATATCACACTTTTTCGATAATTAAATGGTTAAGTAACATAAGACTAAAAATAGATGAATGAGTATACAATCGATGTAAAATTGACAACTAATTTTTCAAACAAAACTATAGTTTGTTTTAACTGTGTTCGATTTTAGAAGATGACACGACAAACTCAAATTTATAAAAACATTAATTTATAAAATTAACTATTACAAAAAATTTTAAAGCTTTCTAAAGAACTACTTAAATTTAGGGGAGAAATATGATTTTTTTTTTGTTATTGTTCAAATTACTATATTTTTAGTTGCTGGCGATAAACTTTTGGGAAAAAAAAACTTTGATGATCAAAAAGAAATTAATTATTTATTTGTTAATCAATTTAACAATTTTTGTTTTTTTACATTTTCATTTTTAATTCACTAATATGAAATTTATATTCTTTTTGATCATTATTGGTTATTTATGATATTTAACACCTGTTTTTCATGATGTTTTTTCCACCGACACAAAAAAAAAATAATAAATGCGAAAAATAGAAATTATTATAGGATGTTGTATCATTTGTTTTATTATATTTATTTCCGGAAAATTTTTATTTCGTATTTGATAGATGGGGTTTTTTTTTCTGTTGGCTTTTAATTTAAAATAATTTCTGACAAGATTTTTATTTTGTGGTAAAATTTTATGTTATCAAAAGTTAATAATATACATAATAATTTTTTTTTAGAAAAGTCTTCATTAGAAAGAATAGGATCACGGTTTATTGGGCTGTAATCAAGTAATATTTTTTTTTGTCTTTCAATCTTAAAGATTATTTAAAATCAAGGAATAAATATTGCATCAAAAGTCATAATATTATATTTGTTATATAGTCGTACACTAAGTATTTTAATTATTCACTAAATTACTAAATTATTCACTAAAAGATGTATTTGTAATTTTTACAACAGGGTGCCTAAAAATAGATTAAAATTTGAGAAATTACCACTTCATAATTATTAATATTTTACAGTATATAAATAATAATTATAAATAAAATTTTAATTTATGATGCCATGTGCTTTTTTATATTTTTATATACAAAAATATATTTCGTATATTTTTAAATATTTTTATAGTAAAAAATTATGTATTTATCTTTTCTCTGTTAATATAAATATTTATTATTATTTTAGTAAAAGTAAAGTGGAGTGTGTGCATCTTTATATAAACTTTTTAGAAAAATTTATAAAATATTTACATAATTATTTCTAAAATAAATTTATATTAAAAGACTGGGTGTTAATGTGTTATGGTCAGAATTTTCTAGACTCACATCATTTGTCTTTCTCGAGGCTAATTTCCTTTTAAGAGTTTATCAAAAATAATGTTCTTGATTGTTATTTCACTGTTGAATATTATAATTCCTTAAATTATGAATCGAATCTAATTAAATTAAGTTATCCTGAATTTGATTTTTATTTTGGGATCAAGATTGATTGAAATGGGGTTCACAATTTGAAAGTAATAATTGAATGGGGTTTGGAAATTTATTATTGCAATATATTTGGAGTAGGATATTAATTTTAATGTGAAAATTTGTAATTCACTGATGTACCTATAATATAATTGTAATAATGTGTTTATGACTCCTCGTAGAATTATATAATTTAAATTATACGTGAATTAATTTAGTCTTCTACCTAATATTTTTTATAGTCATGACTAGGCAATTTCTCAATATGCTTGATTCAAATGAAGCATAATTTTGTTAGTAATGTTGTAAATTTATATGATTTAATACTTATTTCCAACTATTTAAGAATCTTTTGCATCCTTTTATTCACTTTGACTTGATAATGATTAATCAGGTCTTAGCTTGAAATTTAAATTTATGGTATACTAAACTAAACTTCTGAACATATAAAAATGAAATCATGAAATAAATATCTTGGGTTTAATCAGAAACTATTTACTAACGAATAATCAAATTATGTTATAAATCACCTTGTAAACAAAATTTCCAAATAAAAATTTTATACTCAATTATTATTAATGCAAAATTCTCTGTTTGGCCTTAATTATTTTAAACAAAAAGAAAAGTTTTATAAAATTCATATTTTTTTTTATAAACAAATCTTTTTTGTTTTACGTTAATTTTGGCATTCAAAAATAATAATTATATAAAATAATTTAATTATTATTTTTTCGCGTTAATTGTTTCTAAAAATATCTTCAGTATAGTTTTTTTTATTTTATTGCTTTCATTTTAATGATTTTAGGACAAAAATTTTTTTTTATTTATTGAGTTTTTCTTAAATTTTCCAAAATTAGATATTAAAAAACTATACTTGAGTTTATTATGCGCGGTGAATTACGATGAACTGATTAAATGTTATGTATTTAGTTAGTCCAGTCCACACACAAAATATAAATTTTCAATTTTCTATCTTTTTCTTCCAATAAAATTATATACCAAGAAAGTTTATTTTTAGAAAACCCAAGAGTAAAAAAAGATAAAAAAGAAATATTTAAAATAATAAAAACTCAAGTATATTTATTTATAATATTTCAGTTGTGCTTTTAAGAATGTCTGGTTTGAGTCTAGTGTGAAATAATTCAATAAGAATAATAATCAAAAATTATTTGGAATAATAATTTATCAAAGAAAAATTAAATTTTTTTTTCAAGAATTTTCATTTTCTTTTTGTATTTTTACTCAATTTATGAAAAATTTCTTTTTAATATTTGAAACTTTTAAAGGAATATTAATTAGTCTAAAGAAAATTCATTCAACACTCAAAAATTGACTATATAGAAAAATTTCAAAAATATATTAATTAGAATTTCTATTATTTTAATTTAATCACATTAGAAAAATTCAAATTTTGAGTATTTTCTCTCAGAGAATTCTTTAATAAAACTCATTTATTGGAAAATTTAGTTTTTATGTATATATTCTTACTTCTTTTCCAATATATTTAAAGTTTACTTATAATTTGCAAGGTGTTACAAATTGAAAAATTTTAATCTAAATTTTCACAATGAGATCACAATTTTTTAACATATTCCTCAATTTTGTAACTCAACTCAATTTTTCTATTTTGGTTGAGAAACAACATTTTCTATGTGTGATCATGATCATTACAAACCAAACATTTATATTTATGATCAGTTTGCTCCGAGCTGTGTTCGTTTCAAGTTGTATACTTTTTATTTGTTTAGTCAACAATTAAAGTAATTTTTTAGTTTTTCTCACTTTTTTTTTTGTTTAAAAGAAAATTTTCATTTTTTTTTTGGCATAAAACCCGGTAGTTTAATATTCATTTAATTTTTTTTTATTAATCTCCCGCAGTGATCTATAAATCAGCTTTTTTTCGTTTTGTATATTAGTGAGAAGTATTTTGTCATTCAAGAAAATTTTCTTCTATTATTTATATAATTTTCCTAAAATACAACAAACAAATAAACGTGTTTCTTCATTTTTTTTTGTGTGTGAAAATGTTTATAAAAGAAAAAAGTAAAATAAAGAAAATAAGTTTCATCTCAGATTAAAATTTTCAAATAAAAATTCTTTTCGAATTGTGGAGGCGCGAATAGTTTTCTTAATTTTGTTGGTTGTTGTGGAAAATGTGAAAATGTTTTAAAAAGCAAAAATTTTTTTTTTTTTCAAATTTTTAATGCGTTCACGCAACATTTTCGTAAGTGATGAAAAATTTGATTTTTAAACTAAAATTTATATAAATTATTTGGAGGGTACAGAAGATTAGAAAAAAAAGTGACATAATCTAAAAATTTAAAAAAAATAATAATATTAATGTTAATGACACAAGTGAGAAATTATAGAAAATTTACCGAGAAATGAGAAAATTTAAAAAAATTATAAATTATAAAATATGTTTTCCATGAAACATAAGATTTATGAATTAGTGAAAAAGTCATGATGATTAAAAAATAAATTTGATAAATTATAATTAAAAAAGAAAATAAAGAAAAAATATAAATCATAGTGAAAAATTGAAAAGTGAAAAATTGAAAATTTGAAATACTTTTCTTTAGGTTTTTCTGTTGGAATAAATTATTAAAAGGTCAAGGTAAGAAAATATTAAAATTTTGATATTTTTAAATTATTATTAAAATATTATGTTTATAGTGGATTAATTTATTACTGACTTGTTATCTTACATATCAAACCACTGACTAGGTCTTTGAGCCCATTTTAATTTTAATTGTGAAAATATTTAAGCTGACAATTTTCATTAGTGATAAACTAAAATTAACATCTTTAATTTTTTAGTATTTTTAAATATTGATTAACTAAGATTGATAATTTGGTTTCTGAATATTTTTATTAATAAATTATGCTTTATTTTGTATTTATTAAAAAAGAAATCAACTGATATAATCACATGGGATTCTTTCGAAATCGACAAAAAAACATTTAGAAAATTTAATCGATTAATTGTTTTTTTGTTCGAAAAAGTAGACAACATTATGTCCAATTGAATTAATTACAATATTTAATCTAAATTAATTATTTGATTCCTCAAAAATATCTCGTGTCTACTATATACAGATTATTTGTTTTAAAATAGATCAAAATTGATTCAACTTATCTCTGCTTAAATTAATTAATTAAAATTATTTAAATTTAATTAATTTTCTTTTGTTGTCGTCTCCTAACGAAAAAGGTTGGGTGTATACGCAGATTTTAAGCTACATTTTTGTATGTTAATTTAAAATAATTTCCATTCATGTATAAAATTTATTCATTATTTATATTTTTCTATACTTTAAATTTCTAATTTTCATTTCCTATTTTCATAATGTCACATAATATCAAAATAATTTTTCATTGAAAAATAACACGCGTTTGAATATATAATAAAAAAATTTGATGAAAGATAAGAAAGGAAAATATCTAATTCAGATATAAAAAAAAATATATGTATGTATATTTTAAGTTATCTAAATATTCTTAACCACAACCAAAAAATTGTTTAAATTAAATTTGAATTTTTACTTTAAAAAAAAAGAAACATATTTACATTTACTTAAAAAAAAATTATTCACACGCTTAATTGGCTTGTCAAAGTATTATTGACATGAGTCGTCAATAAAAAAAAATGGAAATACCTTTTTGTTTATTTATATATTTAATATATTTTTCTTTCAATTTCTTCTTCTTCTTCATAAAAAAACATTTCATTTTTGTTTATTAAAAACAAATATTTATACTCTTATATTTTTGGATGTAAAGTAAATATATAAGATTGAAATTTTGTTTGACAGATTAGGTGCAGATTTTTTAGCATATTGTATATACTGTATACATATACTAATATAGTATGTTTTCCAATTACTCTTGATTTAATATTTCTTATTTATTTTCAATTTTTCAACTTTAGTTGAATCTGACATTTTTGAAATTATTTTAAAATTTTACAAAATATAGAAAATGTTTAAAGAAATTTTTTATTGATGATGGTATGGTTTTTTTATAAAATTTTTGGGACTGTATAGAGTCGCTAAAAGTAATATTGTCATAGTCTCAGAGAAATATGTGATCAACTATTTTGTATTTGTGGAAAATTTGAATCTTAGATGCATTTAGTTAAATTGATTACATAAAAAATATAATGTACAATTAGAATTAATTACTAATAGTTCTAATTCTAATACTAGCTTTATACATTGGCCAAAAGGTGAACATGCCACCAAAATAGGTATCCATTTAACCAAACATGCCGCAGCTGCAAAGAACCAAGTGATAAAGAAACAGTAATCAACTTCGTGTTCAACTGCCCAGTACTGGCAAAAGCCAGGTACCGGAACCGCTCACTAGGCAGCTACAGCTTATCCACACTCAAATATCTAGCGTCAACGCACCTGACACAGTTCTTAAACGCGACGAAATGGATCTAAAAAACAACGGCCCCCCAGTTAAACCTAGCCTTAGTGGTCACGAGTATGAGTTGTATTAAAACAGCACTATAGTGCTAATAATAGGATCACCCGTCGAGAGCGATCCTCACTACTTTAACCAACCAACTAACCAATGGTACAAGTTTGTCAGATAAATGTTAACCATGAATATTTGATATAGTCTTGTTTCCTCTGTTTAGTCGTGATATGTGTTGTGTTGGTAAAAAATAATTTATAATTATTATTTTTTTAAACTACAAACTAATTTTCACAACGAATTGTTAATTAAATTCAATCAATATATTGGTTCAAAGAATTTTCAAAAGGTCTTTTTGACTTCGGTATTTTTTGTAATGTTGTAAAAAAATAATTAATATAATTTTCTATAAATTCTGTCATTTTTATGCCTGCAAGAAATTGAATCAATGAATTTTTTATATTTTATATTTATTTATATTTATTATTATATTGAAAAATATTTCTTCTCAGCTTTAATAATAATTTCCATGCTATGTAGTTTTGGTTCGGATATTTGCTAATAAATTTTGTTTGATAAAATAATATATTGCACGATGTTAAAGCTAATATTATTTGTAACTATCTTCCTTAATATCGGAATTGCATGATTGGATATCTTTAACCTATATTTGTAGAAATTCAATTTATATATAACTAAATACTAAAATTTTTGATTTCTTCGAATTATTGTAATGATCAAAAACTAAGGAGATTGTAAATTAATTTCCTTACTTATTAAATTCCATTATTTTAAATTTAGAATGAAGTATTTTTCCGAGCAAACAAAAATTTTACAATACTAAGTATTAAATCGTATTTTAAAAATATAGATTTTAATGTTATATTATTATCCTTCTTCACTAAGACTAATGTCCTTTTCTCAATAAAATAAAGTAAATTTGTTTTGTTTTTTTTTTTGTATATACTTCGATGAATTGGAAATCCCTAACCAACAAAAAATGAATTTCCTGTTTTTTTTTGCAGAAAAATCCGAAAAATATAAGGAAAAAAAATTACAGTCTATTTTATCGGACAAATTGAATTTCCTTTCCGTCGGCAAAATAATTTTTATTTTTCATGTCACAAAATTTACCAACAACAAAGTTTATTTTTTTTTTTTCACAAAGTTTAATTTTAAACTAAGAAATTTTCTTTTGTATTGTTCATTTTTAAATATAATTTTTCTTTCTGTGGAAATTTTTTGAAAAGGGAATCCATATCAATTTGTGGTAAAGAACAAAAGTTTTCTTTTAAAAAAAATGTTAAGAAATATATAGTAAATGAATATATTTTTATATGTGTGTATTTAAGGATAATGTACCAAAATTGTGTATCCTTTTTATATTAAGTAGCACACACACAGATGGAAAATGGAAAAAAATATATACTTAATACTTGTTCAATGTCAGAATAAATGAATCTTTTTTTTTTGGTACCATAATAATAATAATAAAATAGAATAGATCAATTCCATAAAATATAAAACTAAATTCAATCGGTGATCCTTTTATATTGATGTGTTAAAGTTTCAAATTAAAGTTTATAAACTTAATCCTTTTTTTATTTTGTTTTTGTTTTTGTATAAAAAAAATTGTACCACAATTTTTCTTATTTTTGATAAAACTTAAATAAAGAAGGAAGAAAATTTATAATGGTAATAAATGGAAGGATATTTTTAATGGTTTTAAAAATTGGAAAATTTAAATTACAAATTTAGAAGATTTTAAATTGAAAATTTAAAGGACTAACGGAGGATGATAATTTCCTTTTTTTAACATTTTAATTTTCATTTAAATTTGATAATGTTTCAACTTTACATAATGTATTTTAAATAATTTAGTATACAGAAAATGGACGAGTGAAATATTAATTTAACCTTGTACAGGAAATTTTGGTGAGCCACTAATACAATTGGCTTTCACGTAAAAATTTCTGGTAAATTAAGGTTCAATTGTAATTATATGTAATTATTGATTTTGAACTGCCAAGAACTAAACAAATACGGATTAACTAGGGCAACTTGACTAGTAAATAAAATTCTAAGTAAATTAAAAGAAATTTAAAGTTTGATTTAATTCGCAAATTAAAGAAAAACAGTACTAACAGTATTCTTATAATTATGAAACTTATTGCCAAGCTTATTTGAATTTCTCAGATAAATTTATGTTTTCTTTCAATTGGAAAAACCAACATTTCAATTTTAATTTTCTGCATACTTGTCTTATAATAATTTCCAACTTTCAATATTCAAAAATTCAATACGTATATTCACATATCAAAATCATAAGAAATTATGAAAAAAATCAGTCAAATATCCTTTAGGGTATAAAATTATTGTCCTAGTATCGATGTTATATTATTTTCTTTCAATGACATTTTTTTAGATTACTTTTGGCATTTCGGTAATAGAGTGATGTGACTAGTTGAAGTTTGTCTACCACAAACAATATTTTTTTTTTACATTTTGAATTTTATAATAACTTTGTATGAAAATTTAAATTATTGATTCATTTCTGGTATAATAATTTAGCTGGTATGTATTATATTTCATTGTACACATGAAAATTTCAAATTTTTAAATTACATTTTTATGAATTTGGAAATAAAAACATTTAGATTTTTTTTTTTTCAATATTAAAAATATATTTCCTTAATATGTATTTCAGTTTTGTTTTGGTGGTGGGAAAAAAAATATTTCTCTTTTGATTGATGATTTTTCCAAAAAATATTATTTAAGTGTTGCATGGCAAAGCCATATTTTTGTTGTTTTGGGATATTTTTTTTTGTGTTATGTTTCTATATAAATATTAATAAATGATTTATAAAAAATATAAATTATATTAAATTCAATTATAAATACAGGGTCTTTTTTTTTAAATTAATATAATATGTCATAATTAATGGAAAATTATTTTTTGTCTTCAGACATATTATCGTCTATTTCTCGGCTCTATATCTATAGTAGCTCTAGAGCTCTCTCCGCATTTCTTGTATACAACAGAACTATATTTTATATACATGACAATTATTTTCAAAATTTCCTATAGTTAAATTATCATTTTGTTCAATAAATAAGAAAAGTTTTATCATCAAATTTTCTAGAGTTGAAGTAAAATTTAAAAGTTTTTATCTTAGTTATCAATACAAACTAAAAATACTGTGTCCAAAAATTACTAAAGTAGGAAAATTATACTAATAAATGTATTAAGGATTTAATTGAACATGAAATTACGTAAATATAAAACGACAATACAGAAAGATTGAAATGGTTTACATAAGTTTCGCTATTCACAAAAGGTGAAAGCAAATTCTTCCCACCAAATTAAACAAAATGCAATATAAAAAGCACCTACGAACTGAAAAAGAACAACCACGACTGGACACCCTATATAATATCGAAAAGAATTCATCATTATTATAACAAAAACAAGATATATTTCAGGATAGTTTAAAATTATGATTAATGGATTGCAATTAATAAAATATTCTGTCTTGTATAAAAGTAAATTTAAAAATTATTTATAATTTTTGTCAAGATTTTAAACTACAACCTTTCACAATCAATTTTCATATAATCTTTATATACTTGAATGTTAAATATAAATATTTCTGATAGATTAGATTTCATTTTTTCTAATATTTTTGTGTGTCACTCTGTCAAACAAATATATATATATAACTGACATTTTCTTGTAATATATTTTTGCACCATTCAAAACAATTTCTGTTTTTTTTTGTTTGTTTGATCGACAACTTCTATTAAATCATTTTATTTCAATTTATCAGTCAAAACAGTTGGTATACAAAAATTAAATATATATTTTTTTAAAATGAAAATAAAATTGCAATAAATATCACTTCAATATCACTCCAAAAATAAATATTTTTTTCATATCATATAATATAATTTAAAATCTAACAAAAATTTTCCATATTTATAAAAAAAATTATATATGAATATAAAAATTGAATTTAAATATAAAAAACATAATATAAGAGAAGAGCTATTTGAATATAATCATTTATATAAATCCTGGAAAAAAATTCATATTATAACTTTTCAATAAATGTTTTATATATCACCTAAAAAAAAATTGGTAAATTTTATTAAATTTTTATTTATTTATTTTCCCAGGTTAAAGCAAAATTGAATATAAAATATTTTCATAATTGTTTGATAACGAAAACGTGTTACGCAATAGGTATATGCAAAAAAAAAAAAAAATTAACCAAGAAAAAATTTGAAATTATATTTCTAAATTTAGAAGTACTTTATGTTAAAAAATAAATTAAATAAGATTTTTATGTCTGAAATGTTTTAAAATCAATTGAAAATTGATTTTTTTGGTAATTGATTTTATTTATATATTTATATTTCCAATATTACCAAAATTTGACATTGATTTTCATATATGTTTTTTGGAAACTTATTTAAACTTTTTCCATATCTCAATATTTACGAATAATCACAATTATGACAGAGAACTTTTTTTGATTGGGAAAACCTTGCTATACCATTTGGAATACCTTTTCTGTGACCATATAGCCGACATTTTGATTAGATATTTTTCGCTCAGCAAGGCAATATCAGACTTTAATTAATACGAGAAAGATACCTGTAATTTCGGTTTTTTTGAAAGGCATAACATATATTTCAATATGGTATGTAATGGGAATATTTATGTTAGTTAAGGGGATTATTGAATAAAGAAATAAGTGACCTTCATATAGATACAAACTAATGTAAGTCTCTGAGATTTCCAACTATTAACGAATTCTCTTAAAAAAAATTAATTATCCTTATAATTTTCTGTTAAATTATTATTCATTGAAATATTTTACCAATTAATTTGACTCTAATTAACAAAAATATTACTTTACTTTTTGTTTAAAAATATTAAAAACAATTATTATTATGAACACGTATTCAATCTGTTACAACAAAATTGATTTTCTTAAACTGACAATTATTATTTATATATTTGTGAAACTATATTAAAGTTAATTGACTATAATCATATTAAATTACTCTAATATGATTATTTTATTAACCTGTGGTTTCCTAATATTTAATGTAATTAGAATTTAAATATGTTATAATATAATACAGAAATTAATATGTTTTTCTAATGGTTATGAATTAATTATATCTTTATTATTTACGCCAGACCAAAATAATATTATACACACACTTGAATTGTTAATGAAATTATACTGTTTAATTGTAATACCAAAGGACTCCTTAGTAATATCCTTTTCATATTGATGGTTGTATAATTATTGATGTAAAAGTTTAATTGGCATTATAATGTTTGTGAGACAAGATGAATTATGAGGAAACATTTTCTTTGAGTTCTTAACCTTTTTTTTTTTTTGAGATTATCTGGAACATAAATGTTCTTTGATTGATATAACAATGGCAAATTTTTTAATCGAGAAAATTCAATGAGAGACTAAACTATAAAATTGTCATAATTACTTGCATAAAATTAATTTATCCTTGTACGTAATGCACTACTACATGAATGTTTCGATGGTTAAATACATCATCTAAAGAAAATTCATATTTATATTTCATTAAAAAAATTTCTATGTACATACCAATTTATAAATTAAAAAAAAAAAACCAGATAAATCAATCTCAAATTATTCAAATCTAAAATGAATCGATTCTGGCATAAGTGCTATTTAAATTCCAATTGAATAGATATTATTTTCTTTTACGTGTATGTGAATGCTCATTTGTGAAAAATTTTCTCCATTTAAATTGAATATTTTTCTATGTATACATATATTATACAAAACATATACTTCAAATAATACCAGACTTAGATCAATAATAAATATATAATATACAAAATGTTATTTGTACAAAATAAAAAAATAAAAGAAAACATAAAATTCCTTTAGAAAATGAAAAATGTTTTGTGGTAAAAAAAAGGAAATCTATTTAAGTCAGAAAAATACAAGTCTATTTATTTACTAAATATATGTTGTTGGATAAAATTTGAAAAACTTTCAATTCATTAAAAAAACTTCCAAAAAAAAAAAAGAAAAACCTTTTTTTCGTAAAATAATTATATTGGGGAAAATGTACTTTCAAAAGAATAAATTCTTTTGGTGAAAAAGTTGATATTCAAATTTAATTTTTGTATCAATAACATAATAACTTAAAGGTAAATTAAATGTGTTAAATATGTATAATATTGCAATTTTATATTTATATGTATACCTACATATATAAAATGGGAAATTTGTAACTTTAGGATATGGATAAAAAATCTTTTGAATAGAAAATCACTATCAAAGATACAAGTGAATTTGAATTCTGTTTTTGGTATTATAAAAAAGTCGAAATATATATTTTTATATTTAACTACTCAATGTAAATTGAAAATGAACTACACATTACTATTTAATATATTTAGTTTAATAATTCTGAAGAAATGAAGACAAATCTTGATGGATTAATTTTTGGGAAATTTCGTGGTTATTGAAGAAGAAATTGTGGAAAATTAGTCAAAATTATTTATTACAGACGATTTATTTCAACCAATTAACCTGTTCTTGGCAATCATAAGTCATAAATTGATATAGTGCAATTAAACGCTATTCTGTAACTCATATAGCAATTATTTCTTGACAATTCTGCGTCCTAAATTTCCATTGAGGTTGTGCAGTTAAAAATTATATAAAATATCTAAAGAAGATAATCTAAAATCTATATTTTCTTTAACCTTAATTGAGTATGCATCGATTTCACATACAGGAGATCAATTTCGTAAAAAAATAAATTTAATGAACATTTTTATATCCTTGCAATTTTATCAGACCTATAATACATATGCATAATCTCTGACATGCAGTGGTAAAATCTGTTTATACCCTTTAGGAAGCTACATTTGGTTTTCCATTTTTTTTTTTTAGTGAGTTGCTTTTGATTAGAATAGGAAATAAAAAGGATGTTTGCCAAAAAAAATTGTATTTTGTATTTTTCAAAAAAAAAAATAAAAAAATAATCTCAGTTTGTACGAGTATCCAATTTTTTGTTATTTCTGATCCAAAAACAAAAACAAAAATTCTGATTAAAATCTCTGATGTGTATAAGGAAGGATATGATTTTTTGGGTTTTTTTTTTTTGACAAAAAAGTCAATGAATATTAAATGAAGGTATCTTGTATTTTATTTAGCAATTATATTTTGTGAATCGATATTAGTCGATTGTGTAAAAAAGATAGATTTTATAATAGTTTTTTGTATGTTACCAAAATAGGTTTGTTCGAATCCTGATTGAAGGACAATGATTTTGAAAAGTTAGATTTTTTAGTTATTTCGGTTGAATATTTGAATATTTTTGTTCCTGGGAAATGGAAATTTTAATCACCTTGCGATAAAAAATATAGAATTTTAAATTAATTTTAAATTCCATTGGGAAAATTTTCAATAATTTTAAACTTTATATTTAAATTATTTTTACCAAAAACTAATTTATAAATATATTTCTATTTCAAAACTATATATTTCCTAAATTTTTTTCTACATAATTTATGAAATATCACAGATTATTTTAAGTGATCTTATATAAAAAAAAATGAAATATGTATCTAAATTAATTTATCAATTTCTGAAACAAAAACGAATAATCTATTAAGGTGATTTCAATAAAAGATTATAAAATTCTTTATTAATGTCTGTAAATATATCAAAAAAAATTTATATATAAAAAATTCAAACATTAATAATAAAAGCATATAATTTTCATTTCAAAGTGGACATTTTTCAGTGACAAAGACAAAATCACCTTAAAGAGAGAAAATCAAACGATAAAGTAAATAAATTAAAATATAAAATAAGCAAAAAATCTTGACAGATAAACGATAACAAATTTTTTTTTCTCCAATTTTTATGTTATTTTGTGTGTTCTTAAATAAAACACTTAATGCCTGACCACCCATCCACTATTTAACGTTTATTAGTGACAATAGGAGGCCACAGTATGACAGCAATCATACCTACCCATCGGCATATCAAATTTTATTAAATTTTAGTAAGTATAAATGCAGATAAAAAAAATTTATCAAGAATTTTTTTGGTACATAAAATTTTTCGGTGTTGTTTATTTTAGGAGGGAATTTGAAGACGTGGGTGCAAAAGTTAAACTAATTTATTAACGACAGATGAAATGTGTTCAACACTTGTCCAAAAAGAAAAGAAATTGTTAATAAAAGTTTTTTTTTTCCTGTTTTATTTTTTATATATTTTTTCCTTAAACATTTTTCTTGTTGTTGATATTATTTATGCTTCGATAAAATAACATTGAATATTATATAGAAAAGCTCTTAATGGTATTTTATGCTACATTTAACTGTATACATATTTTAGCATAAAATAATGGTAAAAAATTTTTATTTTTTATATCTTCAAAATTGACAAAACAATGAAAAAGATAAGAAATATAATTTTAGATCCTTTTGCGATGATTGAAAGGACAACCTGTTGACGATAATTTTTAATTATATTTGATAAAAAATTTTTTTTATTTATTTTTGATAAATTTTTTTTGAGAAATTTGCTTTAATGAGCCAATCATGCTTGAGCATAAATTTAATAATAATATTTATTGCAATTAATGTTAGGATAAAGAAAATTGCTGATGATGTTTTAAAATTGAAAGGACATCTTTAAAATTTAATTAATCATCGTATTTAATTTAAAAAAATGTTTGAAATTAAATATTTAAATAAAAATGCAAGCTTAGTGATTATTTTGTTATGGTAAAAATATAATGCTTAAAGTAAATTGCAAGATTATATTGAAAATCTAGTCTAATTGCACTTTTCCCAAATTTTAGAATTCTTTGGTTCAAAATTTTTTATGAAAATTAATTAAATTTTCACACTAACATAATTGAGTTAACATATTATCAAAATCAATTTATTATTATGTATTAATCATAAATATATAATACAATTTGTTAATCCCTTCTAGCACACTATTGAATAGGTAGAAAATTTAATAATTATTTTGTACGAATTTCTTGTGGAAACCTTTAAAAAAAATATCCTTTTTGTTACATAAATTTTCCATCATCATTATTAAAAATATTTTAAATATATTAATTGGGAGTAGGTCAGAGAAATTAAGATTTATTTGAAATTTTCATTTAATTTAGACAACAATTTTACTTTTGATATTGTTAAATTTCAGTGATTATTGCTTATCGCAAAGAATATAACTAATTTTTCAGTAAGTATATATTTGTAAAATTTCAGTATTTGAAATTATCAATTTTGTATATTATAACCATATTTTTCCTTGACAACTTGTAATTATATAAAATATTTTATTAAATATATTCCTAAGCTGATTATTATAATATCTTGCCGATAGTATAAATATAATATATTTCAATATTAAATATTAAATTCATATTTAATCTTATATGTGAAATAGGAAAATAGGAAACATAATTTACAAGTGCTAAGCTATAATTCAATAGAAAATAATATCTTTATTATATACATATATTAAATTATTTTCCTTCTATGGAAATTAAACTTTTTATTACTTTACTTAATCTGGAATATTGCAACAAATTTAACTAAATTTTATCTACTTCAATTTCATAATTTTTGTGAGGCTAGTAGATTATTATATAAAAAATAATAACTTACAGAAAATTGTATGTTAAAAAATAAATATTAAATCATTTTCTGATTAAATTAGTCCTTTTTCGAAAATTAATTTTATATTCATATCCAATTAAATAATTTTTACAAAATTTATTGAAAACCAATTTAATATTTTGAAAAAGGATCATCTGAAATTGTGTTAATCGTTTTTTTAGAAATTGATTAATTCGATTTGTAAAATGATTTAAAATATGTAATTGCAAAGAATACAAATTTAATCAGAAAAATTTATACATCTATAGAGATGCTCTACATATTTTAGTTTATAATATGTATTTATATTTCAATAACTATTTATAAATATATATAAATTTTCTTTAAAATTTCAATGTAAAATGAATCAATTTTCTTTATAAAGAAATAATCTTTACAATCTTCCAATATTATTCTATTATAATATGAATAACATTTAGTCTAATTTAAGATAACACGAAAATAATTATCATATTTTAATAATAGTAAAATATATTTAAAAAAGTACTGAATTAAAATAAATTTAATACAATTTGAAACTTTATCAAACACAACTAAAATATCCGACAGAATTATGTTCCTTAATGGAAAAATCTTTAGCAATTGTGCCGCTTCACTTAATATTTTAATAACAGATATATCTCTTAAAGTTAAATTTATTCTATGGATTTATCTTTCACATTAGTATTAGTTTAAGTTAGTTTAGATTAGTTTTTTAGTGTAAGTAGTAAAAATAATTTTATAAATAAGGTTTTAATCTGGTTTTCCGTATAAAAAAAATTAATATATATTAAATTACACAAAGTTCTTCTGAGGAAATTAACATTAATAACTAGTTATAAAGGACAAACATTCCTGATCTCTTAAATAAGCTTTTTTTTGTTGTTAATAATTATAAGATATTTACAGATAATAAAAACTCAAATTGAAATAATACAATTTGAAAATAATGGTGTACTTCAAATATTAGAAAAATAAATATATGTATTTACACCAAAAAATGATTGAAAAATATGTAGTGATAATATTATGGAAAAGACGAGTTCTCTGCATATTTTCTTAGCTTGAATTCACAAATATATGATGTAAAATTAATCTAGAAATTTAGAAACTATCAAATTTTGAAATTTACTTTAGTAAATTTAATAAAATTCAAATGAAATTAACGAATTCTAATTAAATTTTAATTAAATCATTTTAAATAAAGTACTTTATGGAAAAGTGACTTAATTTATTTACCTTAGTCTATCAATTCTTCAATTTAATTACTTTACCAAAATTCAATAACACTTATAATTACAACACAATAATTACATTACAACAATTATATAATTAATAAAATTTTATAATTTCGACCCCGACTCACAATGTTGCAGACAATTTATAGTAAATCTTCAATTATTATTAAATCCTTAAATCAAATTTTTAATAAAATATTTCTATTTTTTCCCTCTAAATTATTTTTTTAACTAACATTTAAGGATAAATCTATTCGCCTAACTGATTTATTGCATCCTTTAATTTTTAATATTTAAAATATATTTTGATCCATGACCAATTTTAAAAACATTTTAAATATTCATCTGCCATAAAATGTTGTCAAGGAAATAAAAAAACCAAAAAAAAAAAAAAATGGGTAAAATTGTAGTCCTTTTCATACATAAAAAACGAGGAACAAAATTGTTAACAAAAATCTTTTTTGACCTTTTTTTACTTGATATTTTCTTTTACACCCCATAATTGAGCTATTTTCAATTCACAAAAAAATATTATTTTTTATACTTTCACATATACAAATATCAATTTAAAAAGTCCTTTTAGTTGGAAAATTATTTTTGTGTTTTTCTTTCAATTGCATCGAAAACCTTGAAAATTCTTGTTATTCATAGATCCTAGAGAAATATGGTAATACGTAAAATATTTGTTTTTTTTTGTAAACAAATTTTTCTTTTATTGATCCTTTTGAGTTGTTGTCTTTTTTTCGGTATATTATTTTTGTGTACGTGCCAATTTTTGATTTGTATAAGGGGTGATATCAATATCTTAAAAAATGTATTCAAGGAAAAAAAAAATTTGTATATTTTTGTAGGTGATCCTTTAGTTTTTGTTGTTAAAAAAAAAAGAATATGTTTTGCTTACGTAGATGATTTTATTTTTCATTTTTTTGATATATTTATAGATTTGTGTGGATTGATGGTATAGAAATTATTCGGAAAAAATGATATTTTTCTACATTTACATATTTCAATAAATTTTTGTGATTTTTTACTTTTAGTTTTTGGTTAAATGAATATTAAATTCATATGGTAAATAAATTTTGTGAGTATGTATAGTTTTTTTTAAATGAAAATTATTAAAAATTTGTGTTTTCATTTGGATTTTGTGTTTTATCAATTAGATATATTTTTAATTTATCAAATTATTAATCATAATTTCTAACAAATTTTATAATTTTTATGTACAAATAAATTTTTGACAATTAGTTTGGAAAATATTATCTAATTCCAATTCCATATATTTCCAACTAATTGGAGTTGAACTATAAATATTTCCTTTGGCTTGAATTTGTAACATTTTTAATAAATATTGAAATATTTTAGAAATAATTTTTTTTCCTCTTTTTTTCTAAACTAGTTTTTATAATTTTTTAATTTCGACCCCGACTCACAATCCTCTGGTTCCTCTAAATAGTGAATTAAATCAAATCTTTTCGTTCTGCATTTATTTTCCATTATTTTAATTGAAAAATGAAATATGTAAAATAAGTTTTAAAATCCTTGTTTATATTTATTTTTTAACAATTAAAATAATTATATTTTCTTTATCATTATTTTCAGCTCATCATAATTTTACATAATACCAAATTAATTGCTTTTATGTTACACCCCAGAACATCAAAAAGAAAAAGAAATCCTTGGTACACAACAACAAATAATTTCTATAATAAATTTGAATAAAAAAAAATATACATTATAAAAAAAAAATAACAGAACTAAATCATGTCCTTAACAGACTATGTTGTTGTTCTGTTATTTATTTATTTATTTTTTTTCATTTTGACATTTTTCTAATAACGAAAAATAATTTTTAAAAGAATGGTGAAATAAAGTACATACTGTATAATAGATGAAAATGTGTACTGCGCTGCGCGCATTTGTAATACCTGAAGGAAAATTTTTTTTTTTTTATTTCACTAATTGAAAATCCGGTCAAAGCTGGAAAAAATAATTTAAAAAGAAAATATTAGACACGAAAGATAAAAAAAAAAACAAAACAAAATGATTTAAATTTTTATTTTGGAGCAAACAAAAACAAACATAAAAAAAATTAAGAAAAAAAAAACCGGAAAATATAATTTAATTAACAGAAAATAAATTGTAAATAAAAAAAGGATAATTGGAAAGGAACAGTTTCAATGATTGTATTAATAAATATATAGAAAAATGATATGAAACATTTGAAAAAGAATGTCAGTGAGAGAAAAAAGAACTTATTTATTTATAATGTAAAATATCAAAAAAAAAAGGAGCAAATATATAATTGTTACCAAAGGATACAAAAGTTAATTTGATAAACTCATTTATTACTAACAAAAAAAGACTGAAATTAAATATTTTGCATATATATACCAGTAATAAGCAATTTTCCAGGTGAGAAAATACACTCAGGAAAAAATATATAGAAAAAAATTACTACATTTAAATCCCCGTCTATAATATAACAATTGGTAAAAGTTTTTCCGGAGAAAAATGAAAATATAATAAACAAAAAATTATGAAAAATAGAAATTTTATTTTTTACATAAATGCAAAAAAAATAAAATAAAAATATTCTAGTTTTTTCAATGAATTTTCCTAGATGATATTTTTCTATTTTTCGTATATACTTCAAATAATATTTGTCAAATTTTGTTTATCCTGGAACACAATTGAAGAAAATTACTATTTATACCACCAAAAGTTTACTACTTATATAGATAAAATATTATATAATTATTGGTGTATTTAATAATTATTTCTAAAAGAGAATAAAAGTCTGTTTATAAACTATACAAAAATAATAATATTATGAATCGGAAACGTTCATTTAGACGGCGCCAGAAACCACCTTTTGGTGAACGTGCCAAAGAACATTGTAGAAAATTTACAGCATTTATGTTTAGTAATGTTGGTATAATATTATTAGTTATTTTATATACAATTGCAGGTAAATACCATTTTTTTGGAATACATATACATATATATACATATTTATCGAAAGTGTTGATTTAGAAAATAAAGATTTAAAAAGGATATTGTTATTTAAAAGGATATCAAAATTTTTTTTTAAAAAATTTTATTTATATATTTTTGGTTTTTGTGTCGCTTTTTGTGCAATGTAATTTTTATTATGGAATCAACACTTTTATATAAATAAAAATATTATGGAATATATTTTCAATAAACCAAAATAATTAAATAAATTATTAAAAGTAAATAGTTTTTTTATTATTTTGGCTACAAGAAAAATTTGTCAACCTATCTTTTTCATCATATAGGTGCATTTATATTTCAAGCGATTGAAATTAAAGAAGCTACTGATAATCCAAGAAAAATAATAATTGGTGAAAGAAATAAAACAAAAGTAGCATTAAATTTATGGAATTCAACATGCTGTGTAATGAATACTATATTTAATCAGTCTGCATATAGAGAAGAGTAAGTAAATAAATAAATTTGTATAAATGTGTTTACTAATAATAGAATTAATTTATTAATTTGTTGAATTATCGTAAATTCTTGAAATTTTTCAAATTTACCAAGAGATTATGTAATATTTTAATAAATTAGATAAATTCTATTAAGTAGAAATTTTAATTAATATTAAATTGACGATGCACTCTATAATTTCTAAGAGGAATTTTTCTGTAACATCTAATTATATGCTATTTCAGAAAATTTCAGAAAATAGCATACAATTAGGTGTTATAGAATTTGTAATATTTTTGTAATAATTCTATAGTAAATATGATAATTAATTGCTCATATGTATATTATTGTTTAGTATATTAGAGATAATTCTGTTCGGACATGAACGAATATTAAATCCAATGAAAAACCTATTACGTTATTCATTATAACAAAATGACTATTTCTATAAACTCTGTCAATATTAAACTAATCAAATAATTCACATTTTACTTAAATGTTCAATAATTTCTTTTCAAAAAATTTACTTTACTTTTCTTATAAAATTTTCATTAAATAAATATTCCTCATTTTCCTATTTTTCTCAAATAGTGAAATATGAGTTATATATTTTTCAATATTATACAATATTTTTTATTTATTAATTTAATTCAATTGCCAACTTTTCAATTTTCATTTTTCTTATTACATTTTTCTTGTAATTTTCTTTCAATTTACACTTCCTTTTTAGTTTGGAAAAAAAAGAGAAAATTGCATTTCTATAAATTAATTTTTTATATCACTTATATACAAGAAATACAGGACTTTATGTCTTATCCAATTAAAAATGATTAGGAAATTCCTGTCTGTCACTTTTTATTTTATAATATTACTTTTTTCCATTTTTAGAACAACATTATTTTTCTTTTAATATAGTTTTTATTATAGTTTCGATCCATTTCGATACACAAAAAAAAAAATTCAAGAAAAATTATAAACAATATCACACCAGTAAACCTAAGAAAAAAAAATTTTCTTTAAACAATTTCATTAGAAATTTTAGAAAAATCGTAAAATCATTTATAAATAAAATAAGAAAATAAAAAACTATTTCATAAAATTTATATTAGTTTCCAAAGGTGAGAATATAATAATAATAAAAAAAACGCCACGTACTCTGTGTAGATATCCTTTTTTTTTATCCTTTATATAGTTATATGTAATGCATAGAAGTATGGAGTGTAATTTCTCTATATATCTATTTTGAAAATTATTTTTATCTCCTTACAGGATACACACAGACTTTAGCCTATGTTACAAATTTTCAAACCACAAAAAAAAAATCTCTATATAATAATTTAAGTTAAACGTGTGGAAAGTTAAAGATCCTTTTTTTTTTGTGTATAGCTATAAAAAACTTAAGAGTAAGAAAATTCTTTAAAAAAAAAGAAAAGAAATTTGGAATGAAAAACGATTGAATAATAACATTAAATATCATAGATGTGTAGTGAATACTAAAAAGGATATATATTTAAAATTTATTCCCTATATAAAACTAACCCATGTATATATTTTCAAAACTAAAACCACAATTTCCTTTTCTATATATGGCAATAACTAAACAATAGTCATGGAGTTATACAGAAAAAGGATTTATGTTTTTAAATAAAATGTAATTTAGTTTGAAGTAAATTTTTTTAGAATATAGTTTTTCTTTATAGAAGAAATGAAATTTTCAATTATTCCCAATTAAAAGTTTTTCTTTAATTTTTAACAATTTTTCATTCACTTTTCATGTCTACATAGTCTCCCTTATTTCTGGTATAATAAGTGGTATTGAAAAAATAGCTAATTTCTTTATATACAGAGAATCCTTGATATATATATTTATACATATATTGTTATATAATGGGAAAATCTGAATTTATTTTATTTTTCAATTTATTTTTTCATCTATTTTTCTGTCATTTCATTTTCAATACTGAAAATTGTAGACAGTAATTAAGAAAAAAATTCATTTATTAAAGGAATTTATTTAAATTTTAATTAATATGTTAAAAGTAAAATTTCAAATAATATTTTTATATATAATATAATTATTAATTTTGTGTTTTAGTAATATTAATTTAATTATAGACTTAGGATAAAAATAATTGAATTTCAAAGAGCAGTGATAAAAGGTCAAATAGCTGGTGGTAAAATAGAAGATGAATGGACATTTCCTGGTGCATTTTTATATTCATTAACAGTGATAACAACAATTGGTATGTATTAGCATCTGTATTAGCAAAATTAATGATATTCAAATAAAAGTCATCTCATTTGCTACCCGTAACGACATTTAAATTTATTGTAATATTCAACTATAAATAATGATTTTTTAACATTCATTTCTTTTCCTACAAAAATAAAAAATAAAATTTAGTTGTTCAATTCTAAGTTATTATAACTTTCAATTATATATAAAATGAATTTTCTATATTAATTTTCTACATTCAACTATATATAAAAATATCACTAATTATGTGCCAGTAAAATCTCCATTACGTTTTGTATCCTTTAATTTAAAGTTTTATTCATTTACTTATTATATATTCAGGAACATTTGTATTAAATATATTTTCTCAATAAAAATTTTCAAATCCAAATTATATTTACATATTTATTTTCAAAATATAATATATAATCAATTACATCAATACTCTTAATTGATAATTTAATTTGAATTTATAACTAATTAACGCCTTTTTGTTTATAATGACGAATATAATTTTATATAAATTCAATTTATAATTGTAAATTTTTTGTATAAAATTTGCATAATTTCCATTTAAATATAATTTAAAAAAAAAAAAAAATAGATAAATAAATACTATAAAATATACATGTATATTTAAATTGTAAGCAAAATATATTGTGCAATAATTCATTTCCCAAAACGCTAATATGTATATAGAAAATGTTAGATAATAATTTAACTGCATTTTGTAAATAATAATATCGCTTAGCTCTTAGCATATTGAATATGAAATTAAATGCAAATTAATTGAATATTAAAACGTTTTCTTAATTCTCATGGATATTTAGTAGATATATATTTATATAAAGTATAAGATGATTAAATATACTATTGAGAATTCACCAATATATGAAATGAATATTTTTGTTGTTTAATTGATATAAATTAAAATTTTATTTCATTACATTATCTCGTTTATATTATGTATATACTATTTTTATACTGTAATTTGTTTGTTGAAAATAATTTATAGTAAAATTATAGTACTAGAAATGTTTGTGCACTAAATTCCCTTAGTTTATATTTATAGTGTAGTATTTAAATAATGATATAGTTTATTATTATACTTGAAAAGCTTTTAAGCCTTTTTTAATCTATTTAATGGAGTAACATTTTTTAGACTTAGCAAATGATTTAATATTATGAAATTTAGTGCATAATTGAATAAATTAATTATTATTAAGGATACTTCATATAAAAATTTGCAATAAAATGTAAGGAAATCGTATAAAGAGGTAGGCCTAGGCCCACATCGGGCTGGTTGTGCCAAGAGAAGAATACTTCATAAAATAAATTTAAAATTTTATTGACAGATTTAAAAGAAGGGTATATTTTTTAAGGAAAATGTAATTTCAATCCCAATGCAAATGATATACGGCACTAGAGAAAATTTCTAAATATTTTAAAATCTCGAGAGGGTCAACATTATTTTTAATAATTGCAATTATTGCAGGTATTGAAGTATATTTTGAAATAATATTATTATATGTACTACTCAAAATTTGTAATTATTTTATTTTTATCATCTCCTTTTTTTTTTTTTTTGTTGAAATTTGCAAAATTGAAATTTGTAATAATAAAATTAGAAATTTACCAATAATTTTATGTTATTTATTCAAATTAATCGTATTTAAGTAGTATAATTATCCAAATTTCCATATTATAGAATACCTAATAAATTTTACATTAATAATTAATAAGCTAAAAAAAACTACAAATAGTATTTAAATTCATAGTTATATGTTTTATGGGTATAATTATGTACAATAAATGAAAAAATTAAAAAAAATTTTTTTTTGTAAATATTTACATAATGCAATCAGGGCCGTCCTGATAATATCCTTTTTATATTGTCTTTTCAATGAAGAGAAAATTCATTTCAAACATTCTTTTTTTTTTTTGGTATTTGACAGTTGATAATTTATTGATGCCCTGTCATTTAAGAGCTATAGTACCCTCAATATCATTAATACAGCCTTGCATTATAATATATAATCATTATCTGGTATATACCATAAATTCAAAGTAAATAATTATCATAAAAAAAATTATTTATAAATTTTATGCAATATCATGCAGTGAATTATTTGCATTTAACTATTATGAATTATTTATAAATTAATTTTTATTTTGTTTATTATTGAATATATGATGCTTCCATAAGGACTAAGGTAAACCGCAATTTTAAAATAAAATTAACTATGACCACGCAAAATATATTTTTTGGTATAATATATAATTTTCTAGTATATTTAATAGTAATTTTTTAGATTTTATATAATAATGAATAATTTTATTTAAATAATAATTAATTAACATTTATTTAATTAATAGGAGAACGGAGGATATGAATTCGTGGTCAGGTTGAGGATTATAAATAAAATATTTGTTTCTTTTTGTCATTTGAAATGATTTATAACCAAAAAAATACATTTTGTAATATATTTGTATTTGTTTTAGAGAAATTTATTTGATATATTTTTGAAATTTTAAATAATTTTAGAAAATTTCTAATAAGGATTGGCATTAGAATTTGTGAAAATTATATACCTACCATTAACAATTTTCAGATTAAATAAAATAAAACTTTTTTTAAAATTAAATTAAACACTAACTAAATTTTCTGAAATTTGAAAAATGAGCAAATTGTTTTGAAAAATCGGAAATTCTCTTTTGAAGAGTTGCTAAATTAAAAAAAAACGACTTATTTAATATAAAAATTTTCTATTACATAGATAATAAATTTTAAATTTTAAATGTCATAATTTAATTTTAAAATTCCTTTAATTATACATAGTATGGATATAACAGTCGACATACTGTTATATCCATACTATGTATATATCCATACTATTATGGATATAACAGTCGACATATATGCAAGATTAGAGTTTCTTAGAGTATAAACGATTTTATTTTAACGAAATGTAATTGTGTTATTCCAAATTGTAAAAATAACAAAATAATCTATAGTTAAATATTTGTAAACTTTCTAGTTATTTTAAGTTTTACCATTTGATTAAAATTTACTAGCAAAAATTTAATTCCTCCATCATAATATTACAAATCCTGAAAGCAATGCTTATTATTAGCTAGTAAATTAATATAATTCTTCAAAAATTCACTTGAATTATTAAAATAACATTGAATTTTTTATTTCCGCTAAATAAAAATTGAAACTCATAAATTTTGTTTAATATTCTTTGAATTAATTTACAATATTTTTGCTCCCTTTTCAAATTACCAAATCTAATTTTTATTTAATTTATGAACTCAAGTCTTTTTTTTTAAAATAAACTTTGATCTAAATATTTTTTTTTTTTAAATTTGTTTATTAAAAAAAAGTTGAATTAATGTAAATTTTCTTTTTTTTCTCGCAATTGTTCATTTCTGTATGAAAATTTGTTGTTCCAAAAAGTTACAAAAGTTTTATTTTACTTTTTTTTGGAAAAATGTGAAAATGTACAAACGAATAATTATTATTTGTGTGGTTGACATTTTTTTTTATATATACTTTAAACTTTTCATTAGAATAATTTATTTATATTTTACTTAAGTGCTTACCCATTTTCCAAATAAATTTTTAATATTATATTTTACATTTTCTTTTGAAAATTATTGTCAAAATGTTCAACATAACAAAAAATAAAAAATAAGAAAGGAATTTTCAATTTTACATAAAACAATAACAAAACAATTGAATTTTCATTGATAATATTTTTTTTTTACTTTTCCATATTCGTTATTCGTTTCTATTTTGTTTATTTATCATTTTATTATGGTAATTTATTTCATTTAGATATTTATTTATTTTTTACTTTTATTGAAGTCAGTTATTTTTTTTATAATATGGTTTTTAAATATAGTAACAATAAATTATTGTCTTATTTATTGCTACCCCCCATGTCTGTTACCCATAACATCGATATAGATTTTATGTTGTCAGGAAATAGAATTTTATTGAAGTATTTTTTTAAAAAAAAAAAGACTTACTTACATAAATGTTATTATATTATACAACCATTTAAAATAGCAATGAATTTTGAAATTATCTAAAAAATTACAATCCACCGAACAGCATTTCTTTACTTTTCAAAAGCAGTGAAATATAAATTTTGTTTAAATTTTTTTGGGTATGATTTTAGTCATATTTTATCTGAAAGTTGGAATTAATTTTTAGTTGTCCTTTGCTAAGTTTAATCATTAACAAGATATAAATATAATCTAATTATACTTATAATATTTCTA
The DNA here is from genome assembly GCA_949752835.1 of Empis stercorea. Classification (NCBI taxonomy): domain Eukaryota; kingdom Metazoa; phylum Arthropoda; class Insecta; order Diptera; family Empididae; genus Empis; species Empis stercorea. The sequence continues at coordinate 9,760,723 of OX457087.1, forward strand.
TCATAGACATAATTTTTGTATAGTCTTATGATTATAGTATCTAATTATTATTATATCCAAAAAATTCAGTCATTTGAAAATTTGTCAAAAATATATATATAATTTCAAGAAAAATCATTTCAAATTATTATTTATTTTATTCACTTTTTTAGGTTATGGAAATATTGCCCCAAAATCTGATTTGGGTAAAGTAACAACAATTATATATGCAATTATTGGTATGCCATTATTTTTATTATATTTATCAAATATTGGTGATATTTTAGCAAAATCATTTAAATGGCTTTATGCTAAATTATGTTTATGTCGTATTTGTCCTGTAGTGGCGAAACGACGTGCACTTCGTGAAAGACGAAAAATCCGTGCAATTACAAAGGAGGGAGAAGTAAATCTATTATATAATATTATTATTTAAATATATTTTTTTTAATAAGATCTTTTATTGTGTATCCAGATACAAGAATATATTGATAATGGTGGTATACGATCACAATATCCAGTAAAAGGTTATGATATTGAAAATAATGATGATTCATTTGATGATGAAGATGAGGATGAAGATGATACAGAAATTGAAGCTGAAATTCAAGCTGACACTGCAACTATTACAGTACCATTGACTGTTTGTATTAGTATTATGATAGGGTAAAATTTAATAAATATGATCCTTTTTTTTAAAACAAATAAACAATTTTCTTTATTTTGTATAGGTATATTTTATTTGGTGCAACATTATTCTTTAAATGGGAGAATTGGGAATATTTGGATGGTAGTTATTTTTGTTTTATATCATTAAGTAGTATTGGTTTTGGTGATCTTGTTCCAGGCGATAACGTTGTAAGTATTTTTGTTTTAAATTATTAAATGTTTTAAGTAAATTGTTTATAAATTAAAATACCTTTGTAATTGTAATGTAAAATTACATAGGTATAATTGTTTCTTCCTCTGAGCAAATAGAAAGCTTACAAGAATAATTCTGGGATGAATCGCTAGCAAACAATTTCTTGTAAATTAAAATGAATATTTAAATATGCTTGAATTAAGCTATCAAGTTTTTACCCTGACTGTCTTATTTAATACTTCATGCTAGAACTATATTAAATAATTTTACATTATACTAGGTACTTAAATTTTGAATTTTCTAGTTATATAATCTAATTATTCAAAAGGTGAAATTTTGTAATATTTATTTAATTTTATGTAATTTATCATTTTATGAAAAATATTCAATTTCATAATGAACCCACACAAAATATATGTTAACAATTTTTTAGTAACCTTTCTAATATGATTAGATTTTTATTTAAAATTTACTTTATAAAAATATCTAATTTCAATTAATTTATATTTAATTTAGATCTCATTATAGTGAACCTTTTTTAATTCATAATTATAAAAAAAAAATAGGATTAATACTCTTTGACCGCTATAATATCATGATCAAGTAACTACCGATGTCACTGTCATGTACAGCTTTTTTTGTAGTGTACCCTACTGTACTACAATTATAATATACATACATACTCAATTATGCTGCCAAAATTAGAAACTATTTTGGGAATTAAGAATTAAATTATGTTAAACATTATTTTATTCAACATCAAGGATTTTACCATTAATTATTTGTGCATTTTTTTTTTTACTTTTCTATGGACAATATTTAAATTTCACAATTATAATATTTTTTCCTTATATTTTGTAAATAAATTACAAAAATTTGCCACCACAAATTATGGTTAACTACATTTTAAATTTAAGAAAACGATAAAGTCGAAATATTATCATAAGTTTTACTATTTTCCAAAAATTTTACTAGACTATATTAATTTAAACTTCTTCCAAGGATACTCTATATTTAATTTTCATTTCTGACTCATAGTATATAAGTTTTATGCAAACAATATTATACCAAAAGATAAAAAATTGGAAATAATTCTTAAAAGCGTTTACATTATTCTTTGGATTTATATAACCAAGAAAAATCATTTATTTTTAATTCTCTACCAATTTTTATCCTTAATATTTTTTTGGTTACAAATTTAAAACAATTCACACACACACACACAAAACACGGTTTCTTTATTCGAACCAATTTTAAATGAATAAAATATTTTTGATTGTTTTGTATCTTGAGATCCTTTTTTTTGTGTCGAGGTTGTCCCATAAGCTTATTTTTTTTTTTTTTTACAAAATATTCGTAATAGTGATATTTTCTCGCAGGACGATTGTATATCGTTAAAGTTTATAGGTTATAAAATAACATAAACACAAATTTATTTATATACCAAAAATTGAATAAAATACATTTTAAATTTTTCTATAATATAATACCACTTTTTTTTTTTTTAAATCCTTTTGCTATATCCTTTAGTATAAACTTAAAAAAAAAAATTTACTATCTTGTATGGCAAGGTTTTATGTTTTCACATACCAAAAATAATATGAAATTTTAATATAAAATACTATATACAAAATTTTGAACATTTAAAAGCACGTTCTTTCCTTTCAAGAAAAACCACTAAAGTTACATTAAAATATTGCTAAAGTTTTTTTTATTTTGGGGGGAAAAATAATTGTTTTCGTGGAAAAGTTTTTCGGTTAAAACTGGAAAAATACTCAAAAATTATTGTCAAATTATATTAAGTTTAGAAAAACCTTTTTTTTTTGCATTTGGTGTATCTCTAAACCATATAAATTTTGTCGATTTAAAATGAAAGTATATTAAGAATTATTATTATATAAAGCTTTAAATAAAAATGTGAAAATAAATTACATAAAAAAAAAGAAAGAATAATGTTTAAAAAGATTAAAAACTTTTGCTATTTGGTATTAATTTTTATTTGTTTAAATTAGTTTTTCAGTTTAATGAGATTGTTGTTCTGGTCTCAGAAAATAATTGCGCTGAAAAAACATCTCTTTTAATCTTGTTTACATGTTGGAAATGATTTTTTGGTGAAAATGTCGTTTAAATATTAATAAGAAAATTAGTTTTTAATATTCTTAACCCCAAAAAAATAAATTTTAATGTAACTAATTATTATCGAATAGTAAATATAAATATTTTACTTAAATTTTCTTTTAAATATGTACTACTTAAATTTCTGAGAAATACATATTAGCCTTATATATTTTTATCTTTTGTGAAAAAAGAATTTTAAACCAATATTGCTTCAGTTAGGTTGAAGTGATACCATATGACACTGAAGACGAAACATTAAGTCACTAATCTATAACAAAATCCAATATACTTTACTTCATAAATCTAAAAAAAACTATTTAGGTTTCCTTCATATCTTCCTTGTCACTGTATTTATGTAGAGCTATGGCGAACTCTAAGACTTTTGTTTAGTCAGGAAGCCCTTAAATTTTGTAATTTATTTTTTTAGTACAAAGGATAACATTATAGTAACAGATAATATATTTCACACAGCTGATGAAATGTCGTCTAAAATATACCATGAACCATTTCTATAAAATTACTCTCTTAATTTATATAACAGAAATATTAATATGAAAATGAATTTAATTGCAATAAATGATCAGAAATCCTTTTAAAATAATATACTAAATTATTCCTGTAAAATAGTAAATTTATAAATATTTTAATATTTGTATACCGTATTTTACTTTTTCCATTTCTACAGGATATTTTTTTCTATAAAGAAATAAATTTGAATCCTTTTTTTTTTTGTCAAAAACATTTTATATTTATTATTTTGCATTAGAAAAATTGTGTTGTTTTTTTTCATGTGCCCTTTCTGTGTAATGTGACTTTTATTGTAACTGCAATTCTATTTTGTTTCACTAATTTTTTGTTTTTGTTTCATATCCTTTGTGAAAAAAAGGACATCGAAAATTGATAGTATACAAAAAAAACCTGCAAATAATTTGCTTGCTAGTTTTCGCACACACAAGCAACAATGAAATGAAAGCCACTATAATTTTTTTTTTGTATAACCAGAAAGGATAACGTGGTTTGTAACTTTAATAATTTTTTTGGTTTGTTGTACTATTTTTTTTGGTTTAGTAAAAAAATTTATTGAGCATTGAGTTATTTGGTCACGTTTTAACTTTAATCCTGTTCAACTCTGCCATTTTTTTCTGTTATGTTCATTTATTTAGGTTATGTTTTTTTTTATCTATTTTGTTTGTTTGTTTATATTTTGTAACCGGGAATTTTATTGTGATGAGCATGAAAATCCTTACATATTTTATTATTTTGAGGTTTTTTTGGGCTAAAAAACTATTCTTAAAAAAAAAAACAATTCTAACTATTTTCATTTTATTTTTTTGATAACACATATCCTTTTTTTTTTTAGTTTATGCATTCATGAATATTGGATAACGTGTTGATGGAAAAATATAAAAAAAATCGTTAAAAAATAAATAAAATTTAATGAAAATTGTGGCAAATGGTCTGCAAAAAAAATATTGATTAAATAAAAATCCTATTTTGTTGATTTTAGATGATCAGATAATAATTATTTTCGGTTGTAGAGAGAATTAAAATTATTTGAAGAATTTACTATATACACAAATTGTCCCAACATTTGTTTATATGTCAATTTCAATATTTTTAAATATTGATAATAAATTTTAGTATTGCTATCAAACTCCGCCAGTTATGTCACTCTTACGCATTACTCGGAAATACTACAAGCTATAATTAATTATTTTAATTAGGTATTTTCAAATATTAAATAAAATTTGAATCCATTTTGATGAAAATTTAGGTTCACATAAATTATATAATGAAAATTATTATTATGAAATATCTAAAAACTTCAAATTTATGCCCGCAGCTTTATGTTGGTCAATTTTAAATGAAAGAACCAGTCCATCCAATTTTTATAGATTTATATTTTTTGTTGCATGCTAAAAGCTTAACGAAAATGAATAAAATTGCTTCTAGGGATATAATTTATGTATTTGCATCGATATGAGCATAATTTATCATAAGTTCTATAAAAAAAGGAATAATCTAATATATCAAATATTTCTAAATATATACCCTCAAGCTTTAAAATTGATTAAATAATTTTCCAAACTGTGAAATAAAATTTTTTTGATGGAATATTTAAATATTATGATATATTTTTTCACGAAAATTTTATATAAATTATTTTCTATCGCTTACAGTTTTGATCAATTTTAATATTTGCTAATTCCTTGGTTACAGTGACAAGCAATCTAAACCCATAGATGCAATAAGTTAATTAAAAGTTTAAATATTCATCAATTGTGAAAAATGAAAGTTTAAATTTGTTTGTTTTTATACCAAAATTTTATATTAGTTAACATATTAAAATTCTGTTATATTTAATTTTATCTTATTCAAGTTTCTTTTAATCATAATTTTTGTGTAGTAAAAATTCTTTAAATTTTGTAAATTTGAAATATAATTCCACACTCTAATATTATTGCTTACCAATTTTATAAGAATTTTACTCTTATTAAATTGATAAGCTCAAAACTGCGATGATGAAAATTGTCCTTAAAAAGAAAAAAAATGTTTTTTTTTATATTATTGTCTCGATTCTTTGTCCTTTGAAATTTTATCTTTTGAACTGTCATCAACTCAAGAAAAACTTTAAATGGTGATAAAGAAATTGTTTTTCTAACATTAATTTTTTATCTTTAAGCGACAAGAAAACAAAAATTTTAGTCTTTTGCGTGGAAAATGTCTGAAACAGAACCTAAAAAAAAAACAACAATATTTTACAGACCAAATAAAAATTTTTTTTTTCTGTATAGACATAGACAGTTCATAATGAAAATCGTCTTAGCTTTGAATCTCTAAAAAAGTAGAAAATTATTAAAGAAAATTAAATTAAATATCTTCAGGGTGCAAAACAAAATTTAATTTCGAAATTATTTTCTTATAGTTTATATATTTTATCCTTTAATATCCTTTATCTTTAGTATCCTTTTTCGTATTTTTTATTTGTATTTTTTTTTTAAATAATATTTATTTTAATTTAAAATGAATTAAATGTTAATGTTTTTTTGTTTGTGTTTATTTGAAATCTATTTATTTTTTTTTATTTTCAGCTTAAAAGGAAAAATGACGATGAAGTTGTTGCAATGAGTTTTATATTTTGTGCAATTTATTTATTATTGGGAATGGCATTTATTGCAATGTGTTTTAATTTAATGCAGGTAATTATTTATTTTAAATTTATAATATTCTTTTAATTTATTTAAATAAAGATAAAAATTTTAAATAATTTAATCAATTTGTGGTGAATTTGATAATTTTTATGTTGATTTTTCGTTTATGTTGGATAAATTTATAAAAATGCGACATTTTGTCAAAGAATTTAATTATTTATTCAAATATAAATTTATATATTAAATTATTTCTTTTTTTACATTTTTAGTTTATCACAAAATTTCATAAAAATTTACATTTTTTTACCTTGTCAGTTTTGTTGTAAAAATTTAGAAAATAAAAATTTAGGCCTTCATAAAAATATAATATAAAATATTTTAATATTTTCAAAAAGCCTCCTAAAAATATGCAATATAACATATATTATTATGATATTTTTTTGGAACTTTTGTAATATACATAAATAATTTTTTTTTCATATATATGTTATGTTACTTTGTTAAAAGGATATAATAAAAGTTTATAATGAAATGGAAAAATAAAAACTGACATAATTTTGGTGGGTGATGATATTAAAATGAATAAATGAAAAAAATATATTACACATATATGAGCATCATTTAATTTATTTACTTGTTTCCTACTGAGTATAATAAAAATAATTTTTTTTAGAAGTTTTTTTTCTATAAGAAAATTTATTGTGATAAAATTACATTTACTTTTATTTTTCCCGAGTCACAAAAAAGTCACAAAATTTTATAACACATTTGGTTATATTTTTTGTTGTGAAATCAAAATGTCTAAAAAATTATAATAATTAAAATTGTTTTTTGTTTTTTCAACATTCATATAAAAATACTTTCAGTTTTCGTGGAACACGACGACATTTTATTAATATAAATATTTATTTAAATATCAAAAGGAGAAGAGAATGTTTTTCTATAAACTTAAATTAAACAAAAATATTTAATAAATATCCTTTTTACGTTAACCCTATAGCAAATATACATTTTACTAGATTTACGGTCATTGAACTTCTGTGTTACAGAGTATAGTTACACAAACTCCATGATGTTTCAGATATAAACAAATTACTGAATATTAAATATAATAAATTTTTACTTCCTTTCTATAAAATTTCATTATTAACTCTACAAAATTTCATTATTTAATCATATTTTCAATTTGAAAACAAATCTGCAAAAAATTTACTTGACATGAATATTTTATCTTTTGACTGATGGATGTTATGATAATTTTTTTTGAACTTTTCATATTGGAAATTTTAATCAGGAAAATTCTATATAGATGAAATTTTCTATTCGTTTTTTAAGTGTGGAAAGATTGTATAGTATTTTATACACTATATTAGTTCATTAAATCTGTTTGAATATAAAACTGTAAAAATTATTGAAAACTTAAAAAAAAAAATATTGTATTGACTTAAAACTTTTGTAATTTATCATAAATTTTAAATTTTTTTTTACCAAATATACTGAAAATGTTGAATTTTTCGGTTCTCTGGTTTTCTAATTAAAAATGAAAATTTAATTTATTTTTTAATTTTCATTATTATTAAGGTATTCGACTTTTATGCTAAAATACTATGGCAACCCTTAGAGATTATTATTTCAGAGCATAATATAAGTTGAAATTAACATAAATTGATTTTATTTCCAAAAAATTCTATCTTTATATTATACTTCAATAATTTACTTTTTTTTTATATCTATATAAAACCTTTATTAATCAGGTAATTAAATTAACTTTTCTATTTACCAAAAAAAAAAAATTGTCTATTAATTTCGTGAATAGAATATGTAATATAATCTTTAGATAATTAATTTTACAAAAATTCATAGAAATATAAACTTCTTTTTTCCAACTTTATATATTTACAATATTATTTTGTTAAAGGAAATTCTTTTTATGATAGATATGACAGCTATTTTAAATATTATGTTTATAAAAAATTATCATTTTTCTTGTTTATATTTTAAATATTTCATGTAAATTTGAGATGAGAAGTTTTTTGATAGTTTTTCTTTTATGTATAAAGTTTTGTATTAAATGTGTACATAGCTTAAATTGCAAATTAATTAGATACTTTCTTTTTTAAAAAAAAAATTATTGTAAATGAATTTTCTTGACAGTTTTGACATTAATGTTAATCAACATGTTTGTTTATTTAAAGTGAATTTGTGCAGAAAATTATATTCTTAAAAACATTTTAACTATAATTATTAACCATAAAATTTTAATTACTCTTAATTAAATGTATCATACCATAATATATTTCTAATTATAAATTAAAATTTATGAATTTAATACCATTAAAATATTTCTTTTAAAACCTTGTATACACCCAAACAAATTATATAAAAAACGTGTACATATATTTACATGATAGTAGATAGAAAAAAAATATTATATATAAATATGTTTTAGAAGAAAATTGCATTACCATGGTATTAGTATTACCACACATTTTTATGATATTACTAAGGTGATATCATTGAATAATATTATACATTTGCTTTATGAAATTTTATAAATTTAATGCAATATGAAATGTTATATACATACATACAATGCCGTATATTTTTACTTTTTCATACATATGTATAATTTTTTAATTTTATATATAAAAATTCATATAGCATAAAATTAAATTTCATATCATTATAAATAAGTTTTTGAAAAGTGTGTAATAAAATATACAAGTTAAAAATTGTGTATAATTTTATTACGATTCATTTCATCGTTGAAGTAGTTTTGTATAGCTGCGAGTCCCTTTAGTGGCAGATAAAATAATATTTTCAATTTTCTGACATATATAGTTTTAGTTTTGAAATTAATATCCATATTAAAGTTGTATATTTGATTTTAATAATACCTTAATGTTTTAAAGGTATATTTATAATTCTAGTTCTCAATTATATAGTTATTGCTGCTCAGTTTGTCATAATTGTTACACCTAGCAATATTTTTTTTTAATATTTATTGATAAACTTAGGGGTATGTATTTGTAAAACTAGAATATAGTCTTTCTAATTTTACAATTTTGAAAAACTAGATGAAAATTTTTTTCTTGCAAATGATTTATTTCTTAAAATCTTCTACATCATAACATCCTAGAAATTATATAAAAATTAAATTTTGAAACTATGTTTTTTATTAAAATTTATATTTAAATAATAAAAATATAAACTTTAAATTTTATCTAAGTAAACTTATGTACGGTGTCAACTAATTTTATTTATTATATAACATAAATTCACGTTCCATTTATTATTATAACCTTTCCTTAAGTTAATTTTTTTTTTTTATTAAAACGAATTCACAATGTATAAGATTACATAATGACACTAACTAGTAAATCATAAGTGTAAAACATTATTATGAAATTTTTCATATATGTACATACACAATAAACACCTAACAAGAAGGATTGCAGAGAATGTAGTAAAGGAAAAAATGTCTGAGGCAAAAATGTAATAATTTTAACAAAGAATCATAATATTGTAGTTAGACACCTTCATAAGTTTTATAGAAAAAATGTATACAAATTCTTATTATATTATTTAAATTATATTTATACTATACAGACATTCATGTTAAAAATTTATGATTTAAATCTATGTAGAGCACTAAAAAAAGGGAGTTTTTTGAAATTGTTATTTTGTATATATGTACATGAATAAGCAACTGTTGTAAATTTCATTATTATACCTGATATTAGTTGGACACTTGTGAAATAAACTGATATAATTTTTATATCATTGTAAAATTTTTATTGTGTACACTGTAAAATTTTGTAAAAATATACATCAGATATTTTGGGATTTAAAGAAAAGAGGTGTTGTGGCATATTTATACCCAATGAATTACTGTCCAAAATGTTCCCTTACTAATACAATACAATAGATTGGTCGCAATTAATAGATTTTTCACTACACCAAATGATTTTATAGTTCAATTCCCAATTGAAACTGCAAATAAACATTAAATATTTTTTGTATCATGTACACCATATTTAGTGTAAGTGTACATGGACTATTGGATGATTATGAAAAATTTACGATTTATTTAAAATGTAGTCGTAAAGTTTTCCATCATTTTAATTTTAAATTTGAATATTAATATAATGTATAAACAAAATTATACAATATTAATTATTTTGCAAATTCAAATAATAATATTCAAAACAGATTTATAACGCGATACATTTTTAGAATTTAATATTTTACCATGTGCATATTTGTGGTATATATACCTAATATATAATTTACAAATACGTTCTTTTTTCCGTATATTATGTTGACAGAAGTGCATAATCTAATAAGACTTCCTTTATAAATCGTAAAAATTATTATGTACGTGCCGAGAAATAAATATGCTATACATAGTAATATAAAATTTTAGTCTATTTTCCAAAAAATATACATTTTCGATTTTGTCCTGTTGTCAACGATATAACAAGGATGGTGTTTTACTAAACAAGAATATAATATTACACTTTTATAAAAATTGTAAATTTTTTTTTTTATTGTCACGTAGCTTACCATTGGATGATATAACTCCATATATTTATTTCTGTGAATTTCTCTTTTCTAACCAACATAACAAATAAAATATTGTAGTAGAGAATATTTTTTTTTTTTTGCAATAATATTTTCATATTTCCATAATAACAAAAAAAAAATTTTTGCATTTAGATATTAAATTTTTGAAAATGATTATGGTAAATACAATATTGTAAATTTAATCATTTTCAAAAAAAAAAAAAAATCAATCAATTGCAACAAATAAATTTTCAATTAAATTAGATTAAAAAATTTCTATATTAAAAGTTCAAATTTTGATTAATTTACTGCAAAATCAATCATCGTTTAATTTGACTAATGGATATTTGATTAAATACAAATCATTTTTGATTGTAGAAATTTCAATTACTTTGTATGAGAAAATGGATTTGAAGTAAATTAAATTCTCCACAATAATTGTATACCAAACTTTTTGTTTTTGATTTTCAAAATTTGAATATTATCACATCAACAATTTAATTATAAATATTAATTTTTAATACATAAAATACTATTTTTTGTCGCCATAAACCAAAAAAATGTTACAATTTGATTAATTAAATTATTTTTAATACGAATAATTGTTTATTTTTTATACAAAAAATAATTTTCATTTTAGGAACAAGTTGTTCATGAAATGAGAGAATTTAAACGTGTCATACGATTATGTTTCCGATGTAACAGGTGACATTAAAAACATTAGCATAAATAGAAAAAAAAAATTTGTTGTTCTGTTCATATATAGAAGAATAAAACGTAACAAAATTTCCTCCAACAAAACAAAATTGGCATACAACAATATAAAGATAAGAATTTTTATTTTTTATCATTCACCATCGCATACCCAGCATAAATAAAGATTTTAATTTTCCACTTCCTTATGATGCCTAAACACAACAACATCAACAACAAAAATCATTTAATGGACACAAAAATTAAGGATACACTTAATAAATAAGGTAATTTTCATTTGACCTCATTATTTTCTCGAGAATTATATTATTTTTTTTTTTATATTAACTTTTTCAAATTATAATAAATTGTTTTCCTCTTTTGTTAAAAGGATGTACTGACAACATCCTTATGATTATTGTCATTGAATAAAGGGACAAGAACGATGAGAACGATGGCATTAAAACTCAGCATAACTTCATTATGATTCGCTTTTGGTAGAAGCAACCAAACTATTCTTACACTCAAAAAAAAAAATATCAAAAAAATCATTTCCATATCATAAAAAAAGGGAAAAGAATAGCGAATTTCTTCAGTTACAACGATAAAAAGGAAAATTTCATCCTTTTTTTTTTTGGTTTGGCATGTCAATTTTATTTTTCGTTATTGTTGTTATGGACAAAAAAAGGGTAAATGACATTCTAAACTTAAAAAGAAAAATGAAAGAAAACTTTTTCAAAAAAAAAAATCGCAAGGATATATAGTACGCTGACCGTTTTTTTGTTTAAAAATATATAAAATGTCCTGAAAGTCCTTAAGGCACATTAAATCTAATACTATGAAGTGACAATTGTGGAAATTGTATAAAATTACGAAATCATTTGGTAGCAGGACGACAGCATAAAAAAGCATAAAGTTGCTACCATTATTTTTTTGTCATTGGAAAGGATATAAAAAAAAAATTAAGTTGGTTTTTGTGTGGACAATCGTGAAAAGGGTGGAGATTAATGTGTAGGTCTGTGGGATATTTTCTGGGGTGTTAAATTATAGGTTCACTTTTTTATTATTATGGAAAAGTGAAGGAAAAAACAGTGAAAATTATTAAAGAGTTTTGAGGCAAAAACAAAGGACTTTTTTTTATTTTTATTTTTTTTGCTATGTGCGGTTTTGATAAGAAATATTATGGTGTTGATTGGGAAATTAACAAAATAAAAAGAAGAAGAAGAAAAAGGACTTTATTGTTGAAAGAAATTACCGAAAAGAAAATACAACAAAAAAACAAAATTATTATTTTTAGAATTAAGGAAAAGTAAAATATTTTATGGTTAGAAATTATTTTAATTATTAAGTAGGAAATTTTTTTTATTTCATTAATTTAATTTAGTTATTAAGAAATTTAGAAGTTTGTAAATAAAAAAATTTGATTATTTATTAAAATAATTATTAATAAAATTTTGTTGTTGTTATCCTTTTTATAATTTTTAATTTAATCAGAGGATATTTAGAATTTCAATTTAATTAATTAAATATATGTACATATACAGTGTAGTGACTGTGGTACATTTGGCTCGTTTATTTTTCACCCAAGAGCAGAAGAATATCAACTGTTAGAAGGTTGTATTGTTGCAGTAAGAGGAGTTTCTTAGTTGATATTAATTAAACTGTTTAATATGGCTATGAGCAAAATCAACCAAAATCGAATATAGTCAGAGTCATCTGCCTCATGGCATAAATATGAATTCATCACTTTTAAAATATGATTCTACTTTTTGAAGAAATTTTTGTTGGTAATTTAATTAATCTGTCTGTGGATGTAGTGGCACTAGGGAAAACATTGATTGATTATACTTTGGTGCACCCCAGTGAAGCAACTGTGTCAGCCAGCCAGTAGTTATCCTACCTCCTCGTTGTGACTCTGGATACTTGTCCAAATGTTACCTACAATAAAAACAAATAAATCCAAATAAATTGTTATCTGATATCTTAACTTATTCATGATTACATTTTAGTGATTACATTTTAGTAGGTGGACTGCTGTTACTATTTGATAGATGAAAAATATTAAATAAATTTTCTAAAACCCAAAACCCAAAAATATGTATTAAAATTTTAAATAAATAATAAAATAAAATTAATATCAATTAAAGTCTAAACGATATTTATAAAAAAAAATTAAAAAATTTGCCTCATTTTCATTTTATTCAAATTTCGTGGTATATTTACCGATAAAAAATTAAATTTCGTGGCAGATAAAATAAATTATATATACAATAAAAATAAATATAATATAAAATAAATTTTTGTTAGTGGAGATTAATCCTTTCGCTCCATTTAATATCCTTTATACATATCCTTTAACTATACATTGAATATTCTTAGAAAATTACTATTAAAATTTTTAATAAATACAAAATTTATATTAAAAAATTGTCCTTGCATACAAATTTTCCTGAAAAAAAAAATGTAAAAGGGATTCTGTTTAAAATGCAATTGAATTTTTTTTTTTTTACTAATATAAATTGAATATTTCTTAAAAAAACTGATGAATGACAAGGAGAACATGTGCTAGAATTTTTTATATTGAAAATATGAGAATTTAATAATATTCCAATTTGTATATGCATTTTTTTTATTTGGTTATTCTTGGTCTTTTTTGTTTTTCAATATGCAAGTCTTGAAAATGCAATGAAAAAACTTTTAGAATATTAATATTTAAAACGTGATCTTAATTTTAATTTTTCGTTCTTTATTAAGTTCAAAAACAATAAAGGTTTTTTTTTTAATATTCCAGGAATATTTTTTCATTTTTGTAGAGTTACTAATTTTTTGCTGAAGTTTTTCAAATTAAATAACAGAATAAATAAACGAGAAATGAATTAAATTTTCTTTTGGTATTTCAAAGATAATAAAAGTTTATAGTTTTTATAGGAAAAATTATAATTGAAATGCAATTTTAAGGAAAATTAAAAAAATTTACAATTTGTAGAATTAGAAAATTGTCATATGCTAATAAAAATAAAGATGTTCAAGCATTCTGTTTAAAATATTGGGAGAATATGTTAATGTCAATTGATAATGTCAGAGTACTGCAAAATTTGTATTCATTTTTGTGGCATTATTAATGTCATAACAGAAATAAATCGGCTACACCAGCATATTTGTTAAGATTATGTTGCCAACTAGTGGATATCTCGTTGCTGAAAATACCACAAAAAAGGAATGCAAATGTTGCATAGTACTATCATAAGATATGGATTTTTAGATCGAGATTGGAATGTTTCACTCATAATAATGATGATGAATTTTTGTTCTATGATTATCCTGTCTATTTAAATAAATTTTATTGAATTATTGTTTACAGATTCCTCAAAACTCCTCAAGAAAAATTTTCAACGATTTTTATGTCAAACATCCCATTACTTAACTAATCAAAAAAAAAAATATATATATTAAAGAAATTATATTAAAGAAATTAATCTTATTTTATGAAAAACTTTTATTATCAATAATTATTTTCAATTAAATAATATTTTAAACATTAATTTGTCAGTTACATTCTTCCGTCTGACTCTTGACAGTTCAAATTTTTGATTTATCACTGTCTTTTTTTTTTTTTTTTTTGAATAAAATTAATCTGTGAACTGTTAAGGAATAATCCTTAGAGTATTTTCAAAGGTAAAAATGTTTGTGCTTTTCATAATCACACAAAAAAAAAAAAATTATACAATTTAGTTTCCATATTTTTGTGATAATTCTTTTAGTACGATTATGGGGAATATTTTTCTTTTCCTTTCTGTATCTATAGAACATCTACAAAGGATCACGTATATGTTTAAATATGAGAAACCAGCAAATAAAATAAAAATTGTATCCTGCTAAAACAGAACATACAAGTTGAATAAAAACCTACTAATAAAAAAAAAATCATTATATACATATAAATACATGCGTAAAACAACATAAGGAGCATAAAGATTTTTGATGTATCTACCTAATATTTAATATTATTATTACAAATATAAAAAAAAAATGGCAATAAACAGTCTTCAAAAAAATAAAAAAAAATGATAATAAAAAAAATTATTTATTTTGCGTGTGCATAAATTATTTTCCATAAAGGGAATAATAATTCTCTGGGAATATTTTATGTACATATATATATTTATACATATTATACAAAATATTTATTAAAATTGCATAATATGAGATGGAGACATAAACACACACGCATAAATCTTATTAGGCACTCTTAAAAATTATTTAAAGGAAAAAAATAAAGGAAAAATTTAAGATATTCTCTTGTTGGATTTTCATAATTTTACCACAATTTTTTTGTGTGGTACTTATTTAATTTGGAGTAATTTAGAGCCAAAAAGAAGTATATGGTATATACAATGATAATAATTCTCTAAGGATTTCCAAATGATGAATTGTTTTCAAACTAAAAGAAAATGTGGTTGTTTTTTTATTATGTTATTGCGGTTATTTTGTTAAATTAGCAAGGACATTGCCGGAGAATTATCATGAGAATAATTTGAAACTTGTCCATCATAAAACAATTTAATATTAATAGATATTTTTGGTATAGAGAAATTATGAAATATATAACCAAAAATTATGTAATTATAATTTAGATGTTAAATTTTTTAATATAAATTGTTAATGTATTTATCGGACCATTTATGTATATTTTAACATAGACCAACTTTAAATTTAATTTACAATAATGTTAATAATAATTAGTGTCGTAAGAATTCTAAACTATATTATGACCATTATTCTGATCATCATTTCCTGATCGATCTAATGTGAAATTTAAAATCTTCAAATCCTTTCTAACTAAAATTAGATACTTTCCATTTCCACAAAGACCACAATTAATTAGAATTTTTCTAACTAATTTTAACAATTATAGTTAGCACAACAATCTGATGTTCATTTATTCTTGATTATAAGCCAACAATTACATTTTCATGAAAAAATGTTTTAATCTATTTTACTTGACCAAGAAATTGCAAATATAGTATATTATTTAATTTCTATGTTCAAGCACGTTCGCTGGAGATAAGATTTTTTCAAAAAAAAAAAATTACAAGAATTCTTGATGAAAGGGGACAAAAATTTATTAAATCAGTGGGCACTGGTATTTGATTCTTTGACTTGAATATATAACTTTAATGTTGTAATAGCTAATATAAAAATTTATGAAAACTTTAATTGCTTATAAATATATGAAAAAATTAGTGATCTTCTATTAATAATTAAAAGTCAGAGTATATTTACAGTTTACCCTCTTTAACTAAAATATATAAATCAAAAGTTTCAACAACAAAAATTGTCTTTAAATATTAATTTTCCTCAACCATGTCTTTCTTCACTTTAAACTTTTTTTCAATTCTTAAATTTAGTAATTTTTCCGGCCAAGTCTTTTTTTTTTACCCTACCCCAAGGGTAAAAGGAATATTTTTTATTCATGTTTTTTTTCGGTTGTGGGAAAAATTTGAAACCCTTATTACTCTTATTGTTTTTTTTTTTCGGTGTTGGTTATATAATATTTTTGTGTTAATTTAATGAATTTAAACTTTAACACAGAAAAGTCTCAGTTGAATTGGATGTTGTTAAACATACAAAAACAAACACACACACACATATAAAAATTTTAAAAGTCGAAAATTTTATTAAAACAGGATATTTTTTTTCAGGAAAACCTCATTACTTTGCATACCACCCCAAATGGAATTTACATATAAAAAAAATTACGGAAAAATTAATATATTTTTCAGTGTTTTTTTTCTTCATATTACGTAAATTTAATTACCGATATTATAAAAAGTATCCTTAAATAATAATAACGTTTATATTATTTTTTACGGATTTAGACCCACGTTTATATCGGGGTCTTATGGATACAAGTCATAGTGCTTTTAAATATGGATTGCACATAGAATTCCTATATTTTAAATTTAATAATTTTTTACCTGATGCTTTTATTACTCTCTAAAGACACCAGCAAAATGTATTATTTCGACCTTGATTTCAAGGTTATTTCTATTTTGTTGACTGTAGTAGCAGGGATACTTTATAAATATTGAATGAGATGTAAATTTTTCGTAGTAAAAAAAGGAGTAAAGAAAATTTTGTTTAAAATAATTAAAAGGGAATTTGTTTTGCTTTTGTTACCACAAAAATGTATAGAGAATGAAAAAGAAAGCCCTTAAAAATTTGTTCCTCCGCTATACTTTTTAGTTTCGAAGAAAAACGCAATAATATTTTATCGAAGAAAAATTATTATAGAAAAATTAGAAAAGTCTTGTAAAAAATATAGGGAAAACAAAAATGAACAACTTTTCCAACCAGAAAAACAAAATTTGGGAGACACAGACAAGATACAAAAAAGTTTTTTCCTTTATTTGTTCTTTTTGTTGTTGTTATGTTTTTTTCCCTATTCTTTTTTTTGTTATGTTTTTTGTTTTTTTTTTGTTTAACTTTTTGGTGAATGAAACTTCACGCCATTTTAAGCACACCATAATTGCTTTGGGCAATTTTACTTTTGAGAGTATGAATTACAAGTTTTTCCAGAATCATTAGCAAGAACACAACAAAAAAAAAAATGGAGTATTTTCATTCTGTCAATGACAGTTAATGAGGGAAATTTTTTTTTTATTCTGTTCTCTGAAATGGAGACAATAATGGAAATTTTAATGTTGTCCTTGTTTTTTGAAATACATTATAGTAATAATATAATATATTAAAAAAATGTGTGAAGCATTGATGTGAAAATGTTTATTTGATAAAGTCCGTGTAGGCATTGAAGGAATTAGTTTAAGTTTTTTTGTTCTTTTAAAAGTAAATTTGTTTTTTATCTATATTTTTGCTCATTGTTTTTGACATTTAGTTAAAATTTATTGTTAAATTTTTTTATATAATTGAATTTTCGATATTTGGTTGGAAAATTTCGTTAAAATTTTTATGTAATATTGTAGTTAAATTTTGTCGTTTAGATTTAGATGAAAAAAATGATTAGAATACTTTCAAAATTATGTAGTTAATATTCTTCTGCATTTTGTAAGAAATTTTAATGTCAGTCAGAGGAGCCTCCATCAACTCTTACTACTTCATGCCAATATTTTTACAGTTAAGATTAATTTTTCCTTATTCAATATTATTTATTCTCAGCTATTAAAGGTATTAAACTAAACGAATGCTAATTGATTGATATTTGTTATTTTCATATGCCATCTATAATTTTCGGTGAAAGACAAAATGATTCATTTAAGAGTTAAATATTGTAAGATTCAATATTGTATTTAATTTGAATTGCATACAAATCTTCAATTTATTCAGGACCTCTGTCATTCACCCAATTAATGCTAGACGATACAATGAAGCCTTATTTTTGTTGTTAAATTTAAATATTTACTACATTAAAAACAACATAAAGCCATCGGAATTATATCAAAGCTCATATACTTAATACACAAAATTAATATTTATACTTAAATTTCAAATCTCAAAAAAAGAAAAAAAAAAAACTAAATTATGTTAAAATTTATTGGTCTTTGAGGGTGGATTATTTTATCAAAATATTAAATCTCTACAAAAAATAAAATAAAATATAGGAGTAATATTAAATTTGTATTTTTTTTATCTACATAAAAAATCGCCTACATATTTTTTCTTATACATATATATATATCGATGTCGTTATTTAATGATTTCAAAATATTTTAATATAGTATTTTCCCCGAAATATCTTTATTTCCCAAAAATAAATATGACAAAAATTGAAACCTAAATATTATACACAAAAATTTATACAATCAGAGAAAAGTATATCCCTTTTTTTTTATTGTTATTATTATTATTTTATTTTTGTTGTTCATTTTTAAGTCCTTTTATATTATACGAAAATCTCTTGTTATTAAAATTCTTTATAATTTATGTATACTTATGGTATGAATTTAAAATGTAAGCTGAAAAAAAAAATAGTATAGCTTTGGACTATTATTGTCCAAAAGAATTTTTTTTTTAAGATTGAAACATTGAAATTTTTTAAATATTTTAAATAAAAATTATATACTGAAATTGTAGTTTATGGTGTATTTACACTATGTATAATTTAACATCTATATAATTTTAAGCTAGAATTTTTTTATGTGATGAAATAAATGTTAAAATACATATAATACAATAGTTGTGGAGTAGATGTTTTTATAAATTTAAAAACATCTACTCCACAACTATTAATAAAAAGATTGGCATTACAATATGTAGCAAAATTGAGTAGAACCTTACCACCAAGTGAGTTAAAATAATAATAATAGTAAATTTAAATAATATTTATTTGAAAAAGAAATTAAATTTGGCAAATAACTAATATGAATTAAAGAATGGAAGTAACTAATTATGCTATAAAACGAATTAGTTTAGGATAATCTACAACGTTTTAAATAAATACATTATAGAGAAATTTGTAATAACTTAAAGATGAAATATGTATAAAGCAATCAACACTAAATCCTTGCACTTTAATACAAATTTCTTTTCAGAATTTTTTTTTCTACACTACACCATGGTGGGAATTGTCAAAAAACTGTGGTGTAGGAAAGTGTAAGGTGTGAAAAAAACATACTTTTATTACACCCTGACAAAATTCTTTATAATTTTAAATTGTCATACTTTTTTTCATAATTTGTGATTAAAACATTATTTAATTGACGAATAGTATATATTTCCACCTTAAAATGTAAAAAAAAAAATTAATTACATCTCCACTTTCTACACCTTCAAATTTGAGGAAAAGTGTAGACTTTTTCTAGGCGCCGATTTAAAATAAGTGTAGAAAGTGTAGTCAAAAGAACGCAAAAATTTTCTACAAAACGGAGGGTGTAAGAAAGTGTGTCTGCAAAGAAATTGGTGTAATACTCTAGGATAAATAATTTTAAAATATTTGTAAAATGAAAACTGTGAACATCATATAATAATTATAGAAAATATTTTCAATAATTTGAGATAAAAATTCTCTTGGTATAAATAGTACAATAAATTCCTTGATTAGGGAACTATGAAATATATTATTATCTGAACAAGTAGGGAAAAAAAGGGTTTTAAACTATTTTTTACTCAATTATCGTATTCCATGTAGAAAATTAATAATAAAATACAAAGAAATATGTTTTCTATGTACAAAAAAATATACAATTCTATATTATTAAATATTTTAAATTCGTTACATGATTATTTTTTCAAGGGTCAAATCGGACACAAAACGTACAAAACTTTTCGAAAAAAAAACAAACAATATTTTTTTTAAATACTTACACGTACAATGTCCTTTTTTCTCTGACCTATCCATATATATACCTTCCCCAAAGGAGACATATCTCTATTTATTATGTATTAAAAATATTTTCCAAAAAAAATAATAAACTTTTTAAAAAAAACTTTATTTTTGTTAATTTACGCAGAAAAACAAGAATTAAAATATAAAATTTTTTTTTTCTATTTATATACAAAATATAAATATTCAAAGAAAAACCAAAAGGACACAAAAATATTTTAAAGGACACAAAATTTTAAATGTTTAGATTTAAATCGAAATAATTTATATTAGTTTTGTGTTTGTTTTTGTTATTGTGGTAAATTTTCCAGATGAAAAAATTAATAAAAGTTAAAGAATTTTTTTTTTTTGCAAAATTTTCCATTTACGAAATTGGTAAACCTCCTCCTATTTATTTTAAACATGCTAAATTCACACCCATTTATTATAGCAATGTTAAAAAATTTTCTCCTTGAAGTTTGTAAATTTGTAAATTTTGAAATTTTATGTCGTTGAAAATTATTTGTAATTTTCTATTTTGTTACAAAGGATGTTAACAAAAAAAAAAACGAAGAAAACTATATATTTAAGGATATTATTTCATTACTATAAACAATAATATTTCGCCACATTTATTTAATCGTATCGTTGGTTTGACTTTTAATTATATATTTAAGAAATTTTTTTGGTTAGGTGTAAAACAGAGTTTTTCCTGTTTATAGTGAAAATATTTAATTTCTGTAAAATATTTAACAAAACAAGAGAATTGTAAATGTACAATGAAACTTTTTATTTTAATAATAATAAATAAACATGGATTCATTATCCTGAAATTTGTAGTATATATAATTTTGTTTTGAATTTTACGTAGAATTTCTTTTGGGGTGAAAATTCTAATAAAGTTATTTTGTAATTTCTTATTAAAATTAAATTAATTTATATGTAGGAAAATATTTAGAAAACTTATTACGATTAAATACTTTTCTTAAAGTTTGTACAGAATTTTGGTGTATTAGAAAATTTTGTGTATTCAATAAATAATAATAAAAATATTCTGTATATCTCTTCATATTTTCTGTATAGCTCCAAAAAAAACTTAACGTTCCTAGTAGAATATCTAAGGCCCAAAAATAAATTCATTTAATAATTATATTCCAAAATCTTTAACTCATAAATAATTAAACTATCTAATGGTAGTTACTTATATAAAAATTCCGTGAAATCAAATTTTAAATCAAAAATATTATAAATATTTGGGAAGATTTTCTAAAAATACAAATTGCATATTTTTAGGAATTAATGTATATAATCAAATCAAAACAATCATCACACACTTGCGGGCGTTTGATGTGACTCTGTTTCATCATATAAAACTTCTCCGAAATTATTAGCTAAACTGTGAAATCTATTTTAGAAAATTTTACTTATTTAATAATTAATTATTAAATTTAAAAGTTATAAAATTTCCTATAAAAGTTTAACCTGTCAATATCAAATTTTATTGATTTTCGCTTTTACTTTTTCCACAATGTTTTACAGCAATATTTTTCTAACAAAATTATTATTAAAAATATTTATTATTATGTATTAAGTATAAATAGTTTATTTAAAATATTGTTTTTAATGAAATTTTCTTGTTATTATACACAACATATATGATCTCTTAAACATTCTCAATTAATTATAATTAAGAACTTTATAAATTTTGATTTTTTTTTTAAAATATTTTAAAACTTGAAACAATCCTTTTTCATACTTTTATGCTTTTATGCACTTTTTTGTTATAATGATCATTATATGTCTTTAATTATCATTAAACCACCTTTTAGTTATATATTCTTTTTTTTTTTTTTGATTATTTCATTTTATCGTTATGGGGATATAAAATTACTAACAAGTTGCACAACTTAATTTAAAGTTTTTGTTTTTTCTTTTTCAAAAGTTTTCCTTCTTATGAATTCATCTATTTTTATCCTTTTTTTTTGTATAGCTATATATGATGGGAAAAATATATTTTCAAAGTTTTTCATTTTATATATATAGAAATAGAATAATATTTATATTATGTTCCATCAGTTAAAAAATAAAGTAAAATTTGTGGGAAGAATGTGAAAATATTTTTTAAAAGGACTTTCTGAACTTCAAACATATAGATATTTATATATAAGGAACAATCATAAATAGTTATGAAGATTTTTCTATATCACATGAAAGATATGCAAATTAAAAAATCATATCTATGTATATTAGTTTTTCAGAAAATCGCATAAGAAAAGAATATTTTCATTTTTTCTCTAGAGAAATTAAAAAAGAAAAGTTTGTATGGAAAATTGAAGAAAAACAAAAATAATTGTGGTATTTTTTTTTTCTCATAAAAAAAATTTATATATAAAAATTTTCGTTATTGAAATATGTTGGAAAAAAATTATAAAACATATATTTTTTTTTTATAATTTCCTTATTCGTTAAAAAAATTACTTAAAAAAAATTTTAAAATTTTAAATGATATTTATATATTTTTTCTTCTTTTTAATTAGTTAAAAAAAAAATATATTTAAATTGTTTTCATAAATTTTAAACCAAAAATTGAATTAATTTTTGTATATTAAAAACTTTTGTATATAATTTTTGAATATCATCAAAAATTTGTGCATTTTTCTTAAATGAAAACTTTTCTCTATGAATTTAATTTTAAATCCCTTATTTGTTTAATTGCTGCATTTTTTTTTTAAATAAACTTTTGTATACCAACAAATAAATGCAATATTTGTGCAATATTTTTGTTAAATAGTTATTTCACATTCTTTGATAATATAATGAAATCAAATAAGATTCTTTCGTTTTTCTATATTTTTCAATTGGACCACATTTAAATAGTAAATATACAAAATAAAAATTTTGTCTTTTCTACTTTAATTTTGAATAAAAAAAATAGTAAATTTTATAAAGTAAATTTAAAAGGTTCAAATCCCACAAGTAATAAGGACACAGTATATTATGTATTTGTTTATGTATATACCAAAAAGGATACAATTTGTTTATATTTGAGTTGACAACAAAGAATGTTAAAACGAATATCAAAAATGTGGAAGTTGTCTTATTTTTTTTTTTGTAAAAAAAGGATTACATTTAAGTGCATTATAGGTTAACCACTTGTTACGAAAGTTTTTCTATTTTTCTATGTTGTGTTTTGAAATTATTTATTTTTATTGCATGACTAAATTATTTGATTTGAATGCAGGTTTTTCTTTATTCCCAGTTTTATAACGAAAAAGTTTATGCAAAATTTCAATTAGTACAGTAAAAAGTTTAACTTCATTTTGTTTAATTTTTTTTTTATTCTTAACAAAGGACAATTTTCTTGTTTAAATATGACATAGGATATTTTTACTTTGGAAAATAGAAATACATTAAATTTGTGTAAAAAATTTTGGATAACTTGTCAAAAATAAAATAATAAAATTTAACAATTTAAAAATTAAAATTAAGGAAATATTTTTTATTAGAAAATTCAATATCTAAAAACATAAAATATAAATTGGATACCGATAAACTATTTTTAGTAACAAATACGATAACATATTTGAATTTGTTTGTAAAATTGCTCTATAAAAAATCATAATAATACATATTAGAATTTCAATCTCAATTTATATTTAAATCAAACACATACATATAACTTTTTTCACTTTTCGTTTAAAAATAGTATAAAATTCTATCCATAGAGGAAAGACTTGTCAAATGGTAGATTAAATATATATCCTTATATTATATCCTTTTTCCCAATCAATTTTACAGTCCAAAATCTGAAATCTGACATTATATAAGTGTAAAGTACAGAAAATAATTTTCTGCACGGTTGAAAAACTTCGTACACACCAACCGAAAATTTCTTTTAAAATAAATTATAAAAATAGTAAACGAAAATCAATATTTTCAAAAATATAGTAGTGTCAAAATAAATTTAACTTTCCTTATATATTATATTTTGACAAATTTCTAATAGAAATTTCATTTACATTTACATTAAATAAATTGAAAATTTTATATTTTGAAAATTCAATCAACTGGGAAGACAATATTGATTATTTGGCATTTAAGATTATACGTTTAATTATTTAAAATTAATATTTAAAAAGTTAATTTTAGAATTGATTTCAAATTTTTAATAGAAAATTAATCGATAATATTTTGAAAATATATTTATAAAATTTAAATAGTATACGCTAAACAACCATATTTTATAAATATGTATGTAATTCAATTTGAATTATGTATTTATAAAATTTAGTTGGTTAGTGTACTAAGCCTATAATTGCCTGCCAGACCTAAGTAAATTATAGGAAAAATGAACAACTTAGCCTGGGAAATAACAAGATACTATCTACACCTAATAATTATTGTTACGTTATCATGAATAACACATAAAATATAGGCATACTTACAGGCATCTAGAAATATAGCATACTTTCCGGTGTATACATATTAAAAGTAATTTTTTTTAAATGTTTTTTGTTTTTTACTTTTTTTATTCTTACATAATTTTTTTCTTCTAAAAAAAAACATTTAAATATAAATTGATTATTTTTACGTTATTTCCTAAAATATATTTTTTTTTGTGGTGTGTGTATGTAAAAGATTTCTATCTATTAAGCCTAAAATTCCATAACCTAACTAAATTAGATTTTATGTAATAAATTTTATTATATATATATTTAATATATATAAAATAAAACCTGAAAATTCAATTTTCATAAAAGCATAACTTCAATAAAATAAAATACAAGAAAATTATTATTATATATATTTTTTTATATTAATTTTATTTTATTTTTTTACCAAAAAAATAAATAAATAAAATAAAATAAAATAAATTGTGTTCTTTCCAGTTTATACCTAATCCAAAATAGATTGTTTATTTTCATCTCATAATCATTTTATATACTAAAATAAAATTTCATCGATTCATCTCAATCTAAGATAGATATTTTTTTTTTTTAGTAATTTTTTTTATGTTATGTTCTCACAAATATACATAAAGGATCGCATGTCCTTTTACTTATATTATATACATCATAGATACAATAAAAAAAAATTAGATATTATTGAGGAATATATATTATGGAAATAAAAATAAAGAAATATAATATTCTTATGTCCATCAGATCGTTTATACCAAAAAAAAAAATTTATATTTATTTCTTAAAGGACCAATTTTTTTTTGTACTATGCGTGTATGATGACTTTTTTATTTTTAATATGACAATATTAAATCCTTATTGCAAATATTTTTTTAATGTTTATATGTGTGTATAAATATAATATAGAAAAGTAGCCTTAAAGGTAAATTTTATTGTTATATTATTAAGAAAAAAAAAGAAGAAAATTTTAAAATGAATTTTTCCAATACCAATTTTTTTTTTATTGGACAATGAATAATATAAACAAAACAGAAAAATGATAACAAGAAAAACAAATATTATATTGTACGGAAAGGAAAAAGCCAAATTAAGTAAAACTATAATCTAATAGTTTCATATTTATGGGGTTTTTATAGTGTCAAAGTTGTAAGAGATCTTACAAAACTTTGAAAGATAATTTGGTTAATTGTAAATTATATATAAAAGATACAGAAATATAATCATGGAGTACTCTCTGGTGCATTTATTCAAGTTGACAAATGCAATTTTGCTGACAGCTCAACAAGTTATTTAGGTCATGTAATCACAAATGGTGGCAACCACATATCCTTCAAAGTTTTCTAAGGTCTTACAACTTTGACACTATATAAAATCCCCATAAATCTGAAACTATTACATTGTAGTTTTACTTAATTTGGCTTTTTCTTAATTATAAAATATTTCATTTTACTATTCCAAATAATACCTTTTCAAAGTACGATTAATTTGGTAAAGATTTATGGGGTAATGAATGTCTTATCATACCATCTAACTGACATAATTTAAGCTTATATTATCGCCTGCCAGGTTCTAAATTTTTCAATGCACCATCTATCGGAAATTTATCTGAACTATATATAATATCAGTTGCTAGTTAAAAGTTCCGTATGATATATATGAAGTATATGTGATTTACATTGGACAGACAATCGGACAGAGTAATTTTACCATAGTAGATTTAATATTATTTTTTAAAAAAAGCCCCTTAAAATATGAATACAAATATTATTTTATATCATTTTTCTACTTGTTATCCTGCTAAAAAATTTCTTGTAATACCAAAGTATATGATACAAAAAATTCAAACAATAAAGTAATTTATTTTAAGTCTCATACTTCATCCTTTATCATTATAGTAAAATTTATGATAAAATATGGACGGAAAGATGTTTGTTGTTACATATACATAACAAAAAAAAAATTTTTTTTTTTATATTTAAACTTAATGAAATTTTCTGAACATATACAAAAAAAAGGACTTTCCTAGGAAGAAAACTATACATACATGCTTAAATTCTTTATGACATATTATTCTAATTTTTATTTGAAAATTTATTAGTTTTTATTTTCATTGGGTAATAAATTATATTTTATTGGAGTTGATATCAACAGAACTTATGTATAGCTCATATTTTTGCTTATTTGTATAGTTTTAAGAGTGTTTTAGTAACTTTATAAAACTGGTAATATAATATTTTAGAGGATAACAAAAACTATATCATAATCCAAAAACATATATAAATATAATAGTCACTTTTAATTTAGTATGTAAGTTAAATTAGAAAATAAGAGAAATTTTATATTTTGAATTTCAGTTTTATTGAGTAAACAAATGCCAGGGAAAACGCTTACCCGAATGACTGAGATAATATTATATCAGATAATCAACATTCTACAACTATCATATGAATCAGAACATTAAAGTAACCAATAATGATAAGTAGTTGTTGGACTTCGTTGATTGGGTAATATTTAGATACCCTACTACAGCTCACACATAGGTCTACATATACTGTGGACATGGGGGAACATACATTCTGGGTTTGAAATTTATAACAATTCGCAATGTTACAGGGTAGGACAGATAGCTTTCAGTAAAATAATTTTGTTCTGTAGATAAACAATCTTTCCTTTTCCTTAGTTGACACTTGTACGCTTGTACCAACAAAGTAAAGTAATAAAAAATAAATTTTATTTAATTAAATTTTGAAAATTAATTGTATAATTAAAATTTATTTCTTAATTATAATACTATATAAAAATGACGTCTTTGTTTTAATTAATTAAATTTATTTTTGGAAAAAGATTATAAAACATTAAAGATTTTTTTATGATTAGCAAAAAAAAAAAAAAAAACAGAAGGATTAAAATTTTTGTTTAAAAAAAAAGTCCTTTGATGTAATTATTATTTCTATAATACTTGAAAATTTAATATTATTTTTCTCTAAGCTATGATACGATAGAAACAGGGTAAAAAAAAATTGATAAAAAAATAATATATATTATTAGAACAATTAAATTTAGAAACATGTTTCGTGCCTAAAGATAAAATATAAAATATCATTATTAATAGAAACCTTATACTTTTTAGAATATTTTTTATAGCAATTACAATTTTTATTATATAAAATGTCAAGTTAGCCAATTATCTTCAATTATATTTTCTATATTCATTACACGATTTTCTATAAAATTATTAGGTAAAGAAAAATGATAATAAATTATTTGAAATATTTTCCAATTGAATATTGCTTTAGGGTCATTAATGGAGAGTTTTTCTTTCTTTTACAATTTATATATGCATAAATTAATGAAAACGTGTTCAAATAAATCAATATTTTAATTTAATCGAATTTTATTTATTGATTGTATTTTAAGATTTAGGTTTACGTTAAGAGTCAAAGTTATTATTTTGTATAAAATATATTTAAGTAATTTTTATTTAAATAGAAAAGTTGTTTAATAAAACACCCATTAAGTTTGGTTTTGGAAAGTAATGTATAAGTACCTATAAATGTATAAGCTATAAATTCTATACTCAAAAAATTCCTAAGGAGTCAATAATTTCTTATTTCGTTCCAAGAAAATTTGATAATGAAATAGACCCACGATATCTTAGCTTAAGATTCGGAGTTTCAATATGACTTTGTAATGTACGTTTACATAATTAGCGCCTACTCTGACAAAGTAGATTAACCACGTATTTGGTGGAACCTGGACTCTTACATTTTTTGTAATTGCGAGCAGTCTCAATTATATAGATTCATATCTCCTTTGGGTCTACCGTAGCATCATTTTCTATAAAATTAGGCACCGTATCGTGATCGCATGTTTACATTCTCGTTTCTTTATAAAATTATAATCCAATGTCTTTATGAGTTTTTCCACTTTCTTTTTAAAATTTGATTAAATTTTTACTATTCAATTTAGAATTTTTTTTTATCAAATTTAATTTCGATCTTTGCTGGTTTTTAGCTTTGAGTATATAGAATAGGAGAAGCTATAATATAAATTTGCCCCTACAAGCTATGTCACCAAGTTTTTGACAATTTTTAGAGCATTACTTGTCAAAAATTTGCAAATGATTGTCAAAAATTTGCACATTTTATATAGAAATATATGAAATATTTCTCTTTACCCCCCAACAAAAAAATGCTTCACTTTATTTTAACTATAGCATCTCCTGTTCTATATACTCTAAGGTTTTTAGTCTCTTCTATTCTCTGGTTGCTTTATACAATATTTCTTAAATGAAATAAATATTCTTTTAAAGAAAAATAAAATGTCAATCTGTATTTTGTTGAATAAAATTATCCTTTTTATTCAATTCTTATTTGACAGCATAAGAACATATTGTAAAAAAAATATTTTTTTAAATTATTAATATATTTTATTTTCTTTTTCCAGACGGTAAATTTTTTGAAAATATATTATCATTGGTATATATACAAAAACATTACAAAACAATTTTTGATCCTTCTCTGTAGCACAGTGAAAAGCATTTTTCAAAATATTAATTATTAAATTTATTTAATAGAGAAATAGTTTTAAAAACTAAAAAGTGACTCAAAATTTATGTTTCAAAATTAAGGTAAAATCATCCAAAATATTTCAATTTAATTTTCACATTTTTCTCAAGTTTATTTATGCTAAATTTTTTTCTATAATTTTTTTTAAATTTTAATACAAAACATTTTTGTTTAATAAATTTGTTTTGCTGAGAACATTGAAAAACTTAATTTAATTATACGTATAATGGTGGAAATTTTGACAAGAAAATTATAATTATTTTCTCAAAGGATTTTCATCATAAATTATTTGATTTTCAGACAAATTTTATTTAAAAATGCTACTTTATTTCACATACATAGTTAATAATTAATTAAAAAAACAATTTATTTTAGTACATATTGTTGTAGACCGGATTTTCTCGAATTTATTATTAGAAGCTATATTTTCTATTATAGTTACATTTCTTCATATTATTCATGTACGTTATGTATAATAGAATGGAGTGTATTTAAATGT
The DNA here is from genome assembly GCA_949752835.1 of Empis stercorea. Classification (NCBI taxonomy): domain Eukaryota; kingdom Metazoa; phylum Arthropoda; class Insecta; order Diptera; family Empididae; genus Empis; species Empis stercorea. The sequence continues at coordinate 9,790,900 of OX457087.1, forward strand.
TGTTCTAAATCTATTTTTTAAATCTTGTTTCGTACAATTAATTCTAAATTTAGATTACATAAAATCAATCAATGTTTCTAAAAATAATTATTAATATACATTATTTTCAATAATTTTCTAATATTTTATGTAATGAAAATTTAAAAATATAAAATTAATTTAGAAAATTTTTAGTCAAAAATCAATTACCTTGATTACCAACACAGCATAATTATTTTCTAATTAAAATTTATGTTCATGGTAGTAGTAATTATACAATAGCAACATAAATAAAATAAAATTTTAATTGTTGTGAAATAAATATTAATGTCGCAATAGGATTTTATAGAAACAAATTAATAAATGAAAACATTAAGTATATATTTAAGTATATTTTTGTTAAATAAATTGTTAATTTAATTTAAATATCTCTATTTAAATAATATTAAAAATAATAAAAATAAATTATGTAATATTTATAACATTTCCTTTAAGTATTTTGTACTAATTAAAATTAAACAATTTTAAATTTAAATGGGAAAATCAAAGGAATTTACAAAGTCAATATTAAAATTTTCATAAAATAGAGCAAATATTTTTTGAAAGTACTACAAAACCTTTAAACAGATGTCTTAAAAAATTATTAAACTAGAAAAGATTATGTTTATTTTACGTTATAATTTATGATTAAAAGATTTATAAATTATTCTCAATTTAAATATTTTAATTTTTCTTATGTTAAAGTAAAATATATGACAATCAAAATATTTGCCATAAATTTCTAAAATAGCTCACCTTCCGAACTTATATATATAAATAGCTTAATTATTCCAACGAATTGTAGCCATTTTGCTGCTGTTATTTGTAAAAAAAGACAAAAATAATTAAATAATATTATCAGCTATCGCTATACGATAACATTATTAAAAATTTCCCTGAATTTCAATGTAGTTGTAGGTCATAATCATAAATTTTAATTATTTATTTTCAAAAGCTTGGAAAATATATACTTATTTCCGATTAATCTCATAATATCTAGGAACTATAGAAACTTTCAAAGAAAGATATGTATATGCAAATCTAAGGATTTAGGTTAATAGGCTTCTTTCTATTCTATGTACACAATCACCAAAGAATAATCTTTTTTTGGTAAAAAATACTACGAAAAATAAACTATTGAATATTAATCTTATCGATACTACATTAATTTATTCTATAGTCCTTTTAGTTACTGACCTGAAGCAACAGTCAAAAAGGAATATTATCATAAGAATAAGTTAAAAAAAGAACACAAGTCATTTTCAATGTGTAGCTATAATTTTATTTAAATAAAGTTTTCACTACACAGAAAATATGTTACCAAATTTTCGCTAATATTTTTCTGCTCTACTTTTTCATTTAATATACAATACTTTATCTATTTATTAATATACCTAAAAATATACCAAGTATCCTTAAAATTATTTTTTATATATATGTGAATAGAAAATAATATTACCTCTATTATAGAAAAATTCCTTCAGAAAAATGCAAAATAGATTCTGTCATTTTTGGTTTAATGATTTAATTTAAAGATAAGTAAAAAATATTAAGAATTTTTCCTATATTATATATTTTTCATGTTTATGACTTCTTGAATTTTTCATTTGAAGTCGACAAACAAATTATTCTTATTATGTTGTACTCAGTATACCATTTTTATGTAGAAAATTAAATCTTATAATGAAATACTATTTTTTACTATCTATATGATGACACAAACAACATTTTTTCTTTCAATAGTAAAAATAAAAAGGATTTCTGATGGTCATATGTAAAATTAGTTTTATAGCTTACTTATTTAATAATTATCAGTTAGATAGATTTTGAAAATTCAGATTTTATTGTAACTAATTTAAACCGACATATAAAGTAAATCCTATTCCAATTAAGAAATAAATTTAGTTCGAATAATTTTTCTCATATTTATCAATTAGACTCATATATATTAGTGGATATATTTATGGTCTAAATTAAATATCAATTTGTATTTAGTCAAAATAAATGAAAATTACAAATTATTTTTAATTAAAAAAATTATGCCTTTTATAATTAGTAGCTATAGTACCTACTTAGATAATTATATTTTGCAGTCTAAGTATATCAAAAATGTGTCCTTTTGAAGAAAAAAAAAATCAAAGGACACACTTTTTCAATACACGTTTTCCTTTTTATATATGAAATTTTAATTTACAAATTATATTTAATTATACCTTTCAAAATTACAAGAAATATATTATGTAACATTCCATACAATTTCGGGATATAAAATTTTAATTTAAGTAGATGAAGAAAACTGAAAAATATATACAAAAAAATCAGTGGGTGTAAAAAGCTAATTTTACGCTCAAAATCATTAATTCAATATTTTATCTAATAAAAAATTTCATTTATCTTTTGCATTAAAAATATTAAATAATTACATATTTAAAAAAAAAATTATATTTGAAATTATTTATTATTTATAGTAGCCTGAAGATTACTTTTTCCATAAATATTCATCAAAGATAATTTTCAATATTTAATATTTACGTAATTAATATTAATTGATTTTCAAATTATTTTCTTTTTGGGTACTATAAGTAATTTTTAGACGGTTATATGTAAATAATATTTTCACTTCACAAAATCAATTCACGAAAATTCACAAAATCAATATGAAAAATTACAATTATACATTAATGGTATATTTAGACAACTTATTATACTTTCAAAATTAATGATGATTTAATAATTATTTTAAATATTTATATGATATTTATTAAGTTTTGCTTGCCTCATTAGCTTAATAAATTTTAAGGACACTTGGATAGAAAATTGGTATTTAAAAACTGAATTTTAATGATTCAAAAGTTTATTTATTTAATTATCAAATAATAATTAATTTAATTTCCTTAATCAATGAAATGTTTCATTATTAAATGGGTCAAGAAAAATTGTTATAATTTTAATTGATTTTCTTATTATCGTAGGATCTTTACCAATTTATACCTTTAAAAATTATGATTTACTTTTACTTATAAATATAATTCTTGGAAAATAACACTAATAATCTGTATGATCGAGGAAATGTTCAACATTTATAGAGAGAAGCTTCTTCTCAACTCCTTGTTTCATAAATAATTTTGTCAATCAAAATTTTTACATGAATTTCAATCTTTTACCCCCAGGTGCAATATTTTCCAAAATATTTAATAAAATTTATAAAAAGTTTCTCATCTTATATTCTACAAATATAAGATAAATATAAATTTTCAATTTTCAGTGTTAAATTAATCGGTTTATCTTAATTATATCAATATTTTGCTTATTTATATTTCTCTGAAATATTTTACTATATCTAAGAAATTTTATAAGCATAAAATTAAAAACATAAAGAAAATAATATACAAAATTTTAAGCTTGATATAACGCAATGATTTATTGAGAGAAATAAACTTTTATTCCAATGTCGGATAACATTAAAAAAAAACTAAACAAAAAATCCTTATTTTTATTTTTGTCCATCATTTGAGATATTTTTTTTTGTTATTGTGCATCAGCTGCAAAAGTTTTCTAAAGAAATTTTATATCACTCTACTATATACTATATACTCTACTATTTCTAATCTAATGGCCAACTTTTCAGATTTCTCCATGAATAAACTTTAAAGGATTTTTGTTCTTGTTTTATGTTGTGTAAGTACTTTTAGATTTAATAAATTTTATTTAAAGGATTGCATTTTTATATTATAAAATTGATGAGTGGGTATATACACACAACACAGTTCATATCATTGAGAAGTTTAGTAGTTTTTTTAGGGCTTTTTAAAAAAAAAAAATCCCTTATGTTAACGCTTTTCTGTCCGTCCGTCTGTCTGTCCGACCGTCTGTCCGTCTGTCCGATGTAAACAATAAAAAGCAGTTATTTCACATAGTTACTGTACACACAAGTTAATGATAGACCCACCAATAGAAAGCTTGATTTATTGAGAATAAGATGTAATTGATATAATTCGGCCGGTAGACGGCGCTATTCACATTTTTCCAAAACATCTTTTTCCGAATAAAAATGGAATTTTATATAGTAAATGTGCACCAAAAATTAAGTTTGACCACTCGTTGGAAAGGTATTTAAGAGTAGAATACGATGTCAGTAACCATATTTCAAATTTATACCGCTAGAGGCGCTGAATGGTAAAATATATAAAATGTTAATTTTTAAAGTGCGATTTCCAATAGTCAATATAAGCCCCTAAAATTAAGTTTAATGTCGCATCTGAAAGGTAGTAAGTAGTAGTATAAAATCACAGTTGTTATAATTTCAGTTTCTGCTTCTAGAGGGCGTCACATATAATTATAATGTTTTTTAAAAATGAGATTTAACTTGGTTAATCTTTACCAAAAATGAAGGGAGAGCAAGCGCAGAAAAGCTAATAAAACAAATCATATAATCGCATAGTATGATTTTTTCACAGTAGAAGGCAGTAAAATACAAGTAAAAACTTGTAATTTAATCTAGTAAATGTGCACCGAAAATAAAGTGTGACTATTCGTTGAAAAGGTAATTAAAAGTAGAATACGATGCGAGTAACCATATTTAAATTTCTACCGATAGAGGCGCTGAATACTAAAATATATAAAATATTAAATTTTAAAATGCGATTTCCAATAGTCAATAAACCCCAAAAATTAGGTTTAATATCGCATATGAAAGGTAGTATAAAATCACAGTTATTATAATTTTAGTTTCTTCCACTAGAGGGTGCAACATAATACTCAAAATATTCATTTACAGTAGATAATTTAAAAAAAGCCCATGATTATAAAACTACTGATCAGTAGTTCGGCTGCGCGGCATTTTTATTGTTTGTTATCAAAATATATTATGAAATTTGAAATTGAATCTTCTTGATGTTTATTTGAACAATTGAAGATATTTTATGTTTTTTGGTATAATTGATACTTAAACAAAATTTCAAAGTACAAGTTATTTTTTATTATTAGAAGATGAAATTTTTTTTCGATAACTGGATTTGTATTCTCGTAAACCAACATAAATTAAAATATGGTATACGATAAATTTAATATAATCTATGAATTTAAATGGTACTGCTGTCTGTATTTACAGAAAGTAAATGTTAATTTAATTTTTGTTTTTTTTAAGAATGTATCGTTTGTTTCTCCCAATTTCAAAATACAAAATTGAAAATGTTTTCCTTTTTATGAAAAACAAAAGAATGTAAAAAAAACTCAATTTATTATTGTAAATGTCCGCATAAAAATGAAGTGTGATGATTTGTTGGGCATCATAATTCGGTGACAATTCAATTAGTTGATATTTCTGCCCCTAGAGGCTCTAAATTAAAAAATATATTAATTTTAAATTTGAATATTAATTAATTCAAGAAAATGGTAGAACCCCGTACCGTGTTGGAATAGTAGTCCAGTCTAGACTAAATTAAAACCAAAATTTCTACCATAAGATTTTTCGCCTTAGAGGTGGTAGCATGATGACTATATTAATTATTATCAATTAATTTTTTTTGCTTCATATATTGAAAATATATAAAGCTTTGTGGCGCGGTCTAAATTTTGAAAATTTTTTTTTCGAGATTTTGATTTTTCTGGACGTTTTAGATGTCAGGGAATCAGAATCAGCAAAAAAAAAATCCGTGTCCGCCCGCGTACGCCGTTCGCAAAGTAAAATTAAACGCTTAGAAATAGTATAAGCACTCGTGCGATTTGTACAAAAATTGCAACATATATAAAGTAAGGATGGAAATTTATGTGTATGGTATCCTTTTTTGAATCGTTTTCCTGCAACCCCCCCTAGCGGAGCGTTGAAAATGCACAATTTTGTGCACTTCAAAAAAATACCCCTAAATCTATTCGGATCTTTACATTGTTTCACAGATATATGTATAGACGCCATATAAAGAAGATTGTAAAAATTTGGAACCCTAGGTCCTCGCCCCCCTATTTTATAGTAATATTAAAACAAAAAATTTGAAATTTGAAATGCCTATAAAACCGGTTTGATTTTATATAAAACATTGTTACTTCTAACATAGATGCAGCAGGTAAGTGCATTTCGATTTCATATAAAAAATTTACCCCCCACCTTCTTTAAGTGGGTGAGGGGGCTTATGTATGAAATAAGCTACAAACCTTGAGCGGGGAAATTAATTGAAAAAATGAGAAACTATGTTCTTAAATATACTATGTTACACATTGTGCATAGAAATCAGCTTCGTACCTTTACCCCCCTGGATTTTACAGGTGAAAGAATTTTTATGGGACTACTAAAATTGAATTTTTGGTATTTAAAATGACTATAAAATAAGCCGCATTTCAGATGGGGTCTTATATCTTGTAGATTTGGTATAATAGGTTGGTATCTTTCGAAACCATTCAAAATTTTTACCCCTTTCTCTTTTATTATGGGTGAGGGGGTAATTTTATGAAAGAGGCTGCAGCACCTCAGCGGGGGACTGTATTGAAAAAATGAGAAATTATTTTCTTAAAAATACTATCTTACAACTTGTGCCAAAAATTTATTTCCCTACCTGCAACCCCCTCTAAGCTACATCACTTAGAAATGTTACATTTCAAAATTTATTATATAGTTTATGAAAATTGAATATTTGGAACTTAAAATGACTATAAAATAAGCCGCATTTCAGATAGGGTCCTATATCTTGTAAGTTAGGTATAATAGGTTGGTGTCTTTCGAAATCATTTAAAATTTTTACCCGTTTCCCTTTTCATATGGGTGAGGGGGTATATCTATTAAACAGGCTGCAACACCTCGGCGGGGGACTGGATTGAAAAAATGAGAAATCATTTTCTTAAAAATACACACCTACACATTGTATACAAAATTGAGATACGTACCTTCAACCCTCTTCATTTTACAGGGGCAAAAATTTCGAAATTTATAGAATAAAAACATATGTATATTACATTTCGAGTATTTAGTACAAATATAGTATTACAAATTCGAGTACTTATTTATAAAAACTTGATTGTAATTTTAAATTGTACAACATTGGGAGTTTTGTAAAAATCATAATTTTTATTTAATTCTTCGTTTTCACTAAATCCTAGGTAGATCAAAAGGGTATATGAAGCACTCTTCCAAATTGGCAGCTTTTTAAATACTGATCGAAATTGATAATAAATGATATATAGGAGATATAGTAGTAATAAATTTGTATATGACTTGTAATTAATTTTAAAAAAAGAGCCAATAATTATAAAAATTTACCCATAATTATAAAAATTCGTAAGCTATGTGTAATTAGTCTACTTATGTGCAAATTAATATGTTTTCTACTTAATATACAAATTAACAAAAAAAACACATTAAAGAAGTAATATAATTCCTATTTTATTTATTGATCATTTCATTCTTAAATTTATTTGAATTTATAAATAAGCATAATTTTTTTTATCCAATTATTGGATATATATTTTTAGAATTTGGCAAATCATTAAAATTTACAATAACACAAAAAAAAATAACAACCATGAACATAAAAGAAGCTCTTTCTATACATTATAAACGCAAATAACATAAAAACGTGTGGTAAACCTTCTATGTTATTCTTTTCGTGGATTTATATAGAATTATATAATTTACAAAATGAGATGCCAGTATATCAAATAACATGTTTTTTTTTTGCTCCCAAAAATGAAAAAAAAATACAGTAAAAGTTAAATAAATATGATTTTATGTCAAAGTTTGTGTCAAAAATGAGTTGATTTTAATCTAATGAGATAAAATATATATGTATATAAATGTTTATTTTTTTATTTGTTTGATAAAAGTAAATATTTATAAATAAATATTATACCTAACATTATTAAACATACAATTTGTTTTTTTTGTTACAAATGTGTACTTAAATTATCTGTTATATGTTGTTTAAACCTACCAGTATAGAATTTTCTGGTAAACATAATATTCGTAATGGTAAAATATTTTTATTTGAAGGAAATTTTTATTATCAGGATAATAAATTAAATTTGTTTTGTTTTTTGGTAATTTTTTAGGAGTTCAAATTTTTTTTAAAGTATAATTAAGAATTTTGATAATTTTATGATCTTATAATTAATTATAGTAATTAATTCGGAGTCTGCTAGAAAATTTGTTGTTAAATTCGAATTTTTACAAAAAGAAAATATATTTGAATACTTAATAATTAAATATAAATTATATTTAATAATTATTTACTAATAATTGAATTTTCTTCTATCAAAAAGTTGCATAACAAACTAACCATATGGATTTGTCCAAACCAAGAATTAACTCATTAACTATTAAAATTGTATCCGGTTAAAAATATGCAACAAATTCTTTGAAACAATTCTTATATGATTTCAAATTAATTTGCCTTGAATTCATATTTAAGCTAGTTATTTTTCAAATTGCATTAATCAGAATTAAAAATATACTTTTGATATTTCCAAGTCATATATTCTTTTAAATTATAATCTTATAGCAAAATTACAAATATTTCCTTCAAATTTACTAAAAATGTAGAAAAAAACAAACCTTTTTAAAGATACTATTTCTGATATAAAAGTTATGATCTGGGAAAAACTTTTTCTACATAAAAATAAAGTAAAAATAATTTGCATTTTAACGCAATTTTTTTTTGGTTCGTAAAAATATATATAAATATTTTTATTATTATTCAAAATATTCAAAGGTTCATTGAAATTGTGCAAAATCGTAAGGATAATTTATCATTCATAACAAAAAAAAAAAAAAACAAACCATAAATTTATGTTAATTTTTTCTGTATTCTGATAAAATGATGTAAATTTTAGATGGATATAATAGAAAAAGTCACTATCAATCATAAAAGTCCATTCATTGCCGAACATATATATATTATTATATAGGAAAACGTAAATTCTTTCGTAAAGAATACTAAAAAATTATATTATGATATTCATGAATGGAGTTTTTTTACTAAACAAAAAATTTGCTTTTGAAATATAATAAAAAATAATTATGTTATAAAAACAAAACTAATAATCTTTTCAATATTTACTTAATATAAAATATACTAAAATTTAATATTTCTATCTTTTTAAATTTAAAATTTTTTGGAAAAAAAATTTTGTATTTATACACAATTTTTTGTATATGATTTTATATCAGAAAAATATGAAATATGATTTCAGATGAATATTGAACTTCTGTAGCTGAGAAACTATATTGTAATACTGATGTTATTACTTTAAAAAATTAATTACCTATTGTAATAATTTACTTATAAGACCATCAACAATCAAAATTTTCTTAAATTTCACAATAATTTAAATTTTAATAAATTACTTTAGTACAAACATTTGGTATTAAAGTTAAGAAGATGTAGTAAATATAAATATTTATAATAAATCTACAAAATATGTATTATTACTAATCTAAATTACCTCCTATATGTTTTTTATAAAACAAAAAAAAAATCAAATTCTGGGTAATACTCTTAAAACCTTAAAAAAAATATTATAATGCTTCATACTTCTTTATCATAAAAGTTATAGACTCATATACATAATTTTAATTGAATTTAACTTAATATATAAATAATAATTTAATTTATTTCATGCAGATTTAATCATTTTCATTGTGGTTTTTACTCAAACATGATTTTCCACTTAAGAAAATTCCAGTTTAATGTACAAAAATATAAAAATTATAATGCACATACTCAGAAATCCTTTTTAAAATAATCCTGCTGGTCGGATTTAAACTGCAAAAAAAAAAAAAAAATTGCAAAAAAAAAAAGTTTTATTTATGTAATTTATATTTTTAATTTTTGGTTATACATATTATTTTTATATTACATATAATATTAATGTTGACTATATTTAATTTAAATATATAAATAATATTTTTCTTTAAATTTGATTAAAAAGAATAACTTTTATGTTTTAATATAAATATAATTTAATTTAGCTGAACTCTATATATACAATATCATAAACTCCTTTAGTAGTTAAATTATATTTATTACAAAAATTATTTTTCAAACAATTTTTAATTAAAATGTAAAATGTAAATATGTATATAATATTTAAAGAAAATTTGCTTAAAAATTAATACGTTTTTCTATACAAATATTAAAATTATAAAATGCATATATTGTGCAATACTGAAACTTAATGTAAGTAAATTAATGTTGACAGGATTCAGGATTAAATATGAAATGAAATAAACTGAAAATAATTAAAAAGTTTTAATGAAATAATCTCTTATATATTTGAAAATTAGATTCAACAAATTTTGAAACTAAATCAAATGTATATATAAATATAGTTTTTGACAAAATTTATAAATTATATTATTTAATTATTGAAGTTTAGTAAATAGTTACAATAGGTTAGTTAATTATATGATAAAGAATATCAGTAAATAGAGACTGCCCCTAATCGAAATTTTAAAATTTTTGCTTTAGTTAATTGATATTTTCATGAAAATATAAAAAATCTGTATTTTGTTTCAATTTAAAAGTTTTTAGATAGAAAATCCAATTGAAACGTTTTAGATATAATTTAATAAATATAATAATAAAATTTATTTAAAAACATTCCTGAAATTCTACTTCATTATATTCAAATTAACACAATTTTCTCGAAACAATTAAATTATTATAATTATATCGACGTACATATAAATAACATTTAAAATAAACATAAAACCTAATAAGGATATTAAACAATAATCAAACTCAATTGAAAAGGAATTTAATCGTGTCTATAATAATAAATAGCGTTCATTTTAATATAGAAATATAAACTACCTAAACTTTTAGCTATTTTACTATGTACTATATTATATATTTTTTTAGATTTTATGTATGTGGTAATTTGGGTTACATAAAATTTATCATATTATATGCGGTGTATAACCCATTGATTTGAATTTTCCATTTAATTTATCTAATTTTCTTGTTTTAAGAGAGAAATATTATATCAAAAAATATAATTTTATTGTACAAGGTGAATAGAGAATTTTATATTATTAATATAATTTAATTTAGTATTTATTATATTTAAATTTCAAATGTTATTCATATAAATTACACATTTATTTAAATTTTATGAATTAAAATCGCAGGTACATCCATAATTTTCTTTTAATACTTTTTTAAATTCAACGTTTAGCATTAAAAGTGCATTGAAGGTCTATGACATTTTATTTTTCAAAAATTTTAAGCTGATTAATGCATATTTGATTAAAGCTGATTAATAATAATGCGATAAAATTAGTTCAGTTAAATAAATTTAATTTGGTTTTTAATTTATTTAAATATTAAATTTCAATTATTTATTCAAATTTGTGCGTAATAGGCAAATTTTTATTTTCGAATGAGTTTAAAAAGCGTAGACAAAATATCAAAAAATTGTTATATAAAATAAAAGGTTTTCATAATATTGACAATAATCAGTAATTGGTTAACATATTCTTTGGAATAATTAATTTCTTTAAATATATAGTTAAAAATTTGTTAAAACCTTTTGCTGGATAATTAATTTTTGAATTATTAATCAAAAATATTGTTAAAATGTAAATATCGATTAATTTAATCCTTATAAAACATATTCTGTACTGAATTTTGAAAGTACCATAATTAATTTCCCCGAAAAAAAAAACAAACAATGTCTAGGTAATTTCCACAAATTTTATTCAAACTTCCTTATAAATACATTTTATTTTCTACCAAAAAATAAAAATTTGGTTTACCAACAAATCAATATTTGCCACAACCCAAACTAAAAAATAAATTCCCAGGTCCCAGGTAAAAAAATTTCTGAATTTATAAAATCTAGAAACTATATAAAAATTTGATAATAAATTATTTATAATATTATAATTAACTTTGTCTATACCACAAAACAATTTCCGTTTTATCGTGCCATTTCCGTTTTATATTATTTCCGGGACTAAAGGGAACAATCAATTTTGTGATTTTGTAACTTGAATTTTGAAAATAAAATCATGAAAATCAAATCGATTTTATATTTGGTTTTATATATAATGTAAATAAATTCCCCAAGTGAGAATTTCTATATTTTTGTTGTTTAATGAAATTTTAATTGATGTGAAAATTTGGAAATGTTCTTTCTATCGTGCTGTAATAAATGTGCTGTAATGCCTGGTATTCTAAAATTAAATATTTCATAAAAAATTTAAATTATTGTTGTATATATTACAAAGATTAAATTGCCACTAAATTGTACTATAATGTAAATTGTACTACTAACTATAACTATATGTACAAATAAAAAGGCCATTAAGTAAAATTTGTAGAAATTTATGAAGATTTTTATATTTTGTTATCTATAAAAAGTTTTCTCCACCTGAAAAAAGTAAAATTTTTATTTTTATGACCCTTAAAAAAATAAGAAAACTTCTACCATAAAATTTGTTGATGATCATTTTTATATAACCAAAATGGTAAAAGAATCACCATATAAGTCTTAAGAATGTCTAGACTAATATTAATAAACTTTGATTGGTTACAATCTCAATAAAAAGCTAAAAAAAATATTCTAGAATAAAACTCACAAAAAATATTTGATTAGATTTATAAATTTCACTATTTTTTCTGTGAATTTAAATTGAAATCTATAAAGTTTTCAAAATATTTATATGGAAAAAAACTTTTCATTTTAAATAATATTTTAATTGAAACTTTATCAAATATAATAATTAACTTCCTATATAATGAAAATTTGTTTTGAAATTTCTTTTTAAAGTATTTAATATTCAATTATGAGAATTTATATTATTTGATTACGTTCATGGAATGTCAATAATTTAAATTACATTAAAATCCAATATTTAAGTTTGTTTATACTTAATTATTGTTGCAATTTTGGAAAGCCAAATATATTTTAGATAAAAGTTTATTTTTCTAGTTTTAATATTATAATATTGAGACCAATTTTATATTGTCGAAATTTTCATTTTTCAATTTTCTACCATCCCAATTTTTTCGTCAGTTTCTACATATTATGCTTTCACATATTTTTTTTTGATATTTTTATCTCCTTTCTTCTTTTAAAATAAAATATGATTCTCTTAATTATGGAGAACAAAATTTCAAATAAAAATATAAACCATGTAAAAGTAGTCTTAGATAATTGCACTTAATTTTTTTTTGGGTTATGGAGTTTTTTTGATTCATTTAAAATTTAATAATTTATATTATTTAATTGAAATTTTTAAAACTGAAAGTTGTAATATAAAAACTTAAAAAAATTTATAAATATTTCAACAATTACAAAATATTAAAAATTTATTTAATTTTAATTATACCAAAAATATTATAGAAATTATTTAAAATTTATAATTACACACTATAAAATATTTTGTACTACATATATAAATTTTATATTAAAGCATTTAATTTAATTCAATTTAATAGAGACAACATGTTTTTTTGAAAAAACTTCTTCAAAATATTAATTTTCCCACAATTTTTTTCCGGAAATTCTTTTTAAACCTTCTATACAACCTTCCTATACATACATTTTTCTGTTATCCTTGCCAAATAAGAAAAAAATAAATTAAAATGAATTTTCATATTTAAAAACTTTATCTTTCCTATTCATTTATATTTTTTTTCGAAAAAAAAATAAAATCTCATCATCAAGAATTTATATATGTACATATGTATACCAACATTACAAACAAGTCAAGATAGAAACTAATTTATATTTCGTAATGTGATTTATATCTTTAAAAAAAATAAACAAAATGTTTATATGATTTTATGTTTAATCAAAATATCCAAGTTCTTATATTATTTATGTATAATTTATTATGGTATAAAAGAAGAATTTGTAAATAATTTTATTTTGTTTTGGACAAATTGAGAAAATATATATTTTGTGGAGAAAATTCTATAAAAAAATATTTAAAATGAAAAGTAAAGTCTAGATTCGTTAAATAGAATATCTAAATTATTAATTTTAAATGAAATAAATGTTGTAAATTTACTTCTTTTAATAACCTGCGCCAGTCTTAAAATCTTCTAAAATTGAAAATTAAAACCATAAACCATATTTGTAAGTAAGCAATTCGAATAGACTAAAAATTTGTTAAAAAATATAACATTATTGATTTTACTTTGAAAAGTTTATAGTTTTACTTTTCAATTTTAGAAGATTTCTGAATTTTCAGCAAATTATTAATTTGATAGAAAAATAATTTATGCAATTTCTAATAATTATCTATGCAATTAACATCAATTAAGAATTTATTTGTTATTAATTTATAAAATATTCACAGAATTTTACCTTAAAAAATCTCTGTTATCCCCCAAAAAAAGTTACATAATATTTTTTTCTACAAAATTCAACTTATTTTTTCAGCAAAGTCCTTTTAAATTAAATTCCTATAATATATTCATTTTTTATTGTTGGTTAAAATGAACAAATCCTATTTATCTTTTTCAAATATTATTACACATAAAAAAAAGGCATTTTTATTTTTCTTTATTTTTTTTTTTTTATATCTCTGGGAAATTCTCAAAATATAAAAAACAGAAAAAAAAAATTTTCCATTTCCTTCAAGGTTGTCTATTTTTTTTTTCGTTCTAATCATTAAAATGGTTTTAATCTTCTTTACCAGATATGTCATGATATTTATTTTTTATGTCAACAAAACAGAAAGTAATAAAAAAATTACTTTTTTTTTTGTGTGTGTTATTTTTATATAATGACAATAATAACGGAAAAAAATTTTATATATAAAAAGTTAAGTAGTTTTAGGAAATGTCCTTAAGAATGTATACTGTAATATAATCATCATATATGACTTGAGGTATATATGTTTGATATAATAAAATTAATATTTCTAAGAAATCAAAAATTGTGGGATTTAAAGGGTTTAACAGAAAAAAAAAACTTAATTTGACAATAAGGTATTTAAAGGTCGAACATAATTCTAGTGAGTAAAAGTAAGTATACTTTAAATATAAATAATAGCATTAGCAAACCAATTAGTTAATATTAAATTATTAATTACCATTGATTTTAATTTTTATTACAATTGAATTATTAATTACAATTAATTTTATAAAGTATGTATTAATATTTACATTAAATTATACATACATAAAAAGCATTCTAATTATTATATTTTAATTTTTTTATATGGTTTGAAATGGACAAAGTTTATTTGGAAATAGACAAAGTTTATTTGGAACTGGAAAAGGTTTATCTAGTCCCGAAAATGATATAAATAATTCGTAAATTAAAGTATTTTCAACGAATTTAATTTGAAAAATTATGAATTAATTTAAAATTTCATTGATTTAATTCAAAATTAATAAATGAAATACTCAAAAGTAAGAGCATTCATGAAAATTTATTTCTTGATTAAAGTAACTATATAAATTATTTTTCTGTTAAATACGAAAAATTATTAAATTTCTGATATTAAACTAACTTTTTAGCTAGCCATCAAATTTCATATATAAAATGATGAATTTGAAACATAAAAAGACTAATTTAAAGAAAAATTCTGAAAAATTATTTCAAAAAATTAAATTTTTTATTAAACATTCTATCCTTATTTTTGCATATATGTATAATATATTTAAAATAATTAAATTTGAAAAGAATTATATAGTGATTTCTTAATTTAACCCCAAAAAGAAAGAAAGGATATACATAAAATTTAATTATACAAACAAATAAACAAAAAATATATGGAAATTTTATATTTTGAATAATAAAACATTCTTTTTTCCTTTGAATTTTTGAGAGTTTTCCTTTTTGTTTTGTTGTTCAATTTATTATTATTATGCTTTACTATCCGTGTTCCACTTTATATTTTTTTGAGTTATACATATGTATATACAAACTAATGGAGCAGTAAAAAAGGATTTCCATTCAAACTATACTATATATTGTTATAATGTATCATCTATTTTGTGATTCATTAAATCCTTTTTGGTATATTGTATAATTATTATGTATAAAGTTTATAAAATTATTTCGGTTTTGAAATGAGGGTTTAGTGTTTAATAGATAGTAATTCAATTGTTCTTAATAAAAATGAATTTTGTTTATAGTATATTAAAGTTAATTTTAATTTTTAAGCCCTTATATTCTTATATAATATATATACTTTAACATTAACAGAGAGATTTATACCTTTCATTTTATACCATTAAATATTTAGTGGATAAATAATAAATTAGTTAAATTCATAGTGGCGGACGTCAGATAAGTTTTTCACATAATTTTCTAATTTCACAATTCATCAAATTCACATAATTTTCAGTAATTCAACTTAAATTTTGAATATGTAATTATTATTGAAATTATATTATATCGAACATAATTCTTGTTTTATAGTTTAAATATAAAAAATTTAGAATCATATTATGTACTTATCAGTTAAAATGTAGTAAAAATTATGCAAATAATAAAGATTCACTTTTAATAAGTCTGTGTAATTAAAGATAAAGATTTATTACAAAATCAATTAAAATAATGTTATAAATTCTTCAACGACAACAAAAATCATTTAATATAATATGTTTATTTATTTTTAAATTTAATTTAAATTTAATATTTCAAACTACTTCAAACCATTTAATTAACTATTTTAGAAATTCTGTATAATAAATATATATAGATTACCTTTAACTGATAAAAATTATATATTTTTTGTATGTTGTATATATAAACTATTTTCATAATTATTCTATTTATTTTAATGAAAATTTTGTACATTATTATATTCATTTCATTAGCATGATATAATTACTATTTTCACTGTATAGATATAGAATATATTCAAAATAGAAAGTATAGAAAAACTTTTACAAAGACCAGTTTTACTCTGAAATTCAGGTTAAAATATCTAAAAAATATTTTATTCAGCAAAATGAATTTAATTTTCAAATGTAATTAAAACTATTTAAAATTTAATTATGCTTTTTCAGAAAATATTAACACAAAAGTATGATGTAGTATGTACAGTATAATATAATATGTATACCAAATCAGTTATTCAAAATGGTTTTAAAAAACGGAAAAAATTAAGTTGCGTTCTAATACAATACCAAAACATATTATTTTCCTTTTTTCCTGGTTTCCCGGTTAAAATTAAGTACAAAAAAAGATTATTAAAATTTAAAAATTTAAATTTTAGAGATAATTTTTAAAATTTAGTTAAAATTTTTCCATTAGTTTTGCATCTGTAATTTTTTTGGTATAATAGCAACAATTTTATATTTTTGGCAACTATTTGACTACTCGGCCAATAATCTAATATAAATTTATTTAATAATTCAAGAAAGTAAATTTCAGTTTTTCTGTACAGAATTTGTCAATAACTTCAAGTTTATAATAAAATTAAAATTAATTTACCTTTTTCCCTAAAATTAATTTACCTTTTATTACCCATTTTAAACCAAAAGCAACAAAAAGAGGGCAGTATTAAAATTTTTCTTAAACAATTTTTTTAATTCATAAGATGAAAAGTTTGAATAAATTATGTTCTACCTGGCTATTAAGCATTCATTTTAAATCTATTATTACGCAGATTATTGTACTTATATTTCAATTCAAGTTATTAAAAAAAATATCCTAATTTAATATAATTTTAAAAGAATTTTAACATAATTAAGATGAAAAATTTCAGTATAAAAGTTTTATAGAAAAATATATTTCAAAGATGTTGAATTTATCTTACGGACACAAAAGCACCTATATAGACATAAATTATATATTTTTTTAACGAATCATTTATGATTTTAATTGATTGAAAAATATTGAATTACTAAAATTTCCACCCATAAATTTGTAACCATAACCAAATATATTTTTTTTTTTTGAAAATTTAATAGCAAAGTTTTCATATTAAATTTCGTCTATTCTATATTTTGTTTGGATAAATATGTAACTACATTATCTATCAACATAAATTAAATTTTAATTATCTATATTTTCATAATGTAATTTAGTCCTATTGTAAAATTCTCATATTCCTATAATATAAACATAAAAATACATCCTAATAACCAAAAAAATTTCAATGAAAATCAGCAGAACTAGAAAAAATATATATGTAGATATTTTCGGTAGCATTTGCGCATTATTTCTGCAACACATAAAATGTGGTTTAGTTAGCCAATGAATCGAAAAGGACGAAAAAAAAACTAATCAATAGATTTTTTATATATAATTGAACAATTCCACCATATATTCAAACAATTCGGCCAGTAATTTGAATAACAACAGAAAATTATCAAAAATACTTATATAATTTAAGTATTATAGTTTACAGATAAAATTCGTATTTGAGTATAATTCAAATTGAAGTTTTTACAATTCAAATTGCTGAATCTGCATGTTCGGAATTTCCAGGTTTCATTTTAGCCATAAAATAACAATATTCAAAAATACAAAAATAATAAGCTTAATTTTGAAATGTTCTTATTCGACTAGGGAAAAAACTAATTTACCTATATTGTAAAAAGACATATTTGACTCTAGAAATGGAACAGAGATTCAGAAACAGACTAACAAAAATAAAATTAACAATCAATAGGTAATTGTTATTATTTCAAAAAAATATCATTTTATTGTATATATAGAAATTGGTATAAAAAGAATATTTATATATTTTTCCAAGAATTTAATGAAAAGAATTAAATAATTTTGTATATGTAATAAATTGAATAAAAAAATATTGATATAATATCCTGCAATATGCTACTAATTTGTTGGTAATGTATACAAAATTAAGATTTTTCATTACGAAAAATATACAATTACCTCTCGAAATACTCGTGTAGACGTATACCAAATAAATTGTGTACAATTTTTTATAAATTCAGGTAATAATTGAAATTATATTTGCTGTATATATTTTCATATTTTTTCTGATGTAAAAAGAAATATACTATAATCAAAGCCGTATATAATATTATTTAAATATTATTTTTTTAAACAAATATTTAAAAAAATAATATTTAAATGAATTAATTTTAACAATAATTTTTACAAATAATAAAATATAGTTATATTTTTTTAAACCAATTTAAATCAGAGGTTAACTTGAAAGGTTTTATTTAATTATTTTTAATTTTATTATTTTTAATAAAACCACTTAATTAATTGAAGTATATTTTATATTTAAATAAATCCTGACCTAAATCTAAAACTTTTTTTTTAGATTATTATTTAAAACTAGATTTAATTAAATATAAAATTTGTAAGCGATTTTCTACTTTTTTTTCGTTTAATCTTTTGGTATATTAAACTGAAATTAATTTTGTATATAAAACTATTTTTAGTTAATTAATTTTTTTCATCTGCTTTTGAAAATACAAGTTCCTATTTGCATCTGAGTATATAGTTAAATGAAAATTATATATTTTCCAATTAATTAGTTCATTTAAATAAAATATAATTTAATTAAAAATGAAATTGTGTGCGTGAGTGTGTAGATTTTAATCTAAAATATTAATTTTTAGTGTGAAAAATATTTATAAATATAATTTTTACAATTAATTTTAATGAATAATCAAAGATAAATATCAAATAATCTATTTAATAATATGGAAATTAAAATTTTACTAAATAGTAAATTTATCCAGAAAATTATAGAAACTTTGCAAAATTATTTCAAACAGTTGAATAAATAATTTGTTCAAAGAAAAATTTCAATCAAATTTCCTATGTACAATTTTAAAGATTTTCCAATCAATTAAATGTAAAAAGACAACATTAAATAATATTTATTTTTTTTTTTCAAAATTAAATTTATCTTTTTTGAATGAACTCTGAAAAAAAAAAACAAACTATAAAGTAGAAACGACCTACATGACAATCAACAATTTACACAAAAAATCATTTATATAAAATATATTTTTAGATTCGTTTACACAATTTAATGGTATAATATAAGAACTATACTAACTAACAATTACTTTATGTAGAGAGCGAGTATTATAAAATATCATGGAAGGTCATTATGTCCTTATACATAATTTTTATTATATATAAACACACAATCTCATTAAGGAAAAAATTATTATTCCTCCTCAAAATAATCATCCTCATTTCGACTATACACACATATTTATACGTTTTCTCTTTTAATAAAGCTGATGCTATGCTCTTACGATAATTAATCTATTTAAGATAAAAAAAAAAAGCTTTCCAACCTCAAACCATTTGCCCATTAATGTTACTTTCAAAATGATACTTAATGTATATAATGTTAAGAAAAAAATTATTGTGTATATAGATTATTATATGAAAAGCTTACAATGTGCTCTGAATAACATATAAGGTATAATTTTTTTTTATCTTTTTCATACCCACTCAAAAATTAGTATACCAATTTCAGATTAAGTTAGCCGTTTTCGTAAAATGGTTGTCATTCTTCCCAAAATAATTGAAAAAAAAAAAATCTTTTCGATAGAAAACATTTTCCAAATTGATTTAAAAATATATTGTAAGAAAATTTAATCATTTTTCATTTCAATCATTTTTCAATTTTTCAAAAGTCATTTTTCAAGTTAATGTAAGCATATTTGTATATTTATATAAATTCTTAAAAATGTGAAAATATTTTGGAAAATGAATTAATTTTGAACAGCAAAAAATTATGAACATTTTTTTGAAAAACGATTAATTCAATTTATAAATAGTTAACTTATAATGAAAATTGCATCATATTCAATATACTACACCTATGTTATTACCTCTTACTAAACATTATACTGATAGAAAACAGCTTTCCATACAATTTAATATATAGAGAAAATATAACAGCTTTCCATACAATTTAATATATAGAGAAAATTTATATTAGCAAAAAATTTAAAGATGGAAAAACACTTGACCTAAACTTTTATATTTATGGAGTGAATATGATTGGATAAAATTTATTGAATAATATAAAAATGTTAGCTAAGCTCTTATTAATATTAAAAAGTTAGATTACTTTATTAAAATGATCTTCAAAATGCTTGAACATATTAGAACGAATTTTTTTTGTTAATACTCCTAACTAATAGAAATTTGCATTATTTTTATGTACATAATTTTTAATTACAAAAAATCATTGATAATTTTTATAAATTATCGTTAAATGAAAATGTAAAGGATATAGTAAATATTTGTAGTATTATTATTTAGAGAGGATTAGTTAAAAGTACTAAATATTAATGCTCAACATGTTTTTATAAAAAAATAATAATTTAAAATAAAACATGTACTTGAAAAGCCAATGCTAAAATTTATATAAGTATCATACAATTCACTTCTTTAAATTCTAATTAGGAAATTTGCTTAATGTAAGGAAACCAGAAAAACAACGGATTAGAATTTCATAGTTCATTATTATTTATATTGATTTATGGCACAACAGTGATGGACAACCAGTAATTGTGATTAGGGAACACTTAAAGGATATTCAAGAAATAATTTTCGAATCTTATTTCATTGCCAAAAGAAGATTCTAGTGGTAATACGCAGATAAATTACAATAAAATATTTAATTTGTCGTTGAAAGATTAAATTAAAATATGGACAGAAATTGTAACTTTATTTCCAATAGTCTGAATAGTAAACAATAGTAAATAATTAATTAATTTTGGTCCTAAATTTTAAAAATTTTCCAATTTTTATATAAACTTTACTTAAGTAATTGTGAAATTTTACTAAAATAATTCGACCATTTAATTTTTGCTAAATACTTAAAATCAAAATATAAATATACAAAACATAATAAAAATAAAAATGTTTTAATTAAGTCCAGTGGGAAATTTTTTTTTATATATTTTGTTGATAAGAAAATTTTTGCTTAATATTTCCTTTTCATTCTCATATTGATTCAATAATTTTTCCAGAAATTTTCTCCTCATTTGTTTACTTTTTTAAAGGAATTGTTTATTAAAAAATGTAAAATTGCAAATATTATGAGAAAAATATTGTTTGAAAGAAAAATAATTGGAAATATATATTGAAAAATGGAACAAAATTTAAATTTCAAGTGGAACAAAATTTAAATTTCTACAAATTTACTATATAAACATTGATTTATTGTATAATCATTATTTAATATAATTTCATTATTGAAGAGTTCTTCTTTTTTCTTTATTTATAAAGCGATTATTTTGCACTTCATAAAAATTTCTAACTGTAGTTAAATATTTAATTTAACTTAACTTTTATAATTAGTTTAAAATAAAGTTTATTGAAAAAAAAAGTCTTTTAAAAATATATTTGTTATTCTTGATTATATAAGAAAAGTTTTAAAAATAATTAGGAGTAATTTTTTTTAGTATATTTTATAATAATTATTGTTAAATTGCATAGTTTGAATTAATGTTGATTGAAAATGAATTAATTCTGGAAAATTGGTTTAAAAAATTAATTAACTAATTTGTTAACAAAAATATTATTTAAATTATATAAATATTTTCAAATTTCATAATTTAATTGTGGACAATCAAAATTTCAATACAATTACCATAAGAACTTTGATAAATTTGATTTTGAAGAAAATATGACAAATTTATATGTTATATATTAATGGACGAAGAATTTATGCTGCGATAAGCTTCATTTAGCTATAAACTTCAAAGTATACTATTACTTCTATCAATAACAGTGTTTAATTTAAAGCCATTTAAAGTGAGTAAACCGAATGATATTTAATTAGGAAAATATCGAAGTTCGGCGTTCGACATTCAATTTTTATAACAAAATAAATAATTATATTATTATCTGTATTTTACTTGAGTTAAAATTAACGAAAAAATACTAGGAGAACAATGTTGAAGCTGTAAAGGTCAAATAATAATAATAAGAAGAAAAAATGCAAAATTTATATATATTTTTTATATAATTATCTTTACATTTATTTTAATAATATTAATTTTTTCATTTTTTATTATTATTATTTTAATTTCATTTATTACAATTTAATTTAATAAGATTATAATATTATATAGTATCCATTTTCTTTCTGTTAATTAGTATTTAAATATTACATTTTTTTTAAAAAATTACATTAATTCGAAACTTGTTTTATCCTTGTTTTAAATATATATAAATATTAATTTTTAAATTATTTATTTATAATTAATATTTTTATTCCTTTTATTATTTAATGTAATTTTGCTCTACTTAATAAGTTTTCTATTAAATCTCTTTTTATTGGAGCAATTAATTTTTAGCTTACCATTTAATTTTTCTTTTTAAATAATGAAAATTTTAATTAAATTTTCATAATTCTTAGTTTGTAGTACATTTCTTTTTTGGGGTTAAATAATTATTATTGATCATATGATTTCTTTAAATTTCTTCAAAAAGTTTTTATTTATTTCTTAATTAAAATTAAACTCTATTAATTTACAATATTATTTTCTTTATGTAAAATCTGAGGTTAAAGATGATCAAATGATATTGGATAGGAAGTCATATACTATACTATATTGATGAATTAAGTCTGAGATATGATTAATTAACGACATAGTTATGGATTTCAATTTTAATTTATATTACAAATTGGTTTGAACATTTTTATTTTTGAAAATAATTGCATAACTAATTATTGTGATCTAAAATCTGGGATCATTATTTAAAATAAATTGAATTTAAATTAAAAATGTTGAAAAATTATAGTTTGTCTCACTTGGATTTGAATCACAATATGAATATATATAAAAAGATGATTGTGTGTTTTGGTTTGGAATGTGGTGGCTGGTAAATATCGTTGTATGACTGGAAAATATCGTGATTTTAGACACAAATCTTCGGTTTCTAATAAGAGAAATTTTGGCAGATAAAATATAGTACACCAATACAAACTTCATTATTTTAATGTTTATTACATTCTATAGTTGAGATTTAGGATAAAATTATTTTATGAACATTATTTAGGAATATTTTAATGTGTTTATATAAAAAAATGTTTTTTCATACAGAAATTCCATAAAAAATTATCAATTTAATGATAATTATTATTATTAAAAAATGATTTAATTAATTATTAATCTTAACATGTAAATATAAATTTGATTTATAATAAATAATTATATTTAATATTTACAAAGTTAATTTATTTTTTAAAATATTAAATAAAAATGATTTTAATTATTATAAAATTTTTTTTCTATTTATAATATTTTTTTGAGGAAATTATAATTTAAATTAAATTAAAAAATTTACACAAAACAATGATGTATAAACAAAATTATATATTGCAGAATTTTTCACTAATTTTTAATATTATCAATAATGACAATATTTTAGTTTTAGGCCAATTGTTATGTTAAATTATACTAAAATATATAAAATTGTGTCAAAAACAAAATTCGTTAGATAAAATTCTTTTAGAAAAAATGATGATAATATAGAAATATGAATAAGTTCACAGTATATATCCTTCTTACTCTATCAAAACCCCATAATTCAATTAAAAATTAATAATATTATTCTAACTAATTTATTAAATTACAATATTTACATATACAAAAAGAAATTTCTTAATATTTAATAATATTATTTTCAAATACAAAAAGGATTCCTTTATACATATATATAATTTTATCTAAAATTAATTATTATTATTTTTTTTATATTAAATATTTTAATTAATTTTAATATTTTCTTCAAAATTTTTTATAGAAAATACGATAATTTAAAAAAAAAAAACAACTAATTTTTTTATAAATTCAATTTTTTTTATATTTATTTATAATTTTTTTTTTAAATATTATACTCGAATAACATCACCAGGACAATGTGGTTTAATTACTTCATCATCATCATCATCATCGTCATCTTCAATATTATTACTAATATTAATATTTAATATTTCATCATCATCTTCATTTTGTTCTTGGATACTATTTTCTTGACTACTATTACCACCGGTTCGTCCTGTATTACCTATACCACAAATACCACTACTACTACTACTGCTATCATTATTATTATTATCATTTTCTACTCATCTACCCTCTCGTCACATAAATACATCAGCACCAACAATATTACCTGTTTTTCTTGGTGTTGTTGGTATACCATGTGGACATGTTTTAGATTCATCTTCAAATGTAACCATTTTTTCTCTAGGTGGTTTTAATAATATTTGTCCAGTACCTGGTATTAATATGGTTTGTTGCTGTTGTTGTTGTTGTTGTTGTTGTAATTGTTGCATTTGATGCATTTGATTATGTCCATTTGTTGGTATACGTCTTGGTGGTGGTAATGCTAAATCACCAACACCAGATAAATTAAATTCACTAATACTTCTTGGTACAAAATATTCCATATGATTTTCCATAATACCAGTTGAACGACGTGCTGGTGTATTACGCATAAATGCTGATGATCTTCTTGGTAATGAACTATATTGTGATGATAAATTATGATGTTGTTGTTGTGATGATGATAATAATGATGATTGTTGTTGTAATGGACCAGTTGTAACACCAATAATACTTTGATTTTGACCACCACCACTACTAAGAAGATCTGTTTGTCTATGTCAAGATTTTGGTGTTACAGATACAGATACTAATGATACATCTTCATTTAATGTTGAACCAGATTGTAATAAAATTTGATCTTGTACACCAAATTTTCTTAACCATATTATCAATTCAGTTTGTATTAAACTAAAGCACATTGCAACTACAGCCATACCAAATAATATATATGCTGATGCTAAATATTGACTTAAATTACCAATTGGTGATAAATCACCAAAACCAATTGTACCCAATGATGTAAAACAAAAATATAATGATTCTAATACACCCCAATTTTGTATTTTATGAAATAATACTGCACCTAAACTAATATAACATATTAATATCATTATACATATTGATATTGGCACACTTGGATTTGATGATGATGATGTTGAATATTGTTTTAAATTACCATTTGATGATGATGATGTTAATTTATATGGATTTGTGCCATGTATTTTAACTGAATGATGACTACTATTATAATTATTTGTATTATTACTATTATTACCATTACCACTATTATTATTAATACTACCACCAACACCACCGCCACTATCTATTGATGATGATTTATTATTACGTGATTTACCATTACTTAAACGAAATAGACAACGTATTGCTGATGATAAACCTTCACCCATTGCTGATAAATATAATAATACAATTGGTATACCAAATAAAGCATATATTAATGCTGCTATTCGGCCCCATTGTGTTCGTGGTGATACACCTCCATAACCTGTAATGATAAAAAATAGTATAAAATATTTTTAGATTCATTTTATAAATTTTTGTGATAGTTTAAACTTTAAAATAATCATGGTATAAACATTTATAAAATATTAAATTATAATAATAAGTGTAATTACTGGATTGATCGATAAAAGAGTTTACACAGGAAATGACACAAAGGAACTCCTTTTTACAGAAACTGTGACAGAAGGTGGGAAGAATAACTTACACAACTAAGCAGTAACATTTTATGACTCTAATTGGTTTTAATTTCTTTAAAATTGTGAAACTAATGTAACGACAAACCCTTCAAACAACTTGAAAATACTTTTTCAATATCATTTCTGTGACTCTGCCTTCTTTTAGTGAAATTGCATTCTTTAAGTTAAGTACCAGTTGTGTTACCTTTGCAAACAAATTCCTTCAACTATATCCTCTAACTTATACTTGTTAGTTATCCTTCTTTCGAACTTAGTTATCCTTCTTTCGAAGTAATCATCAACAAATTATATTTAACTATTATTTATCCTGGGCATAATAACTTCTTCCCAAAAGAAAATAACCTCAAAATTAATTCTGTCTAATAAATAAAAATGAACCTGTAGGCCATTTTTTTTTATTCATTTCAATTTTTGTATAAAGTAAAATTAAGCCAAGAAAAAATAATAGTTATTGGTCAATTTTTGAACATTAACTATAAACTAAAAAAATATATACTTACTATAATATATTAGGTTCTCTATCAATGGTTTCTACTTAACAATTTATATTAAAAAAAAAAAAACATAAAATATATAAAGAAAAAAAATTACCCTATTAAGGATCATAACGAACTATCATCGTTTTTATCCTTTCAAAAATATAAAAATCCTCTTAAAGGAAAAAAAAAAAAAAAATTAACGATGATCCAACACAAAAAAAAAAAATCTACAAAAAAGTCAAAAACTTATTTTCTTATGTATAAATTACAAAAAAAGTAAAATATTTTTTGGCTATAAGGACATTTTCCTATTTTTCTAATTCAGAAATAAATAAATTAATGACTCTTATTTATGTTTTTCATTATTTATACATACATATATATAGAGAAAAAAGCGGCATAGAGAAAATAATTTTCTAGAATTATTCTTATTATTATTTTTTGTGTGTCCGTTCATCTTTATGGATGTTCTGCTGTGTGTGTGTATATAGGTACTTAGTCATTGCCAAAAAATGGACAACTTTAAATGGATGACTTACATATACATAATGTATATAAAAGAAAAATACATAATATATTTTATTAATACATAATAATGTTAGGCTAACACGAATTTGTAACATATGCAATTTAAAAAAAAAAAAAATTCTGGTATTAATTTATAATATTTATATTTTTTATCCGTATATATAGAAAAAGTATTTGTGGAGTAATAAAAATTCAAGGATCTCTTAATAATATTTATATAGAAGTATAAATTGTACGGTATTTACTATTATATTTATACTGGAAATCGTAATTATTTTGTTAAGATTATTAGTTTATTTAAAGAGATTATCTAAATCATATTATTAAGATTAATAAATTTCTTGTAATTTTTTTTCCCTTGCATACTTAACTTTTGCAAATATCCTTTTAATCTTTTAATAATTAGGATTATTTAACTAAATAGTATTTAAGTCTTATTATAGGGACGATATTTATAGTAATTTGAACTGTACATACGATTACGATTTTGAAGTTTATTAAATTATTTTTGGAAACATTACTTATAGGAGTGGTCTATGATATGATATATATATATCATATATATAAGTAATTATGTGGGAGGATATTTATATGTACATATATATATGTACTACGCCTATTTAATATTAGAGCACGTCATGTATCGTTTTTCGCAATTCAGTATATGAATATTTTTATTTTCGATATATTCGGTAAGTACTTAATTAAATACATTCCCTAAGACCTATTTTTGACACTCCGAAGTAATCTTTGCAAGATGGAAAATACTTGTCATAAAAAAAATTTTATTCATCAGTGAGCTAAATCAGTGAGAAGATTGCTGTGCTTTAGATTAGAACTATGGCAAAAAAAGATCAATTGTAGATCTATCAAAGTGATATGATATACGTATAATTAAATTTATTTTATAACGAATTAAAAGATTTGTTATCGACAATTATGTAACAAAAGTAAAATAAAGAATTTCATTAAAGCTATTCATTAAAGCTATTGAAATTTACATTTAAAATATATTACAAGCTTTGAAAATTACAATATGGATATATTACAGAATTACCTAATAACAAAACAGCCATGAAATTTCAATACAAAATTATAGTTCTATACCTTTTTGTGCTAACAAAAATTCTCATCATATCGTAATCTCTCTGACCAATGTTTTGATTCGCGTTCAACCAAGTACACATATCAAAATTTCAATTAATTTCTAATGTAATAAAAAAAAAATCAAACAAAATGTCCTTTCAACAACAACAACAACCAAATGTTTATCACTTTTAAACATTGTATCCCAATATTTTTTATTCTACCATAATTTATTAATATTATGTTCTATAAATTATTCTTGAGATAGTGCGGTTTTTATACTACAAAAAATCTAATCCTCTTCATTGACCTTGTCGTATATTTAATAAATTGATAAAAAAAACATATCCTTGGTACTTCCTTAACAAGAAAAACCTTTCACTTATTCAAACAATCACACACACATACACCAATACAACATCTCATGATAAATAAATATCCTTTTGTCCTGTATAATAAGGATATAGATATTTTTGTTTCGGATGATATGTTTCATATGGACGAGGAATTTATTTATTTTCCTACTACAAGAAAAAATTATTGAAAAAAAGGAGAAAATTTATTTGTAGAACATAATAAACCTCCATTTTCAACTTTGTTGTAGGTTGTAGTAGCCATATACATAGTATATGTATACTCATTATCTGAGTTATGGCTATTATTAATTTTTATACATGTTGTTTTTTTCGAAAACTTTGTTGTTGTTGTGGAATTATTACGCAAAAGTGAGCACAAAAAATCATATTTGACTTACGATAGTACAGTATTATATACACATACCAAACATTTTACAAGGAAATAAGGATATTAAAGTTAAAGAGACAGCTACGAGTATACATAAAATTTATTTTATCGATGCAATAATAATACTTAATATTATTATTTTTGTTTTTGCAAAGGTTTTTGGGGTGAAAAGTGGTGAAGAAAAATATGGTAATATTAATATGTACTAAAAAATACAAAAATTTTGATAGTTATGTGAAGAGATTTCTTCCTTTTCTTTAAATACTTAAATGTAAGTACTCAATAGTTATGTATGGCTGACATACCTTCTGTATGTATAATATTTTTTAAGCTAGTTTACAGAATATGTTACAGAATATCAATAGTTTTGATAATTGATAAAGAAATTTTGACAATATTAAAAATTATTTTAAACCATATTTTGCTTGATGAAAATTCCCTATACCAAAATTATTTAATTCAAAGTTCCGTGAAAGTTGTTAAGTTTATCGTGAAAAATATTAAATAAGAATGTCTGCAATGTGTATTGCAGATATTCAAGAGTGTATGATTCTTAAATATTTCATACTAGTTTTTTGGAATTATACAATTATTTTCCAAAATCCTCTTAATAAGTTCATTTTTAAGAAATTTAAGAATATTTCTATGCTTCCTTTTTTTCGATATTTTAACATTGCTTTAATATCTACAATTAATGACTACATAATTCGTTTCAAATTTATAGTTAGTTCTATAAATAAAAGAAACAAATTTGGATGGTCGTTATTTCTAATGACAATCTAAATACAAATTTTTTAGTCCTTAATTTAATGTTTTCCTTCGCCTAAAAAGATATTAGAAAATTTAAATTGTTTTATATATGATTTTTAATGTCCCAGTGCAACATTTTAAATATATACAATATATATTCTAAATTTATCTGCTTCTGACAGACCACAAAACCTTCTCTGATCTCATTTCCATTTTCTAGTTTTAAAAATAATTTCCCCACTTTAATAACATAAAAAATAAATTTTCTTTATTTTCTGACACATTTTGGTTTTTATTCCATGGTCGATATTAAATACTCCTCAGGATATAATTCAATTAAATAACATAGGATAATTGCGCCTAATAGTATTGTGTGTTGATTCAAGTGTAAAATCCTTAAAGACATTAAAATAAATATATGTATAAAAAAAAATTATTTGAAAAATTTCGAAACTGAAAAAAATAAAATAAATAAATATCATAAATGAATGAATTTCTGTATGTACATAACTACACAAATTTTATTTTATAGTCATTGTTAATCTATATATTTAAAATGAAACTCTATTAGATATTCATATCATAACTTTATCTGCAATTTAATTTAGTATATTTGCATTGTATATTGTGTATTAAAATTCTAAAGTATTATAAATTTATTTTATGACCATCACAAAAATTATGAACTAGATAAAGAATAAGTATGTACATATATAGAGGCATATTGCAGAAAAGAGTAAATTCATAATTTTTTAGATTTAAATAATAATTTTAGATTTATTGTGAAAGATTATTTTTTTGATGAATTTTGAGCTATAAAATGAATCATATACATATGTAAAAATGTACTTTTTTATTTATAATGACTACAGAAAGATATGTAAATAAATCTTCTACTAGATTTTAGATTTGAACCAAAATGTAAATAATAATAATCAACAACATTTTTGGGTATACATATAATATTAAAAATATAAATTAGGAAATATTAATATTTTGGTAACAATTCTTATTTATATATTTTTATGATAATAGAAACAATTTAGTAATTAAATACTTCAGTTGAAAGATAGGAGCCTAAGATGGATTGATGGTCCATATATCAGTTAGAAGATATAGTTTAAGATTTATTGATGGCATGCAACATGACCCAGACAGAAAAAAAGTCTATAAAGCAAATAAATAGGTACTTTAGTCTAAATCGTACTTTTTATATCCTAAAATTTACTTTTTTTTTATTAAATGGAGATTTGGTGTTGATTTTACTCATTAAGCATAATTTTTGGAGTAGAAAATTAAAATATTTTCGTATTAAATGAAAAAAATTAATTTTATAATATACATCTACTAATATTAACTGGTACAGTATAAACACATTATACTAAAGACGTATTTTCGCATTAAAAATTAAAATAATTAAAATTAATTGCAACAATATTTTATATAATTACACTAAAAGTATTTTCACACTTAATAAATTTCATTATAAACCATTTTTTATATATTAAAATAACAATTTTGCATCTACCATTACCGTGTAAGGCTTCATGTAATTAAAAAAAAAAACTACGAGAGAAAAATTGTAACTTGTTAAATAATAAATATAAATATTATATTTTAAATTGCACAAGATTTTTCTACATCGAATTTTTATTCTTTACTATATATAATTTTTTGGCTATAAATATTTTCCCAAAAAACCTTGCACAAACAATTTCAAAGAATATAATAGGATTTAAAGGATTTTCTTATACTTTAATTATAATCTGTAAGTAAGTTATTTACTATATATTTGATTCCATCTTATAAAAAAAAATCTGTTTATATAAAAAATCATGATGACAGTATCTTATTTAAATAAACAATATAGTGTATGTGTGTACATATATGAGTTTTAGTGTTTCTTAAAACTAATTTAACATTTTTGCAACACGTTATTTTATAGCAAAAACCAAAAAAAAACAAGAACCAGAGAAAAGGATCAAATAATATATATATTTTTTAATGTAAATGTAAAACAATGTTTTGTAAAATATTTTCCAAAAAAAATGTTCCGCATTGTACGATTTATAAAGTTTCCCATTTCTGTACAATAAAATATATGTATGATTGTTTGAATTTTATATATACAAATAAAGGATATATGTATAAGAGCACAGGATATGTATAATGTTGGATATGAACATATATATATATGTATCAAAATTAATGGGCAACTTTCAACAACATAAAATAACACGACAGTAAAGACAAAGTGAGCAATTAAGACGTTAATTCAATTTAATTTTACAGAAACATATCTCATATATAAAGAAATATATAGATAGAATTTATACAATTACAGTATAGTAAACCCACTTTAAATAACACAAAAAACAATAATTTTTAATTCAAAACTTTTTGAAGAAATAATTATAAAGTTTTTATGTATTATATACACTAAAAGAAATTTATTTGGGTTAATATTTTATAGGCCTATTTGGAAAAAAAATATAAGTTAAACAATCGTTTAAATTAAATATGTAATACTAATTATCTAGCTCAAGGGACTACATTTTCATCTTTAGCGGAAGAAAAAAAAAGACTATAGACTATAGAGATATTAAAATAATAATTATACGAATAAATAAAACTAATAAAATAACGACGATTTTGCTTAGAATCCTATTTTTACCATATAAATTAAACGATATTCGCAATAATTTAATTCAAAATGAATGAATTAATCACATCTTAAATTTCATTATCATTTTTCTGAAATATATTTAAAATAATTACTTTAATTGAAAAATAAATGACATGAACTACTCGTATATAAGATCTATTAACTAAAAAATGTAGAATCATAAATTTTATGCAAATCTAAAATTATTCAAAAGATTTTTTCTGTGTAATTTTTGTCAAATATTTTGTGATACTTGAATGCATTTTTTACATTTTTACAAAATATGTGGAATTTTTCAATTATAGAAAAAATAAGTTTTGAAAAATTTCTCCAAATTAAACTTAGGCATAGTAACAAAAGTATAATAAGATTAAATTAACAAAATAATGAGATAGGTAAAATTTCTTTTGTAAGCTTATCTAGAGAAAAGTTTTCTTATTTTATGGTAAAATTTTCTAAAACTTTTTTCATATATGTATACTATAAAAATATAAAAGAGGTTTTACAAAGCTTTCAATAAAAGTTAATTTTTCCAATTAGATTTTATATTGTTTTCATTTGATTTTCAACAAGCAAATTTTAATTTTGGTTTTTTTTTGTTGTTTTTGTTGTTGATTAATGTTAGGGTTTATGGTTTCAATTTATATCTACAAGAGTATAATATAAATTGAAAAGTTTATTCATGAAAACTTTATATTATTTATATTTATATACATATATTATTTTATATTTTAAGATATATAATAACATTATAAGATAAATTAACTTTTTTTTTAAGTTGAGAAATATAAGAATATAATTAAACTTTCTGAGCTCGGGTACTTAAAATTATACTTTTTCATATAGTATAATTTACTAGAAAACAATCATTTAAACTCTAAGATATATGTATATTATATAGCATTGGCAAGGTACGTAACTTAATCCTTTTAAGTCTTAAATTAGTCTTCTTAAAAATCAAAGGAGACTTTTTGTAAGTAATATTCGTCTTTTTTGCAAGTGAAATACGTTTTTCTGGAAGTCAAATTAGCCTTTTTTTGCATGACTGATTTTCTGTCATAAATAGATATAAAATTTAAAATGAATTATATTCTTTAACAAAAACCATAACTATGAAATGGAAATTTCTTACTTCTACTACTATCTGGATGATAATTGACTAAACCAAAATATTATCTCAACATATTGACATATTGTAAATGATAATAATATTTCCAATATTAACAGACATAATTAAAAATCATGCTGATTTTAGCAATTTATATTGTTTAGGGTAATTAAAAGTCTATTTTGTATACAATTTCAAATTTGTCTATTTTATATACAATTTCAAATCAAAAACAGTATAAAATTTAAACCAAAGACCAAATAATTAACTATAATAAATATTTATAACTATAATTGTGCAATGAATATTTTCAATTGTATCATAAATGTCTATAAACAAAATTTGCAAAAATTGAGCCAAATTATTATATAATCCAAAAATTTATGTAATTATGTACAACATTAAATTGTATGAAATTTTATAAATCAATGAAAACGTTCATAAAAACTGATAATTTATGTTTCTGAAAAATACTTAAATGTAAATGATTACATGTCAAATTTATCCAATTTCATATATAACAAATTCTTTCTTTATTAGAACTTTCAATCTATTTTTCTTTATTAGATCGTAAACAACTGCCAATTTAAGGACAATAAAAAAGGATATGAAAAAATTTCATGAAAACAATAAGAATCACTCTGTGGACAATTGAAATTTTCTTTTGAATTTATAGACTAAAAATAATTAGAGAACAACAAATTCTAGTTTTCTTTTTATATACATAAAGTTAAATAAATAATTATCTTAGAAAAATAGATAAATTACAATGATATATAATAATAAGAAAAATTGAAGAAAAACAAACAAAAATTGTACAAAATTAAATAAAAATATATAAAAATAATAAATCAACAAGTAAATATTAAGGACATTACATTCGAGTTTGTCAAATAAATATAATAAAAATGAAAAATTATTGTGCTTGTTTCAGTTAATAATACGAGTATATATTTGACTAATACGAGTATATATTTGACTCTGCACTATTAAACTAAAGTTGAATGTGTAAAAATTGTGGTAAATATTTAGAGAAGGACAGACAAATAAAAATTATATGAAAAATTTCATTTATTGTAGTTTTTCAACTCACTCTTTTTTGACTTAAGAGTCAAATGTTGACAGAAAATCTTGAACATGTAAAAGTCCCACGAATAATATAAGTTTTTTTCATTCATTTTATTGTTAAATCCTTCACTTTATTTAATTAAATATATAAAAATGTTTATTTTATATAGTATATATAGTTTCTAAAATAATAAAAAAATTATTTTATCAGAATTTGCAAAATTAATTCTACAAGAAATATTTATTTATGCACTTATCATAGTCACAGTAATATTTGGTTTTATAACTTTTTCATATTTAAATTTAAAATTTAAATTTTATTTTATATTTAATTTTGTGTGGCACACACAAGCAAATAAATTATAATTAAGTTATATATTATAACCAAAAAGTTATATTTTCATCAATTACCTAGGTATCGTATAATTTTTATTCACGGGAAATTCATTTGAAAAAAGGCGTCTCTTTGATTTGCTAGAAAAGTCTCAAAAAATGTACAAAATAAACTTTTCATATCATAAATATAATTTCAATGGTATATGTCAAAAGTGAAGGAATCAGTCATGAGTGTTTATATCATATATATATATAGAATTTTTACGGATGACTAAAGTGAATGGATATAATCAACATATAAATTAGTCTCTACTTCAATATGACACGATATATACTATACATATATATGTATATAATAAATAAATGAATACTACAATTATTAGGCGAAAGGATCAGAGTGTTGGAAATAAAATTAACAAAGAACATTTTTTTTTAAACAATTTCTCATCAATATTTTTAATGTAAATTATGTATATTTTTCTAATTAAGCTCGTATGACCGCAGTAAGTAAACAACTCTAAAATGACTATTTTTGGATATTTTAAATTAGTTTAAAATTTAAATAGTCTTTAAAAATCCGAAAAGGATCTAATCATTAATATTGTAAATTTTATTAAAGTTATTTAAGTATAGCTTATTTAAGATTTAAATTGAAATAAATAAAAATACTTGTGAAGTATTTTTAAAATAAGATAATTGGTAATATTTTTCCAGTTTTTTTCGCAGGATCTTCGTTTCACATTTCGTTTTTATTTACAATTTTCATAAATTTTCCATTTGACTTCTAACAGTAGAAAAATGTTTATATAAAGAATTTTTCTACCCTAAAACCGTTTTTATATAAATTTTTTTATATGATTTTGCTTCATATTTTTATTTTGCTACGGAAACAGAAAAATCATTGCATGAATAACATTAATTTTTCGATTCTAGAATCTTAGAGGTATATAGTCATTATTTATATTTTCCAAGGATATTCGTTGTTATGACCAAAATGCATTTAACTATTCTAAAAAAAAAAAACCTAGACACAAAAAAATGTCTGTTTTTTATGGAAAAATGAATATGTTTTTCCTTAATTTATTGTTCACTGAGCATAACACCGAGCATAACACCTGTTGTTGTTTCACTTTTCAAATATCTTTCTTTTTATATATTTTATATTTTTGATTCTATGCTGCATTTAAGAATTTATTCATTTTTTTTGCTTGCATATTGCATGTGTATAAGGATATAAAAGATGTCTAAAAATAATGATATGTGGCCAGGATACCATAAGATCAAATGCAAAACATAATAAATTTTCTAAATGCTTTTTTTGGACTTTTTTTCCATTAATGTGTAAAATTGCAAAAGATTTTAGAATATTTTTATCTAGATTTTTTAGATTTTGAATAATTAATTATAATTTCAGAAATTGTTGTGAAGGTTTTATTAGTATGCAAATATTTATAGGATTTTCATTTTAATAAGGACATTTTATATTCGGTTGGTTTAATAGCCTAAGAAAATTTAGTTTAGAAATAGTTTAAATAGCCTAAGAAAATTTAGAAATAGTTTATTAGATTTTGTATTCATTTGATTGCTTGTTAATCAATTTAAATTATATAAATTTTATTACGAAATATATTTTGTAAAACAAAGTAGATACTAAATTATATACACGAGTACAAATTTCAAATATTTCAATTTAATAGTCTTAAAATATTTGGTATCCCTTTTATTTAATTTCAGAATATCACGTTTTGGCTTGGCATAAAGTGTATTATGCTGTAGTGACTGATGTAGTCCTAGTCATAAGTGTGTTAATCTGTAAATGAGGGCAGTAATAAATTATACAGCAATGAACTATATTTAAGACTCGAAAAAATACTATTGGTTTGCTGTCAAAAATTAAAATCACTGCTGAAAACCAATACTTTGTTGGAATAAATAGTTTCTTTGCTAGAGTGGAAGTTATTGTTCGTAATAATATAATGTCCGGGCAACCTCTGTGATTTAGGTCAAGATAACAGGCTATGGAGCCAAGAAGAAGAATAATTTACTTATATACATATATCATTTATTTAATTTCAGAATATTGAAATAGTAATGTCCAAATTATAACATAGACAAAATATAGATTTTGTGCTGCAGAATTTCTATTTATTCTAAGTATACTTTTGACAGTACTGTAAAAAGGTGCACTTCGAATAAAAGTATTTATATATATTAAATCTTTCATTTAAAAATTACAAAAATATTTTAATATTTCATTTTAAATTATGTTTTATTACCGTAAGAAAAACTAATGAAAAAATGAAAATATTTTTATTTATGTAAAAACAATTTTTTTTCTTAACATCCTTTTAAAATTAAATATAATAAAGAGCAACATTAAAATTACTTTTAATTTACATCAGGTAACCAATTTTCTCTTTGGAAAAAAAAATAAAATAAACGAAAAATGAAACACCACCAAAAACTTTCTATGTGAAAATTTTATTCTCCACCCACATGGTTTGGTTTTTATTTAATAACAAAAACGTGTAAAAATTTTTTTTGCCGAAGCAAAATGAATTTTCCTATACCATCGCCATCATCATAGCACCAAAACACCATCAGAGCTAACCGAACCATCTTTTATTTTAATAAACGTAATGAAAAATAACAAAAAAAAAAAATAAAAGAAATTTTGTTATTTGTAAAAATTATTAAAAAAAAAAAACGAAATCGTACAAGGAACATAAATTAAAAGTGTGAGAAAATTCTGTTTTTTTTTTTTTTTTGTTATTAAATATAAAATATCTTTTAAAGGCAATATAAAAATTAAGGTTTTGCAAGTATGTGTATTCCAAAAAAAAGGACATTAAATGTCATAAAAACTTCGTTATTTTTTCTTTT
Organism: Empis stercorea; assembly: GCA_949752835.1. Classification (NCBI taxonomy): domain Eukaryota; kingdom Metazoa; phylum Arthropoda; class Insecta; order Diptera; family Empididae; genus Empis; species Empis stercorea. Next base: position 9,829,044 of record OX457087.1, read on the forward strand.
AAAAAAAAAAATTCGTTATAATATTTATTTATAACCTTAAAAAAAAAAGTAGAAAGAAAAAATGTCTTTTTATAGAATTTATGTTTATGACTGTATGCGTTTTTTTTTTGTACAAGGATATAACGCCACCGAGCGTATTTATTATATATTTGGTGTGTTTGTATAAAAGTAATTCATTAATTAAACAAATTTTTATATTTATCCCTGGTGACGCCAAAATAACATAAAACTAAACAATAATAAAAAAAAAAGTATTTTCCATCTAAAATTAGGATTGGGTGGTAGGCGAACGCGTGCATAAAACGAAAAATACATGAAAATAAATTTTAATGAAATAACAAAATGGAAAACTTCAACATAAATTTGTTTGTTTTTTTTTCTTTTTCCTTTTTTTTTTTATTGTTGCTAAAGGATATTAGAGGGTATGAGACTATAAATAGGTGGGGGGATGTGGTATATAACTCCAAAAATTTTGGAACAAAAATATTATATTCATAGATATCTTATTAAAAATTATATAAACACAGAAAAAGCAGATGGTAAAAATTTGTTGTTTATGAAAAAAAAAAGAAATGAATTTATTACCACAAAAAAAAAATGAATTTGTTTATTGGTTTAATAAAAAGTTTGAAAGTTGAAAATTTTGTTAAGAAAAGAAGATTAGATCCTATATTGTTCCTTATCCTTTTAAAGAGGCTAAATGGTAACAACTCATTTAGACTAATTGCAGTATTAATTTGGACTTTTTTACCATTATATAAAGGAATTGAATATTGTAGTCATGAAATTATTACCTCGAAAATACGAATTGCAATATATTTCAGTGTGACTACTTACAATTATTATTTATTTATCTAATTTTCGCAATATTTATTAAGATTTTGCAATACAAAATGATTTTAATCCGTGATTTAATGATTTTAATTTTAAAACCCAATTTTATTCACATGTAATATATATTCAATTCTTCATTAATGTGTTGGTTTCATTGGTAAATATTAAGTATCGTCCTTTTTGTCATTTAGCCTCTCAGCCCAGTTTTAGATAATCATATTAGTTTCTTATAAATTTTTCTTGATAATTTTTTTTCATTACTTTCTAACCAAAGCAAAAAATTTCGACATTACAAATGTAACCTAAATAATAATTGCCAAAATCTCTTCTTTTTCATAAAAATGTGATATACGATATACCAGCTAACATTTCTATCCAAAAAGTAAAGGATAAAGCAACCTTTATCTACATTTTAAAATTTCAAAAAAAAACAATCTATTTATTTACAAAATTTTGTATTTGTTTTTTGGTATCGGACATTTTAGCTAAAAATAAAATAAATTTCGTTGTTAAATAAACATTCTTATTTTTTTTATGAAATTTTAGAAATGTTTAAAACGTGACCACTGTCTAAAAGCTCTCAATTGTTAATATATAATTATTTATAATCGCATTTAAAATGAATTTATTATTTCTATTTGATCTTGTCGGTCTTAAAGGATTTTTAGTAAATCCAAAAAAAAGAAAATTACCAAATAAATTCCAGTTTTGTTTTTCATTGTCCAAAGTACAAAAAAAAAAAAAGGATTTTTATTGTCCAAAATTAAATCTTTATGCTAAGAAAGTAAAAAAAAAAATAACATTTTGATTGCCGTACAAGCAAAACAAAATGAGAAAATATACATAAACTATTTTAAAAAGATGGTTTTGTACGTGATAGTATCATAAAATTTAGGAATTGAATATAAAACGTGACCTAGTTTTGTTTTAAAAACGTAAATTTATTAATTTTTTTTTTTTTTAGAATTTTCAATTTTCTTCTTTTTAATAATTTTAAAACTATTAAATTAGTAAATTTTATTGTTACAAAAGGATTTATAATTTCCTATTAAATAACAGTCGTGCTCTAATTTTGATAGTATGGTTTTCTTAAGCTAAAGTCTTCCAAAATGGGTGGATTTAATTCTTGTACTTTATGAGCAGAAATGTACAGGAAAAACGTTACAGGAAAAGAAATTTACTTGTGTGCTTTAAGTGTTCGTCGAAGATTACTTAAGATTATTTCGGGTGAAAATATTTTTAATTAAAATTTAATCAAATGGAATATGGACAGATATAGAACCAACATTTGTGATTGTCATCCTAAAGACAACTTAAATCACATTACATTTGGGAAACATGTTAGAGAATCAAACTTTCTAGCTATATACTCTCAAAATTATTTAAAATTTTACTTTATTCAATTTAAATTTAATTCGTCTTTGTTTACAAAAATTCTTTATAATTTATTTAGTCATTTTGAAAATTTGTTAAAATAAAGTAAATTCAATTCCATTCTATAGCATAAAACTGACAAATCTTGAAAAAAAGTGATAGATTATGTAAAGTTTGATACCAGAATCATATTGAATAACAACTTTATTATTCAAAAAAATCTCTACATAATATAAAAAAGGATATTCAAATATGTATATTTATTTTTTTCAAGTACGTGCAAATATATTTTTCATTTCACTTATTTTATTTCTATATTTTTTTTTTTATATATTATTGATAACTTAAATTATTTTCGACATTTTTCACACCATCATAGACACCAACAACATAAACAGCACAGGATAAGAATCTCCCTTTTTTTTTGTACTGACATGATACAAAAAAAAAATATCTTTTTCATTCACTCTAAAATAATTCATGTTTGTTTTTTATTTATTTTTGGAATATAAAAGCGCGTGAGGAATAGAATTTTTTAACATAGCGTATGATTTAATGATATACATTTTTTCTACAAAAAAAAGTGTAGAAAAATATATGAAAATAAACAAGGTATAACATAATAAAATTCATGTACATAATATATATTTTTTTCTATCATGGCAAAAGTTGAGCTACTATACAATCAATAAAAGGATATTTCAGTTTTATATTGAGTATCGACCAAAAAAAAAATTATTTTAGCAGTGCAAATGGTTAAAAATAAATATAAATTTAGTAGCAGGGGAGCAGAGATATATAAAATTTGGAATGTGGTTATGAGAATTAATAATAAATAAATGATTTTGGCGCGTGTAATCATCTTTTTATGATAGTAATAACTCTATAGATGATTTAGTATGGTCAACCAAAAAAACAAAAAAGGGTTATCAGATATAATTTTCATATTTTAAACTCATGATGGTATAAGATTGTTTTTTTGCTAGTATAATCTATCAGAATTGAATTTATTGTTAATAAAATACTTTTTTTTGACTAGAAATTAAAATATATTTTAATTGTAATTTTAGACTTATTTCAACTCTAAAAGATTACAATATTGATATTTCATAGATATAGGACTCTTAATTTGAAAATTAAAGTATAAATTTAAATTTATTGTAAATTCAAAATAATTTTGAATTCTTAAAAGTTTGTGTTGTGAATTGAATTTCTTACAAAAATTTAGTAGAATCATATACAACATTTATAATCACTAAACAATTAACACAAATCATACGCAAATATTTGCAATTTCAATATTAATTAATCACTTTATTTCGAAAATACTCTTTTGTGTCAGGATTAAATCAATATACTACGAGTACAATTCTACATTATATATAATTTTTTTTTCTGTTTTTGGTATACACTTTTATCCGTCAATTTCACAGTGATAAATTACTTCAATAATGGTGATATAATTAATAATAGTTCGTGTTTGTTTATCTAGAAAATTTTTCCTACCTATATATAATAAATTATATATACGTAAAAAGGACTTAAAATACATAAGTAATAGAAAAAAAAATTGTTGTGTTCAATAAATCGCAAATCCTAAAATCTTTTGAAGAGCTTTTTTATTTTTGCGTATTACGTTTTTTTTCTTCTTCTTTTTGTCCTATTATATAGGAAATAAATTACTTACACGTTCTGCACTCATAATAATGTCAACAAAAAAAGGAAATTCACATTTTTTTTTAAAATAAATTTTTAATAAACTTAAAAAAAAAGTATGAAACTCAATTGAAAATTTCATAATTTATTATGCTGTGTTTATAATGTTTATGTATGTTTTTTAATATGTCATCTTAAATTAATGTTATTTTTGTTAGAAAAAAAGTCATCTACGTGTAAATTTTATAATAAATCAATTTATTGTCATATTAGTCTGTTTTTTTTTTAAATAATATAATTTACAGGGTGACTTATAAATATTTTCTTTGAATTAAAATTATAATTTTTTGAAAATGTCAATTATCGTAGAACTAAGTTTACGTGCAAAATTAAGGACATTTTAGTTCAAATATTAATTAAAATATTATAAAAATTGGTTTAATATCGTCAAGTAGATTCCGGTATTCATATTTTAAAATTTAATGCTGCTTCTATGAAAAATTATGGTAACTGTAGACAAATTGGAAAGAAAGTGCACGAAATGAAGCTAAAAACTTAAATTTTCCTTTTCTTGTATTTCTTTATTTCTCTAAATAAATTAATAAAATAATAATTGGTTCTTATCTTGCTTTCACTAAATGGTCCTTTTAGGGCTTCAATTAGTCGGATTTTTTGAGTGGGGCTTTGATTAGATCGTTTGAATGTAGATTAGATATTCGAATATTTACTAAATTAACGTCTTTTTTTAAGTAAAATAACTAAACTTTATTACAGAATTTTCCAATTATGAGATCAAGCCGAGAACCATCAAACAAATTTTAATTATTTTTATTATTTTGACAGTTTTTTCATTAAGTTCAATATTTTAAATATAAATTAAATTTTAATCACATTTAAGGACATCGTAAAAGTTTAAAATTATTATTTTTTCTACATCAATATTTTTTGGTTGCGCATTTGGTAAAGAAAGATAAACAAACAAACAAAATTTTTCCAAACAATTTTTCAAAAATTTACACACATTTATAAAATTTACCTAATTTTATGTTGTCATGAAAAAATAATAAATAAATCACGATTTATTGTACATAGGAGTATAGAAATATCCTTGAAATATTCTCACATAGATTTTTTTTTTCATTTTCATTTTTTTTTTTTTTTGGTTTTTAAATTTTATTTTCTGCTATGCAAAAATAATCGCACGCAAAAAAAAACGAAAACGTAAATTAATACCTGTATATAATCAAAACATTAGATAATAAATATTTTCAACTCTAGGATTAATTATATATCACTTGTATCTAAAGAATTACGTAAACGATAAAAGATAACACAAAAAAAGATAAACCATTTTTTTTTTTTAATTTTATCGTGATTAAATTCAATGTATTTGAAAATTATTTCAATTACAAGGATAATAAACCAAAGAAATTAAGGATATAAAAAAATATATTTAATAGGTATATATTTAACAAATGATTAGATAAATACATTAAGAAAGAATTTTCGTAATTTGCAAACAATTACAGCTTACAACTACAAGGATATAAGAGAAAGAGTAATTATTAGAAAAAAAAATTAGAATTGGAATATATTAGATCTTAGAGAATTCTTTTAGGTCATTTAGTTAGAAGATAACAGGATGTTGAACATTCAGAGTTTATCGAGAATACATATTTTCGGTTACCGACGAGTTAATAAAAAACGACTTCATCGAATGACAAGTATACTACTTCATATTTGATCTACTTTTCGACGAATTTAAAATCATTATTTTATTTTCTGTTATTTCTGTATTCGTATTGGTCAAAAATTCAGAAATAATTATCTAATTATGTTACATATGTATACTAAACTAATGTTACAATATGTACTTTCCTTGTACTTTAAAAATTATAGGTCATTCAGAAGACTTTTTAGTTTTGATATGAAATTCTGTTATTTTATAACGCCCAAATATATGTTGAAGAACATACTGTAAAATATAATATCATTAAAATTATTATAGAAAATTATACATATATTGTCTTTAAATTTAAAATACATAGTTTGACGTGGGAGCACAAACTTTTAAAGCCATTCCAGAAAAATAGGACGACCAATTGGAAAAGAAGAAGAATTTAAAAGATCCGTTAAATTGTAAAGAAAACCAAACTATAAAATGATTTCTTTCAATTTCCAGTAACAAATATATTTATAAATTAATTTTTAGATAATTAATTTTATATAAAATCGTCCACTACTGCTCAAAAATATTACTTTATCAAATTTTAATTAGCCTCTACGTTTTATTATTAATTTTTTTATATAAAATTAATAAATTAACACCATACCGTTTTATTTTGAAACAAATTTTTCAATATTTTATGTTTTATGAACTTAATGGATAATATATTTTTTTAATAAATTAAATATTAAACACACAGTTCAATTTTAATATTACATTTTGCATTAATTAACACTTTGGTTAAATATTGTTATTAATTTTTGTGTGTAATTACACAATTAACTAATATAAATAATTGAAATATTTTTAAAAATATTGTTTAATACCTATAAAAAAAATTATACTTTAAATTGTAAAATTTGAAAAGTTATAGTGAAAATTTCGTATACAAATTTATATTTAATCTGCCAAGGTGTTCAATCAAGGTTAGCTAAGAAATACCGAAATGTAGAAGTGTTTTTAATCCCAAAATGATTGAATTTCGAATTGTTTAAAGTATTATTCAAAAATCATTAAAATTTAAAGAATAATTAAAGCAAGCCAAATTAGTCCTTTTAACATTCCAAATTATTATAATTATAGATTTGTCTTTTTAATTATTATGTTAAAATTTAATAATGACGGAAAAACGAAATTAATTAGCAAAAAGGCTAATTTGATTTTTTAAAAAGAATTATTTGAAACCTTAAAGGACTAATACAAAAATTTCAACATGAGATTACACAATTTTAATTACGTATTATTATTATTCATTACATCTTATTTATCGATTAATTTTCAAATAAAGTAAAAAAATATTATTTATAAAAAAAAAATTAATAAAAAAGAATTTAAATAATAATTAAAATTTTGTTATTACAAAAATTATTATTAAAAACAAATATGCATAAAAAAAAAAAAAGATGAACACAAATTCTCTCATTTAATTTAATGAAATCGTACAAATGAAAATAATTTATTAATGTAATAATTAAAATTAATTTTTAAATTATGTATTATTATTTTTCCCATGAAAAATTATATTTTTCATAATTATGAATATTTTTTTTTTATATATTATGGTCTTTAAATTCCAAAAAAATGAAAAATACAATCCAATTATTATAGTTAAATTTATAGTAAGTGGTAAATTTATATACCAATTAAACGTAAAGAGATTATAAGAGAATTATTATTATGTAGTATACGTATATGGTTGACTGGCATAAAGAAAATTTCATTTTATAAAATTATATATAAAAAAGGATATTTTAATTATAATGAATTTATTTATATTGTACAATATTTATAATTATATTAAAATTTATTATCTTATTTATATAAAATTGCGTTAAACTTTAATCCAATTACTTTTGCAATGGAAATATGCTTATAAGTAGGTGGTATATAAAATATTAATTTTCCACTCACAATAATATATTATATTTTATAAAACTATAATAATTAATTTTCATTAAATTAGCAACAGGACTTTCAATCTTTCATATCAATTTTTAACATTTTGGTTTATCTGAAACACCTACAAAATTCTTATCTAAAATTTCAATAATAAATCATTTAAAAGAAGCAAAACTTTTAACATAAAAAATAAATGTTAAACCACGTTTTTAAAAGTGAAAATGGCTAAAATTGCCAAAGTAAATATCGTGGTTTAGGGAAAATTATATGGTTATAAATGTAAAATGAACCACCAGAAGAAAGAAAATTTATATAATGTATATAAATTTTATTTCATATTATTAAACAGGATATAAAAACAAAAAAATTGTATAATAAAAGAAGTAAGAATTCATGTTCCTTGTTACCTGAAAGTTCTTAATTATTTTCTACGAGGCCCATGGGAATTTTTTTATTGAGCAAAAATAGTAACAAATTTTTTTGTTTGTTTGCTTGTGTTTATTTTGCTCATTCTTTATATCCTTACAAACAATATGGTGGGGATATTTTGTTTAAATATAATAGTATTATCCTTGGTATATAAGGATTTCTGTGAAGGGCATATAAAAAAGATTTGTTTATTTTTATACATTATATTTTACGCAATTAAAGTAATTGACTTATAAAATATATATTTTTTTTTTCAACAAATAAAAAATTTTCTGACAGATTTTTCGTTTTGTTTAGGTTTTTAATCTTGGGAGGATTAAGGAATAAAATATTATATTTTTTGTGTGATTAGTTTTAATAAAGAATAAATAAAAAAATATTGGTGTCACTTTTTTGTTGTCGGTTTTAAGTTGAATAAATAAATAATTCGAAAATCTCTTTAATTGTCATTTTATACTTAAATTATTTCTAGGCCATTGAATATCAAAATTCGTTAAAAGTTATGCTGTTTCCAGACATAATTATCAAGTAAATATAATTTTAATTGTCTAAGATGATTTTTTCGAATTAAATTTTAAGATAAATTAGACTGTAAATGGTATTCAAACAGGGATAATCTATAAATTTCCGTCTGCCCTTTAATTTCAGCAAAAATTTACATGAAATTCGTCAAGCATAAAAACTATCGGATGTATGTATATTTATCATGATTATATACCATCTGTACATTTTAGTCCTTCTCTAAATTTATGTACAAAATAAATTTAAAATAAAAAAATTTGTTATGTATAAAAAGGATTTTTCATTTCATTAAAAAAAAAAGGGTTTATAATTTTTTTTTATTTCGAATCACTTTAAATAAAACATCAAAAATTAAATTTTATGTAATAAAAAAAGGTTACATAAAAATTTCTAAATATTCGCTGACAATTTATACTAATTTTACGTTCAATTTCCTAAAGGATTAAATAATAGTTTTTATAAATAAATCTATGAAACTTTTACAAAAAAAAAACGTTTTTCATTTATCGAAAAAAAAAAATAGATAAATTGTTAAATTTACTGAATTCTGAAAGGATTTATACTGTCATTATTTGTAATTTACTGAATTCTTTTTTTTTTGTTTTGGTATATAAAAAATAGGAAATGTTAATATGGTAAAAAAATTATATATTTATCCTGGTTAAATACCGAAAAATCCCTATTTTTATATATTAGAGTAAAGTGTTGTATATATATTTAATTATTTATACAAATTTTAGTTGAAATTAAATGCTGTGGAAAAAAACTTTTAAATTTTCTCTATATAAACTAATTGATTTTATTCAAAAAGCTTGTATACGGTACTATGAAATTTTTTGTGCGTATGCTATCAAAAAAAAAAAAGGTTAAATGTTAATCCTTTTAATTATTGTTTTTTTGTATCTTTTTTTGATAAATAATTTAATTTAAATTTTATTATCAAATTATGTTATAGTGTTTCGTTCAGCAAAAATGGCAAAAGAAATATTTACAACAGCAAATTTCGTTTAGCAATTTGAAATTAAACTAACACATTTTTATCTCTTTTAGGTGCATATTATATATGTACATAAAATAGTTTACAAATAAAAAGAAATTACATATAGTTTTTGGTAAAATATAAATTACGAATAAATTTTCTATTAATTTTATGTTATTCTGTTCTTCTAAATTAGTAAATTTGTTGCAGAATTTATAATTATCCTTATAATATTCAAATTACTAATTATTTTAATTTGTCTAATTACTTATGTATTCCATTTATATGTACTAAACTTTTAGTCTTAATGCAAAAGTTATGTAAAATATACCAAAATTATTCTGTAGAGTTTTAATCAGAAAATTATCTTTTTCAAGGAAAATTATTTATGACTTTCTATATATATTTTATATAATTTTATGATAATTTTGTTTATTATTGCATATTTTATACTTTTCATATTATTTATTATACCAAAAATAATAATTAACATATTTAATTGAGTATAAAAAGTATATGTATATTCGTTACAGTTTTTAGTTTTACAAAATGTCTTAGAAATTTCATTCATTTGAATCAAAATTAATTAAAATTACAGAAAAATAATTAAAAAATTCATTATCTGAATATGTGTATTAAAATTTTTAGTTTGTTTAGAAAAAATATTATTCTAAATTCCATATGAGAATTTGCAATTACGAAAACGATATTACTATAATTTCGGCCTTAAAATTGCTTTTATGTAAAAATTACTTTTTAATATTATGTAGTCAAGTATTTATTTTTTGTTGGCAAAAACTTAATCAAGAAAAAATATTTGAGTAAATATAATTTAACTTTTATAAAAATCATTATTTTTACAAATCTCAAAAGATCTAAAAAAAAATTCCATTGCGAATAATGGAGTACTTTTTTTTATATATATGTATATAGTATATGTCGATAATATATCTGCTAAAACAGAACTTAAATATATAAAATTTCAGTCCTTGAGAAATCGTAGCGAATCATAATCGTTCAGGGACTTTAAATTCACAACGGGTGATATTACAAAAAAAAAAAAAACAATTGAAATGAAGTAAAGGAAATTTTCTAGTTGAACTTTTTGCATAAATGAATTTTTTTTTTATGTTGTCGATTATGGTTTTTCATTGTTGGCCTAACGTAGAGTATTTATATCCTTGAAGTATTTTTCTTTCAAGTTTTTCTAAAGAAATCTAATAATGATCTCTGGTAATAATAAATACGAGTACATAATTTTCCACATTTTTTTAGTTTTAAAGAAGGAAAAAATGTGGAAAATAAAGCGGTGGAAATTATGGAAATATATTTGTTTTAAAAAAAGGGTAAACAAATATTTAATTTGCCGAAATTAGTTTTTTTTTTTTAAATATTATAGAAAGTTTTTTAGGACATTTTTCGTCAGGAAGTATAAAATTCATGGTATATTAAAAATTATCTGATTGCAATAAATTTGTTGTAAGGATAAAAAATATATAGAAAACTTTCCTATATATTTAAAAAAAAATTTCGAATAAGAAGATAAATTTTTATTAAGGACACAATTTACACCAATTTACCTTCTTTAATGTCCTTTAAGATCAATTTTTTTTTTTTTTTTAAAATGAAATAGAAAAAATTAAATTGTTCAATTTGTCAATGTTAACACATACTTAAATCACTGATTGTTTTTTATTATTACATAAAAAAAATTTAATCTTTAGACGAGAATATAGTAAAGATAATGATTATCCTTTGTGTGACAATGAAAAAAAAAAATTGATGGTTTTTTATACGAAAGGCAATAAGTTCGTGTTCATATTTTCTTTTTTATACATATAAAAAAAAAATTTGACATTTATTTTATTTTGATTGCTCCTTTGGGGATATTTTCAATACTAAAAAAAAAAAAACACATTTATAAAAGTCACCCTGAAAAGTGGTTTAAGTAATTGCTATATGATGGTTAACATTATTATATCATTGTACACACACTTTTCATTTTGACCTTCTTTAAAAGTTGACCAACATTTTCTTATTTTATTTTGGTCAATTTCCTTGAAGCTAAAAGAGGATATAATTTTTTTATGATTTTTATTTTTGTTTGTTTTTTCCCATAAATATTTTAAGAGATAATAAATATGAAAATGTCTATAAAAGGTATATTAAAAATATTATATAATAAAAAATAAATCAAAAAATTTTTTATGTTTGATTTTGATGATTAAATTTAATATAGAAATTAATTAAAATTATCGATTTAAGATCAAAATTTCATTAGGATATGGGGACAGCAAATTGACGTTTTTATGTATCCGGAATTTTTTGAATAATTCTATATCGAAGGACTAAATTATAAATTGATTTACCCAAGACTTTTAATTTTTGATGGTTATACTATACACAATTCTGAAATATTTGCTTAATGAATTTTCTGTAAATATAACGAAAATTAAAGTTATTAAATTTAAAAAAAAAAACGAAATTTTATCAAATTATTATTACAAATAAACAATTTCAAAATTTCTAACTCAAAACTTTCCTTAAATTTATAATTTACTAAAAATTTATTTAAGAAATATTTCAGAATATTATATAAATAAATATATCAAAAAAAATAAAAAAATCTGTTGTTGTCTTATTGTAAATATTATCTTAAATATACAATAATCTAGAAAATTTCTCAATTAAGTTCATAAATCAAATTCTAAAATAAATAAATTTGAAGTTATTATTGTGTACATAGAAAATATACAAACATTGCAATATTTAATATAAACATTTTCAAGGATTATTATTATATAAATTTATGATATTTCTATGTAGTTCTATAGTAACAATATTTTCCTACTCAAAAATTATTAAATTAAATTTGATGTTTTTAACAAGTAAATTATATTTTGCTGATAATTAATGATAAAATAATTTTATAATACATAAAATTTTTTTATATAAATAATAAATTTTACCGGATGTTAAATATTTTATAAAATTTAATGAATTTTCGAAGAAGAAACAACAGATGTTTCTTATAGTATCATAATTTTACAATAATATAAATAAATATTATATAGAAATATAGATAAATAAGAATATTCTACGAAAAGTAATTACCATTTCGCAGAAATTTTATAATTTAATATTTAAATAAATATTTCACTATAAATTCGATTATTAAAATTACTAATAAAAATAGAATTGCTAACAATTTCGAACTATGAGGATATAAATGTGAATTAATTTCTATCATAAAATGTCCTTTTTAAACGGAAAATCATAAATTATGATATATTAATAATTAAATATTATTCTAATATCTCAAATTTCCTAATATTTCAAAATTCTTAGAAGAAAAGTTACAAATTTATTACAGAAAATTATAATTGTAATAAATTATAAAGAAGAAAATTTATTTCAGTTTTAAGCTATAAATTTAATCGAAAGGAAATTCACACAAGGAAATATTACTTTGAATTTTCTACAGAAATAATTTTTCCTGTTAAAAATGTTTCTGGCTATCAATCCTCTTCTCTACAAACTAAAAAATAAAATTTAAAAAAAAATAATAATAATTCAAAACTCTTTAAAATTCCATGAACAATATAAATAATTTATTCACATTTAATTTACCTCCTAACCTTAGTCCTTTTTTGTGTTAATGTCAACATTTATTTCCAGGAATAAAAAAATTAGCTATTTATGCAAAACATTATTAAAATAATTATTATTAAATATTTATGTATATGTATATACAAATTTTGTCGCCTCTTTCATCTTTTTTGTTATTACTTGAAAGTTTATTAAAAAGTTCATTATACCTTACACGTCTTATATTATCCCCACACACAGTCTCACATAAATACTCCTTATCCTTTTCGAAAAAAAAGTAGAAATTAATTTTTAAATGGGTTAAAAGTGATAAAAACATTTATTTATTTATTTTATTATTTATAATCAGCACAGAACAAAAGTAAATTCGAAAATTTTACTTTAAAAATTTTAATGCCAAGGATATGAAATTATTATTTTAAATTATATAGTACAAAAAAATTTTTGTTCCCTCTTAGACATTATTATACATTAATATCAATTTTTTAACAAGGGGTTGTTTTTTATTATTATTATTATTCTCCCTTCACATATATATATATTATCCTTTTTATAGTCGTTTTTATTTTTCACCTATATGAAAAATGACTTTAAATTTACACACAAAAAAAAAACCCTTTTATTATTATATTAGTCTACTTAACTGGAAGTATAAAAAGAAAGTCGAGTGGATATACATATGTATAGGAAAAGTGACATGTACAAAGTAACATAACAAACAAACAAAATGGTGTACTTATGTTACTAAGGTATAATTCGTGCATATTTTATGAAAAATTCTTAAGAATATAAAATGATTTTTTTTTTCTTCTGAATGATCACAAGGAGCAAGAAGTGACTAAACGTTTCTTTTGACAACGATAAAGGTATATACTAGCAAAAAGACATCTTTAATGATTTTTTTTCTCTTTTGAATTTATAAAATTAATGATGATTATTTTAATTTATTTTTATTTATTTATGTATTTATTTTTGTTAGTCAACAAAATATTTTCTATTTATAGCATAATTATGATTTTAATGAGATGATAATAAAAAAGGACTAAACATATTAGTGGAATAAAGAAGAGTATATAAATTATTTAAATATATGAAAATGATGAGCAAAATGTTAATTATTGCGATATTTATGTATAAAAAAAGAATTAATTATAAATTATAATTATTCAAAATATAAAAATGAATAAAGTTTTTTCAAAAAAAAAAATTTAATGTGTTAATTTATTTATTTAGTTTTTTTTGTCTTTGTAATATTAATTTTAAATAATTTGTAAGTTCATTTAGAAAATTTCCGGTACATTAATTTTGATTAATAACTATAATAATTATTATATGAATTCATTTCTATATGTTTCTGTATTGATAAATATATAAGTACATTATATTTATTTAAAACAAATAAAATCTTGACAATTAAACAAATAAACTGTTGACAATTTATCGATAATATATATAATCAAAAATTTATATAATATTCTATATCTGTATAGAAATTTGTAACTTTAAATTTTGCTGTGGTTTTTCTTATAATAAAATTTAATTTATAAATAAACAACAATTTGGGAAATTATAATTAAAACTACAAAATTTTATATTTATATAAATTAAGGTAAATTCACTAATATTTTAATTTATTTAAATAATTTAAATCTAGAATATAGGTAAGATAAGTTTACATAGAAATTACATAGAACCAATTAGGACTTTTAGTGTAAATCTAGATAATTTTTTTAAGCCTATATTTCTAGGTAAATCAAGATATATGTGTTCCAGTCGCAAACTAAGTATTTAGTCAGTATTTGGCAACTGCAATCAGTTTTGGCAACTACAATCTGCTAGATTTCTGATGACTTATCCTTGATAAAACTAAGTTTACTATAAGAATTTTTATCTAGTTTAGAAAACTATAGTCTACTTGCTTTTAAATTATCTAGATTAACCTAGGTACATATACCAGGTAGTGCTTCTAGAATTGTTGTAGTTATCATTACAAAAGAGTCATCTAATTTTCTTCTTTGCTAGATAATTCTATAGATAATTCAGTATTTAGATTTGTTTTTGTCAATTATAGTAATTTTATATTACAATTATTTAGTAATGAAATTTTACAATAATTTTAGAAAATTAATTTATTTCAATAATTATTTACCTAAAAAAATTTAAGATTTCTATTTTATTGATAGATACTCTAAAAATAATCCTTAATGTCAAAAACAAAATTAAATTTTGTAAATATTATATAAAGATCTAATCAATTAATCAAAATAATTTCATAGAACAGATTACACATTATTATAAATTTATATACCAAACAAATTTAAAATATACATCTTTGTTATACAGTTTACCTATAATTTTTAGTAACAATATAATAACAATTTATCCTATCCAAGGATTATAATCATTAAAAATACATCATAAATGTCAAAATAATAGTTTAGCACTTGACAGTATATAATAGGAGGTAATACATACATTTATGTATATATATATATATGTATTTATATTTATATATATACAATAAAAATTGATTCTTGTATAGTAAATTTGTTGTTAAAATTATATCTAACTGATTTTGAATATAAGATAGAGAATTTAATATGTATAAATTTTGTTTTTCGACAATCAAAAATTCTAATTAACAAAACTTTGATATTCAATTATATTATATGTTTCAACAAAAAGCAATTATTTACCTATATGTAGTTATATAAAATTTATATAGGTATATTATCAATTTTTCGTAACCAGACATTTTAATAAATAATATAGTAATTATATACAAAAATTAATAATAGTTTAAATTGAACAATTTTAGTTTCATTAGGTTGTGAGTGAAAAAACTATACCGTATATTGATTTTTTTTTCATCAGAAATTTTATTAATAACATGAAAATATAATCAAAAGAATTTCAGTAGGGAAAGGGACGGAATTTCAATTAAAACTAAAAAAAAACGAATTTCAATAAACTTTGGACTGAAATGCAATTTCGAAAATGCAGTCAAAAGAAATTCAGTCACAAAATTGTCCATACAATTTTTATGACTAATATTGTTATTTGCAATTTTCATTGATAAAAATCATTTATATTGAGTTGTTCAATATTTTTTAATATTTCTGGAAAAATTTAAATTCTTTAGTTTTTTTTTACTTAATTTCGATATTTATTTTTAAAAAATATATGGGAAATTTTGTAATGTGGAATTACTTTTTTTTCGTGTGAAATATTTTAGACTGAATTTCCAGGAGATGAAATATTGTTTTCTATAAATTGGAATTTTTTTATTACATATTTCCGTAGTTTTTCTCAGAAAATTCAAATACTTATTATTATTATTGTTATTTATGCTAGACAATTTTCAATATACAAAATGAACTTATAAAAACAATATTTCCCTTCAATATAACCAGGTACACTTTAATATATATTCAATAAATATAATTTACCCTCCTGTTAGTTAACACTTAGACAAATTCAATAAAAACCATAAGGTGCAGTGATAAATCCATTATAAACCAATATGTAAAAATATTTCTATAAGGGAAAATTATCACCAATGAACAATTATTGAATATTAAAAAGAATTCTGTTACCAAATATAAAAAAATTTAAAAGAAATTTTATATTCAAAAAATTTAATAAAATAATGAAAAAAAATTAAAAAATAATTTTTATGATTATAAATTAAAAAAAATTTGATTAAAAAGTCTTCTTCATTGTAGAAAAAAACTTAACACATTATAATAATTAAAATTACGATTATCCTTTTTTTTATAATCTTTAACAAGGATTTTATCACGTTAATAAAAATTATTAATCTCAATTTGTTTACATTGTATAAGTTTTATTTTTTTCATTTTTATTTTAAATGGAAAATTCATATTTCTAGATTTCCACCCAAATACAAAAATGTTAAAAGCTATGAAAATTTTTTTCTATAACAATCAAAAAAATCGAATATTTCTATTACAACACTATATATTGTAAAAAGGATTCAGAAAACTCCAACTACACTCTTATATTACAATAATAACAAAGAAAAAGAAAAATGTAATTTTCAATAAAATGTCACTTACCAATAGTCGTTATCAATGTCAATGAATATAAAAATGCTGAAGCATATGACCATTTATGTGATGGTATACTTGGTTGAGCTCCAGGCTGTTGAATTTTTGATGCTCGTACAGCACGAAGTAAAGTGTCCTGGTATAGAAATATATAATATAAAAATTCTATGATGAGGAAAATTGTAATAATGTAATTTTTTTTTTGTATTATTACAATCAGAAAATCATAAAGAAAATTGTCCTTAAATAAACTTTTGTAAATATCCTTTCGATATATTTTTTATATATTTATTTGAAAAAGTTTTTATATTATCAAAAAAAGAAAAATTGTGAAGATTTTGTGATAGAGAAAATAAATAAAATTTTATATCAAGTTGATTTTTATTTTCGATATCATTTTCTATGTTTTATAGAAATTAAACTTGAACCACAGGAGGACCAGAACAATATACTATGAATCATTATTATTTATTTATTTTTTTTTATAGTAATTTATTGGATGTTTTATTGGATGACAGAGCGTAACTATGAACTTAAGATTGTAATGATTTGGTTCTTAAGATTGTAATGATTTGGTTATATACTTTGTCAAATATAATATTAAAAAAATAAATATTTAAAGAGAATATTAATGAACAACTGAATTGCATTGGAATAACACCTAAATATGCGTTTCGTTTTAAGGCAACAAAAATATTTCTATGATATAAAATTCGTAATTTTTTATTAACCAATAAAGTTAGTTGTCGCCCCATCTTAAAAATATTTCTTTTTTTTTATGATTGACGAAAGAAATAAATTTATTTCGAATTACAAATGAGAAAAAATGTATTATTTTTTTTTTTATTATTTAAGATTTATTAGAAGCAATTTTCCAATGACGAACAATTTTTTATATAAGAGTATTAACATTTATTTATGAGCTGATAAAATAAAAAATAATACTAAAATGTAAACTGAAATACTTAAAAATGTCGTGTCTCTGTAATAAACTTATAATGTGGCATCGTGACGTGAGTGTTACGAGGTTACGACTACTATCTTTCTTTGTTTAACTATAAAATGTATAGTGATAGTCAAGAAAAAGGATTCTGTAATCATTTTTGTTAGACATAAGTTAGTTATCATTTAGTTAATACATTTTAGTTTGTTAGCAGTAATTAAACAGTTAGTTAACATATCAGCAGTAATTGAACAGTTTGTTAACAAATTATTAAAATCTACAAGATAGAAACTTAGTAATGTATTAACATTTTTTTAACAGTAATTTAACAGTTCATTAACATATCAAAAGAAGTAAATTGATGGTAGGATGGTCTACCAAGGCAATAAAACGATTAATATTAAATGTTAAAGTGACTATCGCGATTTCATGAAAAACCTACAAATTTAATTTTAACCAACCTCAAATAATATTGAATTAAATTTAGATATAAATCAAATTAAATTTTTCCTAGAAAATAAAATTATTTGCTCAGAATAAAAATTGAATTCAAAAAATTTTCTTTTATTATTATTTTACTTAAAGAAAGAAAATTAATGAAAACCCTTATATTATTTTTTTGCTATAAACTTTTTCAAATTCAAAACTTTTTAGCTTACATTTTTGAAAAAGTTTTTTGCTATGAAAAGAAAGAAACCTTCAAAAATTTTTGTAAAATAAATTAAAAGAATAATAAACTAACATATGTTATCGCAAATGAAAAGTTTTAAAATTAAAAATTCTTGTCGAAAGTTTTACTTATAATAAAACTTTATATTTTCTCGTAATATATGAAAAGTCTTTTTGTAAATTTTCAATAATTTAACAATCTTCAATTTGTTTTGAAGTGATTAAGGTGCAAATATTTATTAATTATATAAGAGTTTTTTTTCTTAATAATTATGCCTAGACTTATTTATATTAGAAAAGTTTAATTAATTTACATTGTAAATTTACCGATTTTCTAGGAAAATTTAAATTTTTGCTTACCAAAAGTAAATTTTGTTTTAATTTTATAAAATTTTCTTTTAAATTTTGTCAGTGTGGATGGGTTAAACTTGTTCGAGTACTTAAATGATTGCAACTTAGTCTTACATTTGATTATTTTCCCCAAATTACTTAAAATGTCAACATTTTTCCGTAATTTTCCACATTATTCTTAAATTTTAAATTTTTTTTATAAATTTTGCCATTATTAAATTATGTAAGCTGAAAACTTCCTTTTAAAAATCTTCTTCAGATGAAAATTATCATTTCGTTTATAACAAGAAAATATTCCAAATAATAAAAGAGATGGTATATAATCATTTTCCTAAATTTAAATAGGAAAATTTAAATATTTTTTCTTAAATGTTATAAATAAATTAAAATTATTTAACGTTACGATCATTAAAAATTATTTTTAATTTTATTGTTGATCCTTTTTTTAACATCTTCAATACTAAAAAAAAAAAGCGTTTTTTTTACTTCTGCCATTTTCTTTTCGAAAATTAATTATAATTTATTAATTTC
This sequence comes from Empis stercorea, assembly GCA_949752835.1. Classification (NCBI taxonomy): domain Eukaryota; kingdom Metazoa; phylum Arthropoda; class Insecta; order Diptera; family Empididae; genus Empis; species Empis stercorea. The sequence continues at coordinate 9,848,636 of OX457087.1, forward strand.
CTAATTTTATATTGTCATATCCTGCGTAAAAATTTTCCTAAATTCTATTGTTTATTTATATGCAATAATTTTTTTCTTTTTTCCAAAAAATAATTAAACAATAAAAAAAAAAATTAATCTGCACCACCAATAAAAGGAAAAGGTCATTTTTATGTGTTGTGCCAAATAAAAAAGAGAAATTAGCTTTATAAGATATCCTTTATTTTTAATACTACAAATTTTCTTATAGTCGTCGTTACCTTTTTAAGAGAAGTTTTTTTTTTTTATATTTCTTCACTGGTATATAAACTTTTATTTAATTTGTAATTTGGTTGATCCTTGTTTTTTTTGTGTGTGTGTGTATTAAAAAGAAAATTCATAAAAGATGAAATAAAAATCAACTTAAAATATAACGACAAAATGAAAAGTCATCATTCACAAAGAAAAAGTACAAAACGAAGAAAATTTTATTTTGTGGTAAAGGTAAAAAAGAAAATGTTTTTTTTGAAAAGATTGGGAATGATTTTATTTATTTTCGTTTTGTGTGTGTGTGTATGTGTGGAAATGGATTCAAAATAATGAGAATTGGGATTTAATTTTACAAAAGAATGAATATAATTTCATATACCTATATACAGAAATCTAAAAATGATCTAAGAAAAGGAGCAGAATTTGTATGAATAGGGACAAAGGAATTTAACCATTTTTGTTCGTTCTTATAATACGTTGTCTTGTACTTTGAATTAGCTTTGCATAAAAGTAAACATTAAAAACATTCAAAAAGAAATTGATAAAGAAAAAGAATGATTTTAATCTTTTGATTATTAAAGAATATGGAAAAGTGGAGATATAAAAAAATGTAAAGCAATTATATTTAATTTGAATGTCATTTATGAATCAGCTTTAATTCAACCAATTTAAATTTTTTGGAATTTTTTTCTACCAACAAAAAATTTTGAAAAATAATATAAAAATATTGACTCTAATAATAGAATTCGATTTGAGTCTCGATTGACAGTTTTGTTATGCTTGAATTCTTAAATTTATCATCAAATAAAATTTAAATATTTCATAAATTTATAGACAATTTCTCAAACTTTAGATATTAATTTAAATTTAAGGATCAATGTTTTTAAATAATTTAATTAAAAACTTTTTTCCTGTTCTTGTTAATAAAAACTAAAAAAAACTTTTTATATTAATAATAAAACTTGAGTACTTAAACTAATAAATTGATATTTATGTAATACATATATATATAAAGGACAAATAGATGAATAATATTTTTTTTACCTGAAATATTTGTACTTCCTGAGCAGCCAGACGTGTCCAATTATCTTTGTATAATATATTAAGATCTTCCGTTATTGACCAAAGGCGATCAACCGTCCTACAAAATACCAAAAATAAAATAAAAAAAAAAGTTGTATAAGTTATATCAATTTTTGTTTGAAACGAAAAACTAAACATAAAATAAACAATATCAATAAAAACTTGAAACAAGTTCAGGTATAAACTCCTTAAAAAAAACAAAAACAAAGAATTTCCTACATTTTCCTTGGTTAAGCTTGCCAAAAAAAAAAAAACAACTACAGGAAGAAAAATTGGAATAAGAGAAAAAAATAGAAAGGAAGTTAAAGTATCACTTGAATAAATGAACCGAAATAGATAGATTGGTATTTAATATTTTTTTTTTTTTGTAAAAGAGAAGAAGAAAAAGGATATACTTCGTATTTATTATAAGATTAAACAAAAAAGTATTTTTGGATTCGATATAACAAATTCTGGCAAAATGAAAAAAAAAACATAAGTAGTGTAAACATTTGTCATTTTGTATAAGGAAGTACCTTGTCAATATGAGTTCTATTTGATAAAATTTCGAAACTGGGACCATATTGTCAAATTTTGAAAATGAAATAGTATCGATCGAAGGAAAAGATTAAAATTATCGATCGATTTATAGCGAAATAATCAATATTCGATAATAATTAACTGAAATAAAGTTTCGAAAAATATTGATTTAAAAATAAATTATTTTTGAATTTAAATAATTTTATAAATTGTGAACATTAATTTAGTATATGTAAAACCATAAATTGAGATAATTTATTTTTAAATCAATATTTTTCGAAAATTTAATTTTGAGATAAATATTTCTATATTTTATTCAAAGATAAAAACCAAAATTAGAAACATAATTTGTTCGTAAAAATGAGAATAAAACGAAAATATAAAACAATATAATTTTATCTAACTAATGACCTAAAAATACTGAATTCTAAATTTTCTATAAAATATATTACAGAAAAACTATACAAATTCTAACTTTTAATTTGATAATATTATAATATATAATTTCATATAGATTTTTCTACATGGCATTTAGTAATTTTTTAGACAAAATAGTCAAAAAAAAATTAAGTAATTGAGTGATCAAATTGTCCTATTACTCAGATGTCGATAAAATTACACTTTTAGTTAAACAAAAATATAAAAAAAAAACTAATCAAAAATTAAGTTAAAAAATCAGTACATAATATTTTGATTGATTTTTTAACTATTAAATTTTCAATTTATAATAGTAATAAAGTGAAATTAAATAGAAATTTCAATTGCAATAAAAACATAAATGTTAAATAATTATCAAATATCACAAATAAAATCAATAGTAAGTTTCAAGCAAGTATTTTCTAATAATATAATGAAAATATAGTTATCCTTATGTAAGAAATTTGAATATCCTTGTGATAGTTTCAATTCAGAAATCATAATCTACAATCTACATTTATATCTAATATGACTGACATTTATTTACTTCTCCAGAAATAGAAAAAAAATTGCAACATTGTTAAATAGAAGAAGAAATATTTATATATATATGAAAAATGATATTGCAATTTAACAATGTGTTGAATATCAAATATACATATATATTTTATTATTATAATACAAAATTTTATAATAACTTCCTCTCTTGTTAGTGAAAAAGGATATAGTAGAGATAAAATCTCATGTACATATTTTTTTTTTTAAATGGAAAAATTGTTAGCTTAGATTGTAATTTTTTATATTTATTGTGTTTGGTATACAATAAATCCTTACACAATGACCGTGCAAAATGTGTCATTATTTTCTTATATAATAGGAATTTTTTGTTATCCTTTGGAAAATATAATTCTCTTGTTCATGTAGTTTTCCATTCAAAATTGCAATTTTTCTAGATAGAATAATTTTTTTTTTTTACAGAATTTTCTATTTTTTATTATTTGAAAATAATTTTTCTCATATTTTTTTTGTGTAACAAAAAAAAAATGGCTAAAATTTTATTCATTCGTAAAACGAAAATAAAACAAATATCACAATATAACTAAAGTAAATTGTATGAAATGAACATAAATCGTCCTTATGATAAGTTTTCTTTTAGGTAAGTAAATATTCTTGAAAACACAGTATGATATATAAGACAAAATGGAACGACATACAATTTATATACCGCGCATAATTTAATGTTTTTTTTTGTAGTATTTTCTCAATTTAATTAAAATACGTAAATTATTTAACCGCACATATAAATATATTTACTATTTCAAAGATAAAACATTTAACTATTTCTATATTATAAATATATAAAAATTTAAAATTTATTATTACAAAGTATCATTAATCAATGTTTAGGTGCCATATTTTCTTTCCGCAAAATTTTACTTTATAAATTAATGAGAGTAACACATAAGGAGTTCATTTAATAAAACCGAATATATCCTTTCTTATGTATATTTATATCAGTTGGTCCTTAAATATTTTTATTTATGTATATTTACAAAATTTATTATTATAAAAAAAGTATTATTCATGCGTATAAACAATTTTTTAATGCCTCATTTGATTTATTTGGTTTTTTTTTTTTCAAATTTCTATAAATTAGATTTTTTTTTGCTTTAAATAAAGTGTAATTAATTTTTATGCTTTAAAGGATTAAATTGAATTAAAGTATTTCCTTTTTTACATAGTCTTTTTTCAAGTAAATCATTTAGAATTATACAATTAATTTATACCGACAGAATGTTATATATATTATTCAATGTACAAAATGTTGAAAATTTTGTCACAAAATTCTTTTATAAAGGAGCTGCACGGAATTTTTAGCATTATATCCTTGAAGAATTTTTCAATTAATTTAATTTATCTTTTCATAATATCTAAATTATAAGAATTTATATTGACTTCTTTAAGAAGTTGACAAGATTATTAAAAATTGCCTAAAGTCGAACGAAATTGAATGGAGTAGAAAATATATAATGAAAGAATCAAATGTATATATGTATACTCTCAAATAATTATTCCCTAGTCGTAAAAATAGTAATTGAGATCATCAGGAAATTTAAAATTATATAAAATATGAAAATAAATTATTCAAGTGCGTAAGAGAAGGACACTTCAAAGAAATGGAACAAATTTGAATAGGAAAAAGTATAAAGTTTTTCATCAGGATAATTGCAAAAATTTAGAAAAACTGAATATTAATGCATTTTTTTTTCTAACCACTTGATAAATCTTCAATAATTCATTTATATTTAATATTTACAGGTCAAATTGGAACTTAATAAAAATTGATGTCATTATACATCATATTTATTCAATGGTTTAACTTATTTTGTTAAAATATCAAATTGAATTTGAAAAAGACCAATTTAAGTTCAAAAAAAGGACCTTAAATTTATGATCTAAAATATTCTAAAAACTATATTTTAAAATAATATGAAATTTAAAAAATTGATACCTAAACACAGAAAGGGGAGAAAATTTTAAGAAACATAGAAATATTTTCAATAAATTTTTTTTGAAAGAATTTACACCATATTCTAGAAAATTTAATTTTCAATTTTCTCTAAAATATACAAACACATTCAAATATCTTTTAATTGAAAAAACAAATCATTAAAGTTAAACCACCGACACCGCCATTTTCCCTTCTTTCGAAATTACCATATATAATAAAATTAAATCCCAAGAGGAGGTAAACAACTTTTTTTTGTTGGAAAATAATTTTAAGCAAACTTTTATATATCTCAACAACAAAAAAAAATCCTTGCTAAAACTCATTCCAATTGAATAATACAAGAAAATACAATTTTTTTATTATTACGCTTTATACACACACACATATAAAATACTGTAAAGAATTTTTATCCTTCAATAGAAAATTCACATATTAAATTCTCTCAAGGTGCTACCACTACCCAAAAGAAGTAAAAACACAATTTTTTTTTGTATTTTACCTTATTTTATCCTCGTTTTCTTGATTAAAAAAAATTTGTTATTATTACAAAAATTATTTCCTTTAAAATGGTATACACAACATTTAAGGATTTTACATTCATGTAGCTATATAACGTTTTAATATTATTCGTTGAAAAATTTCATTAATAGCCTTATAGAATTTTCTTGGACTAAAAATGTGGTTATACTAAAATGTTATATGAAAGAAGAAAATTACTTGTAACGTTAATGGTATCAAAAAACCACTACTCAATTATGAGAATATATATTAAAGGATATAGGCGTATTATATATTTAAAGGGAATATATTAATATAACAAAAAATAATTCTAATTTAAACATTTTAATATTTTAAGGAAATATTTATATGAAATATAATTTTAGAAGGATGTTTACATATAAATTATTAAGGGTGGAAATATTAATTGATGTTTACGACAAAGGGAGCTAAATTTTGTATAGAATTACAATTTATACAATTACAGGACAATTACACTTTTTAGATAATACGCTAAGTGTTACACTATCCAACGATACACAAGATCGTTCGTTCCCACCAGGCTAGATAATTTAACTCAGATTAATATATGGATACAATATACCAGTCAATTTTAAGATTGGGAAAAATCTTAAAGGTCGAGCGTAATAATTTAATGACTTACTTCAAAAACATTTGCTCTGAAATCAGTAAATCGAAACTGAAAAAAAAAACATTAAATTTCATAATTAATATGGAACCATTTGCGCCTGAGAGGATGAAGGAATTGAAGAAATTGATATTAATTTAATAATAATTTTCCATGAAAAATTAAATTTAATTTTATGGATTATTTACAAATTAATTTGGTAAAATTTTTTATCTAATTAAAAAACGATATTTAATATCATTTTCACAAAAATTCTTTAAATCAAAAATTTCTCAAAGAATTTACATAAACTCAGCATAATCTAAAGAATTCATTTATATGCTATAACATCACCCAAAAAAAATATCTATAAAGAAAATTACCTTAATCATAAATATTTTGTATTTGTAAATTCAAGACATGTTATCATATACAATTGGCATTCCTACATAATTAAATGTGAATTATTTTTCTATATCCTTTTTCTATTTAAGAAGGCGTATTTGGAGGGTGTGTAATATTTTGACAGCATAAAAATAAAACCCCCCCTTTTTTGTGGTAATATCATTAACATTTTTTTTTTGGTGTTGAAGTATGTAAGTACATATATTAAATGTCATTATTATTATTAAGTATAATATTTGAAAATTTGTTTTGTTACTCAGATTTTCATTATTTTCTTAATAAAATTTTTTTTCCTGTCTGTTAAAAAAGGATATAAAAAGGATTATTTTTTATAGGTACCATCTAAATAAGCATATAAAAAAAAATATTAAGTATTTAAACTTTTTTCTGTGAGGGGATCATTAAAAAGAAAATGGCATATTAAATTTAAATAAACAAACATACAAAAAAAAAAGATATTTTTCATTCAAAGCTTTTTTATTTTTTACTGTCTAAAAGTTTTATATAAAATAAAATTAAACTTTAAACATGAAAAAAAATTTGATATTTAAAACTTTTGAAAAACATCTACATAAGTTTGATTATGAATTTTGGTTGCAGAAAAAAAATGTATAGAAACGAGTTTAATGGCCTCTAGACATTTGACTCGATTCAGTTTACTTAAAAACTTAAAAAGTTTATTGACGATATTTTTTTTTTATATAAATATACTCGTTAAATATTTAAACAAAAATATTTTTCAAAATTTTTATTAAAGGTTAATAGCAAAAATCAATATTTAATTTGGGAAAAACTTTTTGCGTAACAAGTTGACTTAATTAAAAGGGGGACCTACTTTAAATTTACTGAAAAATAAATTAAATTTTAGATAAATTTCCACGAATTTTAACAAATTTTACAATATGACTTTAAACCATACATATGCATCCTAGCCGACACGTTTTTGAATATCCTCTATAGTCTAGCTATACAATAGTACAATAGTAGAATCAAAATAGAAAATATGTAAATTGCATATATTTAGGAGTATATATTAAGATCACGTATTTAATTAAAAACACTTTATGATATCGTTAAACATCAGACAAATTTTTTATGCATATATATTATATAATTATTATTTCATTTATTATTGGATATAATAATTATCTTTAATTTAAGTAATTTGGTTTGTTTTTTTTTTTCGAGAATTAATTAAATTCCTTAAATTTTATATAAAAAATTATACAATTTGCACGTTCTATGATTTTATTTGTAATTACTTTTGTACTTCTGAATCCTATAATATATACCTACTTGGATTTCATGTACAATGATTTTGAGTTTTGGTTTTAAATGTTAAAATATTTATTCGAATTTTAATAGCAAAATCGATATAATATAAAATATTATTCCAGAATATCATAAAGTCCTTTTTTTCTACATCATTATTCTTCAAAAAAATGTCTATTTTGCTTAATGTGTAAGAAAATTGAGATATATAAAAAAATTTCAATAATAATTTTTTAATAAAAATCAAATCAACTGGCAAAAATTATACACATAAAAAATTGTAAACAAATATAATTTAATATTCTTTAGTTTTCTTTCCATAAATCTTAAATTTTTTTTTCTGTTACCATAAGAAGAAAAGGCAAACTTTTATTTTGCCATTTTGATATAACTCAAAACTCGTACCCTTAGACTTACCCAATATACTAAAAGTAAAAAAAAAAAATGATTTTAAAATTCTAGAAACGAATAAACATTTTTTTTTTTATTATATTTTATAAATGTTACCATTATCCTAGAGAATTTTTGATGATGAAAATTTTCTTGTTATTCGAACAAAAAGTTCATAAAATATAAAAATAATTCTGATATGTAGAGGGTATAATAACAACAATAAAAAGGAAAATGTATAAAATCCTAGACATATGATTGTAACGTGTTGTCCATTAAATATTTTACTCTTTCTCTATATAATTTACCATGTACGTCCACAGGAGATTTTTCAGGTATTCATGCATGGAATACGAAAAAAATAATAATATTCGAATAAAAAAATGATATTTTTTAAGAAACTGAGACGGAAGTTTAGGTGATAATAGAGAAAATATCAATTTTCTTTTAGTAAAAAATTCAATATTTTTCTGTTAAGATCAATGATGGGTGAAAGTCATACTGAGCAAATAGATTTAACAAAAAAAAATCCTTAAAAAGGAAGAAGCATTAATTTAGATAGTAAAGAGAATTTGGAAATGTTGAAATAGAAGAATTATTGTCACTACTAAGCTATTTAATATTTAATTTTCAAATGAATAATCATTTTTAACTTACAGCTTCTTTAACATTTCATTGAAATGAAATACTTTCACATAAATTATAGTTTTTGAAAATTTTACAAACTAATCAACGAAAGATAAAATAGTCATTAATAATTTCAAATATGCAACTACCAATGGATGATAATGGATCAATAATAGAAAATATGCTATTATTCAAAAATGCCTAAAAATATGCAAAATAAATTCAAGCCAAATGGATATTTAATTTTTAAATATATCCAATTAGAAAATTTCACCAAAAAATATCAAATTTGATTATAAATTTTTTTTTATACCAAAAATAGTTTTCAGATTTTAAATTTTAGACAAGAAATTTAATTAAAAATATTTTTTATTTTATTTTTTGTTAATCAGATAGGATTTTGTTTAATTCAAAAATAATATATTAAAATTACATAACCTGAGGCTGGAGAAATTACATAACCTGAGGCTTTAAAATCATGTTTTTAATAAAAAAATAAGTGCAAGAAGTTTTATTGCTAAATCAATTTTAATAAAATTGCACACTAGCTAATATATAGTGTATCTATATATTTTCTATGAGTCGAATAAGCTAATAGTTCATTATTGATTTTTGTGCGATTTTTAAGATATAGAAAGTAAAATAGACATTTAATCTGGAGATTATAACAGAAAAAAGTTAAAATCTTTGGATATTTTAAGTAAATATTTGATTTGTAATAAAAGTATTGTCTCACAAAATAATATTCTACATTCTGATTTAAATATTGTTATGCATTGAGAATAATATCAAACGTGTACATCTACATAATTATTATGTGTATACATAATTTTCTAATTATGTTTTTATGTACATAATCCTGAAACAAACCGCATTGAATTTTTCAATAATTTTTTTTACAAAATCGTATTTAAATATTTTAGAAAACTCCATTGTAATAGTGGTCAATTTACAAAATTTAATTTATCCAAATAATTTTTGCTGAAAATATGTACAAAAAATGTCATGTTAATTTAGAAATTTAATATTAACACCTGTAAAATAGCATTTACAATTATTTCATTTTACTTCGCATTTATTACCAAATTTATACTAATTCCAAAAATAACTCGAGTTCATCCACCAAATAGTTTTAAAAGAAAATTAAATTTTCTACACAAAAAAAAACAAATTTTTTGTATACAAAATTTAATCTAAAATAAAAATCTAAATTACATTAATTACAATTTATTTTTTTTCCATGTCATTTATTTCTCATTAACCAAGAAATTACCTTGTCCTATTTTTACTTATATTTTTCTGCTGGGTGTTATTTTTCTCTCGTTTAATCCTTTTATTCAGAAACATTTTTTTTTTTTTCATTTAAATTTCATGTTTTTTATTTTCTTCATGTTTTTCTAATTATAAATTCTAATTATTGTTTTTTGTTTTGTTTTGCATTTTCACCAAGGATTGGAAAAAATACAAAAAAAATTCTATCCCCATCCACATATAGTAAAAAATTTAAATCAAATAATAATTTATTTTTCATTCATTTTTCATTGGTTTCGTTCCCTCAAGGACGAAATCAGTTCTTCTTTTTTTTTGTCATTGCTGTCCAATAAATGTTTCATCAATTATTCACGAATTATTTTACCATTTATTTAGATATTTTGGTTTTTATATTTTTTATATATATGTATATACAATATTAAAATTTCCAGGATAAAATTTTTTTTTTTCAATATTTCGTCCTTTTTTTATTATTCATTAAACATTTTTTTAAATAAAAACATTTTTAATGAAATTGTAAATATGAGTCTCTGTGTTATGGGGTGGATATTTCTGTGTATATTCAAGTATAATTATATTTGTGGAAAAACAACTACACACAAACAAATAAAATAGGGGATGCAAAATGTACAATACAAAAATATCCTGGAAAGTTGTTTTTATGGTTTATCATTTCACAAAAAGAAAAAAAAAAATCCGACCACAATAAAATCGAGAAAAAACTAATGTGTTGGAAATTATAAATACCAGAATGAAAACATTAATTACAAAAAAAAAAGAAAATGGAGATTTCAAAATTATTTGCTAATATTTTTCTACTTTTTCTTCTATTTGTCCATCATTTTTTCTTTATATTATTGACTCGGTTTTTTATGATTTCTAGGATTTCAGTAAGGAAAAATAATAAATTTCATAAGAAGATTTATATAAAAAAAAAGTTTACTTTAAGTTCTATTTTGTAGATTTTATTTAAAAAATAATCTAAAGAATTATGTCAATGATAAACAATAAATAATAACAAATAGAAAATTAATGATTTTTTCTTTATAAAAACTTAAATAAATAATTATAAATTTTTATTAATATTTTTCGAATTATTTTTTAAATATTGTCACAGCAAATTATGAAAAACTAATAATAAAAGAATTATTTAACCAAAAAAAGGAATTTCTATCAAAGAGGATTCTTGGTTTAAGAACTATATATTAAAAATCCTTTAAAAATATTTTTTTGATCAAATAATAAATTTGAAATAAAATTTTTGTTTGAAAAATAAAATACTAACCTTGATCTTATATCCTTAGCATTTTCTAATTCTGTTCGTGGATAATGTTTTGATTCAGCTACAGCTGTTTCAATAGATGATATATCTTCAATTTCACCTTCTAATGTTACAAATATTATTGAACCCATTGCTGTATACAAGATAACTAAAATCAGGACACCTGAAAATAAATATATAATTTAAAGGAAAATTTAGTTTCATAATATAAAATATTAAATTTAATTTATCAAGAAAACTGGGATTTTGTCATTATGTGCAAGCTTTTCTGTAACTGCGCAAACTTAAATTAAATATGTATACAAAATACGCTCTTAAACTAATTCAATTTCTAAAATAGCCGTAATAATAACTGCACCAGTTAAATTAACAAAAGTTTTAGATAAAAATTTCAATTTACTGACTTCTTACAGTAAAATTACTGAAATTTGCCATTAAAAACAACGAGTATACATTTTGAAAATAAATTTTTAATTATTTCTTGTGAATGTTAAGTTCTATTCTTGAATTTATATTTACTATAGTAAAATATTAATATAATTATTGTATACAATAAATATATCCATGCTCCTTTATACCAACTACAAATGTTACTATATATAAATATTAATAAATAAAGTCTAATAATCCATTTAAAATATTTCGTATTACACTAAAATTCAAAACGATTTATATATTAGCTTTAAAAAATTACCTATAAGAAAAAGGCTAAAAAATTGGCAATTTATTTATCGAAAAAAAAAACTATAATAAAAGGTGAAAACACCATAGTAGCAATAAAGGTAATAATCATTCAAGAAATTAAATGATTTTACGCTTGTTTACCAACATTTTTTTTTATGTAGCAATAAAGGTTATACAACTTTTTTTTCTTTGGTATAAACATTATAATTTTTTGTTCGTTGTATATTATAAAAAACAGCCTAAAGAAATTCCTTTTTTTTTTTTTTGTTGTTGGTTAATGTGAAAAGAAAACATTGAAAAGCACAAACCGTGTATATAAACATTGAAATCGTAACATTCATATTATATATAGAAATATAAATATAGGCCACTAATTCTCTATATTCTTGACCTCTTTTCCATTCATTTTTTTTTGTTTGCTTGCTTTTGCTTTGCCACACGATGAAAGAAATTTTAACCTATAAACCATTATGGAAAAAAAGGTGAATTTAATATAGCAAAGGATGTTAATATTTTTGTTGGGTCAATAAAAGTTGTGTTTTTTCTTCTAAATATTTTTTTTTTTAGTTTATTAAATATTTTGTTCATCAGGGCAACCGGATATTATAATTTGTGAATAGATGTAACAGTATTGTTTTAAATAAAGAATTCATATCGATGAGGTTATTTCATATTGAATTTAATATTATTGAAATATTTTAAGATTATTTTTAGGTGAAATATTTAAATTTTTAGTATAATGTGCGCAAAGATTTTCATCAATTTTTTTTTAAAATATTCTTAAGAAATAAATAAATAATTAATTTAATTAAACAATTTACAAATTCAAGCAATTTTTCTGCATCTTTGGCTTACAAGTGCCTTTAAATGTTAGGTAATTAAACTTTAAATTGAGTAATTTAGATTGACTAAAACTATTGTCTAATTTGAATACTTGTACGACTCTGTAATAACGACTGACTAAAAAAATAGCCAAAGCACAAAATTTTACCATTTTCAAATAAATTTAATTAGTATTTTAAATTACTCGGAAGTAGAAACTACTCAGAACTCACATTAAAATCTTCATAATGTATTAATTTGATTTTATAATTTGAAAGAAATTAATTGGAAACGAAATTCGTTTAATTCCTATTAGAAAAAAAGATTATAATTAATAATTTTTATTAAAAGAATTACTTTAATTTTAAATTTTAAAAAGATTTGTAATGAAACTAATTCCACTCACTATTATCATCATCATTCTCAACTATATTTTTTAAATTTATAGTTATATAAATGATAATTTTTTTTTAATATTTAATTAAAGTTTAAATATTTTTCAAAAAATTTACATAGAGATTTTTTTAATATTATTTTTACTTTTACTAAAATTATAAATTTTTTTTTTTTTAATATCCTAAAAGCTTTTGATTACAGTATATGATAAAATTGGATTAATATTTTCTCTCTGGGATTTAATTTTTTATCAAGTAGCAAAGAAAAAATAAAATTGGATAACTCCTTTAAATATGGAGATTTGATTAAATACGAATAATATTAGTTAACACAGTTATTTAATTTATGAATTTTCTCTAACCAACAAATGTTATATAAATCATTTTTTGCCTGTATATAAGCTCAGAATGACCTCTACAACTATATCAGATTTAATTTTATTTTTTTACTACTAATATTATTATAAAATATAATAAATTGCACAGCATGTTATGAGCTATGCTATATTATAACATAAAATTAATATTTATATAAAATTTCTAGTACTGTTTTCTTTTTTTTTTGCATAACCTAAATAATATCCAAGGATACTATATAAACATTGCAAAGAGTAATAATTAAAATTATTAAATATTAGAGTAGAGAAATATTGAGTTATAAAAATGTGTAATGCACAGCTAAAAAAAAGTGTAAGGTAAAAAAATGTATATATGAAAAAGGACATTAATTCATAAATTTCATTTCATAAATTTCTAATATTTAAAAGTTTATGTAACTTTTACTGTATTATTTGCAAAGAAAAATTAATGAAACTGAACTAACCGCCTTCTAGGGGTGTACATTACATAAATAACAGAAATGCAACAAAAAAATATGTGGTAAATTAATATTTGAGAATTTTTTTTTCTATATATTAAATTGCATAATTTTTACTATAATATTGTAGTAAATGTTAGAAAAATTATGTTGAATGTATATATAATAATGTATTTAAAATTGAAAAATATTTTCATAAATTTTTTTGATCTTTTTATGAAATTTTCAATTATACTTTTTTAATGAAGGTAACTTTTAATTTATAGAACATTATTTCATTATAGTTTGCAGGAAAATTGTTACACGAAAAAGCATATATGAAATATTTTCGATTTTACATTTTCACGATGTCACGTGTAAAAAAAAGAAGAATTTTTCATTTCCTTTCCGTAGTCAGGAAATAGGAAATTCATAATACATAAATAAAATATGTATTAAGTTTATTTAAATTTTTTGGATAAAAAAATATATGTAAAACTGTCAATAAAATTGATTAAAAGTTGAAAAATTTAAATGATTTTTGTAGAGAAAGATAATTTGCCCAAATTAAAATATTTTTATATAATTGCAGCTTGGAACAAAATAAGTCTTTACGACTCAGAGGAGTGTAAGCAGTGTTCAAAGAGACGTTAGATAGTGATTTCAGCGAAATTTAAGATGTTGATTCGCTAAGTTTTGAAATATTTTGAAATAATTAATTATTTAAACTAGTTAATATTAAAAATAGTTAATATTAAAAATAAAGGAGAGTGTTAGCACAGCCATATATAATAATTATATACGGTTTCGGTGGTAGTTTTCTATTTGAACCATTTTGGGACTTAACTCTTGATTTACCACTTCAATCTTACAAAAGATAAAATTTCCACTTTACCAACGTATAGTTTCAGATATAATTGAATCATTCGACCATTATATCTTCTGCAATTTAGTTAAAACAATAATAGTCAAATCCAGAGAATTTTCATATAGAATTAAGGGATTTGGTTATATAGAAAACTTAATAGAAAAATTCCATTTATAAACTGTCGCAGGAAAAGCATTAGTTTATATTTTAATAAAAAAAAATTGTTTCACAAAAAACTATTCTTTCCATTTTATAAGGACTCTAAATTACGTATACTATAAATTCAAAAGCTAAAAACCCAATTTCAAAAACAGTAGAACATTAGGTCATAGAAACTAACACTATAAACATATTACATAATTTTGAAATTTTCACACATGATTTTTTTTTTATACTGTTTACACACTAAAACTATTAATTTATATTACATTATATAAGTATTTTCGTATTTTACAAAATTGCACGAAAATTGTATTTCTCATATAATAATATTTATGTAAAATGTAAAATGTATACAAACTTTTAGCAGAGATTTTCAACAAAAATATATTTTCTTGCATGTCCTTTTTTATACCTAACTTTATATAGAGAAATAATTTTAACACGTTGTGCTAACCAAAAAAAAAAAAGAAGCTTTTTATGTGTACATAAAATTTAATTAAGTTTGTTATAAAAAAAAAAAGAACAATTTTTTATATATATTATTTTTATTTTACATGTTTTCATTTCTATACACCAGCAATAGACTGTAATATACTTTTTAAAAGTTCTTATTTCCTCTGCACTTAACAACATACATATCTAAATATATTTACTTTAGGTAAAAGGAAAATGTCCTTTTTACATTAACAATATTATTTTACAAAAAATTCTATAGTGGAAAAAGTATGCAGCTGGTTTTTAGAAATTTTCTTGTTAAAATCGAAATTTTTTAGATGACTTAAAATATCACGAACAATAAAAACACAATAGAGTTTTTATATGGAAAAGGATTCATTAAACAAATTGTCAAAAAAGAAAAAAAGAAAACAACATAACCAACTGGTGTTGTCCTAATTTTAATTGTGTAAATGAAAGTCCTTTTTGTACTACTACAAATATTTTTGACTTTAATATTATTGAAATGATTAAAATTTGTAATTTACTGAAATGGAATTGAATGAAATTTTATTTACAAAAAAAGGTATAAGTTTAGAGTTTGGGTCGCAATAAGTTTGAGTTTCAAATTTCAGCAGAAAATTTTGGTAGAATTTTATTTAAGGATCGTAAAATTTTAATTATTAAAAAATTCTTGGAAACTTTTAGACGAATAGTCAATAAAATTGAGTACATATATCTATTTTTATGAAGAAAAAAATCGTTTAGAGATATCAAAGGGGTATAAAATCTTTCAAAAATTGCTTTATAATTTAAAAAAAAAGTTTAAAAATTACTTAAAATTTACTAAAAAAATTGATATAGTTTCATAAAAGTAAAACAGCAAACACAAGTAATAGAGAACCAACAGAAATTCTGGAAAAATATATTTTTCTATATTCAAACGATTATTCAAAGTATATACATTAAATTTATACTAAAAATTGATAAAATATTTTGAATTAAAACTTTGTAATTAATTGAGAATTATGGACCGTATTAAGTCAAATGTGATTAAAGAGTAAATACGCAGATTAAATTATCAGTAAATTCATTAAAACATTAAATTCTAAAACTTATTGCATAACCTAAATATATATTTTAATTATAATAAACATATTTAAAGTTTAAGAATTAGCCAATTATAATGTTAAATGCACGATTAAAATTTGAATTTAAATTTTCCCTTTGAAAAAGAAAAAAGTTTTCACTAAACTTTATAATTATTTTTCAACATAGAATTGATTAATTAATATTTTAACATTTTAAAAGTAAACCCAAAAACCAACTTAATCGAATCTATTTTCGGAATTATTTAAAATATTATAAATTATTATTATGGTTATAAATTTATTTATCGATTTAAATAATATTTTCTGAAATTATCATTTTAAAATGAAATGATAAAGTGATCAAAATTATATTCTCTGTTATAATAATGAAATTATCAAAACTTTTCAATTAATCTTCAATATAAATAGTTTTAGACTTAAATGGTTTCAATTTTTTTTTATTGGTTTTACTATGTTTATAGAAACTTTTAACCAAAAAAAAAGAAAGAAAAACTTTATTCTATACTATAAAAGTTCGGATAGTTTTTCTTTATATAAAATATCCTTTAACATATAAAAAGGGATAAAAAAGGAAATGTGTACTTATATGAAAAAAATTGAGTGCATATTCATGTTAAAAGTTAAACTAATGCTTATAAAGTTTGTTGTATACTATTTTTATTTTCTGAAATAAAAACAACTTTAGTTTTTAAATTAAATTATAAATTTAACACAATTTATGTCAACCCATATTATTGACTCATAACCATATAGAATTAATGTTGTCATTTTAAAATTATACTCGTATATTAAGGGTAAAATTTGAAAAGCTATTAAGCTAAAGAAGTTCTACAATAAAAATAATTAATTTTGATGTACATGGTAAAAAATTAAATTTTTTGGTGAATAAAAAGTGTTTTGAAAATTTAAAGGAAAATAATATGTTGAAAATGGTATGCTCCCATAGCAACTATTATTTTCAAAATGACGATGGGCCCAAGTAAAATTGATATTAAGTAAACAAAGTCATTTTAAATATGTTAAAACTGGTAAGATTATTTCAAAAAAATGGATTTAAATATCTTAAAACTGGTAAGACCCAAAAATTAATAGTTTTTCCAATAAAATGGCTGAAAATATATAACAAAATGGCCGAAATACCATAATTATTAATATATTTGCCAAAACATAGGAAAATTAATTGCAAAGTATAGCAAACAAATATATATATATAATTGTATTTTTAAGATGGCGGAATTTTAAAAATTAATTTTCAAAATGGACGTTTTTTTTACTCCAATATTTTTGTTTTTTGAATATGGCAAACAATTTTAAATTAAACAAAAAACTTACCAATTGCTGATATACAATGTGATTTTGGTGCACGCTGACATCCACATAAACCAGGATGATGATTATCCCGTTTATCATTTGTTTTATTATTTTTATTTGGTGATGGGAAGCACATTGATGGACTTGGTGGATTTGATAAATTTAATGTATCAGTAAATTGTGACACATGTAATGGCGTCTTTTTATTCATATTATCAACAACAAAAATTATATAAATTTATGTATGATAAAATTTTGTATATAATTAAAATAATCCACCAAATCAGTACACATTAATGTATCCTTATATATGAATGGCTTCTTTCGTTGTTTTGGTATACAAAAAAAAAAATAAATAAATTAAATACACTTTTTCCAGTCACTAAAACGTAATCACATAAAAAATTAATAAAATGTCACTAATATTATTTAAGTTATTATTATTTTTATAATTATTTATTATCCAACAATAATTTTTTAAATCCATTTTGATTGTTAGAGAGAAAATATGTCACCTTCTTTTTATCCCGATTTATTTAATTTATAAATTTTTCACTTTATTGAAAAATGATTTTTTTTTTTCAAAACATTTTTTAATTAAATTCACTGTTTTAACAAACACAAAAACAAAAATCCTTTAATAATCATCAGTTTTTCTTTTCACTATAATTTTTCTTGCTCCTTTAAATTTGAAGAATACTTTTTCCCTTTTGCAATGGATAGTATAGTGCGGTACAATAATCTTATTTAAAATTTGTTATGCTCCTTTTTCTTTTATATACGATTTGCTAATAATCTTAGACGCGTCTTTATGAGGTTAGCAACCCACTGAGTTCTTGAGAGCCAACATAAATATTAATGTCCTTGAAAGGAAACTAGAGAAAAAAAGTACAAAATTTTTTTAAGGTGGAATTTATTTCTTTTTTTCTCTTCTATAATAAATTTTTTTTAATATATAAAATTTTCTTTCCGGGTAACACTTTAAATTCAACTACATTTCCACTAAAAAAAAAATTATACATAAAAATTGTTCTTATATTTCGTTTATTTTTCTAGTGCCTTTTTTCCCTCTGTGTTTAATAATTTTCATTTTCATTTTTTTTTTTGTATAAAATAAAATTATATAAACACTTGAAATTTTTTTTTCCTGCTTCCGACTTTGTAATTTTTCTTTCACATTTTTTTTTTTAAGAGATTTTTCTATGTTTAAAGAAAAGAAATGGAAAAGTTTTGTTATTGTTGTTGTCGGTTTTTTTTTTTTGCAGGAAAATTTCTTATCTCATCCTTATATTTTTTTCTTTGGTAAATGAGCAATTTTTTTTTTCTTTAAATTGTAATAAAACGTTAAATTTTATATTCGTATTCACTTGAGTTTATTTTAAGAATTTTTCAAGCTATTTAATTTTTTTTTTCATATCCTTTTTGGTTTGATTTTCAAGTTTTGCATACATTGCGAATTTGCGATTAATTGTCGTCGAAATGGTTTTGAGAGCCTGAAATTAAAAAGATGGAAAAAATTAATTTATACAAAAATATATGTGATCAGTTTTTTTTTCCATAAAAATTTATGCAATTTTTATGTAAAAAAAAATCATTATTAAAGAAGTTTTGTTATTTAATTTATGCTTTATATTATTGCTTCGTAAATTATTTACAAAAAGTAAGAAATACGTTTGCCAATTATCCTTTTTTTTATGAAATTTATATTAAAAATGAAAATAATTATTATAAATTTATAAGAAAAAATAATAAGTTTTTAAAATTAAAAATTTTTTTAATGCCAAATATTTCACTTTTATAAATTATGAATTTTAAGTAATTGCATATGAAATATTAAATTAGTGTATAAGATAAAAAATATGAAATTGTGGTTTTAATTAGCTGAAAAAATAATAATTTTTGTAGAGTTTGAAATAAAATTGGCAATGATATTTGTTAATAAAATATTGTGCAATTTCGTACTTATATTGCACCACAAACTTAGAGAGAAATTTTAGGAATGACATATTAATGTAAGATAATTTGACATATACATAACTATGTAATGTGTTTGAATCCCGAGACAAACTAACTGTATAGGAACGATAGAAGTTTATCATTTAATACTAAATTTAAAATTAATATTGAAGATTTTTGGCGTGAAAATTGGTAAGATTAAATTAAATCAAACTATAGGTTGACAGAATATATTCGTTTAATAAACCACAAAGTCAGGAAAAATACACAGTACACTTCGATAAATCAAGCAAGGAAAAAGATTACTAAGATTCAACAAAACATTTTCAAAAGCTGGATCCACAATGACAAATTTATGCAGAAAGCTAATATATAATTGAAATAGAAATATGTCAAAACTTTCGTAATAAAATTTACGATTATGTATTATCGTATAATCAAGAATTTGTTACATTCAACGATAATTGAATTTTTGTCTGTATGTATCAAGGATTCTGTATCACTGATTATTTCAGAACTATATCAAATTCAGAGATAATAATTATTGCATTATAGATAGCAAACAAAATGAAATCTAATATCATGCAGATTGAAATTCTCATTCTCGAAAATTATAATAAAATAATGTTTATATAACATTTTCCATGAATTTACTAAACTTAAACAATATTATTCATTATTTGTTTCAATTTAATTATAATTTATTTAAAATTGTATCTTAATTAAATGTTTTTTTATAAGTAAATTTGATATTAAAATAATATGATATACCATAAATTTGCTTATCTCAGAAATATGTAAATTTTCATAGTTTATATTTACATATATAATAATAATAATTAAAATTTTCCTTAGAAATTTTCTTCTAAAATTCCAATTATATTAAGATTAATTTTACATCGCGATTATTTCTCTTAGACTTTCATTTCATGAGTGCTAGTGGCATTGGCATCAAATGACGCTTACATCCCTACATAACGCATCTGTCATCTGTCAGTCAAACCAAGTCTTTCTGTTGAGCTCGAAAACGTAACAGACAAATGTCAAATTTAAAAAATCGACTATGTATATGTAAAATTAGTTGAGTAAATATTAATTTGAAAAATATTTTTATTTTTATATTAAATTTTAATTTTCAAATAAAAGCTTCTTATTATCAAACAATGAAAATTTAGATTTTTTTTTATCTTTAAAAATAAGGTAAAACTCTTGACTATTTTTCTATTTTTCAAAATAAAAAAAAAAATTAAGAAATTTATGGCAAAAATGTTTTTTATGCACACTGAAAATAATCGGTCTGTAATTTCAATCGAAATTGTACTTTGATTTAACATCTAAAATTGTCTTTTTTAGACCACCAGTCTTGATTGTTAAAATTACAACTCTTGGGATGTTAAATTGTTTGTTGAATTGCGTTTGTTAAATTGTATAGTTAAATCAACAACTTGACCATTAATTTTATTTAACAATTCGGATTGTGTTTTGTGCTGCAGAATTAACATTCTTAAACACTGGTAGAAAACAACAACAACGATTGTAAAATTAATTATCCAAATGTAATTTTTTTTTGACAATTTGGGCTGTTAAAATAACATACTTTTTGTAATTTTTTTTTGACAATTTGGGCTATTAAAATAACATACTTTTTGTTTAATGAAATGAACGATTAAAATTGTAAAATTAATTCC